>OZ012737.1:289579530-290779530 GCA_963859935.3 Lathyrus sativus
GTCTAAAACAATGAATGAGTTCCTCTTATTTTTTATTTTTTTTTAAATTAGACTTGTAATTTTGGAGAGTAAATGGACTTTTGTTGGATGGGCTTTACAAAAAGATTGAATCATGGGCCTCTCTTTTTCTCTCTTTTTTTTTGTGTGCAAATGTTGTAGAAAGCTTTTTTTTGTAACTTATGGGCTTAATCAACAAATGGTAGCAAAAGGAAAAAACAAAATGGGCCTATGCACTTTGTGTTAACTTGTAAAAACTTGTTTTTTTGTAAAGATTGTGCAATGGGATTTTTGATAATTTGTATGTAAATGAACCTCCCTCTTTTTTGAATTGAGTTAATGAAGAGATATATGATTTTTTTTTAATTTTAGAAACGCAATCAGAGCCTCCCATTGAATTTTTCACCAAAATCTCGCATTAATCCTCTGAGAAATAAAATCAACCTTGAAATCTTGGTCTTGAACGGGATGACAGTTTTGAATCAATGAATTAATCTTAAAATTAATCACTGTAAATCATATTGATCCAAATCTCTACTATGAACCTCTTGACCATTAAATCCTTGAACTAGAGAGCAAACTTCACTTCTCCTTGGGTTAATAACAAGTGTAATAACCACATAACCAAGCCTTGAATATGCACAAAATCTTGATGAAGATTTCAAACACGCGCCACTTAAATCACGCATCCTGGCCTAGCTCAACCTTTGTCTGATTAATAGGTGAACTTCAACATATATAACACTTATCCCTGACTTGATGAACCTCAAATAAAGCTTGCTTCGATTCAATTCAACCTAATAATGAAAGTAACATATATCTTTGGATTTTCTGAATAATATTTAGTGGATGAATGTACAGAATGAACGTTATACATAAGTAGGACAAATTTGGGGTATGACAGATGCCCCTATCTAATTGGCTTAGACCGAGTAAAATGAACTGTTATGGTGTTCATTCTTTCAAGGTATGAGTCAATTAGATATGATGAAGACTCCAAATTTGTCTATAAAAAAAGAAAGTGTTTGGAAAGTGGAATAACGAATCAACGTCAACCCTCAAGTAGACACTGAATAGCCTACAAAGGTTGTTATCACCAAAAGAATGATAACAGAAACAATCTGACACCAAAAGGATGGCAGACTTATCACCAAAAGGATGATAGTACACACGCACACAATCCTGACACCAAAAGGATGACAAACTCATCACCAAAAGGATGATGGAGCGAGACACACACGAACCTAACACCAAAAGGATGTAGGGAACATTCGCACAATCTGGCATTAAAAGGATGACAGACCCATCACCAAAAGGATGATCGAGAGAACACATACAGGTTTCTATCACCAAAAGGATGGTAGAACGACATTCACACAATCTGGCACCAAAAGGATGACAAACTCATCACCAAAAGGATGACGGAGCGAAACACATAAGTTACTACCACCAAAAGGATGATAAACTTCCCAATCTTGAAGGCAACTAACACCAAAAGGATGCAGGCTAGGTTAAATTGACGAGGTTCGGCTATCATCGAAAGGATGATAGTAAGACATTTGACAAAAGGTCAAGTCTGCTAGAGACAACTCACTGGGGGACGCGCAAGAGGAAGATTGGATTGAAATAAATCAACAGGGAACTCCCTCTGACTTGCTTGGTGGTCACAACTTTGACCATGAAAGATTGAAATAATTTCATGAGGAACACCCAAGAATTTGAAGAAGATTCCTCTGACTATGCTAAGGATTGCTTGATGTCTCATCTGGTTCAATAAAAGGTTGAACAACTTCGTGAGGGACGCTCACAATTTTGAAAAAGATACTGCAAGATGAGCTAAGTTTTACTTTGAAACTCTTGATCTTGGTCAACAAAAGGTTGAACAACTTCATGAGGAACGCTCACGACTTCAAAGGAAATGCCCCTGGTTGGGCTGAACGTCATTTTGCAACCCTTGAATTTTCCCAACAAAAGGCTGAACAACTTTGTGGGGAACGCCCACGGTCTTGCAGAAGATGCCCCTGACTGGGCTGATGATTGCTTTAAAGCTCTTGAGTTTTCTCAACGAAAGGTTGAACAACTTCGTGGGGGAAGCCCACGGTCTTGCGGAGGATGCCCGTAACTAGGCAAAAGATCGTCTTGGAAATCTGCGAGATGATCCTGGACCCCGACTCGCACATGTGAATGCTTGATGATAATGATGTTCCATATCAAATGGAAATGTAAATACAAATGCTGACGCATGGAGATGCAAGTGCTAGGGAAGTATGATATGGTTTAGGTGTGCATATGATGCTAGATGTATACAGAATACTAGGGGTATGAGAGGGTCTGAAGTGATAGTTGTGCCAAGCGCGATTGGGCTTGCTGGGGAAACGGAGATATGTAAGGTAAACGGTACCAGTCAGAGATGGTTTTTGCAAAGAAGTATCAATCGAAAGTGATTTTAAAACAAAAAGGTGCCAAATATGATTGAGTTTTTGTCTGGATGGGGAATAAGCTCGACTTCCTGATATCGTCTCTTCATGATACAATCAAGTTTTAGAAATTCTAGGACTCCTAATTTGGCGCCATTTTCTTCTGGGCTAGATGATTCTTAGCTCGGCCAAGTCACTTCGTGGTTTCAAACGGTGTTCCCGCGTGTTTCGGAGTCGGGGTTACCCTATAGTTACCCTAGGAGAATAAGTAATCTCTTAATTTCTTTCCACCACAATGCTATTATGTGCAATATTTATCATTAATAAAACAAATCTTGTAAATACAAGATAAGAAGATAGAAGTGAAACTTTTCAATGAAAGTAATTTTTATTGATGAGGATCCATAAATGGGAAAATTACAAAAGGAGGAAATTCCTAAAAAGAGGTAATTGCTTTGAAAGAGAAATAAAAAACAACGACAATGTTGAAATCGGTTTCTATCGAGTTTCAATTCTGCTATGACCCATATATCTCTGAAGACCTTTTATGCCTTACTTTTGAACACAACGATTGAATTGATCTCTCCAAGTCGAAGCTCAGTGATCATGGAGGAAAGTTCACATGTCTTTTCAGGATGAAATTTAGCCGTTTGAATCCCTAACTTTTTCCTAGGCCGCCCTTTTTGGGTTTTTAGCCTACCGGGCTATTTCTCTTATTTTAGTCCCTAATTTTTGCCTGGACCTTTTCTTTTTACATGATCCACCGGGACGCCCATTTTTGTGTGTATTTTCTTTTTAGTCCACCGGGTCTATCTTTTAAGCATAATATTTTTTAACTGCATCTGAATTCACAGGGGATGGAAGATCATCACCGTCCATGGTCGAGAGAATTAAGGCTCCACCGGAGAAGACTTTTTTCACTACGTATGGACCCTCACAGTTTGGTGTCCATTTCCCCCTTGGGTCAATGTGAGTTGGATGAATTTTCCTCAAGACCAAATCTTCTACTTTGATCTATTGTGGGCGAACTTTCTTGTCAAAGGCCCTCTTCAACCGCTTCTGGTATAATTGACCATGGCAGATGGCCGTCATGCGCTCCTCGTCGATGAGATTAAGTTGGTCGAGTCTTGTTGTACCCACTCAACTTCGTCTAGCTTTACGTCTGCTAAAATCCTCAGGGAAGGAATCTCTACTTCAATAGGCAGCAGTGCTTCCATGCCATATACGAGAGAAAACGGGGTTGCCCCAGTGGAAATGCGCATTAAAGTGAGGTAGCCATGCAGGGCAAATGGCAACATATCGTGCGAGTCTTTATAATTTTTTACCATCTTCTGGACGACCTTCTTGTGTTTTTATTTGTCACCTCAACAGCTCCATTCATTTTTGGACGATATGGCGTCGAGTTGTGGTGCTCAATCTTGAAGCTTTCACACAACTCTTTCATCATTTTATTATTGAGGTTTGAGCCATTATCAGTAATGATCTTATTCTGAACTCCATATCGGTAGATGATTTATTTCTTAATGAAGCGATTCACCACCTGTTTAGTGACATTGGCATAAGATACAACTTCCACCCATTATGTGAAGTAATCAATGGCCACTAAGATGAAACGGTGTCTGTTGGAAGCGGTTGGCTCGATACGTCCAATTACATCTATGCCCCACTTGGTGAAAGGCCAAGGAGAAGTCAATACATTCAAAAGAAGTGGTGAAGCATGAACTTTGTCTGCATAAATCTGGCATTTGTGACATGTTTGGACATGCTGATAATAGTTAGTTTCCATTGTCATCCAGTAGTATCCTTCCCTCAAGATATTCTTAACCATAGTGTGGCCACTAGTATGTGTCCCAAAAGACCCTTCATGCACTTCGTTTATGATACGCTCTGCTTCATGTCTATCCGTGCATTTAAGCAGAACCGAATCATAATTCCTTTTGTATAACACTTCTCCACTGAGGAAGGACTTTGACGAGAGCTTCCTAAGATATTTCTTATCAGTGATGGTAATGCCCTCTGGATATTCCTGTGTTTCTAGATACTGTTTGATATCGTAGAACCAAGTATGATCATCAACTTTAAGCTTCGTAGCGTCAGTCGCCAAGCAATAAGGAGGTTCGTCAAGGTACTCTAAAAGGATGGACGGTGCCTCATTCTTCCACTTGACTTGGAAGATGGAATCTAATGTTGCTAGAGCATCTTCCAATTGGTTTTTTGCTCTGGGAATGTGATGAAAAGTGATCTCATCAAAGTATGGGATTAGCTTCAAGACATGATCTCTGTAAGGAATCAACTTGACATTAAGTGTTTCCTATTCCCCTTTAATTTGGCATATGACAAGCGCATAATCTCCATAGACTTCTAGAGTCTTTATCCTATTATCAATGGCAACTTCAATCCTGAAAATACAGGCTTCGTACTCGGCCATATTATTAGTACATTTGAAGCACAATCTAGCAGTGAATGGTAGATAAAATTCAATTGGGGAGGTAATGATTGCCCCAATTCCATAGCCTTTAGCATTTGCGGCACCATCAAACACGAACGTCCATCACGATCCTGGTTCGGGTCCATCGTTTGGGCTTAGCGTTGTTAGTCTCTAGCAAACATGACATCTTCGTCAGGAAAATCAAAGTGCATAGATTGGTAGTCGTCCACGGGTTGATGGGCAAGATAGTCAGAGATCATACTTCCTTTGATAGCCTTCTGTGTGACATACTGGATGTCATACTCTGTTAGTACCATTTGCCAACGAGCCACTTGTCCGGTGAGAGTAGGCTTCTCGAATATGTATTTGACAGTATCCATCTTGGAAATTAGCAGGGTTGTATGGGTGAGCATATATTGCCTTAGGCATTATGCTGCCCAAGCTAATGCATAACATGTCTTCTCGAGCATTGAGTATCTCGCTTCACAGTCATTAAATTTCTTGTTGAGGTAGTAGATTGCGTGTTCCTTCCTACCAGTTTCATCATGTTGACCTAACACACATCCCATGGATCCTTCTAGCACAGTTAAGTACATGATTAGAGGTCGTCTAGGTACTAGAGGCATCAAGATCGATGGTTCTTGTAGATAGTCTTTTATTTTCTCAAAGGCTTTCTGACAATTATCGTTCCACACAACAGCTTGATCTTTTCTAAGTAGCTTGAAAATGGGTTCATAAGTGGCCGTTAGATGAGATATGAACCTTGCAATGTAATTCAATCTCCCAAGGAAACCTCTGACTTCCTTTTCGGTTTTAGGCGTCGTCATGACTTGGATAACTTTGACTTTATCTGGGTCGACTTCAATCCCCTTTTGGCTCACAATAAAACCTAGCAGCTTATCAGATCTTACACCAAAAGTGCATTTGTTGGGATTTAATCTCAATTTGAATTTTCTCAGTCTTGCAAAAAGCTTTTCCAAATGAATGAGGTGTTCCTCCTCAGTGTGGGATTTTGCGATCATATCGTCTACATAGCACTCAAACTCTTTATGTATCATATCATGAAAAAGAGTGACCATAGCCCGCTGATATGTCGCGCTTGCGTTCTTAAGTCCAAACGGCATGACCTTGTAGCAGAAAGTTCCCCATGGGGTGATGAAAGTTGTCTTTTCCATATCTTTCGGCGTCACTTTTATCTCATTATAGTCAGAAAACCCATCCATGAATGAAAAGACAGAGAATTGGGTTGTATCATCCACTAGCACGTCAATGTGCGGCAGAGGGAAATCGTCTTTTGAACTTACTCTGTTGAGGTCTCTGTAATCAACACATATTCGTACTTTCCCATCTTTCTTCGGCACTGGAACAATATTTGCTACCCATTGTGGGTAGCTGGATACTGCCTGGAAACCAGTATCTAACTGCTTCTGAACTTCCTCTTTAATCTTGAAGGACATCTCTGGTTTCGTTCTCCTCAACTTTTACTTCAACGGCAGGAAATCTTCTTTGAGGGGTAACTTGTGCACCACAATGTCTTCATCCAGACCGGGTAGATCTTTGTAGAACAGAGCAAACACATCAACATACTCTCTCAGCAATGTGACCAACTTTGTCTTCACCTCTACTTCCAAGGCGGCCCCTATCTTGATCTCCTTGGCATCCTCTTTAGTTCCCATGTTAATGACTTCCTCTTCTTGACACGGTTGAATGACCTTTGACTCTTGCTTTAATAGTCTAGCCAACTCTTTTGGGAGATCACAATCTTTCTCACAGTCTTCGTCGGCATGGTAAATTAGGTTAACAAAGTCATATCGAACATAGCAGAATCGTTATCAATAGGAACAGGGGAAGATTTGCACGATGAATGATTTTATGCTTTTATTTTAAGAAATATGAAGAAGAAGAAAGTAAAAATATTTCCCCTTTTAAAAATTATTTTTATGTGCAAAAAGTAAAAAATGAAAGAAAAGGAGTGCAATTGGATGCAAAAGTCATTTATTGATGGCAAGTCACTGCTTTTAAAAGCAAAAACCCCTAGAACATGATCCATATGCCTTGGGAAGAGCATATGATTTTTAGGAAAAACAGAAAATCAGGGAATTACTCGTCTACTAGAATAACTTCGGGAATTTCAATGACACTCCAGTTGTTTAATGTTTGATTGGGTGCTCTGGGGTACACCATACACAGTTCTTTATGCCAATCGTCTTCAGTCTCTAGAAATGTGACTTGACCATCGTCGAGATGGCCTCCACTAGTTAAAACTAATGGAGTTGCAAGTCCTTTACCTCTATCAGAGGTGTTCTTTTCCTGTACTTTCTGCTTATAACCCAGACCAGCTCCATTCTTGTTGACAGACAGCTCCAACACCCTACCCCATCCTCGAGGGTGACCTTCTTCTATAACTGTCTTTGTGTCCTTCCAAGTTACAATTGAAGACACTGATTTCTCATGAATCATCTCGACGTTAATCACTTCAAAGTCTTGGAACGGAGTCTCATGCACTTTATCTCCTACCTCAACATAGCGGAAAGAAGTAAGATGGCTCACGAGAACATCTTCTTCGCCTTCAATGACAACCATCTGGTTGTTAATGATGAACTTGAGTCTTTGATGAAGGGTTGACGTTACAGCACCAGCTGAATAGATCCACGGGCGGCCGAGAAGGCAACTGTAGGTGGGATATATGTCAATTACATAAAATGTAATAATGAAAGTATATGGCCCAATCCTAATTGGGAGGTCAACCTCGCCAATTACAGTTCTTCTGGCTCCGTCAAAAGCCTTTACAATAGTCTGACTTGGCTTCATCACAAGCCCTTCAATTGACAACTTACACAATGGGCTTTTAGGTAATATGTTCAGCGACGACCCAGTATGGACTAGAACTCGAGAGAACACAACATCTACACATTCCACAGAGATGTGCAAGGCCTTGTTGTGATTATTACCCTCAGGGGGTAATTCACTATCATTAAAGCTCAGAATATGACCTGAAGTTATATTCCCTACCACTTCTTCAAACTGTACCACTGATATTTCTTGAGGCACATGAGAGGCCTTCAAGAATTTCAATAATGCCTCTTGGTGAGCCTTCAAACACATCAACAATGACAACATGGAGATTTTTGAAGGAGTTTGATTGAGCTGGTCGATCACTTCGTAATCACTTTTTTGTATGATCCTTAAAAACTCCTCTGCTTCATCATTAGAGACAACCTTTTGTTTGGAGGACTGCCCTTGTTCGATGGTGACTTGTTTCCTAGTGTCTTTGTTAGCATTGCCATTGTTATTGACGGGTGATGTTGTTGGTGTAACAGCCCGATTTTTAATAACTAATTAATTGTACTAGTTAGTTGGTTTGTATGGTTTAAGTGAATTATTGGGTTTAACTGATTTATTCTAGTTGGTAGAATCATGAGGATTTATCAGATGTTTTCTAACCAATGTCAAGATGAGATATTTTATGAGGAAATGAATCGACAAATATTTTAAGAGAAGAAATATAATTGGAGAGAAATAGGAAGGCAGGATATATATATGGGAAGAAGAGGAACGGCAATGCTTAATAGAAAACATGAAAGGAAAGTGGAGGAAGAAGAGAAAGTAGAAGGAAAAAGAAGGAAAAGCTCGGAAAAGCTCGAGAACAACTTCTAGCTTCCGATTAATCGAGGTAAGGGTGTGAAATCTTACTATCTTAATCAATATGTGTGATTATGTATATGTGTGTTTGGATTTGTTGGGGGTTTCCTATGTTTTTCCATTTTAGGTCGGAAGTGGATTTAATCGGTAGAAACTGAGTTTTATCGGTTAGAATTTGGAATAGACGGTGTAGTCTAGTCGAGTGATGAGTGGGTTGTGCTACTGGGGCTGATTTGGATTAAATCGGTTGGTTTTGTGAGGTTTGGGCTTTTGAGCAGCCATGGAAGTTCTGATCTCGCAGGTTCGTCAGGCGAAGCCCAGCGAACGGTAGCGAATCAAGTCAGAACCAAACACCCTGTCTTCGTTGGCAAGTTCGCCAGGCTAATGAGTGTGGTGAAGGTTCGCCAGGCAAGTGTGCTAGCGAGTAATTCCAGAATAAATCCCAGTGGTCTTCGCTGGTAAGTTCGCCGGGCGAAAGGGTAGCGAAGGTTCGCCAGGGGCTTCGTCAGGCGAAGGTTAACGAACACAACAGCATGTTTTCTTTTCTTGTGCTTTCCATTCGTGGATTGACTGTGTGGTTTGGTTGTGATCATTCCTTGTCTAAGATGACTAATTATATGTTGTTATGTGTGTTGTGGGTAGCCGTATGGCGTGAATCCAAGAATATGAATTGATTGTGAATATGTGGCCTTTTGGGCATATGTGACGCATTGTTTAAATTGATTGAAAATGCATGATGGATGTGATTGAGTCTGTTGTCGCTTGGCACGATATTTGCAAGTGCATATTGCTCGTATGTGAGGTATGATGATTGTAAATGCGAACCATGTTTAAATATTGTGAGTGCATAATGAATATATGCGATTAACATGATGAATGAATGAGTATGTTTGTAAACATGTGTGCATTTCAAGAGTGTCATGAGTCATGTTGCATGTGAAGCATCATGGTATGCATTCTTGTGTGTCTGATTCCTCGGAGAATCTGCAGAACCTCATGTGCCCTTGTGGGGTGTGAGCGATGGTTATTTATTGATCCCTCGGAGGATTTGCAGAACCTCGTATGTTGCGATGGTTATATTGATCCCTCGGAGGATTTTTAGAACCTCGTATGTTGCGATGGTTATATTGATTCCTCGAAGAATCTGCAGAACCTCGTATGTTGCGATGGTTATATTGATTCCTCGGAGAATCTGCAGAACCTCGTGTGCCCTTGTGGGGTGTGAGCGATGGTTATTTTTGGTTCTTCAATTGAACCTGCTAAAATGAGTCGGTACCGCATTTGCATCTGCATAGAGTCGTGTGTCGGTCTCTATGAGTTGCATGTTGTCATCTTCATGTGATGCATTGGTGAAATAAACATGAATGTAGATATTTATGCGAAAATGATGTGAATTATAGAAGCATGATTGTATATGCTTATATGATTTGCGGTAAATGAAACATAATGTATATGTGATTGTTAGGAGAAGTGTGCATATGTGTATATATATATATATATATATATATATATATATATATATATATATATATATATATATATATATATATATATATATATATATATATATATATATATATATATATATATATATATATATATATATATATATATATATATATATATATATATATATATATATATATATATATATATATATATATATATATATATATATATATATATATATATATATATATATATATATATATATATGATATGTTGATGTGGGAGTGGTGAGTGTGTGAATTGATTGAGAAATGTGGCATATATGTATTTTATGATTATTTATATACGTAATTATATGCATTGTTATTATGTTAATATTTCTCACCCTTCTGTTGTTTTATGATGCTCTATGAGGCATTGCAGATTAGGATTGCTGGAGGTGTATTTTGGAGTATAGCTCCTTTTCTCTTGAGTCGGTCGCTCTGATGTGTAACGTCGTGTAGCTAGGCTTGTAGAGTATCTTCGTGATACATTATATATATGTAATAGCTGATGATGTTTGGTAATCTGTGATTGATGTTATGAATAACCTAATGACGTGTACTGGTATTTTATCATGTCTTAAGTAATTCAATGTCTTAGTCTTCCGCTTTGACAGAAAACATGAATATGCTTATTTTAAGAACCATGCGTTTATTCTTTTTAGTTGAGATTTACCCCTTTTGAATTATTTCTTTATAAACATTAATATTCATGTGGTCATTTCATGGATAATGTGACGCACTTCTTTTATACCATGAAATAAATATACTCTGATGGAATTTTTAATTCGTGCCTAAATGATTTAATTGTGTTATTTGGGGGTATAGAAAGGGGGCGTTACAGTTGGTGCAAAGGTTCTATTGCTTCTGGTGACGCCACCAGTTCCCACAATGTTTTCCACAATCTTCTTTTCCTCTAGAATATCCTCCTCTCTAACCTTCTGTCTGTTAAGAAAAACAGCCTAGTCATACACCCAAGGAACAACTTTCGTGCTCTCGTAAGGAAACGGAGCTGGAGTTGAGATGACGAGTTGGTTCATCGAGGGTGGAGACATAGGTATCTCGATTGGATCATAAGGTATACTTAGAGGCTTTCCATCTCGACCATAAGGAAGCACATATGATTTATCATAAGGGATCTGTAGAGGGATATGAGTCTGTCCATACATATTATCCCAATCTTCTTCATTACAAGGAATTGTTAACGGAATACGAACCAAATTATTAGAAGGGTTCCATGATTCACTTTCATCATCATATGGTATTTCCAACCCCTCAAAAGGAATATCCAGAGTAGCAGCTTCTTCAGCCTTCGAAATTCGCTATGCCACCAATATGCCCTGATCAATCAGACATTGGATGCCTTTCTTCAGTTCAGTGCATTCTTGAGATTTACTCGCACAAATGTGACAATCAGCTGGACAACCAGGATAAATATTTTTCAATAAGAGCTGCTCTTTAACAATGGAAAAAGGTGTCTTCAGTTTATCCATGTTCGAAATTAATTGAATCCCTCTAGAGCTCTCAATCATATTTGTGGAGTGATGATGAGACGCCATTAGATTTGTTTTGATATTTGTAGTATTTCTGGTGAAATTAACTGCTTTTGAATCAATAAGGTCTTGGACGACATACTTCAAGGTCTTGCAGTTTTCAATGTTGTGGCCTGGGGCGCCAGAATGAAACTCGTAGCTGGCATTAACATCATAACCGGGGGGAAGGACAGTTGAAGGGTCCCTCATTTCCCTCAATTCTACTAACCCTCCTTTAAACAGGTATGGAAGTAGTCTGGCATACGTCAATAGAATCGGATCAAATCTTCTCGCTGACCTTCTTTGTCTTTGTTGGCCTTGATACTGGTTTTGTCGTGATTGGTATGATTGTTGTTTTAGGGTTTATTGTTGAGCCACAGGCTGGCTGGCGGGAATAGAAAGTGATTGTTGAGGTGTAACAACGACAATATGGTGGTAACCTTGATGAGTTTTCCCTCTTTCCGTAGAAGCGGCACTGGCTTCTCCTTCCTTCTTCTTAATGAATTCTTGATACATATTTTTGGGCCCGCTCGAGGATCCACTAGCATTTTGAATCTTTCCATCTTTCATCAAACTCTCTAATCTTTCACCGGACATGACGAGTTCGGAGAATACTATGGAAGTGGTAGACGCTAGACGTTCAAGAATTGGACCTTGCTAAGTCCCTATGAAGATATTGGTCAGCTCTCTCTCCAGCAAAGGAGGTTGTACCCTTGCAGCTAATCCTCTCCACCTTTGTGCGAAATCATTGAAACTCTCATTAGGCTTTTGGGTCAGACTTTGTAGTTGCGTACGGTTTGGAGCCATATCAGTATTGTACTGAAATTCTGGTATCAGATATGAGATGTCGAAAGAGATGTCATGACACTAATATCTGAATAATTACCAATATATGAACAAGATAAAATGCAGTTAAAAATTGTAAAGAGACACAAGCAAATGTTAACCCAGTTCCGTGCAAACACACCTACGTCTGGGGGCTACCAAGCCAGGAAGGAAATCCACTAAACATAATTAGTTTGAAGACTCTCAACAAACTCTCTCTAGTTTACAATCTTCGCACCTAATCTCTACCCGTGTAACTTCTATCTAAGACACTCTCAGATATGAGACACCTCTCACTCCCCCTCAATCACATGCAGTGATAAAAATAGAAGATCAAAAAGTAGAAGACACACTTCAAGGACAACACTTGATCTTGCTTAAAAGCTTCAATCAAGAATAATGCACTCATGCTTAAAAGCTTAGAGTGGACAACTTACAACTCAAAGAACTCAGTCCAATTCACACATCAAAGTGATGAATGAATGGCTCGCAAGAAAACAACAAAAAGACTCAAACCCTAACAAAAGACAACACGTAGCTTTCTCAACATCTTCTCTCTACCTCGCAAGTAGGGTTAACACGTCTTTAAATAGAAACCATTCTTCATGGACTTGGGAAAAAGTAATCCATAATTAAAGCTAATTATTCTCCATATCTTTTTTCACAAAAATAGCAACAAACCATTCTTCAAAAGGAAACAGAATATACTCGCTTCAAATAATGTCACGCCTTGATTTGCGCAAGCAATCACTTAACAAAGGCACACAAAAGATTGCAGAAAAAATGCAACAAATAAAACATAACATTTTGACTGAATGTTTTGTAAACATATGTCAGGATATCATACTTGACATCATGAACTAAACCCTGCAACAACAAAAAGAACCACCTACAGAATGTTAAGATCACATGTCAAGACATCATATAGGACATCTTGTGGTAACACTAAGTTTTACCAAAATTGTTTCCAATCAAAAAACTAACATGTACTGATAATTCTTTACAAAAGCATCTGCCAACTCTTTCCATCTTTTAACATGGGAGTGCTCGAGCTGCATATACCACTCCAGAGAAGCCTCAGTCAGACTGTCTTGGAAGAAATGGATTAAGAGCTTCTCATCATCTGAGTAAGCGGCCATTTTCCTGCAATAAGACCTTATGTAGGTCTTGGGACAATTATTACCTTTGTACTTCTCAAAAGTTGGAATAGTGAACTTTGGAGGTATTTTGACTCCAGGTACAATGTGTCGCATCGCTGCGAAGAGGGGCCGGCAAGGACAAAAGAGTATCCACCATTCGTCATTTATCCCAAAGAGAGGGAAAGGAAACGATCAGAGAAAACCTACGAAAAGGGAATTATACAGGTCATCGCAACCATATCTCGGGTTCGGGAGTCAGTTACGCAAGGGGAAGGTATTAGCACCCCTCACGTCCGTCGTACTCGATGGGATCCACGCTTGTTGTCTAATATAAAAGGTGTAAATCTATCTATGCTAAAGGCTCACGGGGACAAAAGAAAAGAAAAGTGACTCGATAGAGCATCGTCGCTCTATGCCTACGTATTCTCTTGTGCAATGGGAAAGTCAGAGTCAACGTAGTTCGAAAACCTACGGGTGAAAGTGGGGGAAGGTTGCTCGCCAAGACATCGTTGTCTTGTGCCTACGTATCCTCGTCTGGTACGAGAAATTAGAGTAAACGTAGTTCAGGCTAACACGACCACAGATTGGTTCAAGTGTTTTAAACTGAGTAGGGTTAAACAGTGATTCCAGCAGTTAGGGACGATGCCTGTTTGCTGTAGAATCAAAGCTTAACAAAACTCTTTCTGAAAATGGTTTTCCAATTAAGATCCCGAAGGATAAAAAAGATTTGATGTTTTTGTTTTGTGTTTTTTAAGACAAGAAAGGGATTGAGTTATGGTTTGAAACTCATGTCGCACTAAAGATTATGACTCGAGAGCGAATGCGTCGCATATCGCCCAAAGGGCATACGCTAAACACTCTAGACAATTGAGAGGAGGCCCCCCAACCATCATTCCTCGAGTACTTAAGGCTCGTGACGTACGACACAAATATTTTTTATTAAGTGTTTTGAATTGTTTAGGAGATGATAAGAGAAAGACTCGAACTAAGGGGAAACTGGACCATAAAGTTATCATGCACAATGCTCTTAAAGTTGGGATGAGAGGGAAGAACTAACCTAATGTTATCATGCATAGGATTGAACACCTAATGTCTCTCGTACTCCCATCCTAAACGGAGGGACTAGGAATCCTAGGGGGATCATGGAACAAAGCCAAGTAAACACCAAATAATTCACTCACAAGTGAAATGAAAAAAAGAAAAGAAATTGATGAAATAAAATAAAATGATAAAATGGAAAATAAAATAAAACAAAATAAAAAGGATGGAAAATAAAATAACACATTAAAATAATAAAATAAGATTTTTTTTTGGGATTTTATGATATTTAAAACTGTTTTTAAATAAATAAAACAAAACAAGAAAATAATAAAATAAAATAAAAAGAAAAAGAATAAACAAGTCATAAAAAAGAAGGAAGGGTCTACACCAAGGGTAGAACCCATGACCTTAGGGCTGTAGGCACAAAACCTGGCCAAACCAACAATTCACACGTGCATGCACAATGATGGAAAGAGGAATAGAAATAGTTAAAGTATGAAAAATCAGAAAAACTAAACAAAAAAGGCCCCGCTGAGGATCGAACTTGGGTCGCAAGGCATGGCAAGATACTTAAGGCAAGGCATTTAACCACTGGGGTGGCGATACATCCGTGTATTAATGCCACCCCTTAAACATAAGTACCAAAAGAGGCGCATGGCTAGGCAATTTGCAAGGCAAAACAAATGGAAACACAAAATATGATTCGATCGCAACTTACTCAAATCTTCATCAATTACAGTGAGATAAAAGTCCATCTGCTTTGATTTTTCGAGAGGAACACAAAGGTGTTGTCCATTCTTTCAAATAATGCACTCAACTTAAAATTCGAATGCTCACGCAATGTGAGTTTTGGAAATGCATCTTGAGTTTAATGAAGCTGAGACAGGTATGATTAAAGGCCTAAGATGGTTTGAGCAAGTCTCAAATATGATGTAGAATGAGTTCTAACAAGAAGGCTTGTTCAAAACACATTAAAGTGGATAGTTGGTATGTGAGTTGTAAATGATGTCATTAATGTCCAAGCAAGAACCTATGATAGTAACTACTCCCAATCCATTGTATGATCTCTTGTCTGAAATGCAACACTCATGTTTATGCTCTAAAGGGGTGATCCTGAAGCTCACTGGATAGTGTAGTGACCAACATAATGCAATACATGGAAGTGGCTCTAGAATGAGATTTAAATCTCCTTACAAATGTCACAAAAGTGGTTATGACAGCAGGCTAATGAAATGCTCCAACAACACTCATGAGGAATTCCAACAGCACATCAAACATGGTGTAAGCTTCACATAATTTGACAGCATACTTAACAACCTTAACACGACAAAGACAATTAGCAACCCTCAATCATCCAAACAGTAAGCCTAAAGTCCAGCTCTAAATGATGGTCACCAATCCAAACACACATAGCTCTTAGTCCTCATGACAGTTCCAAAAGTAAAATCAAAACAAATGCAAGCTCAAGACATCCTTCCAACTATCCTATTATCCAACCTAAAAGGACAAGTGCTAACCCGAAACCAAATAGCCATGAAAACAGATCTCAAACAGTTTTCTTACAAAACTTATGACAATAACTGCCATCAATCCAAACTGGTATGAAATGTGAAACTTACAGACATCAACTTCCTTCACAACATCCACCTATTCTGACTAGGACATGCTGCAAACTAGCAATCTTGGCTCCAATCAAAGTTCTCTCTTTAGATTAACAAGTGAATTGATGAATCCAACTTTCATAAAATGCAACAGCAACCTGAAGGTCATGAAATCCTTGACATTCCACAAGGCAAGCTAGTTTGGGAAAACAGAATTAACAGCAAAACCTTACATCACAACGCCTTCACATGGTATTCCAAATCTGTTCCAAAACTAACAGCACCAACCTACGACCCTAACCAACAACTGAGGTTATTCTAGATAGGCTATGTCATGCACCTAGGCAGAATTAAACCAACAGCTCTCTCCTCATCAAATCACACTAGTAGAGAAAATCTCCTACCGAGTCCTGTCATCCTATGACAGTCATCAAACAAGGCCAACCATGAGGTACAGCTGGTAACAGGGTGCAAGAACAAATGACAAATCAAAGACTTATGCTCTTGACAGTTGGTTCACCACAAACCAGAGGGGTTTAGAGTGCTGAGATGATTGAAACAGGTTTGAGCAAGGTGCTATCTGGTTTTGTGTGAAAGTCCAAAGTTTTGCCAGGTTAAAAGTTGACTTTTGGATGTGGGGAGTTTTAGGCTGGTTTAAAGGTTTGAAAACCTTCCAAACACCAATTGGATTGTGAGGATGGTTTGTGGTGAGTTTCCTGTGTAGGGAAATAGTTTAGCAAACAAACTGCTCAAGGCAGATTTTGAGGAGTTTCAACAGCAGTTGTGAACTCAATCAAAACAATGTTCAATCCAAAGGCCTAAATGAGTAGGCAGCTGCCATCTTACCAACAAGTTGATACGAAGACAAGGTTTTTGGAAGCTACAGTCAAAAGTTCAAAGTAACAACACCAACATATCAAACATACTTTAAAAGAGAAAATCACAGCCTCAGGACAGCAGGTGTGAACAAACCTTTGAAATCACATACCTTTTGCATCCTCCTTACAACAAGCTAGCAGCAAGATGTCCATTGAGCAAGCTTTGAAAACATTTCTTCCACAAGTTAGTTCTTGGCCAAAATATGAAATTACCCTTTTCTCTTGTAGTAACAAATGGTCTTGAGCAGCAAGAAGCAGAGTGCTCACAAATTCCTTCTTTTGCAAAACAGTGACAAAATGGTGTTGTTGAGGTAATTAAGTTGTGATGAAGAGTTTGAAAAATGGTGAGGAAATGAGTGAGATTCGAGGGAATTTTTTAGAGGAGAGCAAAAATGCAGGTTTGATATTTTTTCAAAATGGAGGCTAGGGTTTGGTTCAGCTGATCTTTAGCTTAAATAGGAAGGGAAAAGGGTTAAATGGCAAGCTTTTCATGGTGAAAAATGAAGGGGTGAGATGCTGCAAGCAAATGGAGAGTTTGACTCAATGGTGGATGAAGGGTCAAGGACATAGGCATGCTTGCAATTTTATTGTTTTCTGCAGTGGAGGGAACAAACAGTTGAAAATGCAGACTGGGCAGAAGGAGGGTGACTGGTCTCTTCCCTTTTGAGAAAGAAAATTCGAAATGGCACAAAATGGTACAAGCTTGGTTGGTCTCATTTTGGCAAAGTTTGGTGGGGAAAAAATCAGCAACTCGTGCGCATGACTTGGGCAATGCAAGGATTCTGCATAGCTGGTCATAAAAACATGCCAAATGACCCATGAATCATGCCTTGAACAAAATCCAAACCATCAACTTTGCACAAAGATATCTTGATGCTCAAAGATCCAATTGCCCTAGACTTGAGTTCTTAGTAAAGAGGGCATGGAGTAGAACAACTTTCATGTTGATGAAAGTCCCATTTGATCATTGGAAGGGCACCAAAATCGGGGTTGAAAATTGTGGCATGCAGGCTGCTCATGAATAACTTAGAAAAAATTCTAAGTTATGAAATTGTCTTATCTTTTCCCCAACTTTGCACATCCATAACTTGAGCTCCAAGTATCATTTTGAGGACTTCTTGGACTTTTTGGAAAGCTGGGAACATGAGGAACAATTTTGATGTTTGACCCAAGTCCTTTTGAAACCTTGATCATGAAGAAAAATGGTCTTGAAGATGGCTATTTCAACCATGAAACTTTTCATAAATGGAAAGTTTCTAAAACCCTTATTCCCAAAATGGCAACTTTCAACAACCTTTGATTTTTCATGATTCCCTTGACTTTTCTTGATCAAATTCCATCCATTGGTCATATTGAACTCAAGGATCATGATCTTTACCTCAAAAAGTCAGGAGTTGACTTTTGCACTGCAAGTTGACTTTTTTCAAACCTCCTGATTTTCAATTGACTGATCAATTGAAACTCTTCTGATTAAAATTGATGGTCCAACTCTCATCCCCGAACACCTTAGGACATAGGAAGGGCCATGGAAACAAGTTTGCTTCAAGAAACATGTTTTATCCTGATTAAAATTGAAACCCTAATTCCAACCCTTTTGGCATGGGCATTGTGCAGATGAACTGAGTAACCATTCCACTTCACTATAACCTCTGAGACACTCAACAAGCTTCTACCTCATGCTCACACCAATGATAAAATCCTATGGACCCCTTGACAATCTTCTGATGGTTTGTACCAGTGCCTTTGCTTGGGCTTGAAGCCAATAAAGGCTCTCCTCTTGGATGGTACACAAACAAACACTTGATCCCCTGTAAGAACTATGCTATGCAAATGCAAGATGCTAAGATGCAATGAAACATAAGCCAAAGATTAAGAAAAGAGGTTGGTCAAATTTTGGGGTACAACAGCTGCGCCTATTCAAGCGACTTGGACCTGAAGGGATGAAAAGCGAACGACTTTCAGACATTCAAGGTAAAAGACGGTTGAATACTAAAGAACCCGGAAATTTGCCAACCGCAGAATGAAACCTCTGACATCGCCTTCAGGCGTCTATATCAAGTAGAATATCTGACTTCGCCTTCAGTCATCAACCAAGTAAAACATATGACCTCGCTGTTAGTCATCAATCAAGTAAACATCCGACCTCACTGTTAGTCATCAAAATCATCTGACTTCATCGTCAGTTCCCATAATCGTCTAACTTCGCCGTCATTTCCCAAAATCATCTGACTTCTCCGTCAGTTCTCAATAATAATCTGACTTCACCGTCAGAACTCCACATTAAATCTGTAAAAACATCTGACTTCACCGTTTGAACTCCACATAAAATTGGTAAAACAACTGACCTCGCCGTCAGTCCTCAAAATCATCTGACTTCGCCGTCAATTCTCTACATAATCTGACTTCGCTGTCAATTCTCAATAATAATTTGACTTCGCCGTCAGCTCTCAAAACCATCTGACTTCGCCGTCAGCTCTCAAATTCATCTGACTTCGCCGTCAGCTCTCAAAACAATCTGACTTCGCCGTCAGTTCTCAAAACAATCTAACTTCGCCGTCAACTCTCAACATCGTCTGAATTCGCCGTCATTTCTCAAAATCATCTGACTTCACCGTCAGCTCTCAAAATAAACTGACTTTGCTGTCAACCCTCAACATCGTCTGACTTCGCCGTCAATTCTCAATAATAATCTGACTTCGCTGTCAGCTCTCAAAATCATCGGTAAAAGCATCTGACATCACCGTCAGGCCTCGACATCAAGTTGGTAAAAGCATCTGACATCGTCGTCAGGCCTCAACATCAAGTTGGTAAAAGCATCTGACATCACCGTCAGGCCTCGACACCAAGTCGGTAAAAGCATCTGACATCACTGCCAGGTCTCAACATCAAGTCGGTAAAAAGCATCTAGCGTCACTGTCAGGTTGGTAAAATCCGTTGGGGAAATATGAACTTGAATAAATAGACTCTGTTGGAGAGAATGATAAGATGAATTCATCTGTCAATGATCTTGCTGGAGGTCTAGACACCGCACAGGCTTGAGAAATATACCGATAATTGCTGGAGATACACCTCTAAACAAAGAGGTAACAACTGGCTTATGTTTCACATGCACATGTTTGAATATGGCGTAATGCTCCATACGAAATGGAAATGCTACGCGTTTGGGGAGGATGCTATGCACGATGCAAATGCAGAGGAACCGCTCTAGCAAAATAAATGCTAAAGAGGGGAAACCAAACTCCGCCGGGGAAAAGACTAGACACGTCTAGTACAAATGCTAGGGAAAACAAACCCTGAATGGCCTCCGAGAAAACTTCTGGGTAAAACTGATTTGCTAAGAGCAAATCCACTCTGCTAGGGATCAAAGCAAACTCTGCTAAGGTAAATGCCCTAGATGTCCCACCAGAATACAACTCTTCTGGGGAAACAAACAAACTCGGCTGGAGACAAAACTCCACTCTACTGGGGAAATCAACCCTGGATGGTCTGCCAGAATATAACATTCTGGGAGAACAGACAACTCTGTCGGGAATCAAGGCAGACTGCTAAAGGATGGCTCTATTCTGTCCTAGATTCCGTCTTGCTGAAGAGTTAATTTGCTATCTGTTAGAGATTATGAATAAGATCTACTGGGGAAACGTCCCAAGCTTTCTCTCTGCTGAGGATGGAGAATAACAATCTCTGAGTCAGTCCCATTCGGCGGGGAAGAAAATTACTCCACTGACTTGGCTAGGGATTAGGTAAGGAGGGAAACAGCATCGACCTCTGCTTGGGGAAAATGAGAAATAAACTCAACAATAACAACTTCCGCTTGGGGAATGAGTCAATGATCTAGACTTTGAGGGGAAAGGAGCTAGTCATTAAGACTCTGTGGGGAAAACGAAATTCCGAATTTGTTCCACAGCTGAGGATAATCCCATGCCTATTTGTGGGAGATAACCCTACTCTACTGGGGATATCAATCTCGACCTGCTGAGGATAACCTTAACCGTACGAGGTTCCAACCTGCTAGGGATGTGAACACGCTTAGCTTGCACATTTTCTTCAGATGAGGGACTTTTGGAAAAGTCTCGAGGATGAGCGTCCTGCAAATGACAAACAAACAAACATGTTTTGTGCAGCAAACGCCATCTTACTTATCACCTGTGACATTATTCAAGCAAAAGCATTGTTTCGATCATAGTTAGCAGAGCCCACAAAATTATGTATGCAAAGTTTTATCAAAAACATCAGACGTCTTTTGCAAACAAAACAGGAAAAGCTGAATCAAAAACAAAAATTTTCTGAATAGTATGTTTTATTGATAAATAGCCTGTAAATAGGCAAATTTACAAAGGACGCAACTCCTTAAATGAGAAAGTTACGTAATAAAAAAAATAGAAATGCACAAGAATATACAAAAATGTCGGCAATGTGGCACAGACAACCACCATAGAACGACTCAACTATGACTCGCGTGACTTCGACGCCTTTCCGATGCTTCTTCTTCTGAAGAGATTGGTTTGGACGGATGACTCTCGGTTTCCCCATAATCCACTATGCTTTGAAGATTTATGCGCGGACCGCAGTCGTTTGCTTTTCAAATCCCTAACTTTTTCCTGAATCACCCTTGCGGGTTTTCGATTCACCGGGATACCCATTTTTGCCAAAGTCGCCCTTTCAGGTTTTCAACTTTGCAGGTTTACACTTTTTTCTTTTTATCCCTAATTTTTGCCCGAACCTATCCTTTTATGGTTCGCCGGGATGCCCCATTCTTGCCTGGATTTTCTTTTTTCTTTCCAGCGGGTCTATCTTTAAGCAAAGTATCTTTTGACTGCGTCTGCGTTCACAGGGGATGTGAAATCTTCACCGTCCAAGGTTGAAAGTAGTAAGGCTCCTCCGGAGAAGACTTTCCTTAAAACATACAGACCTTCATAGTTGGGCGTCCATTTGCTCTTGTGGTCGTTCTGTGGTGGGAGAATCCGCTTCAACACCAAATCACCTTCTTTGAAAGCTTCAAGGACGCATATTCTTATCATAGGCTTTCTTCATCCTACTCTGATATAGATGACCGTATGCAATTGACGCCAACCTCTTCTCATCCATAAAACTGAGTTGATTTAGCCTGTTCTTCACCCATTCTGCCTTATCTAGTTTGACGCCAGCTAGAACTCTTAAAGAAGGGATCTCAACCTCCAATGGCAGAATAGCTTCCATACCATATACCAACGAGAAAGGAGTTGCCCCAGTTGAAGTACGCACCAAAGTATGATATCCATGTAGAGCAAAGGGCAACGTCTCGTTCCAATCCTTATAGGTCACAACCATCTTTTGCAATATCTTCTTTATGTTTTTGTTGGCCGCTTCCACGATGCCATTCATCTTCGGACGATAGGGAGACGAATTGTGATGCTCAATCTTGAAGCTCTGGCACAACTCCTTCATCATCTTGTTATTCAGATTGGAACCATTATCGGTAATGGTCCTCTCAGGTATCCCATAACGGCAGATGATGTCCCTTTTGATGAACCGGGCTACAACTTGCTTGGTGACATTAGCATAAGAGGCTGCTTCGACCCATTTGGTGAAATAGTCAATAGCTGCTAAGATGAAATGATGCCCATTGGATGCAGTCGGCTCGATCTTGCCAATCATATCAATGCCCCACATGGAGAAAGGCCACGGGGATGACATGACATTCAAAGGACACAGAGGCACATGAATCTTGTCGGCATAAATTTGACATTTGTGGCATTTCTTGGTGTACTTGAAGCAATCAGACTCCATAGTTAACCAATAATACCCTGCTCTCAACAGCTTTCGAGACATGGCATGCCCCCTCTATGTGTTCCAAAGGCTCCTTCATGGACCTCTTCCATAAGCAAATTCGCTTCTTTTTCGTCCACACATCTTAGCAGTACTAAGTCAAAGTTCCTTCGATAGAGTACACCGTATGGATTCAGATAAAAGTTACCAGATAACCTCCTCAAGGTCTTCTTATCCTGGGCCGATGCCTCAGGTGGATACTCTTGATTCTTGAGAAAGTTCTGGATGTCGTAATACCATGGCTTGCCATCAGAAGCTTCTTTTATTGCAAAAACGAATGTTGGCCTATCGAGGCGTGAGATAACGATTATTGGTGCATCGTTCCAGAAGTTCACTTTGTACATTGAAGATAAAGTAGCCAAGGCATCTGCCATATGATTTTCTGCTCTCGGCACATGGTGAAACTCTACACGATCGAAGAAAGGTAGAAACCTTCTTGCGTAGTTCATATAAGGGATCAGATTTGGTTGGCGAGTCTCCCACTCTCCTTTGATCTGGTTGACCACCAAAGCTGAATCACCGTAGACATCGTGGTTCTTAATTCTCAAATCGATTGCTTCCTCGATACCCATGATACAAGCTTCATATTCAGCCTCGTTGTTTGTACATGGAAATGTCAACCTGGCAGTGAAGGGTATATGTGTCCCATGGGGGGTTGTAATGATCGCCCCAATTCCACTACCGTAGGAGTTAACAGCATCGTCAAAGATCAATTTCCACTGGGAACCCAACTCAAGACCTTCGTCCGGCAACGACTCATCATAATCTTTCATCTTCAAGTACATAATGTCTTCGTCGGGAAATTCAAACTTCATTGGCTGATAGTCGTCAATTGGTTGCTCTGCGAGATACTCTGACAAAACATTCCCTTTAATAGATTTCTGAGACACGTACTGAATGTCGTATTCTGTCAGAACCATCTGCCATCTAGCAATCCTTTCTGACAGTGCTTGCTTTTCGAATACGTACTTAGTCAGATCCATCTTCAAAATTAACATGGTTGTATGGTTTAGCATATACTGTCTGAGGCGTTTGGCGGCCCAAGCAAGTGCGCAACAAGTTTTCTCCAACATTGAGTATATGGATTCACAGTCTGTGAACTTTTTACTCAAGTAATAAATTGCATGCTCTTTTCTTCCAGTCTCGTCGTGTTGACCGAGAACACAGCCCATGGAATTCTCAAGAACCATTAAGTACATTATCAATGGTCTTCCAGCCACTGGGGGCATCAGTATTGGAGGATCCTGCAGATACTCTTTTATCTTCTCAAACGCCTTTTGGAAATTTTTGTTCCAAACAACCGCCTGATCGTTCTTCAATAGTTTAAACATTGGTTCACACTTGGCCGTGATATGAGATATGAACCTCGCAATGTAGTTCAATCTATTCAGGAAGCCACGAACCTCTTTCTCAGTCTTTGGAGCTGGCATTTCTTAAATTGCCTTGATCTTCGCAGGATTAACCTTAATACCTTTCTCGCTGACGATGAACCCCAACAGCTTTCTCGATCGTACGCCGAAAGTGAACTTGTTTGGATTTAGCCTTAGTTTGAACTTTCTCAACCTCTCAAATAACTTTAGAAGATTCACCAGATGCCCCTCCTCTGTTTGGGATTTTGCAATCATATCATCGACATAAACCTCAATCTCGTGACGCATCATGTCGTGAAAGAGCGTAACCATTGCTCGTTGATAAGTTGCCCCTACGTTCTTCAACCCAAAAGGTATTACTTTATAGCAGAACGTCACCCATGGTGTGATAAAATTCGTTTTCTCCATGTCCTCCGGTGCCATCTTAATTTAATTATATCTGGAGAAACCGTCCATGAAGGAAAACACTGAATATTGTGCAGTGTTAACAAGTACGTCAATATGGGGGAGCGGGAAATCATCCTTCAGGCTCGCTCTACTCAAGTCCTTGTAATCAACGCACATCCTGAATTTTCCGTCCTTCTTAGGCACAGGCACGATGTTAGCGACCCACAGAGGGTAATTGGTCACAGCAAGAAATCCAGCGTCCAATTCCTTCTGGGCTTCTTCCTTGATCTTCGCTGCCATATCTGGCCTGG
Organism: Lathyrus sativus; assembly: GCA_963859935.3. Classification (NCBI taxonomy): domain Eukaryota; kingdom Viridiplantae; phylum Streptophyta; class Magnoliopsida; order Fabales; family Fabaceae; genus Lathyrus; species Lathyrus sativus. The sequence goes on from OZ012737.1 coordinate 289,604,394, forward strand.
TTCTTCTCAGTTTTTGCTTTACGGGAGGACACTCTTCTCGAAGAGGTAGGCGATGAACCACGATATCTGTGTCGAGTCCGGGCATATCTTCGTATGACCAAGCAAAGACATCCTTATACTCTCGGAGTAACTCAACCAATCTTTGCTTGACATCACTTTGCAGCGCAACCCGTATTCTGACTTCCTTCTTATCCTTTTCTGTTCCCAGGTTGATGAATTCAACTTCCTCCTGATGAGGCAGGATGACCTTCTCCTCTTGTCTTAACAATCTGGCAAGCTCTTCGGGCAGGTCTTCATCTTCGCCGATCTTTTCTTCTGCTTGAAAGATCAGATTGTCAAAGTCACGCCGAGTCATAGACGAGTCTGAGTCGGTGGTATCTGAAATGTGTAACCTGCAATGATGATGATTTTATGCTTAAATGATATGCAAACAAACAAATACAAATCATATTGCCATTTTATTGTTAGAAAATAAAAACAAGAAAAACAAGGATCACAAAATGACCATTATGCCCCGGGCAGAGCATAGGGCGATACATTAATCAAAACAAAGCAATTACTCTTCATAAGTCACAGTGATAACTTCTTCCATGGTCCAATTCTTCAAGCCTTGGCCGGGGATGAATGGCTGGATCCACGCATCCATGTCACAGTCGCTGTCTCCTTCCTCATCAGACATGACGTTGATCCTTTTGAATACCACCCCACCGCTGGTGAACTGTATAGGCCCTTTGTAGCGCAGAACGCTTTGTGAAGAGAATGCATATGGGTTGTATCCCAATCCGAACTTATCTTGTTTGTTTGGGACACTCACCACTTGCCCCCATCCTTGCGCTGATCCAGACTTCACTACGACTTGTGCTTCCTTGTAGGACGACATAGCAACTTTTGGCGCTTTGACTTCAACTGGTTCCTTCTCCTTGATTTGGACAGTCTCAAAAGCTTGGCACAGTGTTTCATGAATTTCACCATCGACCTCCACATATTTGAATGAAGACAGATGGCTCACCATGATGTCCTCCTCTCCGCAAACAGTAACAATGTTGCCTCCCACCATGTACTTCAATTTTTGGTGCAGGGTTAATGTCACAGCTCCCGCTGAATGTATCCAAGGCTGACCCAAAAGACAGCTATATGCCAGCTGGATATCCATTATGTATAATACTGCATCAAAAATCTCAGGACCGACCTGAATTGGCAAGGTCAACTCCCCGAAAACGGACCTCCTCGTCCCATCAAAAGCTCTGACCACCAAGTTGCTCGGAGTACATATTATCCCTTGAGTGTCTAACTTCATGAGGGCTTTCTTGGGCAGCACATTTAGTGACGACCCAGTATCTACCAATACATGAGACAAAACAACCCCTCTACATTCGATGGATATGTGCAGCGCCGAATTGTGATTCCTTCCTTTTGGTGTCAAGTCACGATCAGTGAATCCCAACCCGTTACCTGCATTGACGTGGGCCACCACCCCTTCCAACTGATTCACAGATATCTCTTGAGGTACGTAAGCATTATTCAAAACCTTGAGCAAAGCATTCCTATGAGCTTCAAAACATAGGAATCCGTTGTAAGTGATCCACAATTTTGTAATCACTCTTTCTTATCAAACACATAAATTCCTCTGTGTCCTTCACCAAAGCTTCCTTTTCTCTAGTCTGAGAACTCTCTTCAGCTACCACCTTCCCTTTACCTTTGTCGGTCCTTTCTGCATTTACTTCGGGAGGTGCAAACACTCTCCCACTTCGAGTCATTCCTCCAGTTCCTACCAAATTGTCAATCGAGTCCAAGGGCGAATTCTTTAATTCCTGCTTCTGCCCGTTGCAATAGACCTCGGCCCCATAGTTCCAAGGGATCGCCTTAGAGCTCTCATAGGGTATAGGTCCTGCCTTTGTGAATATAATAGTTGGCCTCACTGGAGGCGTAGAAATTGTAATTGTCTTGTAAGGGATGGAGATGGTGGCCACCTCATCCTCCTCTTCATTGATCATCTTTTCATCATCCTTCTTCTGGATTCTGTCAAATTGTAATATACCTTCATCCATCATACGTTGCACATGGTTCTTCAGATTTAAACATCCTTCGGGACAAACTCCACAGTCTTCACAATCCTTCCCACAGCCAGGGAAAACCCCACCTTCAAACAACTTGCTCTTCACAAAGCTTAACAGCGTCTTCAGATCCTCCACATTGGACACCAAGTTCAGGCCTTCCTCACTGACAATAGCATTCACACCACCACCCCTACCATGGTTAGGCATGGGATTTTGATCCACGTTAGGCGCATCATGATTGAAGTTGATATCCTTACTGTCAATAAGGTCCTGTACCTTATGTTTGAAGGCTTTGCAGTTGTCGATATGGTGGTCGGGGGCGCCAGAGTGGAAGTCACACCTAGCATTGGCGTCATACCCGAGAGGTGGTGGGCCAGTTAGAGGTGCCATTGTCCTTTTCTAGACCAACTACAGTTGCATTAAGTGTTGTAATAACTGAGTGTAGGGCATCGGTGGTGTGTCAAAGTGCCTTTTCATCATTCTCCCACGGTCTTGAAACCGCCACTGGGCATAGTTCTGTTGTTGCTACTGTTGTGATTACTGTTGTTGGCGTGGTTGTTGTTGCTGAGGCTGTACCACCGGGATGGAAATACTAGCTACTTGTGGTGGTTGTTGATAATACGGTCGTTGTTGACGTTGATTCGGATTTCTATTTCGATTGTTAAAGCTGGACACTGCATTTATCTCATTATCCCTCTTCTTCGCACCAAAGTTCTTCCTTCCACCTCTAGATGAGGTCCCTTCCCATGCTTGTATCTTTCCCATCTTAATACCATTTTCGACCCTCTCGTCGGTAATAATCAAATCCAAAAAACTCCCAGACATGCTACCCACTAATTCTCATAGTAAATTCCTAGTAATGTGGCTACAAACAGATCAATTAGTTCTCTTTCCACCATGGGAGGTTGAACTCTAGCGGCAAGCTCTCGCCATATTTGTGCGTATTCCTTAAAACATTCGTTACTCCTCTGTGATAAATTTTGAAGCTGCACTCGGTTCGGCGCAAGTCACTGTTGTACTGGTAGTGCTTAATGAAAGCCTCTGCTAAATCCCTCCAGCTTCTGACATTAACTGGCTCTAAGCCCATATACCATTCGAGGGACGGTCCCGATAGACTATCTTGGAAAAAATGCATAAGAAATTTCTCATCATCTGAATATGCCGACATCTTTCGGAAATAGGAGCGAAGATGCGCCCTTGGACATGTTGTTCCCTTGTACTTGTCGAAATCAGGAACTTTGAATTTCGGGGGAATCCTTAGTCCCGGAATCAATCCTAGATTCGACATATCAAGACCCATAGCATTCTGGGTTTCAAGGCTCCTCATCTTTTCTTCTATTGCCTTAAACCTTCTATCAGCGTCAGATTGCAATCCTGCCCCAAGATCTCCTAGGGAAAAGATGTCCTCTTGCTCATCTTGTTCCCACTGGGGACCGTTGTTACCTTGCGCAGCGTATACTGGACTAGGAATAGGAATTCCATTCTGGATTCCTCCGCCCGGAGGGTCAACCGTTACTGGGATATTGTTTGCGTGTGGAGAAGTATTGCCACCAAGGGGAGGCGCAGCAGTAGGCCCTCTATGTAGAACCTCATTACCATCAACCCTTGACACTAAAGGTTGTACCAATGTCCTCAATTGCTCTTGGCCATTGGCTACGCCCTGCATCACATCCATGAATTGTGCCATCCTTTCACAAAACTCTCGAAGCTCTGTTTGAACCTGTTCCATAGCCCTTTATTGATTTCCTCGTGTGGAATACCGGTGAATTGGTTGACCTTCAATCCTGAAACAAACTCTCTCTTTGGAGAACCACATGTAGAGGTAAGGTTAACAGAAACAGAACACCTATAATGCAAATGAAGAATGACGCAAAAATGCAGACATGCAAATGTATTTCAGGGAAGTTTCCCCTTGATTCTAGTTCCACAAGCATAGTAGAAGGATGAAAAACTACGGAGGTAACCAGAAGAACATCTCATAAATAAAATGAGCCAAAGAGTGTCTACATATATCTTCAAAGAAATACAATAAAGTCATCACGACCCCATCCAACAACTCTGGTGATGGTCAGAAATACAAAATAACAACAAACAAAAGAGAAAGCGTGTCAAACACAGTGTCGAGCCTGGAACTCCTCTAACAACTCCTTCGTCTTCAGGTGATCAGGCCTATCAATCAGTCCTTGAATGAGTGAATCTCTCTTCTCGATAGTTTCTTCCAGACTCTGAACATGATCTTCCCAATCACCCTCTCCAAATGTGTCTTCAAGTCTGGGCTTTTTCAGATTTATCCTCAGCTTGTATTCCTCCAACGTTGCAAGAGCTTCACGGAGTTTGCGTTCACTTTCTAGCAGGCGCATGTATTCACCGGGAGAGTTTGCCATTCTGACTCGAAGTTGGGCCCTCAAACTATCAACTTGTTGATGGAGTTTATCTTCCCTCTCTTTGTTATTGGTTAGCAGAGCATTCCATTTAATGTTAAATTTGAATATCCTCAGATGAGCTTTCTCCAATTCCTTCTTTTTGCTGGAGAGGACATCACTGACGCTTTTCAAAGCTTTACCCACGTGTTCTCGGGAATTAATTTCCTCTGTCAATTGCGTACCTATCCTGTTTACCAACTTTGTTTGCTTCTTAGATGACTGGATAGCTTCATTCCTTTCACTTCTAACTTGAGTAATTTCCTTTTCCAAATCTTCATTAGCCTTACGCAGTTCCTCCTTCTCCGCTCATAGTCGGTTGTATTTCTGCACGTCAACTGTCGTAGGCTCTGCAACCACCGAAGGATATAGAGGTTCCCTTACCGGAAAGGGGAGCAACAATCTCTCGACTCTCTCCTGAATCCATTCCATGTAAGGCTCATAGGCTCTAGAATTGCTTTTCTCCAAAGAGAGCTTTCCTTTCTGATGAATGTCATTCCAAGCCTGTTGCAACCTAGCCAGAGTAGCAGTATCAACTAAACCCGTGAAATATAGAGATTCTCGCACTTATTCCTCCTTCGAGGGGGCTCTTAAAGCATAGCCAAACTGCCTGACGGCGAGAGTTGGATTGTAATTTATACCTCCTTTCCTTCCAATCAGAGGAACATTGGGGAAATCCCCACAGCTGTAGATAATCTCCTTGCCCAAGAGGTCTCTATCAAACCAAACAACATTCTTTGCTCTAATCCCATGAGCCTTTCTGGCCAACCAACAGTACTGGCAAGGCTAATAAAAGGCCCAGACTTTGGCAGATGTGAGGCAAACCACTTGTACAATAATGAGGTACAACAAGAAACACTTCTTCCTCGCCGGTTCTCATTCTTGTAATGGGTGGAATGATAGACATCCCCTAGAAGGGTTGGCACAGGGTTCTTGGATGCAAAGATGTGGAAAGCGTCCAAATCAATAAAATCAGGTACATTGGGGAATAATATTATCCCAAAGATACAGAGCGCCAAGATCACATTAAAGACAACCCAACATCCCTCTTTTGCAAAATGTTGGGCCTTTTCTATCAAGAATGGCAAAGGGAAACCAAGTACCCCACTTCTCCGTGTCATTTTTCCCTTTAGCTCAGAAGCATCCAAGTGCAGAGAATTGGCTAGCTTGGATAGGTCAGGCTCATCTTCAGAATGCACGAAAGGCATCTCTCCCAAGAAAGGGATTCCCAACAACTGAACAAATTCTTCCAAGGTAGGTAAGAGGACATACCCAGGGAAAGTAAAACAGCGCAATTGGGGGTCATAAAATTGTAACAGCATGTTGAGACCTTCCAACTCAAACTGAGAGACTTTGCAGACAAACCTTAAGATCTTCCCATACTCCTGCTTGAAATCCTCTATAACTTTATGCTCCACTCCAGAAATGAGACCAACCAAAGGCTTCACGTCCGGTATTGGGAACTTGTAAATGACAGCCTTCTTGAAACCAAGCTCCATGACAAATGGTGGATTAAAACTACTAGAATCAAGAGGACAAACTGTACCTGAAATACCAATACATGTTAATGTCAAAAATGCAAATGAATATGCAAATGCAACATAGGATCAAGTTGTTGTGCTGTTGACGGAAATGAACCAGCGCTTCGCTTTGATGGCAATACAACACTAGCATAAGGATCCCACTGTAACTGCTCATACTGACGAGACAAAAAGGTTGGATGAAGGTCAAAGTTTCCTACAAACTCAATCCATCTCACAAGTATGGACCTAATCTGACAAGGTTCGGCATCCTATACGGTCGTCAGCATCACAGACTTTCGAGAAACGATGATACGTTCACCATTTCTGGTTTGGCATCATTGTCTCACGAAGCGGCCTCACTTAGCTGACTCCCAAGTGATCGGTCTCCAGAGTCGGCAACTCTCAGATTCAACACCCTTTCCCGACCTAGTACAAGATAGGATGTCTTCAACAGAAAACCTCGTCTGAATGCGAATTTCATGAGGATTATTGCATGCCTAGCATGCAGATCCTCACTACTTTCCACTCTAATGCTATGTGTATCCACAAGCCTGGGTTTTGGCTTATCTCTCAATGGAACATCCCACCCACAGCATAACAACATGATATATGATATAAAGTGCTGGAAATAAAAATGCAATAAAGCAATAAAAATGCAAACATATAATGCACATATATACACACCCAAAGACGTAACCAAACAAACGCTAGGATTGACTCGCATAGGGGAACATAAGACCACAGCAGAGTCGCCAGTTGTCGCATCACTGTGAAGAGGGGACGGCAAGGACAGAAGAGTCGCCACCATTCGTTATTTATCCCAAAGAGAGGGAAAGGAAACGATCAGAGAAAACCTACGAAAAGGGAATAAGACAGGTCATCGCAACCATATCTCGGGTTCAGGAGTCGGTTACGCAATGGGAAGGTATTAGCACCCCTCACGTCCGTCGTACTCGACGGGATCCACGCTTGTTGTCTGATCTAAAGAGTGTAAATCTATCTATGCTAAAGGCTCACAGGAACAAAAGAAAAGAAAAGTGACTCGATAGAGAATTGTTGCTCTATGCCTACGTATTCCCTTGTGCAATGGGAAAGTCAGAGTCAACGTAGTTCGGAAAACTACGGGTGAAAGTGGGGGAAGGTTGCTCGCCAAGACATCATCGTCTTGTGCCTACGTATCCTCGTCTGGTACGAGAAATCAGAGAAAACGTAGTTCAGGCTAACACGACCACAAATTAGTTCAAGTGTTTTAAACCGAGAAGGGTTAAACAATGATTCCAGCAGTTAGGGACGATGTCTGTTTGCGGTAGAATCAAAGTTTAACAAAACTCTTTTTGAAAATAGTTTTCCAATTAAGACCCCGAAGGATAAAAAAAGATTTGATGTTTTTGTTTTGTGTTTTTTAAGACAAGAAGTGGATTGAGTTATGGTTTGAAACTCATGTCGCACTAAAGACTATGACTCGAGAGCAAATGTGTCGCATATCGCCCAAAGGGCATACGCTAAACACTCTAGACAATTGAGAGGAGGCCCCCCAACCATCATTCATCGAGTACTTAACGCTCGTAGCGTACGACACAAATCTTTCTTTATTAAGTGTTTTGAATTGTTTAGGAGATGAGAAGAGAAAGACTCGAACTAAGGGGAAACTGGACCCTAAAGTTATCATGCACAATGCTCCTAAAGTTGGGATGAGAGGGAAGAACTAACCTAATGTTATCATGCATAGGAGTGAACACCTAATGTCTCTCCTACTCCCATCCTAAACGGAGGGACTAGGAATCCTAGGGGGATCATGGCACAAAGCCAAGTAAACACCAAATAATTCACTCACAAGTGAAATGAAAAAAAGAAAAGAAATTGATGAAATAAAATAAAATGATAAAATGGAAAATAAAATATAAAAAATAAAAAGGATGGAAAATAAAATAACACATTACAATAATAAAATAAGCTTTTTTTTGGGATTTTATGATATTTAAAACTGTTTTTAAATAAATAAAGCAAAACAAGAAAATAATAAAATAAAAGAAAAAGAAAAAGAATAAACAAGTCATAAAAAAGAAGGAAGGGTCTACACCAAGGGTAGAACCCATGACCTTGGGGTTGTAGGCACAAAACCTGGCCAAACCAACCAGTCATACGCATGTGCACAGTGATGGAAAGAGGAATAGAAATAGTTAAAGTATGAAAAATCAGAAAAACTAAACAAAAAGCGCCCCGCTGGGGATCGAACTCGGGTCACAAGGCATGGCAAGATACTTAAGGCAAGGCATTTAACCAATGGGGTGGCGATACATCTGTGTATTAATGCCACCCCTTAAACATAAGTACCAAAGGAGGCGCATGGCTGGGCAATTGGCAAGGCAAAATAAATGGAAACACAAAATACGATTCGATCGCAACTTACTCAAATCTTCACCAATTGCAGTTAGATAAAAGTCCATCTGACTTGATTTTTCGATAGGAACACAAAGGTGTTGTCCATTTTTTCAAATAATGCACCCAACTTAAAATTTGAATGCTCACGCAAAGTGAGTTTTGGAAATGCATCTTGAGTTTAATGAAGCTGAGACAAGTATGATTAAAGGCCTAAGATGGTTTGAGCAAGTCTCAAATATGATGTAGAATGAGTTCTAACAAAAAGGATTGTTCAAAATACATTAAAGTGGAAAGTTGGTATGTGAGTTGTAAATGATGTCATTAATCTCCAAGCAAGACTCATGTTTATGCTCTAAAGGGGTGATCCTGAAACTCACTGGATAGTGTAGTGACCAACATAATGCAATACGTGGAAGTGGCTCTAGAATGAGCTTTAAATCTCCTTACAAATGTCACAAAAGTGGTTATGACAGCAGGCTAATGAAATGCTCCAACAACACTCATGAGGAATTCCAACAACACATCAAACATGGTGTAGGCTTCACATAATTTGATAGCATACTTAACAACCTTAACACGACAAAGACAATTAACAACCCTCAATCATCCAAACAGCAAGCCTAAAGTCCAGCTCTAAATGATAGTCACCAATGCAAACACACATAGCTCTTAGCCCTCATGACAGTTCCAAAAGTAAAATCAAAACAAATGCAAGCTCAAGACATCCTCCAAACTATCCTATTATCCAACCTATAAGGACAAGTGCTAACCCCAAACCAAATAGCCATGAAAACAGATCTCAAACAGTTTTCTTACAAAACTTATGACAACAACTGCCATCAATCCAAACTGGTATGAAATGTGAAACTTGCACACACCAACTTCCTTCACAACATCCACCTATTCTGACTAGGACATGCTACAAACTAGCAATCTTGGCTCCAATCAAAGTTCTCTCTTCAGATTAACAAGTGAATTGATGAATCCAACTTTCATAAAATCCAACAGCAGCCTGAAGGTCAAGAAATCCTTGACAGTCCACAAGGCAAGCTAGTTTTGGAAAACAGAATTAACAGCAAAACCTTACATCACAACGCCCTCACTTGGTATTCCAAATTTGTTCCAAAACCAACAGCACCAACCTACGACCCTAACCAACAACTGAGGTTATTCTAGATAGGCTCTGTCATGCACCTAGGCAGAATTAAACCAACAGCTCTCTCCTTATCAAATCACACTAGCAGAGAAAATCTCCTACCGAGTCCTGTCACCCTATGACAGTCATCAAACAAGGCCAACCATGAGGTACAGTTGGTAACAGGGTGCAAGAACAAATGACAAATCAAAGACTTATGCTCTTGATAGTTGGTTCACCTCAAACCAGAGGGGTTTAGAGTGTTGAGATGATTGAAACAGGTTTGAGCAAGGTGCTATCTGGTTTTGTGTGAAAGTCCAAAGTTTTGCCAGGTTAAAAGTTGAATTTTGGATGTGGGGAGTTTTAGGCTAGTTTAAAGGTTTGAAAACCTTCCAAACACCAATTGGATTGTGAGGATGGTTTGTGGTGAGTTTCCTGTGTAGGGAGATAGTTTAGCAAACAAACTGCTCAAGGCAGATTTTGAGGAGTTTCAACAGCAGTTGTGAACTCAATCAAAACAATGTTCAATCCAAAGGCCTAAATGAGTAGGCAGCTGCCATCTTACCATCAAGTTGATACAAAGACAAGGTTTTTGGAAGCTACAGTCAAAAGTTCAAAGTAACAACACCAACATATCAAACATACTTTAAAAGAGAAAATCACAGCCTCAGGACAGCAGGTGTGAACAAACCAAAATCAAACATTTCCACATGAGAGTTACAAACTCTTAGGAAAGCATAAACTTCAAAACATGATGCATATTAACGACAGGGTTTGAAATCACATACCTTTTGCAACCTCCTTACAACAAGCTAGCAGCAAGATGTCCCTTGAGCAAGCTTTGAAAATAGCTTTTCCACAAGTTGGTTCTTGGCCAAAATATGAAATTACCCTTTTCTCTTGTAGTAACAAATGGTCTTGAGCAGCAAGAAGCAGAGTGCTCACAAATTGCTTCTTTTGTAAAACAGTGACAGAATGGTGTTGTTGAGGTAATGAAGTTGTGATGAAGAGTTTGAAAAATGGTGAGGAAATGAGTGAGATTCGAGGGAATTTTTTAGACGAGAGCAAAAATGCAGGTTTGATATTTTTTCAAAATGGAGGCTAGGGTTTGGTTCAGCTGATCTTTAGCTTAAATAGGAAGGGAAAAGGGTAAAATGGCAAGCTTTTCATGGTGAAAATGAAGGGGTGAGATGCTTCAAGCAAATGGAGAGTTTGACTCAATGGTGGATGAAGGGTCAAGGACATAGGCATGCTTGCAATTTTGTTGTTTTCTGCAGTGGAGGGAACAAACAGTTGAAAACGCAGAGTGGGTAGAAGAAGGGTGGTTGGTCTCTTCCCTTTTGAGCAAGAAAGTTCAAAATGGCACAAAATGATACAAGCTTGGTTGGTCTCATTTTGGCAAAGTTTGGTGGGGAAAAATTAGCAACTCATGTGCATGACTTGGGCAATGCAAGGATTCTGCATAGCTGGTCATAAAAACATGCCAAATGACCCATGAATCATGCCTTAAACAAAATCCAAACCATCAACTTTGCGCATAGGTATCTTGAAGCTCAAAGATCCAATTGCCCTAGACTTAAGTTCTTCGTAAAGAGGGCATGGAGTAGAACAACTTTCATGTTGATGAAAGTCCCATTTGATCATTGGAAGGGCACCAAATTCGGGGTTGAAAACCATGGCATGCAGGCTGCTCATGAATAACTTAGAAAAACTTCTAAGTTATGAAATTGTCTTATCTTTTCCCCAACTTTGCACATCCATAACTTGAGCTCCAAGTATCATTTTGAGGACTTCTTGGACATTTTGGAAAGCTGGGAATGTAACGCCCATTTTAATTATCTCGTTTTTCCGTGTTATTTTATTTTCGGCGTGTTTTGTGGGGGTGTTTGAGCGCGATTGTGTGTAGCCCTTAAGTTGGAATTAATTAATAATGTTGGACGTTAAGGTTAATAATAAAATTATTAATGATAATGATGATTTAATTAATAATAGTAATATTGTTAATATTATTATTATTATTGTTATTATTATTATTAATATTATTATTATTAATAAAATGAAATAAAAAGAATTGGGATGGGGGGTATTGTTGGAATATTGAAAAGAAGGAGAAGAAGGAAACATGTTGGAAAGAGAAGAGAAAGAAGAGCTCGATCAAGAAAAATTTGGAAGAAGAAGAACAAGGTGAATTGGCGCAAGAGGAAACTAGGAATCATCTTTGGAGCAATAATTCATCAGTTGTTCGAGTTATCGAGGTAAGGGGGGAAATCGGGTCGAATGGTATGTTGCATGAATACTAGGTAGAATGGGATTTCCCTAACCCCATAGGTTTGATGATTATTTTTTATATGATGTTGTGATTCTGAATTTGATGTTGATATGATAAAACCATTGCATGTGTTGTTTGATCGATTTGGGGGATTTTGGGTAGTTTACACTTTTATGCCGAAATTGAATTAAGTGAGTAGAGCTGACATTTAATCGAGTTAAATCGAGAATAGATTATGTAGTTAGGTTGTAGAATACTGGTCTGATATGATGGGGACTGGTTTGAGTAGAATCGGCTGAGTTCGGAGAGTCTTTCCAAATCTGAGGAATGGAATTTTTTTGAAATCGCAGGCGTTCGCCAGCACCTTCGCTGAGCGAACTGGGGCCGAGCCTTCGTCAGGCGAACTGGGCAACGAGTGCTTCCAGTAGCCACTGTCTGCATTCGCTAGGGAGTTCGCTGGGAGAGCCAGTAGCGAGTCTTCGCTGGGGGATTCGTCGAGCGAACGGGTAGCGAGCATTCGACGCGGGGCCTCGCCAGGCGAATGAGCCAGCGAGCGTGTTAGTAGTTTGTGTTTTTGAGCTGTGTTGTTCAATTATCTCGTGATTGTTAGACCCTTGTTGGTCATGGTTGATTATGATATTGATATTGAACTATGGGGAGTATATGTGTGGTGTGGAATATGATTTCCTTGATATTCGTTTAATTTGAATGATTGAATTTGGTGTACGTGATTGCATATGAATGTGGTGATATATATATATATATATATATATATATATATATATATATATATATATATATATATATATATATATATATATATATATATATATATATATATATATATATATATATATATATATATATATGTATATATATATATATATATGTATATATATATATATATATATATATATATATATATATATATATATATATATATATATATATATATATATATATATATATATATATATATATATATATATATACACACACACACATATGAGGTATGATGAAATGTGATCGGATGGATCGTGAGCACCTTGTGTGTGCGTGAATTGCTATTGTGCATTAGTGTATGCATATCATGATGCATGTTGGGCTCAGATGGAGCGTGGTAGGGATAGATCGTTGCTCAAATGGAGTGTATACGATCTATCCTGAGTTTATATTCCCGTACTCCGAAGGAGAGGGGGTGGTAGGAATAGATCATTGCTCAGTGGAGTGTATGTGATCTATTCTGAGTTAATGGGATAGATCATTGCCAAGGGGTATATGTGATATATTCTGGGTTATTTTCCCGTACTCCGTGGGGAGCCTTGTGATCGTTGTCACTGGTGGGTGTATGCGATCTATCCAGGTTTGAGTGAGCGAACCAGTGAGTCGGTACCGCATATCATGGGTTGAGTTGCATGTGTTGCATTGTCTTATATGTTATGTTTGTGTGGGACAGTAGATCCGGGTCGATGTATGTGAATGATAATTGTGTGTTTTACTGCCTTTTATTCATGTACGTTATTACCATTATATTTTGATCTTGATTTCTCACCCCTTGTTGTTGTTGTGGTCTGTGCTTCTTCGGAAGTACAGATAATACAGGTGCGTAGCTAACTTGGATTGTGGCGTGTCGAGTCGTATGGATGCTCTGATACGTAACACCAGGGCTCTGGGGAGTTATTTTGTTATCTGATGACTTTGTGTGCCCCTGTGGTGTATCGTGTCTGATGAATCCTTTTGGTGGATATGTTTGTATATTTTGACTTGACCGGTTATGGTGTATATGATGTATATATGTATCTATATGACGAATTCCGCTGTATATTTTGAAAAAGTATTCAATGAAGTATTTTGTGGAGTTTTCATCTGTGACATCCTGTTTGGTGTGCTAACTCTGATATTTAATTGTTTGATTTATTTGCATTTATTTTGTTTTGGGAACGGGGTGTTACAAGCTGGTATTAGAGCAGGTTGGTCCGTCGGGCCAGTGTAGTACTTGAGTCTGTCTGTAGGATAGAGTTGTTTTCTGTTGACCTGGCGTTGTTTTTCTTGAGCAGTATGGCGGGAAGGAATGATGTTGCATTGGCTGCAGCTATGCAAGCAATGGCGCAAGTTGTTGCTAATCAGAACCATGTTGCGGGTGCGCAATTCAGGGATTTGGCACAGTTTCAGAGTAACAAGCCGCCGACGTTTCAAGGAGGAACTTTGGACCCTGAAGCGGCACAGAAGTGGCTTAAGGCGATTGAGAATATTTTCAGGACGATGGGTTGCAGCGATGAGCAGAAGTTGAGGTTCGGTACTCACATGTCAGAGGGAGAAGCTGAAGCTTGGTGGGACAATAGTCGCCAGAGGTTAGAGACTACAGGAATTCCAATTACTTGGGATGTGGTCCGAACTGGTTTTCTAGAGAAGTATTTTCCGGAGGATATCAGGAGTGCTAAAAAAATTGAGTTTCTGAAGCTGAAGCAGGGCAATATGACGGTGGTCGCGTATGCAGCTAAGTTTGAAGAGTTAGTGCAGTATTGTCCTCATTACAATACTGACGGAGCGATGACCTCCAAGTGTTTGAAGTTTGAGAATGGGCTACGTCCGGAAGTGAAGATGGGAATAGCTTGTCAGAAGATCAGGGATTATCCTGAGCTGATAATTAGAAGCAGGATTTATGATAATGATAACCGAGCGAGGATCGCGCATTACAAGGCTGAAAATGATCGTAAGGGTAAGCAAAGGTTTGGTTGTACTCCTTACAGTGTTCCTACTGATAAGGGGAAGTTTAAGGTTGTTGCTGATAAGAAGCCCAGAGAAGGGAGGGCATTCGCAGGTGGGAAATGTTTCTGGTGCGGTGGCGCGGGTCATCGTGCCATTGATTGTTCTCAGGAAGTGAAGAAGTGTTTCAAGTGTGGAAAGTCGGGCCATGTGATGGCTGATTGCCGAGTCGCTATGCCTACCTGTTACAACTGTGGTGAGAAGGGCCACATCAGTATGCATTGCGAGAAGCCGAAGTCGTCTCATGTGTCTCAGACCAGTGGTAAAGTGTTTGCGGTGGTGGGAACTCAAGCTGCTAGTGATGATCGTTCTATCCAAGGTACTTGTTTCATCAATAATGTTCCTTTGTCTGCTATGATTGATACGGGTGAGACCCACTCGTTCATCTCTGTTGATTGTGTGAAGAGGTTAGGTTTGGTGCCTACTACTCTTGAGCGGCGGATGACTATTGAGACTCCCTCTATTGGTTCAGTGACTACTTCTTTGGTGTGTTTGAAGTATCCACTGACTATCTTTGGTAGAGATTTTGGGGTGGATCTGATTTGCTTGCCTCTTGGTAAGTTGGATGTTATTCTGGGTATAAACTGGTTAGAGTTCAACCGAGTCTACATCAATTGTTTTCGGAAGGTGTTGTTGTTTCTTACTCCCGAGGAAGAAGCTTTGGCGGATTCCTTTTCTAGTAAGGAATTGAGGATCTTGTTGGAGGACGAGGCTAAGATGTTTGTTTTATTTGCATCCTTACCAGTTGACAGCAAAGCGTCATTGAAGGAGTTGGCGGTGGTGAATGAATTTCCGGAAGTGTTCCCTGATGATATTACAGAGTTGCCTCCGAAGAGAGAAGTTGAGTTTAGTATTGATCTTGTACCTGGTACGAGGCCTATATCTATGGCGCCGTACAGGATGTCGGCAGTGGAGTTGGATGAATTGAAGTCTCAGATTGGAGAGTTGTTGGATAGGAAGTTTATCAGGCCAAGTGTGTCCCCATGGGGAGCCCCAGTGTTGTTGGTCAAGAAGAAGGATGGTAGTATGCGGTTGTGCATCGATGACCGTCAGTTGAATAAGGTGACCATCAAGAACAAATATTCTCTTCCAAGGATTGATGATTTGATGGATCAGTTGGTGGGAGCTCGTGTGTTCAGTAAGATTGATTTAAGGTCGGGTTACCATCAGATCCGAGTGAAAGAAGGTGATATTCAGAAGACCGTGTTTAGAACTCGTTATGGACATTACGAGTATACGGTAATGCCTTTTGGAGTGTCTAATGCACCGAGAGTGTTCATGGAGTATATGAACCGGATCTTCCATTCTTATTTAGATCAGTTTATTGTTGTGTTCATTGACAATATCCGGATTTACTCTAAGTCCGAGGAAGAGCATGCAGGACATTTGAGAATTGCTTTGCAAGTGTTGAAGGATAATAACTTGTTTGCGAAACTGTCTAAGTGTGAGTTTTGGTTGAAGACGGTGAGTTTCTTGGGCCATGTAATATCTGGTGATGGTATATCGGTAGACCCATCAAAGGTGAGTGCAGTGTTGTAGTGGGAATCGCCGAAGACAGCATCGGAAGTTAGAAGCTTTTTGGGATTAGCAGGGTACTATCAAAGATTTATTAAAGGTTTTTCGACTTTGGCGTTTCCATTGACTCAGTTGACGAGGAAGAACCAAGTTTTTGTGTGAGATGCTGCTTGTGAAGAGAGCTTTGTGGAATTGAAGAAGAGATTGACTACGGCACCGGTGTTAGTGTTACCGACTCTAAGTGAACCGTTTGTGGTGTATTTTGATGCGTCTAAGATGGGTTTAGGCGGAGTTCTTATGCAGAATGGTAAAGTGGTGGCGTATGCTTCACGGCAATTGAGGGTGCATGAGCAGAATTATCCTACTCATGATCTTGAGTTAGCTGTGGTGGTTTTTGTGTTGAAGATCTGGAGACATTATTTGTATGGTTCAAGGTTTGAGGTGTTCAGTGATCATAAAAGTCTGAAGTATCTGTTTGATCAGAAAGAGCTGAATATGAGGCAGAGGAGATGGTTAGAATTCTTGAAGGATTATGATTTTAGCCTAAGTTATCATCCAGGAAAGGCTAATGTGGTAGCCGATGCTTTGAGCATAAAAGTGATTCATATGTCGGCTATGATGGTGAAAGAGATGGAACTTATTGAGCAGTTCAGAGATTTGAGCATGGTTTGTGAGACTTCGGCAGATTGCGTGAGGTTGGGCAAATTGCAAGTGAACAATGATTTCTTGGACTTGATTAAAGAAGGCCAGAGGTTGGATGTGAAGCTAGTGGATTTGATGTCGGGAATAAGGAGTGATGCTGATAGTGATTTCAAGTTGGATAGTGCAGGTGTGTTGAGATTTCGGGGCAGGATTTGTGTGTCGGATAATGATGACCTGAAGAAGTCGATTCTGAGTGAAGGACATCGTAGTGGTTTGAGTATTCATCCGGGAGCTACGAAGATGTATCATGATTTGAGGAAGATGTTTTGGTGGTCAGGTATGAAGAGGGATATAGCTCAGTTTGTTTATGCTTGTTTGACGTGTTGAAATCGAAGGTGGAGCATCAGAAGCCTAGTGGATTGATGCAACTGTTAGAGATTCCAGCTTGGAAGTGGGATTGTATCACCATGGATTTTGTTACAGGATTGCCAAACACGGCAAGGGGATTTGATGCCATTTGGGTAATTGTGGATCGACTTACAAAGTCTGCACATTTTATGCCGATTAAAATAAGTTTTCCATTGGAGAAGCTGGTGGAGATTTATATTCGGGTGATTGTGAAGCTTCATGGTGTGCCAGCGAGTATTGTGTCGGATAGAGATCTGAGGTTTACTTCAGAATTCTGGAAGAGTTTGCAGGAAGCTTTGGGTACTAAGTTGAAGCTGAGTTTAGCATATCATCCACAGACTGATGGACAGTCAGAGAGGACTATTCAGACGTTAGAGGATTTGTTGCAGACTTGTGTGTTGGAAAAAAGTGGTGCATGGGATACTCACTTGCCATTGATTGAGTTCACGTACAATAACAGTTATCATTCCAGTATCAGGATGGCACCGTTTGAGGCTCTTTATGGTAGAAGGTGTAGAACTCCTTTGTGTTGGTATGAGACAGATGAGAATGTTGTGTTGGGACCAGAGATTGCGCAGCAGACTACTGAGACAGTTCAGATGATTCGTGTGAAGATGAAGGCATCTCAGGATAGGCAGAAGAGTTATCACGATAACCGGAGGAAAGAGTTGGAATTCAGTGAAGGTGATCACGTGTTCCTGAGAGTTAACTCAGTGACTGGTGTAGGTCGTGCGTTGAAGTCCAAGAAGCTGGATCCGAAGTTTATTGGGCCGTATCAGATTTTGCAGAGAGTTGGTGTTGTGGCTTACAGGGTGGCGTTGCCGCCTGAGCTTCCAAATTTGCATGACGTGTTCCATGTGTCGCAACTTCGGAAGTATGTCGTGGATCCGTCTCATGTGATTCAGAGAGATGAAATGCAAGTCTGGGAGAATCTCATTGTTGAGACGATGCCGTTGAGGATTGAAGATCGTAAGATGAAGCGACTCAGAGGGAAAGAGATACCTTTGGTGAGAGTGGTTTGGGGAGGTGCTGCAGGAGGCAGTGTGACCTGGGAGTTGGAAAGCAGGATGCGGGATGCGTATCCAGAATTGTTTCCATCAGGTATTTTCGAGGACGGAAATAATTAAAGTGGGGGAGAGTTGTAACGCCCATTTTAATTATCTCGTTTTTCCGTGTTATTTTATTTTCGACGTGTTCTGTGGGGGTGTTTGAGCGCGATTGTGTGTAGCCCTTAAGTTGGAATTAATTAATAATTTTGGACGTTAAGGTTAATAATAAAATTATTAATGATAATGATGATTTAATGAATAATAATAATATTGTTAATATTATTATTATTATTATTATTATTATTATTATTATTATTATTATTATTATTATTATTATTATTATTATTAATAAAATGGAATAAAAAGAATTGGGATGGGGGGTATTGTTGGAATATTGGAAAGAAGGAGAAGAAGGAAACACGTTGGAAGGAAAAGAGAAAGAAGAGCTCGATCGAGAAAAATTTGGAAGAAGAAGAACAAGGTGAATTGGAGCAAGAGGAAACTAGGAATCATCTTTGGAGCAAGAATTCGTCAGTTGTTCGAGTTATCGAGGTAAGGGGGGAAATCGGGTCGAATGGTATGTTGCATGAATACTAGGTAGAAGGGGATTTTCCTAACCCCATAGGTTTGATGATTATGTTTTATATGATATTGTGATTCTGAATTTGATGTTCATATGATAAAACCATTACATGTGTTGTTTGATCGATTTGGGGGATTTTGGGTAGTTTACACTTTTATGCCGGAACTGAATTAAGTGAGTAGAGCTGACATTTAATCGGGTTAAATCGAGAATAGATTATGTAGTTAGGTTGTAGAATAATGGTCTGATATGATGGGGATTGGTTTGAGTAGAATCGGCTGAGTTCGGAGAGTCTTGCCGACTCTGAGCAGTGGATTTTTTCTGAAATCGCAGGCGTTCGCCAGCACCTTCGCTGAGCGAACTAGGGGCGGGCCTTCGCCAGGCGAACTGGGCAGCGAGTGCTTCCAGTAGCCACTGTCTGCATTTGCTAGGGAGTTCTCTGGGCGAGCTAGTAGCGAGTGTTCGCTGGGGGATTCGCCGAGCGAACGGGGAGCGAGCATTCGCCGTGGGGCCTCGCCAGGCGAATGAGCAGCGAGCGTGACAGTAGTTTGTGTTTTTGAGCTGTGTTGTTCGGTTCTCTCGTGATTGTTGGACCCTTGTTAGTCATGGTTGATTATGATATTGATATTGAACTATGGGGAGTATATGTGTGGTGTGGAATATGATTTCCTTGATATTCGTTTAATTTGAATGATTGAATTCGGTGTACGTGATTACGTATGAATGTGGTGATGTGTGATATATATATATATATATATATATATATATATATATATATATATATATATATATATATATATATATATATATATATATATATATATATATATATATATATGATGAAATATGATCGGATGGATCGTGAGCACCTTGTGTGTTCGTGAATTGCTGTTGTGCATTAGTGTATGCATATCATGATGCATGTTGGGCTCAGATGGAGCGTGGTAGGGATAGATCTTTGCTCAGATGGAGTGTATGCGATCTATCCTGAGTTTATTTGCCCGTACTCCGAAGGAGAAGGGGTGGTAGGAATAGATCATAGCTCAGTGGAGTGTATGTGATCTATTCTGAGTTGATTGGGATAGATCATTGCCCGGGGTGGTGTATGTGATCTATTCCGGGTTATTTTCCTGTACTCCGTGGGTAGCTTTGTGGGATAGATCGTTGTCACTGGTGGGTGTATGCGATCTATCCGGGTTCGAGTGAGCGAACCAGTGAGTCGGTACCACATATCATGGGTTGAGTTGCATGTGATGCATTGTCTTATATGCTATGTTTGTGTGGGACAGTAGATCCGGGTCGATGTATGTGAATGATAATTGTGTGTTTTACTGCCTTTTATTCATGTACGTTATTACCGTTATATTTTGATCTTGATTTCTCATCCCTTGTTGTTGTTGTGGTATGTGCTTCTTCGGAAGTACAGATAAACCAGGTGCGTTGCTAGCTTGGATTGTGGCGTGTCGAGTCGTAGGGATGCTCTAATACGTAACATCGGGGATCTAGGGTGTTATTTTGTTATCCGATGATTTTGTGTGCCCCTATGGCGTATCGTGTCAGATGAATCCTTTTGGTGGATATGTTTGTATATTTTGACTTGACCGGTTATGGTGTATATGATGTATATACGTATCTACATGACGAATTCTGCTGTATATTTTGAAAAAGTATTCAATGAAGTATTTTGTGGAGTTTTCATCTGTGACATCCCGTTTGGTGTGCAAACTCTGATATTTAATTGTTTGATTTATTTGCATTTATTTTGTTTTGGGAACGGGGTGTTACAGGGAACATGAGGCACAAGTTTGATGTTTGACTCAAGTCCATTTGAAACCTTGATCATGAAGAAAATTGGCCTTTATGGAAAGTTTCTAAAACCCTAATTCCCAAAATGGCAACTTTCAACAACCTTTGATTTTTCATGATTCCCTTGACTTTTCTTGATCAAATTCTATCCATTGGTCATATTGAACTCAAGGATCATGATATTTACCTCAAAAAGTCAGGAGTTGACTTTTCCACTGCATAGTTGACTTTTTTTCAAACCTCCTGATTTTCAATTGACTGATCAATTGAAACTCTTCTGATTAAAATTGATGGTCCAACTCTCATCCCCGAACACCTTAGAACATATGGAGGGCCATGGAAACAAGTTTGCTTCAAGAAACATGTTTTATCCTGATTAAAATTGAAACCCTAATTCCAACCCTTTTGGCATGGGCATTGTGCAGATGAACTGAGTAACCATTTCACTTCACTATAACCTCTGAGACACTCAACAAGCTTCTACCTCATGCTCACACCAATGATAAAATCCTATGGACCCCTTGACAATCTTCTGATGGTTTGTACCAGTGCCTTTGCTTGGGCTTGAGGCCAATAAAGGCTCTCCTCTTGGATGGTACACAAAGAAACACTTGATCCCATGTAAGAACTATGTTATGCAAATGCAAGATGCTAAGATGCAATGTAACATAAGCCAAAGATTAAGAAAAGAGGTTGGTCAAATTTTGGGGTACAACACAAGGCATGTCTCCGCAACGTCCAATCCTAGGACATCAGGACCTTGCATCGCACTAACCGTTTCCTGCAGAGCATTGAATTTCTTTTCCAAATTAGTGTTTTGTGGCCCACACACATCCACCATCGAGTCCTCATAGAAATCGTCATGATCATCGTAATGAACTGGAGGTGGAAGTGTACCGCCAGGAGGTCGGACTGTACCAACTGGTGGATGAACTGCACCAATATAGATAGGGATTCACCAACAGGGGTTGGAACTGCGCCAGCAGGAATCAGGATTGCACCATATGTGTTTGGAATTGCGTCAACAGGGGTATGTGGGTTATTAGCATTTATTTCCGCTGCTTGTCTCATTTCTTCTTGGCTTCTTGCCATTTTCTGAATTACCTCCATCAGTTGGGTGATTTGAGTCTTCATGCTTTGCATCTCCTCTCTCATAGCAGCTTGATTTTGTTCTAGCTGATCCATGATTCTTATTTGATTACTGTTTGTATTGTATGGATGTCGAAAAGTCAGCTTGCTCTACTGCAGAAAGGGAAAGTGGTTTGTGAGGTCGGGTTTCAGGGAATGCAAAATGATGCACATGTATATGTAATTTTCAAATGATGTTCAAGAGACTTTAGAGACCTTGTGATTATCATTGTTACTATAGAACTGTGGATGAACAGTAAAAATGCCCAATTGAGTCCAAAAAGCTACTTTTTCATTAATTTAAGGAAAGATCCAATACAAATGATTTAACCATTGCTCAACAAGCTGAATACAAATGTTCATGCAACAAAAGAAAGAACTGAACAACTAAAAGGTCTTCTTTCGGAGGCGCTCTTCAAGCTTCTTTGACTCAAACATGAACCTGCCAACCATCTGATCACAGAGCTGGATGAAGGGACGGACTGAAGGAGGGACATTGTTCCCTTCCAAGTCTTGAATTGCACTTTCCAACCTACATGGGATATCACAAATCATGAGGTTGCAATGCTCTACTAGATCATTATACTTAGCACGGTACATGTCTAGAGTCAGCTGATAATACCTAAGGGAATCCACATGAGTGTCCAACAATTTGTTGAGTTGAGCTTCTTTCTTGAGCCATTGTGAACTATCCCTTTTCAGAGCGTCAAAGCGGTCCTTCCACAAAGTGGCTGTTTCTTGAGCAGTCTCCAACTCTAAGCACTTATTATTCCACATGCTAGGAGTGACATATGAAACCCTTAACGCTTCTTCTTTAAGTTGACATTCGTCTTCAGCTAGAGTTAAGGCACTTCTCAGTTGCTCTTCGAGATCATCAAGGTCAGCCCCAAGTTTTTCTCTAGTCCTCTTCTTTTCAACAGAAGCTAGCTCACAAAAGTGCCACGCTCTTTCACAAGACACTTTGGCTTCCTTCAAGCATTGTCGAAGGGTCTTTACTGACGCATCAGCCCCTTCAAAGTCATTTTGATACATGACCCTTAGATATGTCTCTGGCTTCAATTTCATGTTGCTTTCAGCTACTTGGTCTTGATCAACCCCCATTTTTCTCTTGAATTGGCCATTTTCCACACCAGCTTGGTAGATTTCAGCTTGAAGGTGTCAGTTTTCTTTGGTCAACCTTTCCACTACCATCTTTAGCTTCTCATATTCTTCCATGGATACATGAGTAGGAACAGAAGGTTTCTCTTGCATGGGAGGTTCTGGAGGAAACAGTAACAACTTTTTAGCCACTCTAGCTAACAACCATTTGTTGTATGGCTCCTTAGCCACACAGTTTTTTGCTTTCAGCTATTTCCTCCCCTTTGTATGGATATTGGTCCATGCCCTAGAAATTCCTGACAAACCCAAGATCTTCTGCTTTAGAGAGCAAGGAAAAAATTGGATTTTCTCTGCCTCAGGCTCGTCTTCCATAACATAACCAAATTGACGTAATGCCATAACTAGGTTGTAATTAATCCAGCCAGCTCTTCCAATCAGGGGCACATTACCAAATTCTCCACAACTAAAAATAATCTCCACATCATAGTATTCATGGGAATACCAAGCAATGTCATTGGCTACCAAAGACATAATGCATCTAGACCATTTCAGCTTTTCTTTGTTCTCCATAAATGGTCCTTCCTCTGGCAAATGGGAGGCGTACCACTTGAAGAACAGACGAGAACAACACTGGACCATCCCTGTCTTCTTCATACTTCTCCAATAAATGGAGTGGTAAGTATCAGCAAGGAGGGTAGGTATAGGGTTCTTCTAAATAAATAGAGTGATGGCAGTGATATCTATGAAATTGTCTATATTTGGAAAGAGAACAATCCCATAGATCATCAAAGCAACAGGAACACCAAATCTTTCCCAATCCTCATTAGTCTTGTAATGGATAGCCTTGTCAAGCAGAAACTTAAAAGGGAATCCCTGAGTTCCTCCCTTGTTGGTTAAACCAATATCTACTTCTTCCTTGGTCATACATAGAGCAAGAGCAATGGCAGGAGACTTTGGTTCTTCTTCCAGACAGGTGTAAATGGGTTGGTCCTTAATCTTGATATTCAGCAGGTGGGAATATTCTTCAAGAGTAGGGGCCAATTGATAATTTGGAAGGTAAAACATCTGAGCGGGGCATCATAGAATTGAGCCATAGCAAACAAAGCCCAAGTGTCCACTCCAGAATAGAGGAGATCAAGTAATTTCCCATGTTTTCCTTGAAAGTTGATTTTGACAGCCTTTGGCACGTCAATCATAAGATCTTGGATTACTCCTAATTTTGGTTCCCTAAACTTCAAGGAGTTGGTGCTTCTTTTTCTTTGATCAGTCATTGTTCAGCAATACCTGAGATAATCACAGTCTCTTAAATCCCTTAATATGTAAGAATGTTATGCAATGTAATGCTTTATGAATGCCTATTTGAACAGATCAACAGCGGGGATCAAGGTCACAGATCCTGTAAGACAACACAACGAGATATCCCTCACCTCGGGTGGGTAATCTATTGGTTTATAACAGGGAATTCCATGAGTTTTCAAACAAGGTCCCATGCACTAAACCTCAAAAGTTTTCTATCATAATGACGATTCGTAAGACAGTAATCCCTTCACAGGATGAACACAGGGTTATGTCTTAGTAACCTTTGGAATACAGTTCTAAAAAGGTCCTCAAAATCACGGACTCCTAGGTCAGAAATAAAGACACCACTACGACTACTCGTAAGACATAATCATCCCAAAGGGGCCTCATCTGAGCGGTGGAAGTCAAACCAACTCAACGAGTCCTAAGTCTCGCAAATCAGAAAGCAACCACCTCCTAACTTAGTGTATACTAAAAAAGCTCGGGTAGAAAGCCTTTATCCTCATAAACCATTTCCAATAAACCCAACATATAAGAGGAACACAACATAATAATAAAAGAAAATAAATCGCACATGCGACAAACAAACTAGGTTTGGCTTGCTAGGTCGTCCCCAACAGAGTCGCCAAGCTGTCACTACTCGAAAAAATGTAACGATGGAGAGGCGAAAGGAAGAATAGAAGAGTCTCCATCGAACTTTATTTTATCCTAAAAGGGGAAGGGAAAACATCGAAAAAACCCCAAGAAAGAAATGGATAAGATGGTCTCGCAACCAAGAGAAAGGGTTCAGAAGCTGGTTATGCGAAGGGAAGGTATTAGCACCCCTCGCATCCATCATACTCGATGGGAACCATTCACTTGTCTATGCGTGAAGGTATTTGCTAAAGGATATTGCTATAAAGAGTGTTCTAAGGGGAGAGAGAAAAGTTGGAAATAGGGAAAAGAGACTCGGTAGGACCTCACGGTCCTATGCCTATGTATTCTCAACAGGTATGAGTAAGTCAAAATCAACGTGGTTCGGAGAACTACGGATGAAAGACGGGAACTTGCTCGACAAGGATTAGGACCCTTGTGCCTACGTATATTCACTTAAAAGAAGTGAAGAATCAGAGCAGCCGTAGTTCGGGCTATCTATTTGCGTTAGTTAGGTGTGTTGCAGCTCGCTTATGGAGTCTTAGGCGTTACCTGCTTGTGATAGAACGGACGTAACATATCCTTTTTGAAAAGAGATAGTTTTCACCATCAAGGCAAGATGTCACGTTTGATTTGTGAAAGTTATTTGAAAGGGTGAAATAAGTCCTTGGAAAGTAACCCCTTGCGGGTAGTACCCAATTATTTATCTCAAAATATTTATTGTGAAAATGGTGTGGCGAATATAGTCATGTCTTCATATTGAAAGACGAGTATCGAGATCACACGCTCTAAAGTGAGTGTCCTGACACTCGGAGAGGAAGAAGTCTTCACTCAATCCTCTCTTTTTAATTCAATATAAAGAGAACTTCATTCTCTTATTAAAGATGTTTTGGTTTTGAATGGTAAGTGCTTTATGACAGTGAACCCTAAAGGTAATGTCAAGCACTCGGGATAAGACAAGGCCTTCGCCTAACCACTCCACAACCCTCCAAATTTATTAGGAAAAGAGCTTTGAAAATGCACTTGGTACGAGACCAAGGTTTTTAGGCTCAAGGAGACAAAAAGAAGCAAATAAAAGTTTCGAAAAGAAAAGGTGGTGAATAGATCAAGGTAGGTTGATGGTGATGCACGAAGCGATCAACTTACAAGGGTCGAATCCATACAAGGGTAGTGCGGTTTGATGGAAGAGATAAGAAAAAGGAAGGAGGAACCCTAAGGTGGTCCAAGTTGAAATGAGTTTGAAAATGACTTGACGTTGGATCAAGCCTCATTTGTTCTTTATTTTGAAAACGTGTTCTAGCCTAATTCATTTTTATCTTTCTTAGCAAGTAAGCAAGCAAAAAGAAACCTAAGTTATTACACTGTAATGGGGAGAGGGATACATATAAAGTACATTGGATTGCGTAAAATAAATAGGGTCATTGTCAGGTAGCCCAAGAGAAACAGTGATATATTAATAGAAAATTAAAACAAGAATATATTGAATAAAAATTAAAATCAAAAGATAATGATTGACTGAATGAATTGGGTCGAAATGTAACGCTAAACCATCGTAGCTCAACTTATGACGAAAGTCGGACTATAGGAGGTCGCGTAAATCGATATCCGTGCTAAAAACAAGATAGAGAAATGATAATGAGGATTATTCTCCGATTTAATCGTGTCACACGGTCCAAAAAGAGTGGGATCTCGTCTTAATTACAAATCTTATGTTAATTAATTGAGGGAAACCTCTCACGATCCCAAAGTATAGAAAAATGATCCAAATGATCATTTTCTACAGATTTGAAATAATGAAGGCTAACAACCTAAAAAACCAACGTTCGCGAATTGAAAGACTTCATAGATCCAAGAATTCGAAATAAAAAAAAATAGAAATGATAATCTAAAATGAAAATGAAAAATAAAAGTAGAAGATAAATTGAGAGAAAAAAAAGATTTAAACAATATGATAATTAAAATGCAATAATTAAAAAAAGTTTGAGAAAATAAAAGTTTAAACAAAATTAATAACAAAATAAATACTAAAGCTTATTAAAAAAATATTAACCAATGATGAACATGATATTCAAAAAAAATGTTAACAAAATTATGAACAAAAATATTAACAAAGTACTATAATATATATATATATATATATATATATATATATATATATATATATATATATATATATATATATATATATATATATATATATATATATATATATATATATATATATATATATATATATATATATATATATATATATATATATATATATATATATATATATATATATATATATATATATATATATATATATATATATATATATATATATATATATATATATATATATATATATATATATATATATATATATATATATATATATATATATATAACAATTTAGAAATGCAAACAAAAGGGTGGTATGATAAATGAAACACTGGTGTGATTCACGATCGGCTTAGCTCATCCCTAACACGATTAACATAAGGCTTAATAAAATAAATTAACATTGTTTTTCAATATCATCAAAGAGTATGACTTCCATGAACAACACGACCAAAATCAAAAGTGCAGCAACAAACCCCTTTTTAAAAAAATAGCATTAGTTATTAAAGAAAAAAACACAAACACTAAAGATCTTTAAAACATAATGACACAACAAGAATGGTGATCGAATATCGTTATCCTCATCGCGCCTCAGTAAGAAAAAGAAAAAAAGAATCGAAACACGGTCAACAACAATATTCAACCTTCTCCTCGCTTCACTTCTGTCTCAAAGTCGCCTTCATCTCAGGTCCGTTTAGCCTTTTTTCTATATGGGTTTCAATATCTCTCTTTCGTCTTATATCCCTGTTCCGGATCTTCTTTGTTTACTGGTTCCGATTTGAGTTTTATGAATGGGTTTCAATTCATTTTTTTTCTCTCTTCTTCTATTTCTTTTCTGTGATCTTGGTTGGGTTTTGATATGTTTCTAGGATCGGAGATTTGAAGGTGGTTCGAGGGAATCTGGGGTTTTGAAGGATTGTTGAAGGGTTGGAATGAAGAAGGGTTTTAGTTTTGGTTTGAAAATCTGATTGAGGAACAACTCGGTCGAAAGAGGAGGAAGGTTATGGTTTTGGGTTTCTCCTTTGTGTGTTCTGAGAACCTCTCCCTTACAATATGAATTGTAGAGTAAAATAGGGAAAGTTGGAAATACTACCCTAGTGTTGTCATTCAAAGGATTGAGAGAATAATGTCTATCCTACTTTGAACCTAATCAAAAATTAAGTTCAAACTATGAGCCCTAAGGGAACATCTGATCAAGCATAAGTAAACATTAACAAACTCAATCACCACAACAAAAGTGAATTCAAAATTAAAAATAGAATAAAAGAGATGAAGAGAGCAACACAAGATAGGAAGAATTACCATTAATGCACAAGTGTCACAACAAGATTAAAGCATGTTCATCAAATGGATCAATACATAAAAGATGGATAAAGCACACAATCAACCATACATTCTCAAACATCACATCATCATGATCAAAGTGTTCACACTTTCAAGTTCAAGAGAAAAGATGAAGATACTCAAGGAAGTGCACAAGCAAACTTGTCTTAGAATTATAATTGAACACCATTAAGAATCATACCAAATCAAGATGATTTCAACAAGATGAGGATCAAACAAAGTCATAACTCATATCATATTATGATCAATTTAACTCAAAGATGAAAAGAGAAGCACCACACCATCCAACATGAACCACAACAAAAACTATGCATTCATAAATCATCAACTCATAACAACAAGTCATACATGGTTCAAATAAATAAAAATAGGGCATGGTATCTGTCACACCCTCATTTTCACCTTTAGCCTTTCATACCCTACATTCGTCATATCATACATTGTTCTAGTGCATATCAAGCATGTGGGTTTACAAGGTAAGGATTGGGTTGGTTTGTTGCTTTCCATTTCAAACAAGAGAAATTGCCTATCATGGATTACATGGAAGAAAAGGTTCATCATCTAAGGTTTATTTCAATTTGGAAAGTCTACTCATGTAGATTTCTTCAAAGATAAGTTACTTGAAAAATATTAGGATATTCGAGATCAATATTCCTAATATACATGAAGTGCAATGCCTAATTCAAGGTTTCTTCCTCCAACTTTGTTTCAAATTCTTGATCAAAGGGAAGTTCAAATTTGCAAAGCATGAGTCAAGATCACAAGTGCATAATTTAAGATTCCATTCATTCCAAATAATGGTATAAGGGAAATCCATCATTCAAAGTTCAAGATTCATGAATTCAAGACTAGAATATTACAAAGAGAAATTTCATGACATTACAAGAATGCCATTTGTTACAAAATCTCCAACTCTAAGTAATGTTTAGAAATTAATCTATTTCTAATCTTGATTCAAGTTTCTAATTAACTCCATGTCATGGTACCCTTCATGCCTCATCAAATCTCCATGTGCTACATATAATTCATAACCAATTAAACCCACAAATATCCAAGGAAAATAATTAAGGTTTAATTCAACATTGGAGCATTTCAAAAGCAAAATCATTTATGCTTATTCATGGGCAATTTCAAGGCATTTTTAAATTGATCCAAAACAGCTCCATGACCAACTAATTCCCAACCAAATAAACCATGTCACAAAACTTGAGGAACTAGATCATGTTGGTTCACTTACATGCCAAAATTCAGAATTCCAAAATTCTGTCAAGAGGAGAAGCATGGACAACAAGGACAGCCCAATAGCAAGTGAATAAAGGAGAGCAATGCAAAAGGGCAGCAAAATCCAGCAATAGTGCAGCAGAAAAAACAGCAATGCAGAAAAAGTAGCAAAAGCTGAAAAGCAACATGCTAGAAATGGAAAGAAAGAGGGTGTACCGAGAAAGTGGCATTGGACATTTCTAAGTAAAAAAATTTGAAGTTTTGAAAGGAGGAAAAACCCTAATGTGCTGAGATAAAAAGAGGAGAGGGGGCTGTAAACAGCGGACATTCATAGATTCACACATTCACTACACATTGAGATAGAATGATATTGAGAGCAAAGAAACATAGAGAGAAAAAAACAGAAAAAAGGAGTAAGAGAAAAAAAACAGAAAAAGGATTGAAAAGAAAACTTTGAGAGAACAAAAGAGTGTTAGAAAATCAAAAGGAGAAGGACATCCAACAAAGCCATTGGTGTTGAAGGAAGCTAGTAGTTCTTGGGTATCCTTCCTTTAAAATCTCACCTCTTTACTTTTTGCATGTTTTTATTTTCATGTTATTTTTGCTTGTGTTGTATGTTGTAATAAGGTTTTGATATGACCAAGAAACCATTGTAAAAAGAAGTAAGAAACAAAGATAGAGCATAGTGTAGCTTCCATGGTGACATGAGTTGAAAAACTCAAAATACTTTCATGTTCGCTGGCAAGTTCGCCTAGTGAACTTTGCCATGTTTTCCCACTATTTTCCATAACAAAAAGCCATATTTTGGGCAAAACAACATGAAGTTCGCTAGGCGAACTTCTTGATGTTTTTTCTGTCATGTTTGCTGGCACCTTCGCCTAGCGAACTTTGCCCCATTTCGCCTCTGTTTCCATTCGCTAGAGGTTCGCCTAGCAAACTTCTTGTTGTTTTTTCTGGGCACCTTCGCCTAGCGAACTTTTCCCTCTTTTTCCTCTGTTTGCGTTCACTGGTTAGTTCGGCTAGCAAACTTCATGATGTTTCTGGGCATCTTCGCTACAGCCTTCGCCTAACGAACTTCCTTTGTTTTTTCTAGTTTTTTCCTCAAAAAACATTTTTCTCAAGGAGTTCGCATGCGAACCCCTTGCTGTTTTTTTCATGTTTTGTGTTGTTTTGTGTCGACTAACCCAATGTTGTTTCACGACATTTGTATGCGAATGTTTGTGGTTATGTTTGACTTTTGGTTCCTAAACTATTTTCAAAAATAAACTCTCGATTTTATCGAGCCATTTTCACCCTTGTAAGTCGACCGCCTTGTGCGCTCGCCATCGACCTTGATTGCATCACTTCAAATGTTTTTACAAACAATAAACCTTGATCCAACATCAAGTGATACTCTTTTCTCATAAAAATCCAAAACACAATAAATATACGATTAGAATTATGCACCATGAGCTTTAAAGTAGTGGAGAAGGAATGAGAATGGAACCCTCTTACACTGGTTCCAAATGTTTTGAATACAAGGCGCTCGACTTGGTTATTCGAGACATTCATCTCTATCTAAAGTCTTTTGTGTAATCCTAATCAAGAATAATTTCTTTTCAAAAACCTAAAAATAATATCAACTCATCAAATTTCTTTTTGCCTTAGGGCATCAATCCGAAAACCCTTTTTCAAGGAATAAAATCAACCAACAAACAACTATTTCACAAGTGGCCGAACTACGGCTGCTCTGATTTCTCATACCTGTTGAGAATATGTAGGCATAGGATTGTGATGATCCTAGAGAGCACTCTTCTTTATTTTCCACCTTTACCCATCCATTCCTCATCACCCAAAAAGGACATGTTACATCCGTTCTACCGCAAACAGGTAACACATAAGACTCCATAAGCAAGACGCAAAACACCTAACTGCTAGAATGCGCACGATAGCGTCGTCCACCCAAACTCCCATTTTTCACCGTAGTCCCGTGAACTACGAATGCTCTGATTCTTAACTTCTTACAAGTGAATATACGTAGGAACAAGGGCCCTAATCCTTGGCGAGCATTAAAATAAAAAAACCACCCCCTCTTTTCCCTTAAGCGAGCACACTTTTAATAATAAAAACATCCATTCACACTAAACAACCTAGAAGGTTCCCATCGAGTATGATGCATACGAGGGGGTGCTAACACCTTCCTCTCGCATAACCGACTCCCGAACCCTAAGACTTGGTTGCGATGACCATGCTCCTTCTCCAAAAGGTTTTATCGCTATTTCCCTTTCCCTCCTTGGGATAAATAAAATTCGGTGGCGACTCTGTGTCATTTTTCACGTAGCGACAGTATCAATGGGAGGCAGTAGCATCAACATGAACATCATTCCAAACACCAACTCATGGATAGCAAGAAGAATCATCAAAGATCAAGTTCGAAGCATATATCAAGACTAGCTAAACATACACCATGATCATTTTCAAAGGAAAACATGTGTTCAAGCAAGGTACAAAGCAAAAATGATTAAGTAACGCATCCCACAACATGTAGTTCAGAAGCAAACTAAAATGATTCAAATCACATTCATTTCCAAAACATCAAGAAAGTTCAACAAGGAACATATTCAAGATCATGCACAAGAAGTTACTCAAATCATCCATATAAAGGAACAAATGATCATGTGAAATAATTAAAACAAAATGACCATACAATGAAACTTTAAACATGAAGGTTAAAATCTTAAACATGTCAATAAAAGAACACAAGAGTCCACAAGTATCAATTGGATCATACAAGAAACCATCTAAAGACACTAGGTCAAGAATGTCAAAGAAGCAAGGCCAAAACATCACCAACTTGGAAATTCACCCAAAATATAAAAATAGCCATATGAATGTAAGTTCAAATCTCATAATCAAGTTAAGATAATCAAGATTCATCATGAAAAAAGATTTCAAAGAGATTCCATAAATGCACCACCAAATCAAGTCAAACAAGATCATGAAGGAGGCTCATCGAGCATGCATCGAGGATCAAATAAAACCAAATGGAAAACATCCAAGGAATGATTACCAAGGCACCAAAATCACACTCAAACAATCATCACTCATATGTCAAAACATATGAAAAATATTGGATCAAAAATGCATAGCAAAACCATCAAGAGACCAAACCCTAGTCAAGAACCAAAAAGGAAAACCACTTAACAAATTAAATTCAAATAAAATGGAAAAATAAATTGAAAAATAAAATAAAAAAATATGAAAATTAACTCAAGATGTCAATTAATCAGAAATATATTTTTGTTGTTTTTTAACATGATTTTAGACATTAGAAATAAAAACATATTGGAAATAGAATTTAAAAAATGAAAAATAAGAAAAGAATAAAGGCGGTGTTTAAGCAAATCCATTAGCAATATGAAAACAGTTCACTACATGCTTGGGCGTAATACATGGGGGCACGAATAATAAAAATACCAAAGCCTAACCCAGCATCAAACAAATCAGAAACACAAAATGACAATGAAATGCAACGCTTCATTAATCCATGTCAGTGCCAACTCAAGTTCATGTATGCAGGGTTAAAGCGTCAACGAGGCCAAGTCATCAAGCCACGCGAGATACTGGAGCCTTATCTCCGGTCATCTTCCTTAACGAACATCATCGATGCTCGAACCAGACTTCACCAAAACACGCGAAATTTAACATCATCTCGCAAAATGTTTCATGTTGATCAAGTATATGGTATTAATTTTCGTTGAAATGCACTTTATCAACATGAAATTCAAGCATGAAACTTTGTTACATAAGCTGCAACTTCAACAAACCAAAATAAGACTTATGCAAACATTGCCTCTATCACCTGAGGACTTTGGATACACAAATGTGAGTCCTATTGCACGTCTATTATGAGAGAAAAATCTCAAGAAAAAGTACCTAATTGAGGAGCTCTGATGGATCTTGTTTTGCAATAGAAGCTTTGAAAAACTTCACAGGATGCTCTGCAATGCTTCAAAGGTTATGAATTCAGCAAAATGATAGAGTGAAAGCTTAGGAAAATGGAGATTCAAAGAGAAAAGTTTTAGAGCATCAAGTGGATTTTCATATCTGGTTTTTGTGAAAATGAAGCTCTCTCTAGGTTTTAGGGTTTACTTTCTTCTTATATGATGGGTTCTGAGGTGATTAGAGGCCTAAAGCAAAAGGAAAACAAAGATTAGAGTTTTGTCCAAAAATAAAAATGTGATGAAGGGAACACGGGTTTTTTGGATTACGGTGAGGTGGTATTGTTGTTTATTGAGTGAAAGAAAGTAATAATAGAGTTTGAAATGAGAATGGCACGTGAGGGAATGAAATTGTACAAGTTTTTTTATGATTTCAACTTTTCCAATTTTTGCCAAAAAGTGTGCATGGGTGTTTAGCTATTCTTGGCAAGGAATTGGTGATGTGTGCGTGTAAAATGAAGGTTCACATGATCTTGCAAGACAAAATTCACAAATGTGCCACAAAACCATAACATGAAATGCCTTGTGCACAAGTGTATGAAGCCTACTTTGGGTGAGAATAACTCAATGATCATAGCTTCAAATGATGAGAAATTTGGTACTAAAATAAAGTAGGGAAAATGGTGGACAAGTTTGATGTTCAAGGTTCTTTAAGATGGGGTCTATAAGGTTATGAAAAATAGCTTAGAAATCATGTCCACAAACTGACCTAGAAACTTGAAAAATTCCTAAGGTATAAAGCACATTTGACAACTTGATGACATCAACTTTAACGCTTCATATCTTGAGCTCTAGGTACTCAAATGATGAGTTCTTGGTATGCTTGAAAATCTTGGAATAAGCTTAACAACTTTGATGTTAGAGGAAAATTGAATTAAAACTTGCATCATGATGAAAAATGCCTTTGAAGTTAGCTTCATGAAGTTGACAAACAACTTACTAAATTTGAAAATTTGAAAACCCAACCTTTGGGAAACCATAACTTGAGTTCTACACATCCAATTTAAGAGTTCTTGTAGTAAAACGAAATCATATAGAATGAGAAATGTAACGCCCCGATTTCGATTATCCCTTTTTCGTTAAGTCCTTTTTTATTTTAATTGGGCGAATATTACTTTGATCTGGAATTTTCGTGGAAATATGTTATTTTTGCATATTGTTCTATTTTACCCGATTTTGGGAGTTTTCGGAGAAAATAGTTGGAGGGTATTTTGGACATTTCCTATTTAATGATAAGTTGGATATTTTATGAGATATTGAGTTAGTAGATGTTGTGGGGAAAAATAATAGGAAGATATTAAAGAGGAAATAGGAGAGAAAGAAAGATAGTAAGAAAGGAAGGAAAGAAAAGAGAAAGAAAGAAGGAGAAGAGAAAGAGGAGAGAAAGAAGAGGAAACT
The DNA here is from genome assembly GCA_963859935.3 of Lathyrus sativus. Lineage (NCBI taxonomy): Eukaryota > Viridiplantae > Streptophyta > Magnoliopsida > Fabales > Fabaceae > Lathyrus > Lathyrus sativus. Next base: position 289,639,153 of record OZ012737.1, read on the forward strand.
TTGGAAAACATCAAAATCAAACCCTAGCTTGCGGTTAATCAGGTAAGGGTGAGAAGTTTTATCATCTTGATAATGTATGTAATCATGTATGTGCTAGTTTGGATGTATTGGATTGTTTTCTATGTTTCCATTTCTAAGTCAGAAGTTAATTTAATCGGTAGAAACTGAGTTTTATCGGTTAGAATTTGGAATTGACGGAGTAGTATAGTTGGGTGATAAGTGGGTTGTACTACGGGAACTGATTTGGGATTGAATCGGTCGGTTTGTGAGGTTTGGGCTTTTGGACAGCCATGGAAGTTCTGAGTTTGTAGGTTCGCCAGGCGAATGGCAGCGAAGCTTTGCCAGGCGAAGCCCAGCGAGCAGCAGCGAACCAAGTCAGTGACAAACACCCTGTCTTCGCTGGCAAATTCGCCAAGGGAATGAGTGTGGTGAAGGATCGCCAAGCGAGTGTGCTAGCGAGTAATTTCAGAATAAATCCCAGTGGTTTTCGCTGGCAAGTTCTCCAGGCAAATGGTAGTGATCATTCGCTGGGGGCTTCGCCAGGCAAAGGTTAGCGAACACAACAGCATATTTTCTTTTCTTATGTTTTCCATTCGTGGATTGGTTGTGTGGTTTGGTTGCGATCATTCCTTATCTGAGATGACTAAGTATATGCTATTTTGTGTGCTGTGGGTAGCCGTATGGCGTGAATCCTAGTTTGTGATTTGTGAAGTGTGGAATGTGGTCGTTTGGCAATTTGGTGCATTTACTTGAATTGAATAGAAATGCATGTTGAGATCGAATGATGAATATGTATATATGTATTGTGATATGTATAGATATTGTGAATGCATAGTGAATATATGCGATGAATATGAAGAATGCATGAGTATGTTTGTAAACATGTATGCATTTCAAGAAGTGTATGGAGTCATTTTGCATGTGAGCATCATGAAGTACATTCTTGTGCTGTTGATTCCTAGGAGAGTCTGATGAGTGATAGGATTTCTAGGAGAGTCCGATGAGTGATGTGATTCCTTGGAGAATCTGATGAGTGGTGTGATTCCTTAGAGAATCTGATGAGAGATGTGATTCCTTGGAGAATCTGATGAACGATGTGATTCCTCGGAGAATCTGATGAGTGATGTGATTCCTCGGAAAATCTGATGAATGATGTGATTCCTTGGAGAATCTGATGAACGATGTGATTCCTCGGAGAATCTGATGAGTGATGTGATTCCTCGGAGAATCTGATGAGTGATGTGATTCCTCGGAGAATCTGATGAGTGATGTGATTCCTCGGAGAATCTGATGAGTGATGTGATTCCTAGGAGAGTCTGATGAATGATAGGATTCCTAGGAGAGTCTGATGAGTGATGTGATCCCTAGGAGAATCTGATGAGTTATAGTGTACCCGTGAGGGGCGTGAGTGAATTGATTCTTAGGAGAATCTGATGGACGATTAAGTCGGTATCATATTACATTTGCGTAGAGTAGCGAGTTGGCCTCTATGATTTGAATTTATCATCTTTGCATGATGTATGGTGAATAAACATGATTGTAGATGTTTATGTAAATTGTTGATAATTGGCATGAATGGAATGCTTGAAGATGCATGTATGTGTGAATATATATGTATATGTGTGCATGTTTATGAATTGATATAAACATTGATGATGCATATTGTATATGCTTAGTTTTCTATTTGTAAATAGTAAATTGTGAATACATTGCGATGTACGGTGTAGTGAGATGAGTTGCGGTGAGAATGCAGAAGACGTTTTTGGACGTTATGTATGTGTGTGTGTGTGTATATATATATATATATATATATATATATATATATATATATATATATATATATATATATATATATATATATATATATATATATATATATATATATATATATATATATATATATATATATATATATATATATATATATATATATATATATATATATATATATATATATATATATATATATATATATATATATATATATATATATATATATATATATATATATATATATATATATATATATAATGTGTGTGTGTGTGTGTGTGTTTATGTGCATTATGTATTATGATAATGTTTCTCACCCTTCTGCTGTTTTATAATGCTCTATGAGGCATTGCAGATTAGATTGCTGGAGATCTTTTGTGAAGCGTGGCTTCAGTCTTTTTGGTCGGTTGGCTCTGATATATGGTACCGGGTAGTTAGGGATTATTTTGATTCTTTTGTGATACACATGTGTATGTATCTACTGATGATATGTTTTGTAAACATGATGAATGATAATTGTATATGTGAATACATGTTTTGGAGATTATGAAATATTTGGATGTTTTCGCCTTTGTTCTAAATATTTTCTTGTGGGTATTGCCCCGATGTTGCATATCTGTTGAGCAGGTGTTTTGTATGTGTCGACTTTTTGGTATAATGTGATATGCCCCTTTTATGCCATGATATAAATGTACTCTGATAAAATTTTGAATTAAGCCTGAATGATTAATTGTATTATTTGGGGGTATAGAAAGGGGGTGTTACATTAAGTGGTATCAGAGCCAGTGTTGAGTCAGTTGTGTACGTCTCGTTGTTTGTTGGTTGAACGGTTGTTTAACCTTGTTGTTATTTTTGGGAATAATCAGAATATGGCTGGTCCTAATTGTCGCTACTGCGAAAATCGGCGCCGACTAAACAGAAGAGTCGCCACCGTGCGTTATTTATCCCAACAGAGGGAAAGGAAACGCTCGAAGTAAACCTACCGCAAAGACGGGAAAGGAATGGTCATCGCAACCAAATCCTGGATTTGGGAGTCGGTTACGCAAGGGGAAGGTATTAGCACCCCTCACGTCCGTCGTACTCGACGGGATCCACGCTTGCTGGTTTGTCTAAAGGATGCAAAAATAATCTATCTACGGCTGCTAAGGCTAAACGGAAAGAAACTGACTCGATAGAGTATCGCACTCTATGCCTACGTATTCTCAAGAGAGAAAGTCAGAGTCATCGTAGTTCGGGAAACTACAGGGAATTGGCTCGCCAAGACTTCGCGTCTTGTGCCTACGTACTTCCACACAGCGTGAAAGATCAGAGCTTACATAGTTCAGCTAACTACAGCTAGACAGGGTGTTCTCGATCACACAGGGGTGAGAGATTAAATTGGTTTTAGAGGTACGGGGACCTACGAAACTTAAAACTACGGTCTGGTCTCGATTGCGCTCGGGCAAGAGAAAGGGAAACATCAGTCGTCAGCGGGAAAGTCTTGATCACACGACAGCGGGAGAACAGAGAGGTTAGTTGTTAGTGTGCTCGCTAGGATATCGCATCCTATGCCTACATATTCTCGTCTGACACGAGAAATCAGAGCAGCTGTAGTTCAGCCCACTACAGCAAACGGGGAAACGGGAAAAAGGTAAGAGGGAACTCGCTAGGATATCGCATCCTATGCCTACGTACTCTCGTCTGGTACGAGAGATCAGAGCAAACGTAGTTCGACGGGAAACGAGTCTCGATTGCACGGGGGCAAGAGAAGGGGTCTTGATCGCCTGAACGCGAGAGAAAAGGGGTTTCGCTCGCACGGGGCGAGAACAAAGAGGAAGCAGGCCTACGCCTAAACGGGAAGGAACCCGGGACACACACGCAAGAACCTAAGACGTAGGAGAGAATGCGTCGCATGTCACCCAAAGGGTACCATACTAGACATCCTAGACGGTTAAGAAGAAACTCCTCAACTGTCATTTCCTACATATCTAACGATGCAGCTCACAACACTCGACGGTTGCCTGAAGATTCGAATAAGATGATGATGTTGAACGAAGCGGCTCTGTTGGCTCCTGACATGCGCGCAAGCTCCATTCCAATCTTCTCCTCTCTGGATCCTTGATGAGGACGCTCGAACCAGAACCAATGTAACGCTTAGACCGTCATGGTTCAACTTATACGAGAAATCGAACTCTAAGAGGTAGCGTATTGATGTCCGTGTCAAAGACAAGATAGAGAAATGATATCGACAATCGTTCTCCAATTGAATCGTGTCACACGGCCAGCCAAAAGTAAAATCGAGAATAAAATCGAATAGAAAAGAAAATAGGAGAGAAATCCAACGTAAAATGGAAATAACAGTCTACTCCTAAAATACGGCAAAAATAATCTCCTAAGGAAACTATATCCTAAAAAGAATTAAATCTATAAATCTCCTTAACAAGAAATTAATACCTAACACTATATTCTAAGAATATTAAATCCTAACAAATTTCCTAAAAGAAATTAATGTCTAAAACTATTCTATGAATTATAATATTCTAACTAATATAAAACTACCCCTAAAATATTACAATTAAAATTGTAATAAAAACAATGTTAACAAAAGTAACATGCAGGGGGGGTACTAATTGGTACAGGGGGAGTACATGTGCTGCAAAAAATCTGCATTGCAATCTGGGCCCAGCCCACAGCACACAAAAGAACGTGAAAGGGGAGGGAAGAAAAGAAGAAGCGCAGGTATAGTTAGTAGACTCGTTGGGCTTGTTACTTGGTAAGCCCAAACGAAAAGAGGATCAACAGCCAAAAAAACAAAGACAACACGGGGACTGGGGGTGTAGTCGGGAAAACGCGTGGTATGGATCAGAAAACACTCGTTGGGCCTGAGGCCCAATCTCCCCGATCCATTCCCTTCCTCTCTTCCCTCACTCTTTGAAACTTCTGAAACCCTAACCCTATCCTTCTCTTCTCTCCGCCGCCGTCAACCCCACAAGCCTCTCCGTCTCAACCTTCGTTCTCCTCCATCGACGTTCACTCTCTACCTTCTTCATCCTTAACTCGTTCACCATTTTCATGTTAACACCACAATCAAACCATCCTACGAACAAACACACGTACAAAATTGAAGCAAAAAAGATTGAAAATCTGGAAACGTTTGAACGATCTGGAGATTCGATGTTCGTTGAAGATTCCTGGCGATTCGTTGATGAGCACAGATCATGGATGAAGACGATGAATCTTGAAAAGTTGATAGATCTGGAAAATGAGGAGGAACGATAAATGTTCTTGATGATTCATGAACGAAGATCTCTGTGATTCTCGAAAAAAGATCGTTGAAGGTAGATGAAGCTCATGATGATTGATGAAGTTTTTTTGGAAAAAAGTTACGAAGGTTGTTACGAGTCTTGAAGATCTTCATGAAGAAGACTAACACGCGATCTAGAAAATATGATGAAGCTCTTGATGTTCTTGATGAACGCATCAAGATCTGGAAATCTCATGAACATGCATGAAGTTGTGATGAATATTGGATAAAGAACGATGAGATTCCTGATGCAAATTCTGAAAAAACATTGAGGAACTTGATGAATTTCTGATGAGTTCTTGATCGGAAGTTGATTCGCTCATGAGATTGCTGAAAAATTCCATGAAGATCTTGATGATGACGGATTGGATCTGGAAGAAACATGGATGAACTGATGAATGATGAACATTCCGGCGAGGTTTTGCAGTTTCCGGCGGCAGTTACGGTGGCCGGAGGTGGTTGCATGGCCGGCGGGAGGATGAAGGTAGTGGAGTGTGTGTTGGCACACATACAGAGTGGGAGAGAGAGGGTGAGGACACGTGTGGCATGCGAAGAGAGGGAGAGTGCCAAGTGGCAATGCAGAGTGTAGTGGATTGTGAGATGGTGAGTTCTGAGGAGTGAAACATGGCCATCAGAGAGAAGCACGCGTGGACTACTCTATATAGTGACAAGTGGCGAGTTGGACCTTGACTGGGCCCACGAAATTGATAACTGGCCCACTAGACCTTAATGATTCTGTTAATGGACTAATACTGAATTAATTGCAATGAATTAATGACTAATGGCTCTATTAAATTCAGACTTAGACTCTAATGATTATCTAATTAAAAGCTAATTAAAAATGCAAAACGAAATTAATTACAAAAAACACTAATCAAATCTTCTAATTAATCCTAATTAAAAAATGATTAAACTCTAATTAATCTCCATTAGTTCTAAAAGAAAATAAACTCTAATCAACTCTATTAATTCCTAACCCTATTAAAAAATAGAAAAAGATCTATTAAACCTATTAAAAAAATTTAATCTACTTAATATCTAGAAAAAGAAATATCTATTAAAACTATTAAAAAAAAGAAATATCTAATTAAAAAATCTAGAAAAAGCTATTTAATTCTATAAGAAAATATTAAAAAAACCTATTTAATATCTAGAAAAACTCCATTAAATCTATAAAAATTTATTAAAATCTATTAAAAATCTAGAAAATAAAAGGGAAAATTCTAAAAAACAGGGAAGCCAATTAAATCGATTAGAGAACAACTGCGCAACTATAGCGAAATAAGCGGTAAAAACCGGACACCGGAATGTCCTCAAAAACAACAGCGAGAGCTGAAAACACCGAGACGAGCACAAATTCTCAAAATACACTTATTCGAACTGGCCTGAACTGCCTGAAACGCCAGGGGAGGCTGTAATCCCGATAAAGTCAATCTGACTAAAAAGAATGCAATGATGCGGTATGCAAATGCGAATGCAAAATGCGTCGAAACATAAACCAGATGTGGGAACCGGTTGGTCAAATTTTGGGGTGCAACAGCTGCCCCTATTCAAACGGCTTGGACCCGACTGGGTGAAGAGCGAATGGCCTTCAAACAATCAAGGTACGAGACGGTTGAATACCAAAGAAACCCTGAAATTTGCCAACCGTGGAGATAAACTGCAAAACTGCTTGGGGAACGACATCCACCAACTAAACCTGGTTGTTACGGCAACAACTGATCAATTATCTGATACAATTTTGATTTCAACATCAATCACCTGCGTGACACCACGGGCACTGAGCTATTTTCGCAAAAACACCTCCGTCCACCATTGGACTAACCTTGTCAACACCAGAAGAGGAACCAATTCGTCAACACGAATAGAGATTTTGTCGTCACAGGAGTAACCTTGTCCACATTTGGACCCAAATTTCGTCAAATCACGAATAAATGCAAATCTGTCTACGTCAGGACTCACATTTCGTCAACCCGAAGAAATCTCAACAATACGGGAATAGAACTTTGTCCACGTCAGGACTCCATATTCCGTCAACACGGAGAAATCCCGGCGACTTCGCTGGGGAAACACTTTTGTCAAATATCGGAATACAACTCACATACTCTGTCTATCACGGGAGAATCATCTATCTGGATACCGGAAAGTTCATCTGTCTGCTTCATACGGGAAAATCCATCTGCCTGATTCATACAGGAAAGTTCACCCGCCTGCTTCATACGGGAAAATACATCTGCCTGATTCTTACAGGAAAGTTCATCCGCCTGTTTCCTACGGGAAAATCCATCTGCCTGATTCTTACAGGAAAGTTCATCTGCCTGCTTCATACGGGAAAATACATCTGCCTGATTCTTATAGGAAAGTTCATCCGCCTGCTTCATACGGGAAAATACATCTGCCGGATTCTTACAGGAAAGTTCATCCGCTTGCTTCATACGGGAAAATACATCTGTCTAAACACAGGAAACTCTACTTATCTCTGCAGTAGCTAACTCCGTTGGTCCCAACCCACAAACGACTTTGAGGAGGACTCTACTAGGGACAGTAATATTTCGTCAACACGAGGAAATCACGGCGACTTCATTGGGGAAAATACTTTTCCACCCAATAGGAATTCAATTTTGTCAATCATACTGGACAATAACTGCACCTTATCTTTGCAGTAGCCAAACCCACTGGGGATGCTCTGAAATTAACTGCCAGGCACCTATTTCGACAACAGGCGACAACTCCTGAAATTTTTATTATGAAACCCTGTGATGCTGATGGAACAGCAAACTTGAAGAAAATACTCCGATGGCCGGATAAGAGAAACTTCAACAAGCAACTCTGTGGGGGAATCTTGCAACAACTCCAAAGTCTACTTATGAAGCTATTCCATGCGGACAAAACTTTCGGACAACAACTCCAAAGTCTAATCATGAAGATGCGGTAATGATGAAAAACTCCAGAGTCTAATTACGAAGTCGTTTGATGTTGACGACAACTCCAAGGTCTAATTATGAAGCAGCGCAATGCTAACATAACAGCTGCTAGAGAAAACTCTGTTGGGGAATTGCTAACGACGACTCCAAAGTCTAATTATGAAGTCGTGTGACGCTGACCTAACAGCCACTCGAAGAAAACTACGCTGATCTCCAAAGTCCAATCATGAAGTCTGCCATGCTGACATAACAGCTACACTAGGAAAATCCGCTAGGGAATCCCTAACAACAACTCCAAAGTCTAGTTACGAAGTTGTTTAACACTGACAATAACTCCAAGGTCGAATTATGAAGCCGTCCACTGCTGCTAACAACTTCAAAGTCTAATTATGAAGTCGTATCATGATGGTAACATCTTCAAAGTATAATTATGAAGCCATAACAACAAAACCGGGAAGAACTCTGCCGGAGGAAATCCTGACGTCAACTGCCAGACATTCAACTTGACGACGAGTGATGACTTCAGATGTCTAATCCCTGAAATCTTCTTCTTAAAATGCTGACGTGACAGCAACCCGAGGGAACACTCCACTGGGGAATTTTTAACAACAACTCCAAAGTCCAATTATGAAGCCGTGTAAAGGACACTCCGCTGGGGAAGAAGAGAAATTAATCAAGCACCTCTGATAAGGGAACACATGGCGGGACGAACATTATCATCACATATCTTATGCCGCAAATCTGAATATCTGACAACGATCCTGAACAAGAGTTCCATTTACCTGAAGGGAAGAACACCTGAAAACAAAGAGGTAGCCAACCTGATTTGTGTTTCGAAATGCATATGTTTGAAGATGATGCAATGTCCCACACGGCATGGAAATGCTATGCATATGTTTGGATGAAAATGCAATGCCCCATACGGCATGGAGATGCTATGTGTTTGTATAGATGCAAATATGACGACATATGCAAGTGCAAATGCAAGCTCGAGCTGCCAGAGAACACCGGGTCTAAAGCCGCTTGGAAAAATAAATGTCGAAGGCAACGTCAACTCCACTGAGGGGTACCGGGTATCATAGAATCATCTCAGCAAAATAAATACTGGAAAAGTGAGACCAACTTCCATGGGGAAGAAACAATCCTGCTGAGGGATGGCTCACAAATTCATCGTTACGAACTCTGTAGAGGATGATCAACCTGACGGAGGAATGACAACCTGCTGGAAGAGGGAAGGACGACCCTGCACGGGGACGCTCCTTCTAAACCCTTGACAACCTGATTGTACTCTGTGAGGCTTAACCCAACTGGGGTTACTTGTGCACAGCTCACTGTTGAGAATGCCCCTGCTATTAGGGATATCCATTCTGACCTGCAGAGGATACTCCTGATCCTATTTTGAGGAGGAATAACTGCGATCTCAACTATTTTGAGGACAATACGTGACTTCTATCTGTTGATGAGAGTAACCCTGATTTAACATTAATCAAGAAACCGGTATCAATCAAACTTTGTATCGGGGAACGTGACACCATGCGAGTCACTAGGAATTATCGTGTCGGGTATTTTTTAGGCTTTTTCTAGTTTACGGATGAAAATAGGTTATTAACAAAATGGATTTAAAGGGAAAATACTAGACGGGGCTAGCATTCAAAGATGGACTACCAGGCGAGAACTGATAGCAAAAATAGGTTAGGTTATCGGACGAGAATGGATTTACGGTTGGAACATCAGACGAGGCTGACCGGATGATAGGTTAAGGAAAGGATGACCAGACGGGGCTGGTTTGGAAGCTGACATGCACCAAACGAGAACTAATGCAACAAATAGGTTAAAGAGACGGTGACCAGACGGGGCTGGTTGAAAGCTAACATACATCAGACGAGAACTGATGTTTACAGAAAGGTTGGCCAGACAATAACTGGTTAAAAGATAACAGGTACCAGACGAGAACCGGTATTTACGGAAAGGTGGACCAGACGAGAACTGGTTACCGGTTTTCCAGACGAGAACTGGGCTTTGGAAATGAAAAGGTTACAAGGCTCTGTCAAGTAACAGGTTTACACTATAGGATCACGATCCAATGACAACAAGGTTTTTTCCGAAGGTTCAGGTTATTTTTTTTTTGACGAGGGTAATGACACGATTCCCCGATACTCAACTCTTGTTAGAGTGAACAAACTTGCTTGAACAACTTGCCGCAGTGCAACTCAACTTGCCCCAATCTGGCTCTTGGGAAACTCACTCTGAACTGAAAGCAACTTGCTACAATACGACCTTGAGATGGCTTTGCCCCAGTATCTGTACGACAAAAGGATCCAACCTCAATTAAACAACTATCAACATAGTTGGTTTCACTATCTCTGAAGTGACTTGCCCCTTGAATGAGCGTTGAGCGTCTTAACCTGCCCTGATCACACACTGGAAGGATCTGTCCTCAAATCACAGCACTCTGTATAATTGCCCCTGATTGGCTCTCGAGAAGATCCACTTTTGATCAACTGCTTCTCAAGTAAACTATCCCATAATCAACCGATGCTTCGGGACTTATCCTCAGACCAACTGATTCTGAACTCACTGGAAGTCAATGCCCCAGATTCACAGGGTTTCACAACATACACCATTCTGATCCAGACTGCTGAATTATTTAGTCATGTTCGATTATTCCCTGTTGGAATTTCCTTCTTGTCAGCTACTGACCTGCAAATAAAATTGTTTATTCCTGAATGGTAATTTTAATGCAGTGTTCATGCAGATTTTGAAAAAAATTGTGTTGTCACTCATTTACGTGTCATGATTGTGAGTGACAAATGAACCAGAGTCCAAACGTAGTGCTGATTTGATCAGTGAAAAAAAGTACAACAAGGATATGACTAGCAAATCAAGAAGGAGTCAGGTTACTCAACCTTATCGTAATGCGCTTTCAGAATAAACCCTACCTCAATTAGGTTTTTTAAGGGTTGTATCGTGGTCGGGTTCACGGTTCGTGAAATAAAGGATATTTAGCTCAAATTATCATTTGTACCCACCCCTTCTATGTGATGATCTCCGATCCTAACGTTCAGTTAACCTGGCACGAGCGCTCGCCTCTTCGAGAGGTATGTTGAATATTGGGACTCACAAGGTTTTCGGAGCGACAGTTACTCCTTTTTCGTTTTTGGTGTCTGTATCTACACGACTTTGTCCTTGTTCGAGGATTTTTCTTTTTATATCCTTTCTTTTTCATTCTTTTGATTCCCTAATTTTTGCTTGGACTGACTCCTTTTGAGTTCTTTTTGATTTTTTCTTTCTTGAAGTCCAACGGGATGCCCTGATTTTTGCCTAAGTATTAGCTTTCCAGCTTTTTTCTTTTTTCTTTTTTACTTAGCGGGCTTTCTTATTTCTTTCTTTTTTCTTTTGCTTGGAACAAGTCGTGCAACACTGGTTGTCTTGATTGTTCCGAAAGGTTGCAACTGTCTCACTCCTGATTGGTGAGTTTTAACCATTGTGGTTGATGAGGTACGACCTCTAGGGAAAAAATAAGATGTGATTGGTCCTCGAAAGGCAACACTCCTCGATAAGACTTGAACGCTCGATCAAGCTAACTGACAACTACCCTGCACCGGGTTAAGATGTGAGGGTTTAAAAATCCGGAAAAACTTCTACTTCTTGGCTCGAAGTGGCTAACAAGGGACTAACTCCTTATATTTCCAGTGTTTAGGGGATTTGAAACAATGCCTTGTACGTCATCGGCAAGGTTTTATCTGAAAGCATACGATCATCGGTTATGAGTATTCAGTTTCGTCATCCTCCCTCTAATCTTTGCTAATCAAAGTGATAAAGTGGAGTAAAAAGTGCAAGTGTCAGTGCAGTGCAATAAATGAGTGACAACGACATGATTAATTCAGAAAAATGCATAGTCACTTTATCAATATTACCATTCGAAACAAACAATGTTTAACAGCAAGTAGTAACTAACCGAAAAGAAACTACAAATGCAAATGATAAAATTCTGAGGACTGCCAATGCTGAGGACGCCTGCCTGTCTGGACCACTGGCTTCTTGCAAATAAACCTCTGCATCTACGAGCATAGATAGCTGAGAGGTTGTCACGCACAACCAAAACTCCTTCTGGAAAGGAAATGCACCCTCTGTCGATCAACTGTTGTACTTTGGTCTGAAAAGCTTTACAATCTTCAGTTGAATGCCCTGGAGATCCACCATGGTAACCACACTGAGCGTGGGGATTGTACCCGGGAGGGTAAGGTTCTGGCACAGGCTTAAGAGCTTTAGGTTCCACCAAAGACTTCTGGATCAAAGATGGCAGAATATGGCTATACGGCACAGGCACTGGATGAGAAGAAGCATTCCTTCGTTCCAAGTTGTTACGAGGCCTGTTCTGATTTGGGCGCTGATTCTGATAACTTTGGCCACGAGTTCGTGGATTTGCAAGAGGAGCGACATAAAGTTCTGGATATGGTGCCCTAGGCGCAATCGTCTATCCTGCATAACAAGACACAGAAGATGAAGAACCAACCGATTTCACCGATTCATCTCGAGGATACTCAACATCTGGCATTATTGCATTGATCACAACTCCTTCTTCAGTTTGGTAGCTACAGAGAGATTCAGTTTCACTAGTATGACTGCCCGAAACAATCTAAATTTTCCTAATCTTTACGGCATGCTCGATGCGTTCTTCTAATCTTACCAATTCAGAGAAATTTGGCGTATTTACAAGCATTCTTTCGAAATACGAGCTCTCCAGGGAGTCTACAAACATGCCCATTAACTCTCGGTCTAGAAGCGGCGGGTGCACTCTGGCAGCAAATTCTCTCCATCTCTGAACATACTTCCTGAAGGGTTCATTGTTCTTTTGAGACAATTCCTGCAACTGCATGCGATTAGGAGCCATGTCTAGGTTATAATCATACTGTTTCAGAAAAGCTCTGGCTAAATCCACCCATGATCGGATCTGATTACTCTCTAATTGCATATACCAACTCAGAGATGCCCCAGTCAGACTATCTTGAAAGCAGTGAATCATCAACTTGTCGTTTTGCACAAACGAAGTCATTCTTCGGCAAAACATCACCAAATGTTGCTTCGGACAGCTATCTCCTCTGTACTTCTCAAATCTCAGCGCTCTGAACTTAGGAGGAAATACCAGGCCAGGAACCAAACACAAGTATAGTTAGTAGACTCGTTGGGCTTGTTACTTGGTAAGCCCAAACGAAAAGAGGCTCAACAGCCAAAAAAAACAAAGACAACACGGGGACTGGGGGGTGTAGTCGGGAAAACGCGTGGTATGGATCAGAAAACACTCGTTGGGCCTGAGGCCCAATCTCCCCGATCCATTCCCTTCCTCTCTTCCCTCACTCTCTGAAACTTCTGAAACCCTAACCCTAGCCTTCTCTTCTCTCCGCCGCCGTCAACCCCACAAACCTCTTCGTCTCAACCTTCGTTCTCCTCCATCGACGTTCACTCTCTACCTTCTCCATCCTCAACTCGTTCACCATTTTCATGTTAACACCACAATCAAATCATCCTACGAACAACCACACGTACAGAAATGAAGCAAAAAAGATTGAAAATCTGGAAACGTTTGAACGATCTGGAGATTCGATGTTCGTTGAAGATTCCTGGCGATTCGTTGATGAGCACAGATCACGGATGAAGTGGATGAATCTTGAAAAGTTGATAGATCTGGAAAATGAGGAGGAACGATAAATGTTCTTGATGTTCTTGATGAACGCATCAAGATCTGGAAATCTCATGAACATGCATGAAGTTGTGATGAATATTGGATGAAGAACGATGAGATTCCTGATGCAAATTTTGAAAAAATGTTGAGGAACTTGATGAATTTCTGATGAGTTCTTGATCGGAAGTTGATTCGCTCATGAGATTGCTAAAAAATTCCATGAAGATCTTGATGATGACGGATCTGATCTGGAAGAAACATGGATGAACTGATGAATGATGAACATTCCGGCGAGGTTTTGCAGTTTCCGGCGGCAGTTACGGTGGCCGGAGGTGGTTGCATGGCCGGCGGGAGGATGGAGGTAGTGGAGTGTGTGCTGGCACACATGCAGAGTGGGAGAGAGAGGGTGAGGACACGTGTGGCATGCGAAGAGAGGGAGAGTGCCAAGTGGCAATGCAGAGTGTAGTGGATTGTGAGGTGGTGAGTTCTGAGGAGTGAAACGTGGCCATCAGAGAGAAGCGCGCGTGGACTACTCTATATAGTGACAAGTGGCGAGTTAGACCTTGACTGGGCCCACGAAATTGATAACTGGCCCACTAGACCTTAATGATTCTGTTAATGGACTAATACTGAATTAATTGCAATGAATTAATGACTAATGGCTCTATTAAATTCAGACTTAGACTCTAATGATTATCTAATTAAAACCTAATTAAAAATGCAAAACGAAATTAATTACAAAAAACACTAATCAAATCTTCTAATTAATCCTAATTAAAAAATGATTAAACTCTAATTAATCTCCATTAGTTCTAAAAGAAAATAAACTCTAATCAACTCTATTAATTCCTAACCCTATTAAAAAATAGAAAAAGATCTATTAAACCTATTAAAAACATTTAATCTACTTAATATCTAGAAAAAGAAGTATCTATTAAAACTATTTAAAAAAAGAAATATCTAATTAAAAATTCTAGAAATAGCTATTTAATTCTATAAGAAAATATTTAAAAAACCTATTTAATATCTAGAAAAACTCCATTAAATCTATAAAAATCTATTAAAATCTATTAAAAATCTAGAAAATAAAAGGGAAAATTCTAAAAAAACAGGGAAGCCAATTAAATCGATTAGAGAACAACTGCGCAACTATAGCAAAATAAGCGGTAAAAACCGGACACCGGAATGTCCTCAAAAACAACAGCGAGAGCTGAAAACACCGAGACGAGCACAAATTCTTAAAATACACTTATTCGAACTGGCCTGAACTGCCTGAAACGCCAGGGGAGGCTGTAATCCCAATAAAGTCAATCTGACTAAAAAGAATGCAATGGATGCGGTATGCAAATGCGAATGCAAAATGCGTCGAAACATAAACCAGATGTGGGAACCGGTTGGTCAAATTTTGGGGTGCAACAGTAATGACAATGTGATGGCTGCTGCATTGGAGGCAATGGCTAGGGCGGTGTAGGGTGCGCCGAATGTGAACGTTAATGATGAGTTTAGAAAGAATCAACCGCCGGTATTCAAGGGAAGATTTGATCCGGACGGTGCTCAGATTTGGTTAAAGGAGATCGAGAGGATCTTTAGAGTTATGAATTGTGCTGAAGGCAACAAGGTGAGACTTGGATCTCACATGTTGCGAGAAGAAGCCGATGACTGGTGGATCGGTATGCGACAAGTCCTTGAAATGGATGATGAGGTAATAACTTGGAATTTATTTCGTGCTGAATTTAAGGAAGTATTACCCTGAGAGTGTGAAGGGAAGGAAGGAAATGGAATTCCTGGAATTGAAGCAAGGCAATATGTCCGTGGTAGACTACACGGCTAAGTTCACAGAGTTAGTAAAATTTCATCCTCACTATGACGCGGTGACGGCGGAATTTTCTAAGTGTGTTAAGTATGAGAACGGTTTGCGCCCTGAGATCAAGCAAGCGGTGGGCTATCAGAGGATAAGGAGATTTTCAGACTTGACCGAATATTGTCGAATTTTTGAAGAGGATAGTAAAACTCTTTCTACTCACTACAAGAGTTTGAAGGAGGAGAAAGAAAGGCAGCAGGTAAGGAGTGGACCTTATGTGACGCCTACTGATAAGGGCAAGCATGGGAAGGACTTTGTTAAGAGGCCTAGAGGAGGGAGTTCTGGATCCATTAAATGCTACAAGTGTGGTGAGATGGGTCATAAGTCTTTTATGTGTGGAAAGCCCAAAGTTAAGTTCTCTAACTGCGGAGTTATTGGGCATGATGCTACGGATTGTAGAAAGGGTGTAGTGAAGTGCTACAATTGTGGAGAAGAAGGTCACATCAGTGCTAAGTGTCCTAAACCTAAGCAAGCTCCAACAAGTGGAAAAGTATTTACATTGGCAGGATCAAACACTACTAATGCGGATCGTTTAATTTGAGGTATGTGCTTTATTAATAATATGCCTTTAATTGCTATTATTGATACCGGAACGACTCATTCGTTCTTTTCTTTTGAGGACGCTAAGCGTTTGGAATTGTGTTATACTCTTGTGAGGGTGGTATGGTTATTGAGACGCCCGCTTCGGGGTCGGTAACTACATCTTTAGTATGTTTAAGTTGTCCCTTGACCATGTATGGTAAAGAACTTATTATGGACTTGGTATGTTCACCATTAGAAAGATCATATGTAATCTTGGGTATGAGCTGATTGCAGTATGATAGAGTTAGTGTGGATTGTTTTTTTTCCGTTGGCAAGGATTTCTCCTTTGAAAGAGGGAAAGGATGAGCGTTTCTTATTCCCGAAAGAGTTGAAGAAACTTTTGGGGGACGGAACTCAAGTGTTCAGTTGTTTGCATCATTGTCGGCAGAGAGTAAGGCTGAACTGGATGTGTTTCCAGTGGTGCGTGACTTTTCAGAGATGTTTCTGGAAGGATGTTAAGGATGTACCGCCGGGAAGAGAAATTGGGTTTGAAGTCCATGGATTTGATGGTGATAAGAGGGGAGACTTCAAGGTGATAATATTGGAATATGTACGGGCCCAAGATTCAATCTCATTGGGGTAGAATGACTAGTATGTCGTTCTTAATGAGGTATGAGCGGTATAGTTGTAATCACTGGGGTAGAATGACTATGTGTCGTACCTAGTGAGATGATCACCGGGGTAGAATGACCGAGATGTCATTCCTGGTGGGGTGCAAGCGGTGTACCCATAATCTCCAATGGAGATTGTGGCGGATCGACGGGTTTATAGGAGCTACATGGCATAACTATGATTGCGGTATGAAGTGTGCATGTGTGCGATCATGTATGATTTGGGGATTGAGGAGTAAGATGCGTGAGTCGCATCCATAGTTGTTTTGGATCAGGTTATATTTTCGAGGATGAAAATTTCTAAAGTGGGGGAGAGTTGTAACGCCCCGATTTCGATTATCCCTTTTTCGTTAAGTCCTTTTTTATTTTAATTGGGCGAATATTACTTTGATGTGGAATTTTCGTGGAAATATGTTATTTTTGCATATTGTTCTATTTTACCCGATTTTGGGAGTTTTCGGAGAAAATAGTTGGAGGGTATTTTGGACATTTCCTATTTAATGATAAGTTGGATATTTTAGGAGATATTGAGTTAGTAGATGTTGTGGGGAAAAATAATAGGAAGATATTAAAGAGGAAATAGGAGAGAAAGAAAGATAGTAAGAAAGGAAGGAAAGAAAAGAGAAAGAAAGAAGGAGAAGAGAAAGAGGAGAGAAAGAAGAGGAAACTTTGGAAAACATCAAGATCAAACCCTAGCTTGTGGTTAATCAGGTAAGGGTGAGAAGTTTTATCATCTTGATAATGTATGTAATCATATATGTGCTAGTTTGGATGTATTGGATTGTTTTCTATGTTTCCATTTCTAGGTCGGAAGTTGATTTAATCGGTAGAAACTGAGTTTTATCGGTTAGAATTTGGAATAGACGGAGTAGTATAGTCGGGAGATAAGTGGGCTGTACTACGGGAACTGATTTGGGATTGAATCGGTCGGTTTGTGAGGTTTGGGCTTTTGGACAGCCATGGAAGTTCTGAGTTCGCAGGTTCGCCAGGCGAATGGCAGCGAAGCTTCGCCAGGCAAAGCCCAGCGAGCAGCAGCGAACCAAGTCAGTGACAAACACCCTGTCTTTGCTGGAAAATTCGCCAGGCGAATGAGTCTGACGAAGGTTCGCCAGGCGAATGTGCTAGCGAGTAATTCCAGAATAAATCCCAGTGCTCTTCGCTGGCAAGTTCGCCAGGCGAATGGTAGCGAGCATTCGCTGGGGGCTTCACCAGGCGAAGGTTTGCAAACACAGCAGCATATTTTCTTTTCTTGTGTTTTCCATTCGTGGATTGGTTGTGTGGTTTGGTTGCGATCATTCCTTATCTGAGATGACTAAGTATATGCTGTTTTGTGTTTTGTGGGTAGCCGTATGGCGTGAATCCTAGTTTGTGATTCGTGAAGTGTGGAATGTGGCCGTTTGGCAATTTGGTGTATTTACTTGAATTGAATAGAAATGCATGTTGAGATCGAATGATGAATATGTATATATGTATTGTGATATGTATAGATATTGTGAATGCATAGTGAATATATGCGATGAATGTGAAGAATGCAAGAGTATGTTTGTAAACATGTATGCATTTCAAGAAGTGTATGGAGTCATTTTGCATGTGAGCATCATGAAGTACATTCTTGTGTTGTTGATTCCTAGGAGAGTCTGATGAGCGATAGGATTCCTAGGAGAGTCCGATGAGTGATGTGATTCCTTAGAGAATCTGATGAGTGGTGTGATTCCTTGGAGAATCTGATGAGAGATGTGATTCCTTGGAGAATCTGATAAACGATGTGATTCCTCGGAGAATCTGATGAGTGATGTGATTCCTCGGAGAATCTGATGAATGATGTGATTCCTTGGAGAATCTGATGAACGATGTGATTCCTCGGAGAATCTGATGAGTGATGTGATTCCTTGGAGAATCTGATGAGTGATGTGATTCCTCGGAGAATCTGATGAGTGATGTGATTCCTCGGAGAATCTGATGAGTGATGTGATTCCTAGGAGAGTCTGATGAATGATAGGATTCCTAGGAGAGTCCGATGAGTGATGTGATCCCTAGGAGAATCTGATGAGTTATAGTGTACCCGTGAGGGGCGTGAGTGAATTGATTCTTAGGAGAATCTGATGGACGATTAAGTCGGTATCGTATTACATTTGCGTAGAGTAGCGAGTTGGCCTCTATGATTTGCATTTATCATCTTTGCATGATGTATGGTGAATAAACATGATTGTAGATGTTTATGTAAATTGTTGATAATTGGCATGAATGGAATGCTTGAAGATGCATGTATGTGTGAATATATGTATATGTGTGCATGTTTATGAATTGATATAAACATTGATGATGCATATCGTATATGCTTAGTGTTCTATTTGTAAATAGTTAATTGTGAATACATTGCGATGTACACTGTAGTGAGATGAGTTGCGGTGAGAATGCGGAAGACGTTTTTGGACGTTATGTGTGTGTGTGTGTGTGTGTGTGTGTGTGTGTGTGTGTGTGTGTGTGTGTGTGTGTGTGTGTGTGTGTATATATATATATATATATATATATATATATATATATATATATATATATATATATATATATATATATATATATATATATATATATATATATATATATATATATATATATATATATATATATATATATATATATATATATATATATATATATATATATATATATATATATATATATATATATATATATATATATATATATATATATATATATATATATATATATATATATATATATATATATATATATATATATATATATATATATATATATATATGTGTGTGTGTGTGTTTATGTGCATTATGTATTATGATAATGTTTCTCACCCTTCTGCTGTTTTATAATGCTCTATGAGGCATTGCAGATTAGATTGCTGGAGATCTTTTGTGAAGCGTGGCTTCACTCTTTTTGGTCGGTTGGCTCTGATATGTGGCACCGGGTAGTTAGGGATTATTTTGATTCTTTTGTGATACACTTGTGTATGTATCTGCTGATGATATGTTTTGTAAACATGGTGAATGATAATTGTATATGTGAATACATGTTTTTGAGATTATGAAATATTTGGATGTTTCCGCCTTTGTTCTAAATATTTTCTTGTGGGTGTTGCCCCGATGTATCATATCTGTTGAGCAGGTGTTTTGTATGTGTCGAATTTTTGGTATAAAGTGATATGCCCCTTTTATGCCATGATATAAATGTACTCTGATAAAATTTTGAATTATGCCTGAATGACTATTTGTATTATTTGGGGGTATAGAAAGGGGGTGTTACAAGAAACAACTTTCATGTTGGAGGAAAAGTGAGATAAAACTTAGATCATCAAGAAAATGGCCCTTGAAAACATGTCCTCCAACTGAATTTTCATACTTAGACAAAATTCTAAGTGTTGAAATCACAAATCTTGATTTTTCTCAACTTTAAGCCACCAAAAAATTTTCATCTATGAATATTTTGGACTTGCTTCCTTCTACAAACTTGTAGTTCATGATGTCCTATTTAATTTGATTACAAGTTTACTTCATTTGGATCAAAGATGAAAAAGTTATGGATTTTACAAGATGGTTAGAAATTAGGATTTTCCACACTTAGAAAAACTTCACTAAAACCCTAATTTTCCAATTCTCATGATTTTATTATTCTCCTTGATTCCTCTTGATCTAACCATATAATGACACTTAAGATGATTTAAAATGCACATGGTTGACCTCAAAACCTGAGATTTTGAATTTGTTAGTGTTATACCCCAAATTTTGACCCCTAGATCCTCTCATCATTCTAGGAGCATCAACATTGTTTATCTAACCTTAACAGAGTTCAAGTTTGTCTTTGTCAAAATGCAGATGAATTAGGGTTTCCATACAGTTATAAATCAGGGTTTCTATGGATTGATCAGTCAAGGTTTTGGATTGATACTCCACATAATAAGTCTCTATATCATCAAGGACATCACATTTGATCAAGGATGAGTTAGATTTGAAGTGTTCACCAAGAGAATTGAGACAGTGCAGAGCAACAACCCTAATTAGGGTTTCTTGATGAAAAAGTCAACTGCAACTTTGACTTTTGACCTAGAGAGGTCTCCAATGATGGAATCATGGTCCATGAGGCTCATAGGACCTATTGAAGCCTACTCAAGAAGTTTTAAAGGCTTGGGAAACTCAAAACATCAACAGTTGATCCAAAGGTTTTCGATCGTTTCGGTTCGTCTAACTGAAAAGTCAACCCATTAACCTTTGAGGTTTTGACCCCAAATTGAGGACAACTTCGTTTCTAACATCATATCACCTCTAATCATGAATTAATCTTGCATTTTGATGATTATGAAGTTAATGGAGAGGATTAGCACTAGTTTCCATGAGTTTAGCTTGTGATGTAATGTAAATATTATTTAAATCCAAGATAAAATGCAACTTGCAAGGAGAGAGAACATTGGTGGCTACCATGAGTAGAACTACCCGCTATGTTGCAAAAAGTACTCTTCCATCCCATCAAACATGTTAGCACTAGTTTCCATGAGTTTAGCTTGTGATGTGATGTAAATATCATTTAAATCCAAATAAAGTGCAACTTGCAAGGAAAGAGAACATTGGTGGCTATCATGAGAAGAACCACCCACTATGTTACAAAAATTACTCTTCCATCCCGTCAAACATGTTGAATATGACCCTAAGAGATTACCAAACATAACATATAGTGGTTACTAGATGATATCAAAGATTCACATTGAAACTTACAAGATTTTGTTCATAAAGGGCAAAATGGACAAGAACTTCACATCTACCCATGCCTCTTGTTCAAACTCCTTGGCTATAAATAGGACCTTTAAAAACTATATTAAACACACGAGTTCTTTAACAAAAACCAGCTAGAACTCTCCCTCCCACAAAGTTCTTGTAAAATCCACCAAGTTTCCGAAACTAGTTCAAAAAACTATTTTTTGCAAAACTCTTCCAAAACCACCTCCAATCATTTTTCCAACTCAAGTAACCCTTATAAAAAAACCATAAATTATGTTTTAGAACTTCTCAAACCCTCTCAATAGCCAGAGATTACTCTAAAAACCATTGAGCAAGTTCCCTCTTTGGAATCTTTGGATTTTTGGAAGTTTTGCTTAGCATTCAAGGCATTTCTGACCAACTGGACTTGGAGCTTGTTTGGATTATTTCTACATCACAATTGGATCATTTGTAAACCTCTAAGAAGATTGTTAGATTTGTGGTATTCTTGTTCCTCACTCTTGCTTCAAAAGGCCACAAGAGGTAAGCCTATGCTCTCATCTTTTTAGTCATGCTATTCATTTTCTATTTATGCAATGCCTAGACATGTTAGGATTGTTGATTTGGTCATGTATGAACCAATTTTTGATGATGAATCCATTCTATGCTTTCTGTCATGCTTGTTAGCCAAGCTTTTCAATGTTTTTAGTTTAGGTTGAAACATGAAAATGTGCCTTAACTTGACTTACCTTGTCTAGGCCTAGTTTACCAACTTTGTGCCTTATTTTCCAATGATCATAACTTGCTCATTTTTTATGCTATTGATGCCATTACTTTTTAAAACTAATCCTTATCATGTCTATTTTCATTGACTGAGGAAAAAATTCAAGGATTCTTATCCTATAAATACTTTTATCCACTTGAATAGCATGTTGTTTTTAGGGTTTTTCCTTGGGGTTCATGAACTTTTTCAACTTATAACTTGATTTCTCTTGTGAGTTTGATCTTGTGGGGTTCATATATGTTTTTTAACATGTTTAAATACTTGAAAGTGTTTGATTCATTTTTTTAACATGTTCATGTTTGCCTTGGTGAATGCATATATGTGAAAATGGCATGTTGAACTTCATCTGTCAACTTTAGCTTGATTCTTGATGTTGTAACCTATTGAATATGTTTATCATGCCTTATTCAACTTTTTTATGTGTCTTGTTAGAACCATAGCATGCTAGGGTTTGATTTTCAATTTGGTTGTTACCATAAAACTTGTATGTTTTTCCCCATGAAGTTATGAATTTACACTTAAACTGTTATAACATCTCTTGTGTTTTGCTTGATTGGTTGTCCTCAATACATGTTTTATTGGTCTTATGTTGTTAAATTTGATCTTTTTTTATTCTTATTACATGATTGCTTCAAGTTGTAACTTGTTTGCATCAATTTCATATGAATGTTATAGATGAACTTGTTGTTGTTACACATGTTCTTTGCTTACATTGTTGGTTATTACCTCTATGTCTTTTGATCTTTGTTAAGATGTTAAATGTTGATCTTGATTGTTATCATGATTGTTTACATGCTCTTACTTTATTTCTTCAACTTTGTCAATTTATTCCCCAGTGATGGAACTTGTTAGTTCATATCAAGTTGTTTGTATCTCTTGTGTCCAAAGGAAAGTCTCTCTATTGACCTCTGGGTCATAGATAGCTCATTACCATTATAGGCCTTGATAGAGCCATTTACCCTTTAGAAATTAGGTTTAGAGTTCATATTCTTTAGTCATGGCTGAACTACAAACGCTCTGATTTCTCAATGGTTAATGGGAATACGTAGGCACAAGGTACGATATCTTGACGAGCACACCCTTGACGCGGTCAAAGTCAATCCTTATAGTCTTTGATAGAGCCTCCTCCCTCCTTTTGGTCTGGATGGAACCAATTGGTCTTACAACATAGAATTAGGTAGACTTGGTTAACTCTATGTAAGAATCATGGTGATGATTACTTACTCCCCATTCTTGAATGTTCAATATAGATCTAGAGAGTTTGTTTAAACTCTACACAAGCATTGTTATGTTTGTTCCCCTAGAGTCTTGACCATACTCAAGTACTTCTTAATCCTCGGTGAGGTGATCTACGATTGCTCTGATTCTATCCTAGTTAGGATACGTAGGCAGAAGATGCGGTATCTTTGCGAGCAAACTTAGAAACATCAACCTTAGGTCTTTACCCTAACCCTAATCTCAAACCATAGCATAACCATAGCAATTTTATCATACACACACACACACACGCACAAAAGGTTCTTATAGAGTACTACAGATGTTTAGGATGTGAAATACCTACCCTAGGCATAACCAACCCCCGATCCCGAATCTCTTAGCATTGTTGTTACATCACGCAAAAGGTCTTTCTTTCTTTAACATTTCCTTTGGATAAATCAAAGTCTGGTTGTGAATTTAATGAATTAAGATTCAAGTTAATCAATAGCTTGACATCCGATTCTCACCGCAACAGTTAGGTCACAGTCGACTTTCTTGATTAGATGAAACCCTAATCCTCTTTCCATTGACTGAGGCATATGTGATGACTTGGGAAGAGATATGATACATGTATGAACCCCTTGAGATGTATAATTGAGCCATATAACCAAGATTTGCTTCAATAATCAAACACAAGAAAACTTTTAATCAAAACCCTAATTCAAGCACCAAAGATAGCAGAGTATGATGAATGCTTACAAACCCTAATCCAGATGATTGTGTGGGATTGTTGAGGGTGCCTTGATGGTGAAAGGACTTTAAAGCTTGAGAAACATCCCCTCCTCTTGGGGAATAATTAAAGATACCTTGATCCCATATTTAGAGCCAATGTTATGCACAAATGAAGATGCAAATGAAATGAAGCATAAGCCAAAAGGTTTAAAGAAAAGGTGAGAAACTTTTAGGGTGTTAAAGCCATCATACTTTTCTTCTTACCTCATAAGTCTTTCTTCTTGGGCTTATCTTTCTTGATCTTGGGGAAATCATTATTGTAATGGCATGGCTCCTTGCACTCAAAGTAAATGAATTATTTTCTAGATCTAGCTTTATTGGATCCAGAAATGGACTTAGAACGACCACTTGTCCTTCCTTCTTTGTCCTCTAAATCTGCCTTCTCTTTTTTCTAGAGTTGATTCACTCATTTGGACAGAAGAGACAACTCATATTATTCTTCAGAATCTTCATCAGATTCTTCTTCTTCTTTTTCTTCAACTTGAAAAGCTTAGTCTTTTCAGATTTTCCCAAGGACTTTAGAGCAATTGACTTGCTCATTCTCTAGGGCACATCTTTTTCAAGCTCAATCTTGTGACTCCTTAAAAAAAAACTAAAAAGTTATTCAAGAGAGGCGTTGTTCAGATCCTTTGATAACTTTAAAGCAGTTACCATAGGTCTCTATATTTTAGGTAGACTTCTGATGATCTTCTTCACATGATCAGTAGTAGAATACCCTTTATCCAGGACCTTCAGTCCTACAACAAGATTTTGAAACCTTGAGAACATGGTCTCTACTATTTCATTCTCTTCCATCTTGAGCACTTCATATTTCTGAATCAAAGCAAGTTTTTTGGCTTATTTGACTTGTGCATTTCCTTCTTGAGTCATCCTCAAAGAATCAAATATCAACTTAGTATAGTCTCTATTTTTTATCTTCTCGTACTCAGTATATGAGATGTCATTCAGCAAGATAGTTCTAGCCTTGTGATTATTTTTATAATCTTTCTTTTGTTGGTCCGTCATCACACTTCTTTCTATCTTGTTACGCTAGCATCTACAAGGTGTATATATCCATCAAATACCATATCCCTTAGATCTACATCATGGACAAGAAAGAAGCTTTCTATTATGTATTTCAAATAATGAAATATTTCTCCATTAAAGACAGGAAGTTTAACGTTGTAGTGATCTCTATCATTAACAATAGGAGGAGGTCGTGAAATAGTTGCCATAGTGTTTCTAAACTGGATCTTTATCTGGCACAATTACGTGTTTGATAGGCAATCAATATCAGAATCGAAGCTCTGGTGCCAATTGAAAGTGGTAAGAAACACAAGAAATAGAGGTTTGAATTGGGTTTCTAAGGTTAAAACTTTTTGGTACCCAAACACACAAAGTCGAATCAAGAGTAAAAATAAATAAACACAACTATTTTTATATTGGTTCACTATTAACGAAGCTAATTCATTCCATCCGCCAAGGTGATTTTTCCTTCTCAATAAGGACTTAATCCACTAGAATCACCAAATTACAAACACATAAAGACTACCTGCTGCGATGAGAATTGGATATTAAGCTATTGATTAACTTGAATCTTATATTCATGGTTCACCACCGGTCTTTAATTTGTTCAAGGGAAAGGAAAAAGATCGAATAACCCGCAAGATGCAACGCAAATGCAAAGCTAGAAAATCTATGGTTTGGGGGCTGGTTATACCTAAGGAAGGTGTTAGCATCCTAAGCATCTGTAGTACTCTACAGGAACCTCTTATTTTAATGTGTTATTGTTGTTTGCTAAGGGTGAAAGACCTAGTGGTTTATTTTTAAGTATACTCGCCAAGAAATCGCATCTTGTGCCTACGTATCCTGACGGGAATGGAATCAGAGTATTCGTAGTTCCCCTAAAAGGGACTGAGGAACCATTAACTGTTGGTCAAAGTTCCATAGGGATAATGTTTGTTGATTGGTTCTAGGAGAAAAAACGAGTTGTCATCTTAAGGGAGAACACTCAACTTAACCTGCACAACTTGTAGGAGATGGTCTCTGCATCACATTGAGAGAAGGGCTCAAAACTCGGATTTCCTCGACGAGTATGCCACATACCTCTCTCAAGCGAAAAAGATTCTACATCTCTCGATTGTGTTATGGGGTAGGAGAATCATATCTCAACTATTAAGATGAATCACGTCTAATTCTCTTGTGGGGAGAATAGATGATTGAATTGTATATTAGTCTATCTAAGTTGAAGGACCTTAAAGGAGTCTAGCTCTATCCTAAGGTGCGAAGATAACTCCTAAGTTGATCGACTTGAAAAGTCAAGGATCAAGCGGGGGGAAAATGATGCAAATGAAATGCAACGTGTACAACTTACAGAACTTATGCACGGGTTCTTCCCTTGGACATGTATAAAATAATCAAGGAAAATGGAGCGAAGTTACATCATGATAGCGTAATTGAAAATTAAAATCAATAAGCTAAATCACAGATTAATCAAGTTGAAATTAAAGGTTCAATATTCTAACAATCGTGATTTCTTGAAGTTACTCATTCAGTATCACCACAAACTACGATGGAATTTCAAATTGAGATAAAAAAACCAATTGTGATTCAGATTAAACTATTTTAACAAAATTTTAACAATTATAAATGAGTTTTAAATCAAGGATACAACCACTATAATTGAATTTTAAATCAGGGTTAAAATTGGATTTCAAAACAAAACTAAAAATTGAATTTCAAATAAAGATTGAATTTTCTTAGAATCAAGGTTATTAATATTTATAATTGAATTTCATATTAAAATTATAATTTAGTTAAAACAAAAAAATTAATAACAATTAAAAAAAATGGATTTCGAATTGAAATTATAATAGCAATTGAATTTTAATCAAAGTATGAACATAATCGATTTTCAATTTAAGGTTAACAGTTAATTTGAATTTAAAATGAAGTTTCAATATAATTGATTTTAGATTTTAGTTAGTAATTGATTTGAATTTTTTAAAATAATCTAACAACTAAAGATTGAGTATATGAAAAAAAATTAGATTAAGTTTTTTTTAAAACAAAATAGATTAAAACAAATTAAGTTGTAAAACAAAATAAATAAGTTGTAAGAACAAAAATAAATAAGTTGTAAAAACAATAATAAATAAGTTATAAAAAACACAACGGGGGTGCAAAATGCGATTTAGGGTATGCTAAGAAGGAAACGGGCTCAAACCCAGCCCATCTGTAAATTAGGTTAAATTAAGAACACACATGAGATGAACAAAGAAAACACACGCCGCGGCCGACCGAAACCCTTCTTCGCGAGCTTCTCCTTTTTCTTTCTTTGATTCGTCGTTGTTTATCCATGGTGATAACAGGAGGATCAATGAAAATCCCCTTTGTTCCTCTGCTTCGTGAATTGGAAAGATCCTCAGCGAGACTTGCGAAGACCTAAATCCCCAAATTAAGACGGCGGAACCCTAACCCAACCGGAAGCTACGTGAACGAAGGCGAACTCAGGAAACGCTCGTCAAAGATAAGTATCTTGAATCCACTCTTTTTTCATTCTCCTTCTTCTCTTTTCTTTTGGATGTTTGTGTGGTTTTCGCAGATTTTGTTGAACTTCTGTGTATGTATGTTTTGGTGTAATCTGTTAGTGTCGTGTGTGTTTAACCTTTGAGTGATTATCTGTCTATCTTCATTGTGATTTCTTCTTCTTTTATAGATGGTAGAAATTAAGGCTGGAAATGAGTCGAGTCGAGTCGAACTCACCTCAGCTCGGCTTGACTCGTTAAGAATTGTTCGAATTCGAGTTCGAGTTCGAGTTAGACACGAACTTTTTTTTAAGCTCAAACTCGACTCGTTATAAGTTCACGAACAGTTCGGTTCGACTCGTTAGGTTCATCTCATTAGGTTCAGCTCACATGGTTCACGAACTTAAAAACTATTTTTTTAAATATATATATTTTTTAGTATATTTGACATTTTAAATAAATATATATATTTTAAATAAAATATTAAAATAAAATAAAATTTATCATATTGAAATTTAACTTTAACTTCGAAATCTACTAATTCAAAACCTACACAACTTTCAAGAGATACATTTGAGAGTCTAATTCAAAAACTACTAAATTGAAGATTAAATTTGTCTAAGATTTGAAGTAAATATTTAAACCTAATCTTAAAGACAGTATAATTCTTTTCATATGTAATCGAGTTAACTCATGAACCTAACGAGTCGAACTATGTATAGTTCAAGTTCAGCTCATTTAGTTAACGAACTTAATTTTTCGCTCATACTCAACTCATTTGGTTCATGAACCTAGTTCAACGATTTAATTGTCGAGTCGAATTCCGAACTATCTTCGAGTTGGTTTGGTTCATTGCCAGCCCTAGTTGAAATGAAACACAATGTTAATGATAATAACTCTCTTTCATTTTTGGTTTGAAAATGTCTGATTGATTTGAACACCTTCCATGTGTATTTTAATAACCTTCCTTCTCAATTAAACGTGTCCCTTGTATGTTTTGGAAAGAGCCTTAAACCTGTCCCAAGCGTGTTTTTGGAATTTGCTGATTTGCTTTTATCGCTTGCCAGAATTATCATCGATGTCGTGTTTAGCTTATGGTGGGAAGAAAGTCGTGATGCTTTGCTTGAGTTTGTTATTCAAAGTTATCCCTTCTTTTACTTTGGAACTGGAATAGGCTTCTCATCTACAGGTAATGAAAATAGTCCTTATTATCACTTTGACAGGAGTCTCTCGCTTTCTTTTTTGACCAATACATTGGTCGCTTACTGGTGAAGGATTACGGCTTGAATTTGGTCGTTATAACAGTTGGAGCGGTCAAGTAACACATCTTTCCACCTTGTAGTACAATCGGGACATTCTAGCAACTTAAGATTATAACCGGCGGCAATGTCAGAGTTGGAAACTGAACATAATTGATATGCTTATTCAAATGGGGGTGAGTTCAAAATGTATTCTTGCAGAAATCCTAGACCAAATCTCTTGTAACAAAAATGTTCCAATCATCTTTGTTTTTTTGGATTTCTCAGTAGATGATATTAGAATTAAATGTTTCCTCCCAATTTAGGAAGTATGTTTTCCATTAACTGAAATTCCAATGATGTGCAAAGAGGAAGCCAATGATGTGATGGAAAAGCTTGGATTACAAGAGGAACTCGACGGGGTTGCTATATGTTCGCCTATCAAAACCTTCACGAGGCCCTTGTTTTCCTTCTAGGTAATCTGACACAAACCACCTTGATTGAAATTAAAGCCTTTGTAAAATCGTAATATGGACATGTTTTCTGAACCGCTTGGTTGTCCTGTTCAGGTCATGGGCTTGTCTTATGAAGGTTTACGGGAATTTTTTCATGACCTTGGTGGAAAGCGAAGGTTCCGTCTTGCAGCAAATCTGTGGCCATTGCACTTGTCGGGGTACAAGATCTTTGTAGCACTCCGGGTGCTAACCAAGTTTAGGGTGCCTAGATTTTGGTGTTCCAACCACATCTATTTAATGGGAAACTAGGCCTTTTGGCTTGTAATCAAACTAGAGAACAACCAGTTGAAGAAAAAACTTGGTGAAGCCTGTAATGTCTTTGTATTGTGACCTACTCACTTGTGGGCCTTAATAATAATAGTATTAGTGTTATCTTGAACTTAGTCTTAACAATAACAAGGTGTCTGCATTGTGAATAGGAGTATGTGACATTGCTATAGCCTTATGCTCTTAATACTTGGAGTTGCTGGAGCTAAATTCTTGTCATTATTGGATTATATATGAAAGACCTTTTGAGTTAAATCTGAATTATAACTCTCCTTGTGGCAATTTACGATGCGACTTAAAGCAAAAAAAGCTCTTCAACTTCTTGTAATTAAGCTCCGAGTTATCCTCATAATTATTTGTATGCTCACTTTTATTTCAAAAGCTTGACGATCACAAAGGCTGTCTTAAAGATCTTAAGTTAAAAACATCCTCTTAAAACCTTTAAAATTGTGTTCCATTGCAACTTGGTTTCAAAATAATCTATTTGAAAGGTCTTGCACCTATCATTAATAACTTATACCCTACATTAACTTGATTATTGCATTGTCCTTACTTATAAAATTTTAATCTCGCATTCCTTCGATCTCAGGGACATTGCAACTTAACCAGAATTTGAATCTTATAGCGTCCAAAATTCGAATGATGAATTGAGACTTGAATCCTACGATGGCCTGAACTAGAATTTCTGAACCCAACGAGGGTCACGAATCTTGAGATTTTAGCACCAAACCTTATGAGGCTTTATTCCTTTGGGATCTTTAATCTTGCGAAATGTAGTTATCCCAAAAACTTCTGCAAGTACCTGGAGGGTGAATGTAGCATGGTTTGGGCCTAGGCTTTGCAAATCTTGCTCTTGAGACGTCGCAACGAATCGTGAAACCATGTCCTCAAGAACAAACACAAAATGATACAATATCAGAGAACCATAACCCGGTCATGATTTTAATGTGAGGTACGGTTATAAAATCCATCCAAGTCGTCTTCAAAATAATAGCCCTGAGATGCTTGTCTGTAAGAATAAGTATCATCTACATTTGAAATTCGTGTACCTGCACACACTTATTAGCCATGATAAACACGTGTACAAGAGAAAACATGCACAAAAGAGGTGGAATCTTAGGGTCAAAAATTAGGGTGCTACACTACTCATCTTTTTCTTCTCTAGAATCCTGACTAAAACCCTAGCCTCTCAAGGAAAACAATCTCATACAAAGAGATACAAGAATTGTGTTTACAAAGTTTCTTCGAGAAAGCATATTACACAAAGTTTAAGTACAATGAAATAATCACACAATAACGAACAAAAGCTCTATGTGTGTTTTCTATTCACAAATAATAATATGTTCAGCAAAAGCGTTGTGGCGTGAATAACTTAGTCTCACGTGAATTAGCACAATTGGAAGCTTTATTCATTCTTCCAAGTCTCCTTTATATAGGCATGAAAAGATCTGTTAGAGGGTAGAATGGATATCTTCATAAATGAGTTGTTACCTTACATAACGGTCAGTTCTTATTCCACGAAATTAGCATAGTGGAAGGAATATTGATCTTGTACTGTGTATTATTTTTCTCACATAAAACCTTTTGATCATATCTTCTAATCAATCTTTAGAGCCTCTGGTTAAATGGTGTTGAAGCATGTTTAGAAGGATCAATAATCTGGTTGAAAGAAGCTTCGGAACCTTATCTTTAGAGTCTTGACACAGTTCCTCAGAACCTAGACTCAGAATTTTCAAAACATGTTCTTCAGAGTCTTGAGAGCTTGATAAACCTTCAAAGGCTCTTCTATCAGAGTCACAGTTAAAAGCTTTAGCATAAACGTTCATCAGAACCGTTGTTTAAGAGCATTCAAGAACTTGACGTAACCTTGTGAAGCGCATATTGTATCTCTTCAGAGTCAAATTATGTTGAGTCCAGAGTCTAGTGACATCACACACCAGTTCTCTAGAGTCAGAACCTGTTAGAAAAAGCTACACATTAGACAAAACCATTAGGATACAAAATTGTTCTCTAAGAAATAATGTATTGTTATCATTAAAAATAAAGACCTGATACAAAACCAAATCTTATTCTTATAGGTTTTATTGTGAACACCATCAATGTCATATCACAATTTTTTAAGGAATCTAAGAGAGTGTGGAAAACTTCCATTCCTTCAAAACTAGGAGTCATAGGTTGGAGACTCTTACAAGTTCAATTTCAACCAGGAAATCATTTATGGTACAAAGGTGATATCAATGTTAAATATATAATTCCTTATTTTAAAAGATTATATTTGATTTAGAAAGACTAGATTAGATATTTTTGGGCTTTTATAGTTTGTGCTTTAGCTTGAGATGCAAGTTAACCTAAATATATAAATAGGGAGGAACCCATTTTCATTGTAATAATCAAGTTTGATAATCATGGTTTTGCAGTTGCAAAGTGATAATAAAATTCCACAGTTTGTGGGCAGAGAGAAACTCTACAGATTTTTCATCTTCTTCTCCAATGTTATTTACTTTCTTTCTTTCTCAAACCTTTTCTTCTCATTGTCATTGCACGATTGATAACAATCTTGAGATCAATATTGAATAGGAATTCTCCATAGGTTGTGGTTGATTTATAACGCAAAATTATATCGTATATTTGACTTGACTTACATGAATTTTATTTGTGATTGTTGTTGCTTTATCTGATTTATGTTTTATTATGCATCTATTTTCTTGTGTTTTGTAGGTTGTTGAAAATATGGATTAAAGAAATAAAAGAAAAAAGAAATGAAAAGAAAAGAAGAAGAAATGGAAATAAAAAGAAGAAGAAATGAAGGAAAGAAAATGGGAAGAAAGAATAGAAAAGAAAAGGAAAAAATAAGGTGGGGGCCACCACACACTAGTGGCACTTGCCACATGCGTGTGGCGCCTGCCACCAACAAGAATGAAGGAAGTGTGGCGCCTGCCACCTTCAAAAGAGAGGGGGGAGTGGCGAGTGTCACTCCTAGAAATAAGGGGGAGTGGTGAGTGCCACTTCCTTAAAACCTCCCCTACACTTTCTCCCCTCCTTCCTACATTTTCTCCCGCATTCTCTCTATGTTTTCCCCTGAGTTTTTGGGTAACGAACACCAACAAAAAGTATAAAAGTCATAGATGGTTTTCGAAGAGGGGGCAGCATATTTCTCTTTTCAGCACTTTTCTTCTAGCAGTTTTATAATTCTTAGTTTTAGGCAGTTTTTCTACCAATTCTATAAAAGGCAATAGTTTTTCACACTGAGAAATGATTGCCACTTAGTTTTAGGATTTACGTACTGTTTGTGATTTTGTACAGAGCTGCAAGCCTGCCTCCATAATCCAAGTGCTTTTCTGTTCCTCCTAATTGCCATGTTCCATTTATTTGCTTTCATTTGTTATTGTTATGCATTCCTTTTATATTTTGTCTAGCATTAGGATTAATTTTTGTAATAGCATGCAAGCCATGTCTGGATAAACTATTTAATACCGGTATGTAATTACGATCGGTCGAAAGGGGTTTAGTAACTCATGACGTGAACTTAACAAATTTATTCTTCTGGTCTCGATTTCTTTTTATTAATTTAATAACTTTTGTTACGAGAGTAAAAAGGTAACGAAGGTTAGGATCAACAAAGTGAGAGTTTGAGGTCTTAACCGGATAGCTGAAACTGAACATTAATCCTAAATACAGCGAGAGTGCTTTAGAGTTAATTAGGATCTACTTATTTTAAAAGTGTTTTTAAATACAAGTGAGAGAGCGAGAGCCTTCATTTTGATTTGAGAGTATAGTCTGAGTCAATAAACATGAGAGTGTGAGATAAAGTCTTTCAAATGAGTATTTTCTACAGGATAACATTTTTACCTTTAATTAAACGTCCATGAATTATTGAATCCCCAAAGATTGACAGAATTATATACCGATATTCCGTCATATCTTGATTTAAACCATATTTCAATTTACGCTTATTTTCTTAGTTGCATCTCAAATTAGAAATCCATTAGCCTTAGATTTACATAGTAGCATTAGATAATGGTAGATCGATTCTTGGTCCTTTGGGTTCGATAATCTTTAAAACTATGCGATCCGACTGTGAACTTGCAGTCACAAATCATTTAGACATACTAAGTCGCGATCAAGTTTTTGTCGCCATTGTCGGGGACCAATTAAGTCGATATCGTAACTTTAGTGTTGCACAGTATATACTAAGGCAACTATTTCCTATTTTAATTCGCCGACTGTATGCCAAACACTCGCTCTAAAGGTGAAAAGCTTGAGCAACCGATTGTTGGCATCGAGCGTTTTATTAGTTTAAGACACCGAATTGACGATTTTCAAATTAAGTATAACCTTCCACCATCTGAAATTCCCTTTCCAGAATTACCAATACCCATGGCTGAAGAACCTCAGAATCAACCTCTCAAGTACTATGTCATCCCTTCACAAGAGGAGCTACATAACAGTATTGCTGCTCCTGCCATCGAGGAAAATAACTTCGAGCTAAAACCCTCTTTGTTGTTAGCTGTACAATAAAACCAATTTTCTAGAAGTTCCACGGAGGACCCGAACTTACATTTGTCAGTATTCTTGCAATATGCAGACACAGTGAAAGCAAATGGTGTCAGCCCCGAAGCAATAAGACTACGTCTTTTCGCTTTCTCATTAAGAGATAGAGCTAGAACTTGGCTCCAGTCTCTATTGTCCGCATCTGTCACCACGTGGAACGAGTTGAAGAAGGTGTTCTTAGCACGATATTTCCCACCTAGCAAGACGACTATGCTAAGAGCCCAAATAAATGGATTCAAACAAAAGGACAATGAATATCTTTTCGAAGCATGGGAAATATACAAGGACATGATAAGGATTTGCCCATATCACGGTCTAGAAGAATGGTTGATCATCCATACCTTTTACAATGGTCTCTTATACAACACAAGATTGACAATAGACGCCACCGGGGTGGCGCTCTAATGGATAAACCCTACAATGAGGCATATACACTTATCGAAAGTATGACTCAAAATCACTATCAGTGGGGAAGTGAAAGAGCCTCAGTAGAGAAACCTCCAACGAAAGGTGGTATGTACGAGATAAGCAGTCTTTACCAAGTCAATGCAAAGGTAGATTCCCTCACTCAAAAGGTTGATAGTTTGACCATAACATCTACAGCCATTGTGGCTGCTCTAGCTCCAAACTGCAAGTTATGCAGAGTTCCTGAGCATGCTGCCCCTGAATGTCAACTTTTGACAGGAGTTTCTACAGACCAAGTGAATTATGCTCAAGGAAACCCCTACTCAAATACCTACAACCCAGGTTGGAAAAACCATCCGAACTTTTTGTGCAAAAACAACAATGCATTGTATGAACCTGGACAAGCACCTGCTGTACCACCAGGATATCAGAAACCTGTCGTAGTTGCTCAAAATGCTCCTAGGAAATCTAACCTTGAAATAATGATGGAAAACTTCATAGCCACCCAGGCTCAAATAAATAAAGAATTTCTGAATCAAAACATACACACTAGTGAGCAAATTAAGCAATTAGCAAGCAAGGTAGATGCTTTAGCCACTCACAATGAAATGCTTGAAACCCAAATTTCGCAAGTGGCACAACAACAAGCACCTACTGCTGCTCCTGCAGGAACATTTCCTGGACAACTGCAACCTAATCCAAAAGGACATGCAAATTCTATCATACTAAGAAATGGTACGAAATTGGACGAACCAACCGACCCGAGACTTGAGAATCCAGCTATGTATCAAAGTCCTGGTAAAGTAACTGAGAGGGAAACTGAGAAGGAAAATGAACAAAACATAAAGGAGAAAGAAGGTAGTGACTAAGAGGCCGCAGAAAAAGAAGAACCATATGTGCCTCCACCACCTTATAGACCTCGCATTCCATATGCTTAAAGATTTGCTAAATCTAAGAGCATTGGGCGATTCAAGAAATTCGTTGAACTTCTGGAACAATTGAATATCACAATACCCTTTACAGAAGCTATCACCCAAATGCCCTCATATGCTAAGTTCCTTAAAGAAATCTTATCAAATAAGAAAAAGATCGAGGATGGTGAAATCGTTACGCTTACTGCTGAGTGTAGCGCAATAGTCCAAAATAAAATGCCTCATAAGCTGAAAGACCAATGTAGTTTTTCCATACCCTATGCAATTGGAAAATTTGTCATAGATAAAGCTCTATGTGACTTAGGAGCCAGTATTAGCTTAATGCCCTTGTCCATATGCGAAAAGCTAGATGGGAGAATTAAGACCAACTAAGATGTCCATACAACTAGCCGATCATTCTGTTAAGTTCCCGATAGGGGTACTAGAAAATGTTCTAGTATGTATAGGTCAATTCTATATCCCTACTGATTTCATAATCATGGACATAAAGGAGGATGCCAACACCCCTATCATATTAGGAAGGCCATTCTTAGCTACAGTCGGAGCCATTATAGATGTAAAGAAAGGTAAGCTAACTTTCGAAGTGGGTGTAGAGAAAGTTGAATTTATTTTGACACAATTCTTACAAGCACCAGCTATAAACGATACATGTTGTCTGCTAGATGTCATCGACGAATGCGTAAGAGAAATGGAGATGGAACAAACTTCTTATTCCAAAATCCTAAAAATTCTAATACCTCCAATTTTTGAAGATGATAATTGGCGTGGTGAATACCAAGACGACAGGCTAAGTGAATGCCTAGTGTTACGGTGAGAATAGGATATCAAGTTATTAATTAATTTGAATCGCAAATCTTTAATTCACAACCGGTCTTTGATTTATCCGAAGGAAAGGTCAAAGAAAGGAAAAACCTACTTTTTGCATTGTAAACAATGTGGGGAGAGATCTAGGTAAGGGGTTGGTTAAGCCTAGGGAAGGTATTAGCACCATAAACTTCTGTAGTACTCTACAAGAACCTCTTGTTTTAATGTTGCTATTTTGTTGTATTATTTGCTTAAGGGTATATGCTAAGGGTTAGAAAATGAAAAGAAAGACCTAAGGGTTAGTCCTAAGTTTACTCGCCAAGATTCGCATCTTGCGCCTACGTATCCAAGGTAGGGGATGGAATCAGAGTAATCGTAGTTCCCCTTGAAAGGGAGGAAGAGAAACTTCTTGATTGTGGTCAAGGTTTCAATGGGGAATAAGCGTTCATATGGAAGTGCTTACGTGGAGTGCGGCGACTCCTATTTCTACGTTGACATTGAATTAAATTTAAAAAGGGTAAGATAGGTATTCCACGGCGGGAAACCTAATATGGAGTGCAGAGACTCCTTATCCTAATGCTAAGTTAAAGGGTAATTTAGTCCACGGCGGGACACCTAAGCAATTAGGGTTCGAAAAAGTCAAAGGTGAGGACTATTGACACGGTGGTCAAACGGTTAGACCTATTCCTTCGGAGGGAATTAACGATAAATAATGTAAATGAATAACTGATTAGATGACAGAATTAAAATATGAGAAAGCGTAAGAATGGTAACGGAATTGAAAACAACAGCGACGATAGCCTCGCATAAATTACGAACCAAAATGAAACGGAATTGAAAACAACAGCGATGATAGCCTCACATAAATTACAAACCAAAAGAAAATTTGTCAACATATGAAGGATATATTATTTGCCATGATGAGACAATGCGAAGGAAAAAGAAAGGACACCTAAATAGTACAAGAATTAGAATCGAAATGGACGATGTTGAGAAAGAAAAGAGAAAGTGTGGGATTTGTTGCGAAATAGGCCATATGCGCAGAAAATGTCTAAATGTAGCAGGCCCGTCAAATCGACCCTTCTAGATTATTTTGTTTTTTTTAATTTAACTTTCAGTTAATATAACTTTAATTTTGTGAGATTTTTTCATTTGTCTCATTCAACTTTCATTTATCTTTCGACAATAACAAAATAAATAAACCGCACCTAAACAAACAAGACGATAAACATTATAATGATTAAACATCTAAACATGCCTAGGATATTACAGTCATCAAGACAATATTTGCTTGGCCATACATCGTCATAAGACAATCATAATCTTCTTTTATAGCTTTCCAGGACCTGCCATCTCCATCTTTAACAAGTTTTTCAATTCTTCTAATCTTTTCGCCTTCAGCAATTTCTCCTTCTAACCATCTCACCAGGCTTCTCTGAAAATGTTCGAATGTCACTGTGTTCCACATTCGAATCTTCAATGAAGGCTTTATTGTCAAAAAAACATAATTGAGAATCTCTTTTGACAAAAGGAGTATTTGGATTGGTAAAATACTCTATTTTTTATGAAATTTTTCAGAGTGAAAGGATTGAATGGATGTAGATGATCTAAGAACTAGAAGTACCCATATCAATGCTATATATAAAAGTTTTAAAAATAATAAAATATTCTCCTAACCGGCCAATGGATGGCCGAGTTTATTCATGCAATTATTAATGTGTAATTGATAAAAATAAATTAAATTTTAATATACATAAAATATTAAAATTGTATTAATTGATAATATGAATTAAGTTTTAATAATATTTTATACAAATATTTATTATAAAATTTTTTTTATTACTAAACAAATAAAAATATTTTATTATATTACAATATTAATTAAAAAAATTAATTATTATTTTTTAATATTATTATATTATTTAAATCATTTTTAAATAATTTACATAATTTTATAATATTAATGTAAAATAAATTATATTATTTATAATATTAATTATATTATAATATATATTATATAAGTTTTATATTTTTTAAAAATTTTATCAAAAAACGGATCTTTAGTGGCTCGGCCAATTATTGACCAAGCTCATGCATGCGTATGATTTTTCAATAAATCGTCTTTAAGTTTAAGCTGGCCGAGTTCATAGAAAAAATGTGGTATTCTGATATTTTTTTTAACTTTGATATTTTGATACTTTAATTCCAAATATGAGTCAGGCTGGTAAAAAAAATCTTCATTCTAACTATTCATTCACGAATCCATCTTATATTATTCTCCGCCTTCTAACTTAATAAATGGATACTTATTCAATCCATTTCGTACATTACATTTTTCTTTCCTTTTAAATTCTAAAAGACACATTCTTCAAGTATTCCCTTCTATATTCTTGGTATTACCCTTACATTTTTTTCAAGTCAATATATTTCAATGGTAGAGCCATGTCACGTGAAAAGAGTGTCACTTCTACAAAGAAAATAAGGAGACGTTCTCAATTTCGATTTTATGCATATAAATTTCAAATGTATCTTTGTGATCAGAGATGCATGCTTTCCTCGATGTGAAGGTTTTTTTAGTAAGGGAACTGATGCATGCTTTCACTCAAAAAGAAACACACATACAAACAAAACAACAGAGGATAAATGATAATTTAAACAATTTAAATAAGAATATCAAACGTTGACTCAGTACTACTACTATTGTAACATTTTTTAAAAGATGTTACAATTTTTATTAAGATTTATGGTTTTTCTTTAATAACTATTAAGATTTCAATTAATACAGAAATCATCTCTAAACCACAAAATTTCAATCAATTCCACAAATATGTCATTATTTTGTTTTAAATAAATTAGATTTTTTTTAATATATAATTAAAAAAATTAAAATATTTTGTTCCAAACAAATTAGATTTTAAACCCTTTAAAAAAACAAAAATATAAGAGACTTAAAAATTTATTTATGCATTTAAAAAACTAATATTTTTGAAAGAAAAAAGAAAGTAACCCTATTTCCAACATTTATCACTTTTACTGGAAAAATAAAATAAATGTGTTTGCGATTTAGTTAATGAAAATAAATGGGTTTCGTCGGCTCTAAAGGGATCTCTTACCTATTTCTTAACTTAAGTCATTCAATTTCATTCTACTTGTGTGCACTTACACAATAGAACAATGACTTAAGCATCTAAGGGAATTTATGTTTCGTATGAAAAACATATAGCATAAGTTCACATAACTCAATGAATCATTATTTGTAAGCATGAAACATCATTCCCCGATCGGACCTACGTATAGGGCAAGGCTCGGTTAACGCATGTTCATATAACTCAACTTTCTTGTGAATTTGAGTTCTCCATGGGACTCAAATCTACTTCAAGAATCGTCACTCGTATGGGACTCGAACCCACTTAGAGTATCTTTCACCGTATGAGACTCGAATCCACTTAGGCGTCCACCTCTCCTTCATGGATATAATCCATATTTGGGAATCAAACCTATTGTGAGGCAAGAACCATTGGTATTACATCCCTAATTCTACTTTACATAAGCATCTTAATTGGGATGTGCACGGTAATTTTCAAATACGTGATTATTCTCATTTGTCACAACGTGACAATTCTCATCATTCACCATATGCTTATATCACAACTATCATAGAAATTATGCACAAATACCTTGCGATTCTATCACAATCATAATATATCATGGTTTCATACAAATATTGTTCACACGAAACAAGACTATCATTCGCATCCATGTCATCTGGCACTTTCATAGATGGACGATTCATATCACGTGACTACTCGTCTGCAATACACACGGAGGTACCTTCATGTTCAAGCATCACAACCTAAGTTTTTTTTATCATAACCTAAGTTATCTTTCTAATGTCATCCACCTAGCTACAACTCTGGGTTTCACCTCACTTATTATCACACGTTTTAATCAATTATTGTTCATTCAATGCAGACGTACCACATCATACATATACTTTCCAATTCAATGCAATCATAACATAATATTATACATAAAGCACATAACATACTATGATTCATAAAAAATGTATGATAGTTAAAACATCATTAATCAAGCCATACTTAGCATTCACATATGGTTTCTTCATAAGTTATCCAATTAACTTTCTACGTTAGGAGAAGCTTTCACGTAACTACTTAAGCCTAAGATAATCCACTTACACGGCATATAGTGAGCGCTCGTCAGATCATCTTATGGTTGGTTTAACCAAACTCAAAGAGGAAAAATAAAGTGGAAACAAGAACATAGGACTCCACAATTTTATATCTCTCTGCATTAACCCTCAAATGCATCCAACTTCGTATCAATTGGAGTTACCAATCTCGTTTTATGG
Organism: Lathyrus sativus; assembly: GCA_963859935.3. Taxonomy (NCBI): domain Eukaryota; kingdom Viridiplantae; phylum Streptophyta; class Magnoliopsida; order Fabales; family Fabaceae; genus Lathyrus; species Lathyrus sativus. Next base: position 289,679,954 of record OZ012737.1, read on the forward strand.
TGGAAATAGAGAACGAGGTATTTAACAAACTTCAATCCCATCACTTCATACATGATAGTTTATCATCACTATCCTATCAATCATTGGCATAAAAAAATCATTTTTTTTACTTCACCATCTACTAAAGCATTGAAAGAGCTTTCTAACACAATTGATTGCGCCTTATTCCGAGTTATAAAACTCCAGTTATGACGAAAACAGGGTTTTGAACCCAATTTGCCTTTCTAATTCGAATCAAGTGTAAACTATAATTCGAATCAAATCAAACAAAGACTACCCAGAATTTATTGATTTGAATCAAATTCACGGTATAATTCACACTGTAAATCTTCTGATTCGAATCAAATCAATCATAATTGCTTTTTTTGTAGAATTTTTGCTTCTTAATTCGAATCAAACCTTGAATTTTCCAGATTTTCACTTGCTCTTCATGCTTTTCTCAATCCAATGACATGGTAACTCACTCTATCAAACCCTAACGTCAATTAACATCTTAGGAGGATGAAAACATAACAAAATCACGCATACAAGGCAATAATACATGAACCCACAAGTTTTCATCAAGTTTCTTAATTTCTTAACATCTGAACACAGCAACACACCATCATATGATTAATTTCATGCATCAAGTAGGATTTACACACAAAACCCTAATCCTCTTTCTCATGAAAGTAATCTCAAAAGCTAAATCTAACTAGGAACTCGCCTTAATGATGATGGTGATGGAAGTTATGAGATGATTCTAGATAAAGCAAGCTCTTGATTCCACTTTCAAGTTATTCTTCTTATTTCCCTTCTCTTCTCTTCTCTTCTCTTCTCTTCTCTTCTCTTCTCTTTTCTTCTCTTTTTTTATTTACTAACTTTCAAGAAAAATGAAGAATATGAGAGTTGATAGAAGTTTTGTAGAAAACTTTTTTGTCTTCTAGTGGCAATCCATGGACAAAAATCATTCTACCCTTGTCATTTTCTCAAAATCTCAAAAATGACACTCTTACTAATTTATCAAATTGTACCTTTTTTTACCAATAAGTAATGATCAATTGAATAGAGTAAGAATAATCTCTTTTGAATTATTATTCTATTTGTTTCAATTGACAAAAACGGACAACTAATAGAACACTTAAGAGGATATGAGATATTACATAATAAATAGTAATTAATGATTATATAATTAATTATTAATCAGTTTATTAAATATTAAATATTTATTTCATATTATTTCAACTATTTCTAGAATATCATCAAATAGTAATTATCACACTATTATTAAATAATAAAGAATTTTTTAATATTATTTCATAGTATTTTTTACAATATTATTTCATATTATTTTGTATTATTTCAACTATTCCAGAATATTATTAAATAGTATTTCTCATAATATTATGAAATAAATATTAATTATGGTTGAAACATTGAATAGTTAAAATATCAAATAGTTGAAATATTAAGAATTGAAATATTAAAAGTTAAAATATTAAATAATTGAAATATTTTATAAACTAATTATTTAACAAATAAATAATTGAAATATTAAATAATTAAAATATTAAGTAATTGAAATATTTTATAAACTAATTATTTAATAAAATAAATAATTCAAATGCGGTGTTTCAAATCATTCTAAACTAAATGAATATTTATTAGTATATTGCAACAAAAGTTGCTTTTTACTAATTTAGTATACATGAGTTTTGAAAAAACTCTTCAAAATAACCGTCACAATCAAACGTTTTTTTTTTTGTTTTTTGCGATCAATGTTTTTAGAAAAGTTATTTTTCTCCCTTTCATGTGTGAGAAAGCACAGAAAGGACACAAATGTAAGTTCATTCTTTGCACACACAATTAAACGAGAAATGGAGTCTTTACAAAATTAAAATATTTGTTCTGACCTGGGCCCCGGGCTGAACTATGCTGGCCCAGCCCAATAATATTCCACCAGGCCCTACCCAGTCCGGGTACCGCGTCGGGCACGAGATCCCCGACACGCTAGAAAGATCTCTCCGCGAGGAAGAACTGTCCCAACCACGCCGGTCAAGCGAATCGCCCGCACGACCAAGCACCGCCCTCCGCGGGCGGTATTCCCCATGCCACCGAGCAAGACCCATGGCTCTCCCACGTCCACGTATGCTCCCCTCCTCGGGGAGAACAACGTGCCTCCGGGGAACCTCGCGAGCTCCCCTCCGCGGGGAGAACAACGTGCCATGTGCACGTCCTCCACGTGCTCCCCTATGCGGGGACACGTCATCCACCAACTGCCCACCTCCGAAGGAGCAGGTCAACCCACTTTTCGGAGTTCACGGAGCAGTTGAACTAGGGCGAAGACCACATTTTAGCCTTCACTACGCCACGTAAGCCCTAGCAGTCATTAGGGTTGGGCCTGGTCATCCAGCCCATCTCAAATGACTGTTGGCCCAGCGCTGGGGTCTCTCTATAAATACCCTCTTCCACAAGAGGGTCAGGTAATTCACTTCTTACCTCATTGATGTACTTTGCTCTCGCTCTGCCCAACTCCTTACTTTGGCATCAGAGTGTTTTGCAGGTACACCCCCTTTTTTCCTCCTCATCACCGGTGAACAGATAGCAGTCCAACAGCGTGTGGCCAGCCCTCGATCCCCTTCTGATCAGGTCAGATCAGTGGCGCCGTCTGTAGGAACAGAAACTTCCCCGTTATTCCGAGCAGAAAACCAAAGTTTAACCAGCACTCCACGATCATGGCTAGCCCACACCACGACGATACCATGCACGACTCCGTGCTCAACGCCGCCGCCAACGGCAGCAAGCAGATGGAGACTTCACGCCCTGCGGAGACCGACGAGAGAAACGGCCAGAATGCTTCTCCGTCGTCCACAGAACTGATACGCCAGGCCGATCGCCGGCCCCCGAACCCAGCGGCGTTCTAGCCCGTTCCCATCCCGGCAGGACCGGACCCAACGGTGGCTGCCCTCTTTGCGGCCATCAACCAAACGAACCAGCTATTGTTTCAACAGAACGCACGAATTGGAGCGCTGGAGTGGGAGGTCCCCCCAAGATCCCCTCCGCGGGAAGACCAGAATGGGGGCTCGAGAAGTCCCTCGCCTCAACCCAAAAATCGACGACCTAGACTGGAGAGGCCCCGGGCAGAAGTAGTGCGGGAGCACACCAGATCGCCGACGAGACAAGTTTGCGAAAGGCGGCAGAACGCTTCAGTAACCCCGACCAGGAATCCGCGTGTCGAGCCCCCGGTCAGGAGGCCGAGGACCCGAAACCAGGTGCTTATCCTAAACGACTCATCTCCTCCTCAGTCACCCACTCTCAGCGACGAAGATGACTACCGAACTCCCTTGTCCCGGGAAATCATGGCCGCCCCCATTCCCCACGGGATGGAGAAGCCCCTGACGCTCTCTACGTACGACGGCACATTCGACCCAGATGATCACCTGGAAGACATCGAGGCCATGCTCGATTACCGAAACGTCCGAGGAGCTATCAAGTCCAGGTTGTTCCCGACGACCCTAAGGAAAGGCGTCATGACATGGTACAAAAGTCTGGAGCCCGAATCGATTACGTCCTGGAGGGTCCTGAAGGACCTATTTTCAAAACACTTCACAACGTCCCGACGCCACCCGAAGACAGAAGTCGTCCTCGGCGCGATAATCCAAGCCCCCGACGAGCCTCTCCAGAAGTACATCGAAAGATTCACCCGGGAAACGGTGCAGGTAACGACGTCAGAAGAGATGAAGCGTTACCTAATGGAGCAGGGTCTACGCCACGACTCCAAGTTCTACGAGGTCGTGGGCATACAGCGGCCAACCTCCCTGCAGGATTTCCTTGATAGAGCCGCGCATTATATCCGGTTCGAGGAAACCCAAGCAGCCAACTTCGCACGAGACACCCGAGACAGGGAGGCCCCCCCGTGGGCACCGAGATGACGGAGCCTCGAGCCAGCGGCGGGGAGGCGACCGTCGTCGGGAAGATCTCCCCCGCGAACCACGAGAACAACGCGGCCCCACCGGCCGATTCACGGAATACACGGCCTTAGTCGCTTCCCGCGAGCGCATACTGGCCGAGTGCGCCAAAACCGAATTTGCCCAGGGAGGTGTCCGCTTCCCCCGGCCGACGCCCCCCAAACCCAATGTGGACAAATCAAAATACTGTCGATTCCACAGGAGCCACGAACACGTGACCGAAGACTGTATCCATCTCAAGGACGCGATCGAGATACTGATCAAAGACTGCCACCTAAAGAGATACACCCGGGGGTGAGGCCCCGAGGCAAGAAGCCCCCGAGTCCAAGAAAGTCGAAGAGCTCCCCTCTTCTGACGACGATAACAGACTCCAGGTCGCGCTGTGTGTCATCCGCCCTGAGGACTGGTTCGCGGACAGAGAGTTCGGCCTCCCCGAAGGCCCCGACCTACCCAGCGAGCCGGTACGGCCAACCAGCCGGTGGGAATACTTTGCCAGAGCCATGTGTCGCTACTGCGAAAATCGGCGCCGGCTGACAGAAGAGTCGCCACCGTGCGTTATTTATCCCTCAGAGCGGGAAAGGAAACGCTCGAAGTAAACCTCGCAAAAAACGGGAAAGGTATGGTCATCGCAACCAAAACCTGGGTTCGGGAGTCGGTTACGCAAGGGGAAGGTATTAGCACCCCTCACGTCCATCGTACTCGATGGGATCCACGCTTGTTTTCGGGTATGGATTGTTATTCTATCTAAACTAAAGGTCTGGGGTTAAAAGAAAAGGAAATGAAAATAAAAATGACTCGGCAAAGTATCGCACTTTATGCCTACGTATTCCCGCCTTGAACGAGAAATCAGAGTCAACGTAGTTCGCCTACCTACGGGAAAGGAGGGGAAGGTTGCTCGCTAGGATATCGCATCCTATGCCTACGTACTTTCATACAGCATGAAAGATCAGAGCAAACGTAGTTCGGGCCACGTACGACACAAGTCTGTCTTGGTTGATTTTATTCCTTCTGAAAAAGGTTTTCCTGATTAGCGGTCCCGACGGACAAAAATGACGTCTTGAGGAGTTCACATTCTTTTACGGAAGAAGTGTCTTTTATTGTGTTTGAAATCTTTATGTATTTTTCTGTTTGTTTTGAGAGAGAAGAGACAGAACTCTAACCTACGGTTGCGAAGGGAAGCAAACTAACCTAATGTTATCATGCATGGGTTAGAACCTAGTGTCTATCATGCTCCTCTCTTGCACAGAGAGAAACAGAGATCCTACGGGATAGGCAGAAACAGAAACAATAACAGATATATACAATAAAACAGTAAAATGCATGGATGCAACAGTACAAGCGAGGCAAGGGAGTCCCACTCAACCTCGAACCTAGAAAACAATAGGCAAAAGTGAACAGACTTTACTTTCAACCCAGCAGGGTAAACAGCAAACAATACAGTCAGGAAATCCAAACAATACATCAGCAATGAAATACAACAGCAAAAGAAACAGCATCAGCAGCTCTGAATCAACATCTAGCTTCAAGTAATCTCCAATCAGCTACAGGCTTCAACAAGCATCAATCTCCATCTTCATGGCCTTCAGGCAAGGGCTTTGATCATCAGTCTTCTATAAGCAATGGCTTTTCTTCAAGTTCAAACCTCCAGGATGAGGAATCAGTCACAAGAGTGAAGTGAATGAATGTTAGACAGTTAATTACCTACCAATGGTGGTTCATCAACTGTTAACATTAAACAGAAAGTTTCCTCTCAAAAGTTCTATCTTTCAAATATGTTCACTGATCCTTCCAAAGGAAGGAGGTGGATATTTGAAAGAGACTTTGAATCATGGAGGAAGGAGGGATGCAGACAAGGCAATCCATGTTTGAGAAACAAGCTTTCTAATCTAGAGCTCTGCCTAGCTCCTAAACCCTAGTCTCCTCAGCATCTGCTAGCAAGAACCTCCTTTCCAACTCTGGCAGTTGATCTTCAATCCCTGGATCTTCAATGGCTTTCACCTCCTCAAGTCTTCAGCTCTCCCAAGGTCCCCAGACAATCCCAATACCCAAGCAAGCAAGCAATAATCCCCAGAGGGCACACCACACCAGTCAATCAGATATACAGACAGTATTAATAGCAGTAGGGGAATCCTGACTTTTTCTAAGGGATCTAATAACTACCCATAGCCCTTATAGTCCCATAACTAATCTATTCAAACCCTAAGTCCTGAGGGAAATGAAATCAAACTTCCTAAGTCATCACCTAAAAAAACCCTAATTTGTTCATGTTGTTCACACCTAAACTAAACACCTAAAATTAATTCCTAAAAATGGGAACTAAATTGAATCTACAAGTTCAATGTCTAATCTAAACAATATAAAAAGAATGAACAAAAAATATGAAAGCATTTAATAGAACCAAAATTACTAAAACCATGCATGAAATGAATCTATTTAAAATGGCATTTATTTAAAAAATATGGAAAAAATATGAAATGAAAATAAAAATGCAATTTTATTTTTCTATAATTTTCTACACATCCTAAAGAAAATAGTGTAAAAAGAATGAAGTGAAAATGATTTTCTATGAATTTATTATGAATTTTCAAAGTGCATAAAAATTAAAGTGGAATTAAAAAAATTAAATTGAATTAAAATGAGGGAGGGGGGTATGAATAGTAGGCGCGTTCAGTTCATTTCAGGATGGGCCAGCAGCCAGGGGGTGCGTATATCAAATTGGTTAAGGCCCAGAACCAAGCCAGCAATAATAAAACTGGAAAAAAACGCAGGGGGTGAAAATAGTAACGAAATCACGTTCAGATTCATAGTGGGCTTATTACTGGGGGTGGGGATATCAACATCATCTCAGGCCCGCCCGTTTCAATTAATGAAACGGTGCGTTTAGGGCCAACGCATCTCCCTCCAAAAATCAGATTAAATCTCAGCCCTAGGATGGCTTCCCAAGTCAAAGGTCCAAGGCACAATGAATGGCCACGATTACGTCTTCCTCATTGCATCTGTTAGACTTAGGGTTTCCTCCATGAAAGCTCATGCACGAGCAAACTTCAACTCATCTGTTCTCACTCTACAGGCCATGAATCAACGCGATGTAAACATGAAAAATGCTCAGGATCTCTCCCTCTACAATCCTATGGTCTTAGATTGATTTGAAATTCACCACAACTCTCAACCCGATCGATGCAAGCTCTGGTTACCATGAATACACTCTGCAACTCATCATCACAATTCTCCCTCAAACCTAGACTAAACTCTTCCATAACTAATGGTGATTAACCTGCGCTAACAACCTAGAATTCTAATGCACTAAGCCACGAGTTCCAAGCCCTAACAGTTTCTATCACCTGCTAACAATCATCACTAATCTACTCCAAATTCACCCTAATTGCTCTACTAACATCCTACATTACATCTAAACTAATAAAATCATGCTAACCTAATTGAATTAAGCTGTTTGAATGAAAACACACCTGGTGTAAAATCTTGAAAACAGCTATGGAGACTTGTGGATCTGAGGCTTCCAAGGCTTGGATCTTGATCAATTAACTCAGTACTCAATTCTGTATGCAACACTTGAGTGAGACTTGGCTTGAATTGTGCTATCAACTTGAAACTTCAATTTTGATGTTGATGATGGAAGTGCTCGAAAATGGATGAATCACACTTGGTTCTTGATTGAATTATGATCTATGATGATGAAACAGTATAATGAAGTTGATTTTGATGATGATTTGGTGAAGAATTTGAGGAATTGGAATGAAAATTCAATGAAAAAGAATGAGAGAATTTGGGAGATTCTTGGTGAAAATGAAGCCAACCCTTGATCAATCTTCATTTCATGAATATATAGTGTCCACATGAACATTCTAGATCCATCTTACACATTCCCTTGCCTTCCAACTTTGATCCATTTTTGAAATGTTTCTTAAAAGGCAAGTAACCATGAATATCTTTCTTTTTTCCTTCTAAACTCAAAAAAGTGCTTGAACCATTGTTCTTATAATTGCTTTTCCATTCAAAATCATATATTGGAAGTCTCCATTTGGACTTGTAAATCTCCCAAACCATTTTTCACTTTGAATTTCTTTAAATTATAAGCCATTTTAGTTCACATTTTGACCAATTATGCAACTTCATGTTATGAGCTTTTCCAACAACTTGTGACCTTCTTTCTAGACTTAAAATCCCATTTGGAGCAAGTTTGATGTTGTAAGTTTTTCCATTTGAGGCCTCCTTGTATGAGTTTTGGACATAGGTTAAAATGACCTGTAATTCACAAATGCCCAAAATACCCTTTGCTTGCCAAGACCATAAGTTGAGTTCCACACATCATATGAAGGCATACTATACCATTCTAGAAAGCTAAGACAATGAGGAACAATTCTTATGTTGACCAAGAATTCGTTTGAGATCTCCTTGAGGGGTAAAACTAGCTTGGAAGTCAAGTCACTTTCACAGACAAAAATTCAGATACCTCAGATGACCTGTAACTTGCAAGGACCATAACTTGAGTTCTATAAATCTCCTTGATGTCTTCCACCACTCAAATTAAAGGTCTTGAGATCCTCTACAAGTTTCATGTTGGCAAAGAAGCCATTTGAAGTTAGCATTTTGACTTATCTTGCTTGGAAATTTGACCTAAACTAGGGGATTTTACACAGAAACCCTAATTTAGAAACTCCTCTTCTCCTTGATTTCTCTTGAATTCTTCTTGGCATATCTCCATATCCTTCTCTATATGTCAAATGATGAACCCCCACATCTCTTCACTAGCCTTGAATGCCCCTTAAATCAGTCAATTGACCTAGGGTTGACCTAGGGTTGACCCAGATGAAACCCTAGTTGACTGTCTTCAACTGTAGCTCTTGTGCTCTCATCAATGACTTGTCTCCTTCTCCAAATGACTTTCTAAGTCTCTCATAATGTCTAGATACTCTCCATGCCTTCAATTCACAGCTCACAACCCTCTTGTTGACCCTCAGATACCCTCAGCTAGGAGATGGACTCAAGGCTTGATCTGCTGAACTCTTTGCTTTCAAATTCTTTCCTGATGACTTGAATGAGATTGAATTGGGATAATAACCTCTTGATAGGCCTCTAGAGATGAAAATAATGATTGGTCCCCTGTTGAATGACTTGCTATGCTCATGCTATGCAGATGGTTAGTCTATGTACATGACTCTATATGCAAATGCTAATGATAATGAAACATAAACCAAGTGAATAAGGTTGGGCAAATTTTAGGGTGCAACAGCTGCCCCTATTCAAGCGACTTGGACCCGATTGGGTGAAGAGCCCGGAGCCTTCAGACATTCGCGGTACGAGACGGTTGAATACTAGTGAAACCAGAAATTTGCCAACCGCAAAACTAAATTGCGCTCCTGCTTGGGGAACGACATTCAACAGCTGAATCTGACTGTTACAGCAACCCACTGATCTCGTGCGACTGTGCTGGGGATTGTCTTCATCGTTCTGAAGAGGATTCTGTCATAACAGATTGCTTGCTTGTCCACGTTAGGACTCTGTCCGTCATCAATACAAAGAAATCTCAACTAAAACCTGTCCACGTTAGGAATCCATTTGCTGTTAACTCAGAAAAATCTCGGCAACTCCGCTGGGAATAATTCGTCTGCATTTCCATAAACTGAATCGTCCACGTTAGGGATAAAATTCTTCCACGTTAGAAGTAACACTTGTCCACGTTAGGAATCATTTCTTCTGTATCTGTCCACGTCAGGAATAACTCTTTCATTTTTCCACGTCAGGAAGCAATCTTCTTTCCGCGCAAGGAGAACTATACCAATCTGTCCACGTAAGGACTCCAATACCACTTGACATGTCCGCGTCAGGACTCCAATCTTTCCACGTAAGGAATTCACCTTTGGTTCTGAACCTGTCCACGTCAGGACTCGACTCTTTCCGCGTTAGGAATCACCTCTTTTGATATGTCCGCGTATGGACTACATCGTCCACGTTAGGACCCACTTCTCCACGTTAGGAATAATAATCTCTTTGATTTGTCCGCGTAAGGACACTGATCTCGTCTTGATTTGTCCATGTTAGGACTCAGGTCTCGTCTTGATTTGTCCACGTTAGGACTCAGGCGTCTTCGACCCGCTGAGGAAATAAGAATTGTCCACGTAAGGGCTCACACGCTAGCCTGATCTGTCCCCGTCAGGACCCATGATTTGCCAACGCAAAGAAGGATAATTGCTGAGAGGAACTGGTCCACGTCAGGACACCAACACAAAGAATAATCACTTTTGTCAACGTCATGACCTTCCATTCCACTAATTTCGAAAAACCGAATCTGCCCACGATAGGACTAACACACCCCCCCAATCCAGGGAAATAAACCTGTCCACGTTAGGACGCCCACTTCTGAAGAAATCCCGTCAATCTAGGAGTAAGTTGTCCACGTCAGGACTAAAACTCTCCCACAAAACTTCTTAGCACTGATGTGACAGCGACTTTGAGACAGACTCTACTGGGGATGTCTGGAAACCAAACTATCGAACGCCTGTTCTGATAACCAGCGGTGGCCTCTGGAATTCTGACTCATGGAACCCGTTGATGACAAACAAACTCCGCTTGGGGATAAGGAGACATTCTGCCTACTGTCTCTGGCGGGAAAACACGAGAAATTCATAAAGAAGACTTCATCATGATAACCCTGTGGGGAATACTGCCGAAACTGACATTGGATGTCTCATGCCGAGATCTTGAATGTTTGATTGTTCATTTGAGCAAGAGCTCTCTCCACCTGAACTGCTAAAATACAGGAACTGCTTCAGCAAAATAAATGCTGGAAGGTGATGCCGACTCCGCCGGGGATAGCCAGGTGCTACAGAATTATTCCAGCAAACTAAATGCTGGAAGGGTGAATTCGACCCTGCTGGGAAATTGGGAACTCACCAAACACCTTGTTGAGGTAACCCCCTGCTGGGGAATATAACTTTGCTGGGGAATAGCAGATGTGCATAGTTCGATCGGACTTTCTGCTGGAACGTGAACTGATATCACCAGTATCTCTGACAAAATAAATGACAGGACCCACCATCAACTCTGCTTTGGAGAGCCATAACCTTCGAGTTCCACCGGAAGGAATGAAAAACACTTGCAAAGAGAATTCCGCTGGGGATGGGATGATTCTCTTGGGATGAATTAACTGACTCCACTGGAGGAGAGTGCATGACCCTGCGGGGAAAGATGAACCTGTCTGACCACAGCCTTACGATCTTGGAATCACCAAACTCTGTTGAGGGTGAATAACTTTTCTGCTCCCTTTGAGTAAGCTACGGCTAGCTGGGGAATTCTATCCTTCTTCAGGAAGAACATGCATGACCTGCGTGGGGACTGAATCTTTCGTTATTGCAATCTTTTGATCACCTTCCTCGTATGGTTATGAAACCTGTAACAACACAAACAAGACACGACAAGCCTATGCAATCAAATCAATTCAGGTTAGTGACGTTACTTTCAGTTAATTCAAAGCTTTAGCAATTGTTGGCAAGGGCCAGTGATGTTATACTCATGCTAGCTTCAATAAACTCAGGCGTTTTATCAGGCACAAAACAGTAAAGAACAGCGTCAAATACTGAATAACATATTTTCATTGATTGGGCCCCTGAATGGGCGGAGTTTTTGTACACGGAATGTAACTCCTGAAAAGAGGAAGCTACGCAAAGCAAATATACAAGTATGCAAGTATGCACAAGAAGCATGAATATTTTGACAAATTAAATTTTGTACACATGTCGGCAACGGGATGCAGATGAACACCACGAACTGATCCTCCTATGACTCATCCGACTCTAATACTTTCCCGGCATCCCCACTTCTGAAGAGGTTGTATCCGATAACTGACTCCTCAAATGCATTCTCCCGCGTTGATGCTCATTGTAATATCAAATTCGGACCGCAGTCATTTGCTTTTCAAATCCCTAACTTTTGCGTGAACCGCCCTTTACGGGTTTTCAGTTCACCGGGATACCCTTTTTTGCCGAAGCCGCCCAGTGTAGGTTTTCAACTTCGCGGGTGTACATTTTTTCATTTTATCCCTAACTTTTGCCCGAACCGTTCATTCTGTTTTTGGTTCGCCAGGATGCCCCATTTTTGCCTGGACTCTCTTTTTTCTGTCCAGCGGGTCTATTTTAAGCAAAGTATTTTTTAACTGCGTCCGAATTCACAGGTGACGCAAAGTCTTCTCCGTCCATGGTGGACAACAACAACGCTCCTCCTGAAAAGACCTTTCTGACAACGTATGGCCCTTCGTAGTTGGGGGTCCACTTGCCCCTGTGATCTGCTTGCGGCGGGAGAATCCTTTTCAGCACAAGGTCGCCCGTCTGAAAGCTTCGCGGAAGTATCTTCTTGTCGTACGCTTTCTTCATTCGTCTTTGGTACAAACGACCGTATGCCAGAGAAGCTAGCCTCTTCTCGTCCATTAAGCTCAGTTGGTTCAACCTATTCGTTACCCATTCTGCCTCGTCCAGCTGAACGTCTCGCAACACCCTCAGAGAAGGGATCTCAACTTCCAATGGTAGTACTGCTTCCATTCCGTATACTAACGAGAACGGAGTTGCCCCGGTTGATGTGCGTACCGTCGTACGATAACCGTGCAAAGCAAAAGGTAGCACTTCATGCCAATCCTTGTAGGTCACCACCATTTTCTGAACGATCTTCTTGATATTCTTATTGGCCGCTTCGACAGCGCCATTCATCTTGCGCCGGTAAGGGGAGGAGTTGTGATGTTCGATCTTGAAATTCTGACAGAGCTCCTTCATCATTTTGTTGTTTAGATTTGAACCATTATCCGTGATTATCCGCTCGGGAATCCCATATCGGCAAATGATGTCTCTCTTGATGAATCTGGCCACCACTTGCTTTGTTACATTCGCGTAAGACGCCGCTTCCACCCACTTGGTGAAATAATCGATTGCTACTAGGATGAACCGATGCCCGTTAGAAGCCGTCGGCTCGATCTTTCCAATCATATCGATTCCCCACATCGAGAATGGCCATGGAGATGTCATCACATTTAGAGGACTCGGAGGCATGTGTATTTTGTCAGCATAGATTTGGCATTTGTGACACTTTCTTGCAAACTTGAAACAATCAGTTTCCATCGTCAGCCAAAAATAACCTGCCCTCAGCAGCTTTCTCGTCATAGCATGTCCACCAGCATGCGTACCAAAGGTACCTTCGTGAATTTCCTCCATGAGAAGCTTTGCCTCTTTTTCGTCTACACAACGCAACAACACCAAATCTTGGTTCCTTCTGTATAAGACGCCATCCGGATTCAGGTAGAAATTACCCGCTAACCTCCTGAGAGTCTTCTGGTCTTGACTGGATGCCCCAGCCGGATACTCTTTATTCTTCAGGAAATTAAGGATATCAAAATACCACGGTTTGTCATCAGATGCTTCATCAATAGCAAATACATAAGCTGGCCTGTCCAACCGAGAGATAGTGATTTGGGGAGCTTCGTTCCAGAAGTTGACCTTGTACATGGAAGACAGAGTGGCGAGAGCGTCAGCCATTTGATTTTCTGCCCGCGGTACGTGATGCAATTCAACTTTGTCGAAGAAAGGCAACAATCTCCTTGCATAATTCATATAATGTATCAAATTGGGCTGACGTGTCTCCCATTCCCCTTTGATCTGATTCACTACCAGAGCTGAGTCTCCGTATACGTCTAGATGTTTGATTCGCAAATCAATGGCTTCTTCAAGCCCCATTATACAAGCTTCGTATTCGGCCTCATTGTTGGTAACGGCAAAGGTCAATCGGGCAGTAAACGGGATGTGCGACCCGTGTGGCGTAGTGATAATCGCCCCTATTCCGCTACCGTAAGCATTCACAGCTCCGTCAAATATCATCTTCCACTGGGACCCCAACTCTGGTCCTTCGTCTGGCAACGGTTCTTCGCAATCCTTCATCTTTAAGTACATGATATCCTCGTCAGGAAAATCAAATCTCATCGATTGGTACTCTTCAATAGGCTGCTCCGCCAGATACTCAGACAGCACACTCCCCTTTATAGCCTTTTGCGAGACGTATTGAATATCATATTCAGTCAAGACCATCTGCCAACGGGCAATTCTACCTGACAACGCCTGCTTTTCGAATATATATTTGATTGGATCCATCTTCGAGATGAGCATGGTTGTATGATTCAGCATGTACTGCCTCAAACGCTTGGCGGCCCAGGCTAGCGCGCAACAAGTCTTCTCCAGCATTGAGTATCGAGATTCACAGTCTGTAAATTTCTTACTCAGGTAATAGATCGCATGCTCTTTTCTCCCCGTCTCGTCGTGCTGACCGAGAACACAACCCATGCTTCCCTCAAGAACCGTCAAATACATTATCAAGGGTCTCCCTGCCACCGGGGGTATCAAAATAGGAGGCTCCTGCAGATACTTCTTTATTTTATCGAACGCCTTTTGACAATTTTCGTTCCACGTTACAGCTTGATCTTTCTTCAACAGCTTGAATAATGGTTCACACGTGGCCGTTAGGTGAGATATGAACCGAGCAATGTAGTTCAATCTCCCTAAAAACCCGCGCACCTCTTTCTCTGTTTTAGGCGTCGGCATTTCTTGAATCGCTTTTATTTTAGCAGGATCGACCTCTATTCCTCTTTCGCTTACGATAAACCCCAGCAGTTTACCCGATCTCACCCCGAAGGTGCATTTGTTAGGGTTCAGCCTCAGCCTGAACTTCCTAAGTCTTTTAAACAACTTCAGCAGATTCACCAGATGCTCTTCCTCCGTCTGGGACTTGGCAATCATATCGTCAACATAAACTTCGATCTCTTTATGCATCATGTCATGAAAGAGAGTCGTCATCGCACGCTGATATGTTGCCCCAGCATTTTTCAAACCAAAGGGCATCACTTTGTAGCAAAATGTTCCCCAAGGCGTTATGAAAGTAGTCTTCTCCATATCCTCTGGCGCCATTTTAATTTGATTGTAGCCTGAAAAGCCATCCATGAAGGAGAACACGGAGTACTGAGCAGTATTATCAACTAACACGTCAATATGAGGAAGTGGAAAATCGTCTTTTGGGCTTGCTTTATTCAAATCTCTATAATCCACGCACATTCGAACCTTGCCATCTTTCTTTGGCACTGGTACGATGTTGGCAACCCATGAAGGATACTTCGTCACAGCCAGGAAACCAGCGTCCCACTGTTTCTGCACCTCCTCTTTGATCTTTATTGCCATATCTGGTCGAGTTCTGCGAAGCTTTTGTTTGACCGGCGGGCAATCTTCTTTCAGTGGCAGGCGGTGCACAACCATATCTGTATCGAGCCCTGGCATATCTTCATATGACCAAGCGAATACATCATTATACTCTCGGAGCATTTCAACCAGTCTTCGCTTGATATCACTTTGCAATGCGGCCCCGATACGAATATTCTTCTCAACCCCTTCCGACCCCAAATTGATAATTTCGATAACCTCGTCGTGAGGCAGAATGGCTCTTTCCTCTTGCTTCACCAACCAAGACAGTTCCTCAGGAACGTCGCTATCTTCGACAACCTCTTCTTCGGTCTGGAATACCGGGTGCTCGAAGTCGGGACGAGTCATAGGTGGCTCAAGGATGTCATCTGAAAATGTTATCCTGCAAAAGGAATGGTTAAGTGCTTCAAAATGCGTATAAAGCGAATAACCACATTGCCATTTTATTGCAAAATACAAAACAAGAAAGACAGGGATTACAGTATTTGCACATGAAAAACGCCATTTATTTAATGATTAACACGCAATGTTTATAACAACACAGCCCTAAGCAAATCCTGATGCCCCGGGCAAGACATCAGATTATTCAACAATTAATAAAGCAAAGCATTACTGTTTAAAAGTCACAGGAACAAGCTCCTGAATAGACCAGTTGCACAGTCCTTGTCCTGGCGTGCTTGGCTGAATCCAGGCATCCATATCACAGTCGCTGTCCCCTTCATCAGACTCTGAAGCAGCATTGACAGTTTCATGACATGCTCCACTGGCAGAGATGGTGATTGACTTTCTGAAACGGGGGGCCCCCACGGAAGGAGTTGATGACGACGGTCGGTACCCTAGCCCGAACCGATCCATTTTCACAGGAATGTCCAGCACTTTGCCCCAGCCCTTGGCTTCTCCTGCTTCCACTAGCGCTTGAGCTTCTTTATACGATGAGACAGCTATCTCTGGCACTTTGCTCGGCCCGGGACCTTTGTCCTTGATGCGCAAACCTTCGAATGCCTGGCATGGTGTCTCGTGGATCTCCCCGTCGACTTCCACATATTTAAACGAAGATAGATGGCTGACCAGGATGTCTTCTTCTCCGCACACGGTGACTACACTGTCTCCGACCATATATTTTAACTTCTGATGCAGGGTAGACGTGACTGCCCCTGCCCCATGAATCCAGGGTCTTCCCAGCAAGCAGCTGTACGCAGGCTGTATATCCATGATATAAAACTCAGTTGCAAACACTTCCGGCCCCACTTGCAGAGGCAAGGTAATCGATCCGAAGACTGTTCTCCGCGTGCCGTCAAACGCTCTGACTACCAAATCACTGGGTGTACACAAGATTCCTCGAACATCCAGCTTCATCATCGCCTTCTTGGGCAGCACATTCAAAGACGATCCGGTGTCAACCAATACGTGCGACATTACCGATCCTCTACACTCAACAGACACGTGTAATGCCATATTATGATCTCTCCCTTTCGGAGTCAAGTCAAAATCAGTAAAACCCAGACTGTGGCCTGCATTCACATGTGCCAATACTCCTTCTAGCTGATTTACAGAGACATCCTGGGGTACAAAAGAAGTGTCCAGGACTTTCAGCAAAGCGTTCCTGTGAGCTTCCGAACATAACAGCAATGACAGGATAGATATTTTGGACGGCGTCTGCTGCAGATGCTCCACAATCTTATAATCACTTTTTCGAATTAAGCGCATGAATTCTTCTACATCTTTCGATGCCGCTTCTTTTTCACTTGCTTGTACCGGAACATTTTCAACCACTTTCCCTTTTCCTTTCGCTAGTCTTTCAGCCTCCACTTCAGGAGATATAAAGATCCTGCCACTCCTCGTCATGCCCCCTGAGCCAACAACATTATCCACAACCTCCACTGGCTGCTTGTTAACATCAATCTTTATCCCGTCACAATACACCTCTAACCCATATGACCATGGGACTGCTTTCGTGTTCTCGTACGGGATTGGCCCGGCCTTAGTTATGGTGATCGGTGGTCGCTGAGCTGGTGCTGCAATAGTGATCGTCTTCCAAGGAATCGTTACCGTGGCCACATCACTCCGATTATCCACTGCTGCCCCTGCAGGCTCGTCAGTTGCCGCTCGATCAAACTGCAATATACCTTCATCAATTAAGGCCTGAATGCCTTTCTTCAAATCCTCACACCCCCCAGCTAGGGTCCAACAATCTAAGCAATACTCGTTACATCCTGGATAAACACCTTCTTGTAACAGTCGGCTCTTTATCTCGCTCAGCGGCGTCTTTAAATCTTCAACATTCATAATCAGATTCAACCCTTCTTCAGTCAGCACGGCGTTCGCCCCATGATTAGGCATGGGTTTCTGGACTATATTCGGACCTGCCGTTCCGAAATTGATAGTCTTGTTGTCCAAAAGATCCTGCACAACGTGCTTAAAAGCATGGCAACCTTCTATATCGTGGCCCGGGGCCCCAGAATGAAACTCACAGTGCCTGCTCGCATCGTAGCCGAACGGGGGAGCTCCCGTTATCGGCGCTAGAGTTCTTTTCTCTACTAGATTCAATCCCAACAATGTCTGCAACAAATCGGCATATGTTGAGGGAGGTTTCTCAAACACTCTTCTCGGTTTACTGCCCTGGAATCTTCGTTGAGCCTGCTGTGCCCCCTGCTGAGGCTGCTGCTGCTGTGGCATCGGTTGCTGCTGAATCGGTTGTTGTTGCTGGATTGGTTGTTGTTGATATGGGATAGTAACACTCGACACCTGCTGCGGCTGCCGATATTAACCTCGTCCCCTGCCTCGGCCTCGGCCTCGGCCTCCAAATACCGCGCTTGCCTCGCCCTGACGGCGCCCACCATAAGCTTTCCTATTACTGCCAGATGCAGTTGATTCCTCAACTTGGAACTTTCCTTGCTTAATATTACGTTCAATCTTTTCCCCCATCAGAATCAGGTCTGAAAAACTGGCCAGAGAAGTATGAAACAGCATATCATGAAACAGCCCGGTGAATGTGCCGACAAACATATCATTCATTTCTTTATCTTCTACAGGGGGACGGACCCTGGCAGCCATATCGCGCCACCTTTGCGCGTACTCTTTAAAACTCTCCCCCTTCTTCTGCGACAGCCCGGCCAACTGGACCCGATTGGGTGCCAGGTCGCTATTATACTTGTAATGGGCTACGAACGCCTCCGCCAATTGCTTCCATGTCTTGATATCAGTTGGCTCCAACCCCATGTACCACTCTAGGGAAGGGCCTGATAGACTATCCTGAAAGAAATGCATTAGCATTCTTTCATCAGTTGAGTATGCAGACATCTTTCTGTAATAAGCTCGCACATGCACTTTCGGACATGTGTCTCCTTTATACTTGTCGAACGCAGGAGCTTTGAATTTAATTGGCACCCTCAAGCCAGGTACCAAGCCCATGGTTGCCATGTCCAAACCCACAGCACTCTGGTTTAGGACTCCCTTCATCTGCTCTTCCAGCATTCTAATCTTTTGGGAATCATCCATCGGCCCTTCAAAACCTCCTCCGGAAAAGGCGTCATCCTGCTGATCCTCTTGCCACATACCGTTTCCAGCTCCGTACCCATCATATGCATTATTACGTCCAGCTCTGATCTGATTCATCCCCGGACCTCGGCCTCTATTGCCGTACCCTTGAACACCTCCAGCAGGACCACAAGCCATAAATCCAGTACCATTTCCGTTTCCAAAGCCTCCGTAACCCTGATTGACCATACCATAACCATCTTGCCCAAAGCCTTGAGCATTAAAGCCATACTTGCCAGTGTTATCGAATCCCTGATCGTTGAATCCGAATCCAGTATTGACAAAGCCATTGCCTCCTAGATTATCTCCCAAATTGACATCACCCAGCCCAGCATTATGGACAGCAGTTTCATTCCCAACTCCGACGTTACCGTTCACAGCAGCGGTAGCGTTGTTGACATTAGCAGCAGGTATATTGATTACGGGCGGAGCCACTGGCGTGGGAGTGCCGTCTCCATGAGCAGTATCAACCCGGACAGACTGATGATCTTCATTACCATGACCAGCGCTGCGAGCCAACAGAGGCTGGACCATGGCCTGCAAATTCTCTTGCCCTTTTGCTATAGCTTCCATGGTCTGCATGAAGAGGGCGAGCTTCTCGCGCACATCTTGCATCTCGTTCTGAATTTGGTCCATGATTTTCCGACAGTTGGAGCGTGTAGAATAGCGGTGCGGATGTTGATCTGGAATCCTGTTAAGTACCTGGTACAGAGCAGGAAATAAGACACCATTCAAAGATTACCTGTAATGCAATATGAATATGAATGCAATGCAATGTGTCTGTGCATTAGGGAAGTTCATTCCCCCAGTTCTAGTGCGAAGGTGCCGGTGCAGTGACAGTGCTGACAATAGGAATATCGGAGCTGAATCATAGAAAGCCTCATATATTGCAGAGAGAATCAATAAGCCCAGGGTACAATATTGCTGAGAGTACAATAAGAAGGCATGACCTCAACCAACAATCCTGGTGATGGTCAGCACTATGCAAATAAAGCATACAAGTTACTTCACGAAATAATCAAATCCTCCCAAAAGTCTGGTACTCCTCTATCAACTTCCTGGTCTCCGGATGGCTTGGCCGATCAAGCAGCCCTTCAACAAGCTGGTTTCTCCTTTTAAGGACACGGCGTACGTCTTCAGCAGTTTCTTCCCAGGTTGCTTCTCCGAAGCAGTCTTCTAACTTTCGCTTCTGAGACACTGCTTCGTCTCTGGATTTGATTGCCTTGTTCAGTGCATGCTGGACACTATACCGGGTCATCACCTCTTCCTCACACTTCTTGATGCTAGACTTCAACTTCTCTTCGAGGTCGGAAATTTGCTGCTTCAACTTATCCTCCCTCTTCTTGTTGTTAGTGAGCGTAGCATTCCAAGTCTTATTGCAAGAAGAGATCTCTCGGTGAGCGATGTCAAGCGCTTTCTTCTTGGATTCAAGCATGTCATGGGAGCTTCTGAACTTTTGCCCTAGACGTTCGCGCTTTTTCTTTTCTTCAGTCAACTCAGCCCCTAGTCTGTTTACTAGCTCGATCTGTTGTTGGAAAGCATACACAGCCTTGTTTTTCTCGCTGCGTGCCTGGGCTAACTCTTGCTCTAACCCTTCATTAATCTTCATCAAGGCTTCTTTTTCTCTCACAACTTGCTCGTAGGCCTCCCTAGAAACAGTAGTCGGCTCTGCTACCGGAACGGGAACAAGAATTGGTGCATCTGGAAACGGCATCCTCAACTGACTAGCCCTCTCCTGAATCCAAACTCTATAAGGTGCATAGGCCTGACAATCATTCTTACCTAACAGTGGCTTCCCTCTGCGGTTAATACGCGTCCAGGCATGTTGCAACTTGGCTAATAACTCCCCCTTCACGTCCCCGGTGAAGTACAGAGATTCCTGTACTTCTTCCTCCTGAGGTGGATTCTTCAGTGCATATCCGAACTGGCGAATGAATAGAGAAGGGTTGTAGTTGATACACCCTTTTCTTCCTATCAACGGCACATTAGGGTACCCAGAACAGCTGAAGATGAGCTCGGATCCCAACAAATCTCGATCAAACCATACAACGTCTTCGGAAGATAGCCTCATCAGGCGTTCTGACCAACTGGCTGAGGTTGCACTGTCTACAAATGGTCCCTTCGTGGGGAGATGACTCTTGAACCACATATTCAATAGAGGAGCACAGCAGTACACAACCTTTCCTCTTCGGTTCTCATTCTTATAGTGCAATGAATGGTAGAAGTCTCCAATCAAAGTTGACACTGGGTTGCCTGCAGCAAACAGATAGAAAGCATCCAAATCCACAAAGTTGGGCAAGTTAGGAAACAGCACGATTCCATAAATGCATAAAGCCAAAATAGCATTGAAAACCACCCAACAACCGTTCTTGGCGTATTCTCGAGCTTTGGCGACTAAGAAATCAAGAGAGAAACCAGGGACCCCAAGCCAAGAAGTCAATAACAGATCTGCAGCGTTCATATGCAAGGCTTTGGCTAAATCCTCCAACTTGGGCTCAGCAGCAGAGTGAATAAAGGGAACCTTGTTCTGCACGGGAAGCTCAGTAAACTCCACATACTCCTCAATGGTAGGCCCTAGAATGAAGTCAGCAAAAGTAAAGCATCTCAATGCGGGGTCATAGAACTGCATCAAGGTGTATAGCCCATTCATCTCATCAGCAGTGGGCTTACAGACTAATCTCAGTAATCTCCCATGGCTCATTCTGAAGCTTCTCCTAACCTCCTCATCAGCAAGAGATATCAGACCAAGCAAAGAAGTAATATCAGGTGAAGGTAGCTTATACGCAACTGTTTTCCTCAGACTAGCCATAATCAATACTCAGAAGTCCGGGCACTAGAACTAGGGAAATGCAAATGCACCTGCAGCACAGACACACGTTAGTGAAATGCAAATGATAATGGATATGCAGGCAATGCAATGCAAGTAAACATGCAACAGGGACCAAAGCTGCAGCTGAATAGCCTAAACCCAATCAAGAAAGGTCTCAGATAGACCATCCAGAAGTCATCAAACCCTGGTCTCAGATAGACCTAAAACAAAGCTCCAACACTGGTCTCTGACAGACCTCAAACCATAACTCCAACTGGTCTCTGGTAGACCTCAAATCACATCTCTAATTGGTCTCTGACAGACCTCAGAACTCTCCTACTGGTCTCTGACAGACCTCAGAACACATCTCCAAATGGTCTCTGACAGACCTCATAACTCTCCATAAATAACCAGGATCTCTGATCAAGAAATAACCGGTATCTGAAGGTCTGGTTACCTGCATAACCCTGAATCCCCTCACAGGTGGGTGGCCCTATAACTGGCACAAGGTACGGCATCCTATGCGGTCGTCGGCGTCACAGACTTTCAGGGTTGATGATACGATTCCCAGAAGGAGTGGCATCATCAATTCCTGAAGAGGCCTCACTCAGCCAACTTCCAAATGATCGGTTCCCGGAGTCGACAATTCAGCTGACCAACAACCCCTTCGACCCAAAGGGTAGAAAAAGAAGCCAACCAGAAGAACCTCGTCCGAGTGTAGATTTCATGAGACACTAATGCAAGCAAAGCCGGCACGCGCCCACTACTTTCTACGCTAATTCTAGGTGCACTCAAGCCCAGGTCCGGCTTATCTCTCAATATCAGAACACCCGTCACACCCCAAATACAGCAATAATAATCAATATACAAAGCTGAAAATACAAGGTTAGCAATATACAATAACTCCATACAAAATCCTCGACGGGAAAACAAGCGCTAGGATTGACTCTCTCAAGGGACGTTGGATCCCAAATGCATAAGAACCATCGCAGTTCTTAGCAGCCAGGGGACGTTGGATCCCCAGCAGAGTCGCCAGCTGTCGCTACTGCGAAAATCGGCGCCGGCTGACAGAAGAGTCGCCACCGTGCGTTATTTATCCCTCAGAGCGGGAAAGGAAACGCTCGAAGTAAACCTCGCAAAAAACGGGAAAGGTATGGTCATCGCAACCAAAACCTGGGTTCGGGAGTCGGTTACGCAAGGGGAAGGTATTAGCACCCCTCACGTCCATCGTACTCGATGGGATCCACGCTTGTTTTCGGGTATGGATTGTTATTCTATCTAAACTAAAGGTCTGGGGTTAAAAGAAAAGGAAATGAAAATAAAAATGACTCGGCAAAGTATCGCACTTTATGCCTACGTATTCCCGCCTGGAACGAGAAATCAGAGTCAACGTAGTTCGCCTACCTACGGGAAAGGAGGGGAAGGTTGCTCGCTAGGATATCGCATCCTATGCCTACGTACTTTCATACAGCATGAAAGATCAGAGCAAACGTAGTTTGGGCCACGTACGACACAAGTCTGTCTTGGTTGATTTTATTCCTTCTGAAAAAGGTTTTCCTGATTAGCGGTCCCGACGGACAAAAATGACGTCTTGAGGAGTTCACATTCTTTTACGGAAGAAGTGTCTTTTATTGTGTTTGAAATCTTTATGTATTTTTCTGTTTGTTTTGAGAGAGAAGAGACAGAACTCTAACCTACGGTTGCGAAGGGAAGCAAACTAACCTAATGTTATCATGCATGGGTTAGAACCTAGTGTCTATCATGCTCCTCTCTTGCACAGAGAGAAACAGAGATCCTACGGGATAGGCAGAAACAGAAACAATAACAGATATATACAATAAAACAGTAAAATGCATGGATGCAACAGTACAAGCGAGGCAAGGGAGTCCCACTCAACCTCGAACCTAGAAAACAATAGGCAAAAGTGAACAGACTTCACTTTCAACCCAGCAGGGTAAACAGCAAACAATACAGTCAGGAAATCCAAACAATACATCAGCAATGAAATACAACAGCAAAAGAAACAGCATCAGCAGCTCTGAATCAACATCTAGCTTCAAGTAATCTCCAATCAGCTACAGGCTTCAACAAGCATCAATCTCCATCTTCATGGCCTTCAGGCAAGGGCTTTGATCATCAGTCTTCTATAAGCAATGGCTTTTCTTCAAGTTCAAACCTCCAGGATGAGGAATCAGTCACAAGAGTGAAGTGAATGAATGTTAGACAGTTAATTACCTACCAATGGTGGTTCATCAACTGTTAACATTAAACAGAAAGTTTCCTCTCAAAAGTTCTATCTTTCAAATATGTTCACTGATCCTTCCAAAGGAAGGAGGTGGATATTTGAAAGAGACTTTGAATCATGGAGGAAGGAGGGATGCAGACAAGGCAATCCATGTTTGAGAAACAAGCTTTCTAATCTAGAGCTCTGCCTAGCTCCTAAACCCTAGTCTCCTCAGCATCTGCTAGCAAGAACCTCCTTTCCAACTCTGGCAGTTGATCTTCAATCCCTGGATCTTCAATGGCTTTCACCTCCTCAAGTCTTCAGCTCTCCCAAGGTCCCCAGACAATCCCAATACCCAAGCAAGCAAGCAATAATCCCCAGAGGGCACACCACACCAGTCAATCAGATATACAGACAGTATTAATAGCAGTAGGGGAATCCTGACTTTTTCTAAGGGATCTAATAACTACCCATAGCCCTTATAGTCCCATAACTAATCTATTCAAACCCTAAGTCCTGAGGGAAATGAAATCAAACTTCCTAAGTCATCACCTAAAAAAACCCTAATTTGTTCATGTTGTTCACACCTAAACTAAACACCTAAAATTAATTCCTAAAAATGGGAACTAAATTGAATCTACAAGTTCAATGTCTAATCTAAACAATATAAAAAGAATGAACAAAAAATATGAAAGCATTTAATAGAACCAAAATTACTAAAACCATGCATGAAATGAATCTATTTAAAATGGCATTTATTTAAAAAATATGGAAAAAATATGAAATGAAAATAAAAATGCAATTTTATTTTTCTATAATTTTCTACACATCCTAAAGAAAATAGTGTAAAAAGAATGAAGTGAAAATGATTTTCTATGAATTTATTATGAATTTTCAAAGTGCATAAAAATTAAAGTGGAATTAAAAAAATTAAATTGAATTAAAATGAGGGAGGGGGGTATGAATAGTAGGCGCGTTCAGTTCATTTCAGGATGGGCCAGCAGCCAGGGGGTGCGTATATCAAATTGGTTAAGGCCCAGAACCAAGCCAGCAATAATAAAACTGGAAAAAAACGCAGGGGGTGAAAATAGTAACGAAATCACGTTCAGATTCATAGTGGGCTTATTACTGGGGGTGGGGATATCAACATCATCTCAGGCCCGCCCGTTTCAATTAATGAAACGGTGCGTTTAGGGCCAACGCATCTCCCTCCAAAAATCAGATTAAATCTCAGCCCTAGGATGGCTTCCCAAGTCAAAGGTCCAAGGCACAATGAATGGCCACGATTACGTCTTCCTCATTGCATCTGTTAGACTTAGGGTTTCCTCCATGAAAGCTCATGCACGAGCAAACTTCAACTCATCTGTTCTCACTCTACAGGCCATGAATCAACGCGATGTAAACATGAAAAATGCTCAGGATCTCTCCCTCTACAATCCTATGGTCTTAGATTGATTTGAAATTCACCACAACTCTCAACCCGATCGATGCAAGCTCTGGTTACCATGAATACACTCTGCAACTCATCATCACAATTCTCCCTCAAACCTAGACTAAACTCTTCCATAACTAATGGTGATTAACCTGCGCTAACAACCTAGAATTCTAATGCACTAAGCCACGAGTTCCAAGCCCTAACAGTTTCTATCACCTGCTAACAATCATCACTAATCTACTCCAAATTCACCCTAATTGCTCTACTAACATCCTACATTACATCTAAACTAATAAAATCATGCTAACCTAATTGAATTAAGCTGTTTGAATGAAAACACACCTGGTGTAAAATCTTGAAAACAGCTATGGAGACTTGTGGATCTGAGGCTTCCAAGGCTTGGATCTTGATCAATTAACTCAGTACTCAATTCTGTATGCAACACTTGAGTGAGACTTGGCTTGAATTGTGCTATCAACTTGAAACTTCAATTTTGATGTTGATGATGGAAGTGCTCGAAAATGGATGAATCACACTTGGTTCTTGATTGAATTATGATCTATGATGATGAAACAGTATAATGAAGTTGATTTTGATGATGATTTGGTGAAGAATTTGAGGAATTGGAATGAAAATTCAATGAAAAAGAATGAGAGAATTTGGGAGATTCTTGGTGAAAATGAAGCCAACCCTTGATCAATCTTCATTTCATGAATATATAGTGTCCACATGAACATTCTAGATCCATCTTACACATTCCCTTGCCTTCCAACTTTGATCCATTTTTGAAATGTTTCTTAAAAGGCAAGTAACCATGAATATCTTTCTTTTTTCCTTCTAAACTCAAAAAAGTGCTTGAACCATTGTTCTTAGAATTGCTTTTCCATTCAAAATCATATATTGGAAGTCTCCATTTGGACTTGTAAATCTCCCAAACCATTTTTCACTTTGAATTTCTTTAAATTATAAGCCATTTTAGTTCACATTTTGACCAATTATGCAACTTCATGTTATGAGCTTTTCCAACAACTTGTGACCTTCTTTATAGACTTAAAATCCCATTTGGAGCAAGTTTGATGTTGTAAGTTTTTCCATTTGAGGCCTCCTTGTATGAGTTTTGGACATAGGTTAAAATGACCTGTAATTCACAAATGCCCAAAATACCCTTTGCTTGCCAAGACCATAAGTTGAGTTCCACACATCATATGAAGGCATACTATACCATTCTAGAAAGCTAAGACAATGAGGAACAATTCTTATGTTGACCAAGAATTCATTTGAGATCTCCTTGAGGGGTAAAACTAGCTTGGAAGTCAAGTCACTTTCACAGACAAAAATTCAGATACCTCAGATGACCTGTAACTTGCAAGGACCATAACTTGAGTTCTATAAATCTCCTTGATGTCTTCCACCACTCAAATTAAAGGTATTGAGATCCTCTACAAGTTTCATGTTGGCCAAGAAGCCATTTGAAGTTATCATTTTGACTTATCTTGCTTGGAAATTTGACCTAAACTAGGGGATTTTACACAGAAACCCTAATTTAGAAACTCCTCTTCTCCTTGATTTCTCTTGAATTCTTCTTGGCATATCTCCATATCCTTCTCTATATGTCAAATGATGAACCCCCACATCTCTTCACTAGCCTTGAATGCCCCTTAAATCAGTCAATTGACCTAGGGTTGACCTAGGGTTGACCCAGATGAAACCCTAGTTGACTGTCTTCAACTGTAGCTCTTGTGCTCTCATCAATGACTTGTCTCCTTCTCCAAATGACTTTCTAAGTCTCTCATAATGTCTAGATACTCTCCATGCCTTCAATTCACAGCTCACAACCCTCTTGTTGACCCTCAGATACCCTCAGCTAGGAGATGGACTCAAGGCTTGATCTGCTGAACTCTTTGCTTTCAAATTCTTTCCTGATGACTTGAATGAGATTGAATTGGGATAATAACCTCTTGATAGGCCTCTAGAGATGAAAATAATGATTGGTCCCCTGTTGAATGACTTGCTATGCTCATGCTATGCAGATGGTTAGTCTATGTACATGACTCTATATGCAAATGCTAATGATAATGAAACATAAACCAAGTGAATAAGGTTGGGCAAATTTTAGGGTGCAACACCATGGTCATCTCGGGTGGCGCCACAAGGAGCCTGTCCATAGGATCGGTGAAAAGAAAGTTCGACGAACTCATCACGAGCAACTCCGGAAAAATGAGCACGCTCGACAGATTTCGTGGTCGATCCAATCCGATCACATTCTACCTCGAGGAACTCCCCGGGGGATCCCCCAACTCCAACATTCCCCTGCTCATACGGGCACGGATGGCGAACTTCGACGTCAGGCGCATCCTCGTTGACGGAGGTAGCTCGGTGGACATCATGTACACCCACCTGTTCACAACCCTCCAACTCGACGAATCCAACCTGTCCCCCTATGTAGGCTCCGACCTTCAGGGGTTCAACGGGACGACGACGAGACCTTGGGGGTACGTGGAGCTGAAAGTCACATTCGGGGGAAGAGGAAACGGCCAGGGCGATCAGCATCCGTTTCTTAGTCATCGAGTGCCCGTCCCTCTACAACTGTATCTTGGGCAGAATGACGATAGCAGAACTCACTGCGGTGCCTTCCACCGTCCACCTGAAGATGAAGTACTACACGAAACGGGGGGCCGTGGTGACCCTAAACAGAGACATCGAGGCCGCCTAGAGGTGCTTCGGGGCTGCGCTGAAAGGTTTGGACACCATCGCTCCAGCAACCAAGAAGGCGACCCTAATCGTGGCGCCGAATAGCGAACCAAAGGAGCTAGTCGGATCCGTGGACCTCGACAGCCGCTTCACCGAAGAGCGCGATCACGAAATAAGGACCAACGAAGCCAACGAGCAGCCCACCCACCCGGCACGCCCCATCCCGGATGGAGAATTCGAGATCGTCACACTCGGGGAGGACAAGAGCATAACCGTGAAGATCGGCGCCGGACTCCCAGACTTAGAGAAAAAACAGCTACAGGCCTGCCTCCGCGAGAACGCCGACCTCTTCGCATGGAGCGCCGCAGAAATGCCTGGACTCGACCCCGAGGTCGCCTGCCATCAGTTGTCCATCAGCCCGACCGCGAAGGCCGTAGTTCAACGTAGACGTAGATAGTCCCCCAAAAAGTCGGCGGCGGCTGAAAAAGCTGTAAAAGACCTCCTAGAGGAAAATTTTATTTCGGAAGCCCGGTATTCAACCTGGCTGTCCAATGTTGTACTCGTCAAAAAGAATAATGGAAAATGGTGCATGTGTGTTGACTATACCGATCTCAACCGGGCATGTCCTAAGGACGCCTACCCCCTCCCCAACATCGACAAACTCGTCGACAACTCCGCGGGCTTCAAGCTCTTGTCCTTCATGGACGCATACTTGGAGTACAACCAGATCCCGATGGCCGAGCACGATAAACAAAGCACGGCCTTCATGACGGCGTCGGGCAACTATTACTACAATGTAATGCCCTTCGGCCTAAAGAACACCGGCGCCACGTACCAACGGATGATGAACAGTGTCTTCCGGGGCGAAATCGGCGACATGCTCGAAGTATACATGGATGACATGATCGTCAAATCCTGCACGAAAGCCGACCACACAGCCCATTTCAGGAAGGTCTTCGACACCGCGAGGACATGCCGAATGTGCTTCAACCCAGAGAAATGCACCTTCGGTGTCCGCACAGGAAAGTTCCTCGGCTACTACCTGACCGAGCGTGGGATCGAGGCAAATCCGGACAAATGCCACGCCTTTTCAGAAATCACCACACCCACCATGAAGAAGTCCATCCAATCCCTCAACGGTGTGCTCGCCTCACTGTCCCGATTCATCGCCAAGTCCGCACAGCACGCCCTCCCCTTCTTCAAACTACTTAGGAAGGAGACCATGTTCGAATGGACAGAGGAATGCGAGCAAGCCCTCCGCCACCTCAAACGCGTCATGTCCGAACCACTGGTGCTGGCACGCCCCGTGATGGGCGAAACCCTATACCTATATCTGGCCGTAGCTAACGAGGCCGTCAGCGCCGTTCTCATCAGAGAAACCGAAGAGGGCCAAAAACCAATCTACTTCGTGAGCAAAGCCCTCCACGGTCCCGAAGTCCGATACCAGCTGATCGAAAAAGTCGCCCTAGCCCTCATCACCGCAGTGCGACGGCTCCGACATTACTTCCTCGCACACATCATCGTGCTCCGCACCGATTAGCCCATCCGGCAACTCCTCGGCGACCCGACATGGCCGGACGCATGCTGAAATGGTCGTTAGAACTATCTGAGTTCGACATTGTCTACGAAGGCCGGAAAGCCATCAAAGCTCAAGCCCTGGCCGACTTCATCGCCGAGATGACTTCCTCACCCGACCCCACCACCGGGAGCCACATATGGACCATTTTTGTGGACGGCTCCTCCAACTCCACGGGAATCAGAGCAGGCATCATCCTCGACAACAAAGAGGGCACCCTCATAGAGGTCTCCCTCACGTTGACTTTCCCGACGACTAACAACCAAGCCGAGTACGAAGCGTTCTTGGCCGGACTTCGCCTGGCATCAGACCTCGGGGCCAGAGAAATCAAAATCTACACCGATTCCCAGCTGGTCGCCTCGCAAGTACGAGGAGAATATCAAGCGAAAAACGACAACCTCGCCGAATACTTAGCACTTATCACCAAAAAAGTGCAAAGTTTCGACTCCACGGAGATTCAGCACGTCCCACGCGAGCAGAACACCCGAGCCGATATCCTCTCCAAATTGGCAAGCACCAAAAAGCGAGGAGGCCACAAGTCGGTCATCCAAGAAGTCTTATCGCAATCGAGCACCAAAGCGACCACCTCCCCGCTCGACGTCAACGCCATAGGAGATACCGACTATTGGATGACACCACTACACATCTACCTCAGCACTGGCCGCCTACCAACCGACTCTAAGGAGGCAAGCGCGACCAAGCGACGAGCCTGCTCGTACGTCCTCCTCGAAGGCAAACTATATCGCTGAGGCTTCGCGATCCCCCTCCTCAAATGCATCGACAGCTCCCAGAGTGCAGCAGTCTTAGAGGAAATCCACGCGGGCATCAACGAGCAGCACCTCGGAGGACGATCCCTGGCAAGAAAGGCTCTACGAGCAGGCTACTATTGGCCCTCGATGCAAATGGACGTGAAGGAACACGTCAAACAATGTGACGAATGCCAACGACACGGGGACATGCACCTCGCTCCACCAACCAAACTCAAATCTCTCATCCCCGTGGCCATTCGCCTGGTGGGGATTGGATATCCTCGGCCCTTTTACCCTAGGATCCTATCAGAACAAGTACCTCATCATGGGCGTAGACTACTTCACCAAATGGATCGAGGCTGTAGCCCTGGCCAAAGTCACGGCCCACAACATACTCCGATTTTACAAACGAAACATCCTCGCAAGATTCGGGGTCCCGCTCGCCATCGTCACCGACAGCGGCACTTAGTTCACGGACAAGAACTTCCGCGACTTCGTCACCAAGCTCGGAACCAAACACCATTTCACCTCGATCGAGCATCCCCAGACAAACGGCCAGGCGGAATCCGCGAACAGGGTCATACTCAGGGGATTAAAACGACGACTCGGAGATGCAAAGCGAGCATGGGTCGAGGAGCTCCACAGCGTCCTCTGGGCATACCGAACTACGCCCCACTCAACCATGGGGGAAACCCTATTCTGCCTCACTTACGGAACCAAAGCAGTAATCCCGGTCGAGATACGCGAACCATCCAGATGAACTGAAGCTCCCTTCGACATCAACGACAACGATGGCGCCTTACGAGAGGAGCTCGACCTCGTCGAGGAGATTCGCTCAGGAGCAGCCCTCCGGGAAGCCCAGATGAAACAGCAGGTGGCACTTCGACACGACAACAAAGTCCTGAAACGCGATTTCCAACTCGGCGACTTAGTCCTGCGTAGAAACCAGAAGGACTCGCACGAGGGTAAACTAGCCGCAAACTGGGAAGGTCTCTACCGTGTCCGTGACAAGACGGAGCACGGGGACTACTACCTCGAAAACCTGCACGGGGAACAACTAGCTCGACCATGGAATGCCGAGAAACTTAAGCGGTACTACAGTTAAACATTGCCCGCGACGACCCATCGTCACGACCACTGGGGGGGCGACGTGGTACTACCGCACCTCCTCGCATCTCCTAAACGACCAGACTAATAGCAAGCCATGCCTTTGTGTGCGCGGGCAGAAGGCCTTGCTCGGTAGGAAACACCTCGATCGAGATTCCCCACCGACGTACCAACACCGGCAGGACACCCAGCTCGCGATGGGACGTCCACGCCACGGGGAGAACTACCCCCGAACCGGTCAGGCAACAAAGCCGACCAGCCGGCCAGTTCTCCACACCGCCGGAAACAATCATCGTCGAGCTACCATCCCGGACAGGACCAAAGACATACTAAACATGCACTTCAAACATATATATTTCAAGCATACAAGTACGTGCAGAAATAAAACGAGCATAAACAACATGCAAAAACGAGGCGCACACTTAGACAATTCTCAAAATATATTAATCAAAAGCGGACACCAGCCCAGTCGTCAACATTACATAAACAAGGGCGCGCAGGCCCGGCAAACAAAACAACGAAATACAAAACATGGCGCGCAGGCCGAACTACACGGGCACGCAGGCCCGGGACTAGTCTAAGCTCCCTCCTCTCCATCAGCTTCAGGCTCCACGACAGGGTCGACGGTGCCAGCCTCCTCGGCGCTGGGGTCAACCACCCGGCCATCGACTATCTCATGGAAAGGGTTGATCCCATCCTCGACGAAGGTGACACCGGAGTTCACCACCCTGAGCTAAGCAACGACACTGTTGAAACCCGCAGCAAAACCATCCAGGAAATCTCCTTCCAGCACGCGTATCCTGGCAAGAAAATCCGCTCGGGTAACCAGCAACCGGCTGTCGTCAGTCTCATCATCACCAGGAAAGAGATCGCCCTCGAGCTCCGCCACACGAGCTTTCGACGCCCGCAGTTCCTCCTCGGCAGCCTTCAGCTTCTCCTCAACACCGCCGCGTCTCTTGCGCTCGAGGTCAACCTCCCCACGAACCTTCTCCAGCTCTCCGGTCAGCTGAGTCACCTTCCCTAGGCTTGCCTCCAAATCCTCTGCCACCTTATTCAGACGGGACTGCGCAAAAGCGAGATCCCCTTGCAGCTTCGACAGTTCGACGGACGAGCAGCTCTCTTCGCTCAGGACCATCGTCGTAGTGAAAGTCTGCATCAACGCGGCCAAATCCTCGGTCAGAACCTGCCTCCTCGTAGCACGGTCAGCGCCCAGAATCGCCTTCACCTCCCCCGCAGGAATGCTGGGCGACCTAGCCCCATGGAAGTAGTCGGGGTGCTGGTGACAAAGAGCGATGGTGTAACCCTCCTCGGAAGACTCCACCGATAAGTCGACCACGGGCGTATCCTCCTGAACTCTCGCTCTCTTCGGGGCCCCTTGGGAAGTAGGCGACTGGCTACCGGTCGGGGACGCCGACGACCTTCCTCCATCCTGCTCCGCAGAAGACTGCCCGGCCAACTGAGCCACCCGTGTCTTCGGAGGAACAGCGGCCCTTGACGCGCGCAGATTCTTCACTCGCTCCTCGACAGAAGCCATATTCCCTGCACGACAAAAGAAAAACTAGTCAGTAAAAAGATAAGGATATCAGGTCGAAAAAGGACGAGGCGGCCACCACCTAGGTAACGCATAGCATCCTCCTCCGAGGCACACTCGAGCAGGGTCTTTGTGTTGATCAGCCTCGCCGTCTCCCGAATGTTTCTGTAACTGTCGAGGATATACCAGACGTCGGGGGTGACCAGCTTCGACGGCGGTAAGTTTCACACGAAAGAAACTATCTTCAGGTAGCTGGCCATGTCCTCCTCATCAAGCATCCCCGCCCGCACGATATACCCACATGTTCCCCGAGAATAATGATCCAGGGACCACTCCACGTGCACCCGGGGCAGCATGAAGGCCTCGCGACGACCATCCACTATCCTCTCCCCTTCCGAATATAAAGAGCGGACCCCTTCGTGCGTGATAGGACTGACCACGAAAAAGCGACCTTTGAAATCTCGGACAGAATCCATGTACATCCTGAAAAGTCTGTCCAGCTGCTTGAACAACACCCAGCCATGTCGACCACCCAACGACTACCGTTGCAGATGGAAAATACGAAAGAACAGCGGCAGCGTGACGCCGACCTGGAGATATTGGCACACGAGCTCGAAGGCCCGAATAAAAGCTAGGGCATTAGGGTGCAGCTACGACGGGGCCAAACTCAACCAGTCGAAGAGGCCCAGATAGAAGTCCGAAAAGGGCAACCTGAGCCTAGCCTCTTTGAAGTAAAACTCGTACATCGGAACGTGCATCCACCCGTATTTCGAGCAGATCTGATGACCTGGCCGGGGGCGGCAGACTTGCCAGTTTTGGAGGATCCCCCTCTTCGCGGTCTTCCACGGTGGCGTGGGCCCCTGTCGGATCAGAAACAAAGCAGGAGGGCGTGGTGAGGGGCTCCTCG
This sequence comes from Lathyrus sativus, assembly GCA_963859935.3. Lineage (NCBI taxonomy): Eukaryota > Viridiplantae > Streptophyta > Magnoliopsida > Fabales > Fabaceae > Lathyrus > Lathyrus sativus. Next base: position 289,713,707 of record OZ012737.1, read on the forward strand.
GCCACCTAGTCTCCGATCGGGACGACGCGCTCATCAAAATGGGGGACGTCTGGATCATTATCCTCGGCCATTGTGCCCAAGAGGAGCGTAGTCATTAAACACCTGAAAAGCAGAAGGTAACGGTGAATTCGATGACAGAGATCAAATTCACCCTTCCACCGCAAGTCAAGTGAAAAGGCGACGAGGACTCCCCGAGCACCGTCCCCGGTGGATCTGCCCTAACCTACAACCTCCCCGGTTCAGTACGACCCGAACTGTAAACCCACCTCGGAGGCATCTGTCGGAATAGACGTCGCTCCCCAGGACGTTCATCGGAGTGAAGAATCTTTCCCCGGGGAATTCATCGGAAAAAGCTTCCCTCCCTGGGACACTCATCGGAACTAGCGTCTCTCCCCGGGACATTCATAATAAAAACCCTAAAAAACCCTCGAGAATGGTGGAGATTTTCGCCGCTCCTCGGGGCATTCAAACAGCCCCGACCACGATCAAGAAACAAACAAGAAAAGCAAGAGAAAAGAAAAAGAAAACTTACTGCGATAAAATCGATGACGGAGAACGCGGCGGCTGTGACGGCGGAGATATCGGACGACGGTAAAACAGCAGGCTGGAAACTTGAGAACAAGAGGGCGAAAAGTGAGAAATGAGTTGGGGCTTGCTCACTTATACCCCTGCACGGGACTCGAAGCGTCGCTAGACACTTGAGTGCCCTAGGGTAGCCGCCCTAGCAGCCACCCAGAACGCAACACGTGGCGGAAGCAGACAAACGTGTCTCTTCACCTCTCCCCGCCAATACCCGTCTGCGAGCCCGGACGATCGACGACGAAGAACGCACGTCCTCGCACAGAGGAATCTTCCCCCGGACCAGTCCGCTTCCCCAGAACGACGTCATCAAGTCCTCACTCCCATCCTCGGAGCAACGACTTGGGGGGCTCATGTTCTGGCATGGGCCCTGGGCTGAGCTATACTGGCCCAGCCCAATAATGTTCCACCAGGCCCTACCCAGTCCGGGTACTGCGTCGGGCACGAGATCCCCGACACGCTAGAAAGATCTCTCCGCGAGGAAGAACCGTCCCAACCACGCCGAGCAAGCGAATCGCCCGCACGACCAAGCACCGCCCTCCGTGGGCCGTATTCCCCATGCCACCGAGTAAGACCCCATGGCTCTCCCACGTCCACGTATGCTCCCCTCCTCGGGGAGAACAACGTGCCTCCGGGGAACCTCACGAGCTCCCCTCCGTGGGGAGAACAGCGTGCCCTCTGCACGTCCTCCACGTGCTCCCCTCTGCGGGGACACGTCATCCACCAACTGCCCACCTCCGAAAGAGCAGGTCAACCCACTTTCCGGAGTTCACGGAGCAGTTGAACTAGGGCGAAGACCACATTCCAGCCTTCACTACGCCACGTAAGCCCTAGCAGTCATTAGGGTTGGGCCTGGTCATCCAGCCCATCTCAAATTACTGTTGGCCCAGCGCTGGGGTCTCTCTATAAATACCCTCTTCCACAAGAGGGTCAGGTAATTCACTTCTTACCCCATTTATGTACTTTGCTCTCGCTCTGCCCAACTCCTTACTTTGGCATCGGAGTGTTTTGCAGGTACACCCCCCTTTTTTCCTCCTCATCACCGGTGAACAGATAGCAGTCCAACAGCGTGTGGCCAGCCCTCGATCCCCTTCTGATCAGGTCAGATCAATATCTAATCTTATTTTACCTTCTAGTTAGGAGTGTAGTCATTGATTTGATCCTCGTACGACGGAATCCTATTTGAGAGAGGAGGATTCAACATGTGTGTGTCCAATAGCGGAAATAAACCACCGATTAAATTAAATTGAACTAAAGTCAAAATAATTAAATATTTTAATTAGTTAATCAAATCATTTATTCAAACAAATTTTAAAATTAAATCGGAAAAAAAATTAATTTGAAATTAAAAATGAAAAATACTAAAAATAACTTTAAAATTTAAAAAACAATTGAAAATAATTTAGCGATTTAGTTTTTTAATAAATAATTTAGTTTGGAAAAGATTAACCTCTAGGGATTCAAAATGGTTTAAAATTTCAAAACGGTATACGAAATCAATAATTTTAATTCTGTTCGGTTTAAAATAAATTAAAACGGTTTAGGCCAGTTTAAATATATTTTTACTACGATTTAATTTATTTATTTGTAACCATACCATAAATAGCCTAACTAAATATGGGAAATTTTATCCCATACCCCTACAATTATACCCATGCCCCTACACTAAAAAAATTTGGACCAAAATACCCTCGTATAAAGTTTTTTTCGTTTGTTTACCGGAAGACTTTAAATATGTCTTCCGGTTCATATTTTTTTTTGTTTGTTCACCGGAAGTCTTTTTGCAAGTCTTCCGGTTCACATTTTTTTTCGTTTGTTCACCGGAAGACTTTTTGCAAGTCTTCTGGTTCACATTTTTTTCGTTTGTTCACCGAAAGACTTTTTGCAAGTCTTCCGGTTCACATTTTTTTTGTTCACCGGAAGACTTTTTGCAAGTCTTCCGGTTCATTTTTTTTTTATAATTTTTTTTAATATTCAACTACGAAGATTTAATGTAAATAAATAAATAATTTTTTTTTGTTCTTCTTTCAATGAATGATTGGTTAACTGAAAACTAGACAAAAGATAATACTAATCAAATAGCTCCGAACTTCTTTAGATTTCTCCTTCTAATTCATTGGAGTGTTGATGCTCTTGCAATTCTACATGTGTAATTGTTTCAATATTTTCCATGCCTACTTATTTTTACAACATTTTGATCTTGCTTAACTTCCATTTTATTCCTAGATAAAGAATCAAGCGTAGGTTTGCATAGAAGAATTCAGATTTTTGTCTATGGTTAAAGTTTTGTTCCTTTAACATGATATTTTTGGAGATGAAGATGTTTTCGACTTTCACTAACAAATAATACATTCTATTTTATGATAAAGTTTCTACTGCAATTGTAGGAGAGACTGTTGTGCAATCTTTAAATTTTGATCTATAAAAAGGAGTTTTTGAAGCTTGTTCAAAAAGCTTTGAGAGATATCGAGGTTGAGGAGAGGAGTGATTTTGTGATTAAAGAGAAGCTAAAGCAGCTGAAACTTTTTCTCAAGAATTAAACTTTTTATGTTTTTAGGAGGAAGAATTTGGAGGTGGAGGAGAGCCTGTATGTTTTTTAAAATAAATAACATATTAAAATATTTGTTATGTTGAATATTAAAAAAAATTAAAAATTAAAAAAAAAATAATATGAACTGGAAGATTTGCAAAAAATTCCTGTGAACAAACGAAAAAATATGAACCGGAAGACTTTCCAAAAAGACTTTCGGTGAACAAACGAAAATAAATATAAACCAGAAGACTTCCAAAAGGACTTCCGGTGAACAAACGAAAAAAAATATGAACCAGAAGACATACTTAAAGTCTTTCGGTAAACAAACCAAAAAAATTATAATTATTTATACGATGGTATTTTGGTTCAAAAAATTTTAGTGTAGGGGTATGGGTATAATTGTAGGGGTATGAAATAAAATTTCCCTAAATATGAGGGTAAATCCCTATAAAATAGTTTTAAAAAATATGAGTTGTTTTCTCAATGTTATAATGAAAATTTTATGTGTGATTATTCAACTGTATTTTTAAGAGTGGTTTCTTGAACAAGTGATCAATAGAGAGTTATTTGTATACATTTTCCTAAGGTTAGTGTTCGTAGGCTTATTTTTTTCTATAAGCAAAAATATATTTAATAAGAGGTATTAGGGATACCAGAACTCATCCAACAACTTATAAGAAAACAAAGCAAATTACACTAAAAAAAATCAAAGACTCCAACACGTCAGAGAATAAACCTACAAAAAATCAATTGGACATTTAAACCAATCATAAAAATTGCATCTAATTTTAGGATAACAACTTAAGGACAACCACCACCAAAAATAGCTAATAATTCTATGATAAATTTTCACAGGATTACCAATACCATTATTAAACATGATTTGGTTCCTTGTCCACCATATGCTCCAACAAAAAGCAAACCAAATCAGAACTGCAGATGAATTAGATGTCTTCCCAATGATTTTTAAAAACTTGCCCAACAAGTGATCAGAGCAATTACTTGAAGTGGGTGGTTTGAACCCAATCCAATCCTCTACCGCCTTTCAAACCAAACTAATATACGGACATCGAATGAAAATGCAATCAATGTCCTCCTTGGCATTAAAACAAAACACGCATACCTTCTCATGTATATTAGATATAACGCTTCTAGCCGTAAGGTTCGCTCTAGTAGGTAATCTACCCAATAATAATCTCCACCCAACAATCTTGATTTTCAAAGGAATTGTGAATTAGCACACAATATGCAGAGCCGTTTTTTTATTGTCATCCAACAACACTTCTCTGCCTGTTTGTAACAAAAAGGAATAGTAGGACTTTACCTTAAAGCTATTAAATTTTCCTCTACGCCACACAAAACCATATGGATGTCCATCCCGTAGTCGAACCTCAGACAACATCAACATTTATCACACCTTCTTTTTCACCATAACCTTTAACCTCCATATCATTAGCATTAGCATTAGCGTTTACATCTTCATGAGTGCATGGTTCAAGCTCTAGACAAGAGAATTCAATGGATTTTGACTTGGCTCAAGAGTTCATTTTTCTCAAGGAAAGTTGAGTTTATTTCTCAAGCTTTTTGCTTCCTCAAGTCTCAAGGCATTCATGTCATCTTATCATACTTGAATTTCATCTAGATCATGGATAAGCATTGGAATTAACAGCCTATTCTTTGAAGTTGTGGAATTAGGGTTTTTGTCATTTGAGTACACAAATCCCATATGGGCAAGATCAATCAAGCAATTTCATCATCATGAATCATATTCTATCTTTGGTGAAAGGATATTACATCATTCTCAGATGAATTTGAATTTAGAATTTGGGTCTTTTCCTTCTATCTTTTGGGGGGTAAAATTAGGGTTTTTGAATTGGTCAGTCTATTTCTGTTTCTTGAAGCAATACTTGAGCTTATGGTTGTATACATGTTCTAAGGCACCTTGATGTACAATATTGGCCATCAATTTGGTGTGGAAGGCTTTCAATTGACCAATGAATTGAAAATCAGGAATTTGGGAAAAAGTCAACTGAACAATGAAAAAAGTCAACACTTGAATTTTTTAGGTCAAATTCCCAATCCTCATGTTAAACATCATCAATGGACCAAAATTTGATTAAGAAATGATAAATGGATCATCAAAAGGATCAAAATGTTGCTAAATTTCTTTTAGTACTTAACTTCCTTGACAAATTTCATTATGATAAAAGCTCCATCTCATTTTTCATCAAACATGAGATTTTTTCCTTGCTCTCCAAGATTTATTTTGAGTACAAGAACTCCTCCATTAGATCTACACACCTCAAGTTATGATGTATTCAATTTGGTTTTACAAAGTAAAAAAGATTTAGAAGGCATCAAAGGACCCCCCCCCCCCCCCCCCTTCCATGACAATTTTCATGTGGATCCAAGTTTTTCCTCAACTTTCTTCAAACATAAAGTTTGTTCTTCATCATCTAAGATTTACAAAAAGTGTAAGAACTCATCATTTCCATGTGTGGAGCTCAATTTATGATCCTTCCTAGTCAAGGTCATTTTGGATGACCTAGTTTTGGATCATTCACTTCAAGGTCAAAATTCATGACCTTCAAAGCTTCAAATCAAGTTACCTATAACATGAGACTTGTGCCTTAAGATCTTACCAACACCATGCCCTCAAATTCCATGTCATTTGATGATTTACAAGGAAATTTAATGCATGATGAACATGAATACGTGGATATGTGACCTAGTTTGAACTTTCTCGCTTTTCAAGTCACAATCTTGGTTGTTTTGCCTCTCTTTTGTACCATATCATCATCATGTCATGACAACACAATTCTTACCTAAAATGAATAAACATTCCTTCATGTTTTCACATATGTTCATTTCTTTTCACCATAAGAGGCAAACTTCAAAAACACCTTATCACTTCATTTCCTTTCATTCCAACTATCCAAATTCATTTCCCCACCCTTTTTTGTGATGACTGATGGTCTGAAGTAGTGGGAAGACCACCCTAACCCGTGGCACATCATCTTATTTCTTTTTTGGTAAGTTTTGCAAAATCACCCAAAAAAGCATTATGGGCCTCCAAAAACACCTTTAAACCCTCATATATAAGAAGAGCACAAACCCTAACGTGGGGGAGATTGATTTTGCTGCCGAACAAGCTTAGAACACTCAAAGTTTCTCACATTTTCTCTCTCTTCGAACCTAAAGAAATCTTGAAGTTTCTGGTCATTTCTTGCTTGATTCTTACTTATTGAAGCACAAAGAGTTCATTGGTGAACTTAGATTGAAGCTTAAGCATCGTTTGAAGGACTAACGGAGTTTCTCCGTTAGGTAACTTTCTTCACTCTGAATCTCTCATTTTAGGCATCAAAGTAAGCTCATGTTGGTTGCATCTGAAGCCCTAACTTGTGTATGCAATGTTTGAATGAGTGTGGTGTTTGTTTAAGCAACTTTCAGTTTGTATGTCAAATTTTCGTGTTGATTTTTCACCATGTTAAAGGAACCTTTTTGAAAATCTAAGGTCAGATTCGTGTTCCTCATGAGATTTCCTTCAGAAATGTGTATGGGGTTTTGATTTTTATTGAGATTTTCAGAGACCACTGGTGAGGCTCACCGGGGAAGATGACCGGAGTTAGGGCTCCAGCGTTTGAGGTGTTAGCTAAGGTGTTTGTCTGATTTGGCAGTTGACTTTCCCACACATGCGTTGAAAAGTGATGTGGCATGTCACATCCTTTAATGAAACGGTGCATTTCACTTTTCTGGCTGAGTTTTTTGTTTTGCTTGGGTGGGCTTTGTTTTTTTTTTGCTCTTCACACCCCCTGATTTGGGCCCATATGCGAATTGAAGTAGGATTTCGTTCATTCTGAATTTCTTGATGCACCCCTTTTCATTTTATTTTATTTTCACTCTCTCATTTTATTTAATTTAAATACTTTCACACATTTGAAAAATACCAAAATTTAATTTTCTGACTGCTTGATGTCTTATGTTAATTTTCATAATTTTATATATTTTTTATTTATTTATATTCCATTTATTTTGGATTTAATTTGAGTGAGTACTTCCATTGATGCCCTTGCATTAGGGTTGATAATTTGAGTGACTTATACTCATCATTTGAGGCTAATGTTTTAGCCATATTAAGACCATTGAATGAGAGTTATGTGATTTGTTTTGAACTTGGTTTGAGTTACCTAAGGTGAATTTCCATTTCTCACTTTTTGACCCTTGATTCACTCCCAATTTGATGCATAGCTTGCATGATTCAACCATTTTCAACATTGTCCTTAGCCTATCTTCTTCCCATCTTTTGCAATTGCTTAAGTATGTGTTTGAAATTATGTTTGCTTATATTTTGGGATTTTATTTGAGCGTCTTTCTATTTTTGGTGGAAGCCTCATTGAGGGTTGTTGATATTTTCTCTTGTTTGAGCCATATGCCTAGCTTATTAATCCCTTGACCTAGTTAAGTTTGATTATAGCTTGTGAAATTTTGGAATATGATAACATACTGCCTTGAGGTTCTTCTTGATTTGGTTTCATGATCTTTGAATCTTTTTCCTATTTTAGTTGATTTTACAAGTTTAGCATTGTTTGAGTGTTCATTTAACTACTCTTGAGTTAGTCTTGTTTTGACACTTCTTTACATGTGCTAGTTGAAGCTTGTTGATCTTTATATGTTTCATGTAAGATATTTAACTTATTGGTCATTGTGTTTTTGCCCTTATTTCATGATCACATTATCTCACACACACTTCACATGATCCTTTGTTCATTGTGAGATTGTTTGACTTGTATTTTGTGCATGCTTTGGAGATTATTCTCAGGTCTTGCCTTGTTGATCTTTGATGATATTTGGATTGATGTGGTTACTGCCCATATTGTTTTCATCTCATATACTACATGTCTTGGTCATTTGCTTCATGTTTTACATGTTTATACACTTATGATCATCCATTGCTTATCTTGTTGATTCTGACCTTTTGTCTTGTTTTTTATGTTTCTCTTTTAGTGCATCTTTGTACATTCTTACTCATACCTTCCATATATCATATATCATCTCCCCCCTTGGTGGGTACTATGTTTCCCTCTCCTCATTTACAATGTAATATCTTAGTTTTCTTTTATGCTTGCTTGCTTGTTGGTTAAGAAAGATAAAATGAATCTAGGTTAGAACACATTTTCAATAAAAGGGACAAATAAGACTTGACCCAATGTCAAGTCATTTTCAAACTTATTTAACTTGGTTTGTATCTTAGGGATTGTCGCTACACGAAAAATGACACAGAGTCGCCACCGAATTTTATTTATCCCAAAGAGGGAAAGGGAAATAACGATAAAACCTTTTGGAAAAGAGCATGGTCATCGCAACCAAGTTTTAGGGTTCGAGAGTCGGTTATATGAGGGGAGGGTACTAACACCCCTCACATCCATCGCATTCGATGGGAACCTTCTAAGTTGTTTAGCTTTAATGGGTATTTTTAATCCAAAAGTTTGCTTGCTTAAAGGAAAAGAAGGGTTGGTTTTTTTATTAGAGTGTTCGCCAAGGATTGTGGCCCTTGTGTCTATGTATCCTCACTTAAAAGAAGTGAAAAATCAGAGCTCCGTAGTTCAGAGGCTTGTGAAATGATCGTATGTTGGTTGATTTTATACCTTGAAAAAGGGTTTTCGGATTGATACCCTAAGGCGAAGATAAGTTTGATGAGTTGATGTTTTTTAGGATTTTTGAGAAGAAATTGTTCTTGATTAGGATCACACTAAAGACTTTGGATAGAGATCAATGTTTTGAATAACCAAGTCGAGCGCCTTGCATTCAAAACATTCGGAACGAGTGTAGGAGGGTTTCTTTCTCATTCCTTCTCCACCACTTTAAAGCTCATGGTGTATAACCCCAACTGTATCTTTATTTTTATTTTTTTGGATTTTTTTATGAGAAAAAAAATACCACTTGATGTTGGATCAAGGGTTTTATTGCTTGTAAAAATATTTAAAGTGATGCGAACAAGGTCGATGGCGACGCATAAGGCAATCGACTTACAAGGTTGAAAATGGATCGATAAAATCGAGAGTTTATTTTTGAAAATAGTTTTTGGAACCAAAAGTAAAAAAAACGACTGTAATAATATCCACTTTCTTGTTCTCTCAATGGTTTTTTCTCTCTTCTTTTTCAAATCACTTTTTTTTCTTGATGAATGTTCTCAATGTTTCTCAATATCTCCCCCCTCTTTCTTACTTCTGTTCCCCTCCTTATAGTCAAACAACATGGTTTCTTTCACTTGTTTGCTTCATAATCTTTTCATTGGAATATGCTTCTCATCACTTTCTTGATGGCAAGCCCAATTCTTTCCATTTCCATGAATTCTACTTTGCTGTATTTTTGCTGTAACACTTGCCTTGCCTGTTTTTTTTTCCTGCTGCATTTTGTCTTGTTCCCAAACCTGAACCCATTTGTTTGCTTATGCTTGGACTGCCCTTGTGGTCCAAGTTTCTACCTTTTATAGCATTTCAAAATTCTGATATTTAGATGCATCATTATGGGTTCATTCCTTTGGTTTTGTGACATGAATTGTTTGGTTATGAGGCAATTTGTCACTTCTTACATGGGACTGTTTTAGATCACATTAAAATTGCCCATGTTGAGGAACATGTGGACTTGATGGGGCATGAAGGTACCATAACATTAAGTTGATTAGAAACTTGAATTAAGATTATAAATAGCTTAATTTTCTAAGCATTACTTAGAGTTAGAAACTTTGTAACAAATGTGACATTCTTGCAATGTCATGAAATTTCCCTTTGTAGTATTCTTGAATCTAATCTTGAATTCATGAATCTTGAATTTGGAATGATGTATCTCCCTTATGCCATTGAATTTGAAAGGGATGAAGTTTTGAATTATGAACTTGTGATCTTTTGAATTCCACTTGAACATAGAATTTGAAACAAAGTTGGATGAAGAAATCTTGAATTAGGCCTTGCCAATCATGTTCGTTAGGAACATTGACCTTGAATACCTCTATATTTTTCAACTAACTTCTCCTCGAAGAAATCTACATGAGTAGACTTTCCATCTTGAATCAAACCTTAGATGATGAACCTTTCTTCAATGTAGCCCATGATAGGCAATTTATCTATTTGAAATGGAAAACAACGAACCGACCCAATCCTTACCTTATGAACTCACATGCTCGATATACAATAGAACGATGTATGATATGATGAATGTAGAGTATGAAAAGCTAAAGGTGAAAATGAGGGTGTGACAGGGATCCACCTTTCCTCATCTCTCATCTCTTGGTATTAACCCATTCTAACCTTGTACGGATTCCACCTTTGTAATTCGATTGCTTCGCGCATCACAATCAACCTACCTTGATTTATTCACCTCCCATTCTTTTCAAAACATTTTCTCTATTTCTTTTGTCTCCTTGAATCATAAAACCTTGGTCTTGTACCAAGTGAATTTTCAAACTTCTTTTCCTAAATAAACTTGGATGGTTGTGGAGTGGTTAGGTGAAGGCCTTGTCATATCCCGAGTGTTTGACACTACCTTTAGGATTCACTGTCATAGAGCACTTACTATCCAAAATCAAAACACTTTAAATAAGAGAATAAGTTTCTCTTTGTATTGAAATAAAGAGAGAGTATTGAGTGAAGACTTCTTCCTCTCCGAGTATTAGGATGCTCACTTTATAGTGTGTGGTCTCGATACTCATCTATAAATACGAAGACGTGACTATATTCGCCACACCATTTTCATAATAAATCTTTTGAGATAAAGAATTGGGTACTACCCACAAGGGGTTCCTATCCGAGGACTTATTTCACCCTTAAAAAACAACCTTCAACAAATCAAATGTGACATCTTGCCTTGATGGCAAAAACTAATGATTTTCAAAAAAAAGGACATGTTACGTCCGTTCTACCGCAAACAGGTAACACCTAAGACTCCACAAGCGAGCTGCAATACACATAGCTACTAGAATGCGCATGTTGGTATCATCCATAAAAAACACCAACAAACCGTAGTCTGAACTACGGACGCTCTGATTCTTCACTTCTTTTAAGTGAAGATACGTAGGCACAAGGGCCCCAATCCTTGGCGAGCACATTTCCATCTTTTTTCATTCGTAGTCCTCCGAACTACGTTGACTCTGATTTTCTCATACCTGTTGAGAATACGTAGGCATAGGACCGCGAAGTCCTACCGAGTCTCCTCCCTCTTTTCACCTTCTCTTTTCTCTCATTATTTGTTTCCAACCCTTCTCTCTCCCTCCTAGAACATTCTTAGAAAGCAATATCCTTTAGCAACATCCTTACGCATGAGACAAGCAAATGGTTCTCATCGAGTATGATAGATGTGAAGGGTGCTAATATCTTCTCTTTGCATAACCGACTTTGAACCCTTTCTCTTGGTTGCGAGACCATCTTATCCATTTTCTTCTTGGGGTTTTCTCGATGTTTTCTCTTCCCCTTTTGGGATAAATAAAGTTCGATGGCGACTCTTCTGTTTTTCCACTTTCACCTCGACGTCGTTGCATTTTTTCGAGTAGCGACAACATCAAATCGTGAAATTCAGCCTGCAGACAACCAGCAAGCTCCAATGTACAAATGCCTAGATCCCATTTCCATGTTTCGCCCTGCCACTCCCTCATCTCTTTAACCATTCCATATTATTTTGATGATGCTGCAAAAAGACTCGGGAGCAGATTGCACAATATTTCCTAGCCTATCCAACAGAAAGTCCAAAACAGTACAACCCCTCTGTCTCCCAATCTGCATCATAAAAGACTTGTGAATCCGTCTTCGACCAAAGAATCTCCCAATCCTATCAAATCTCTCCACCACAAAGATTAATGCCTAGCCCCTCTATGAATAACTTTGGAGACAATTCTATTTATGAGATTTCCATACCTGAACTCAAGAATGTCAGACCAAATTGCATTAGGTTCCTTTAAGAATCTCCACAACCATTTCGAAATAAGAAACAATAAAATTTACCCACATCCTTAATCCCTATACCCCCATCTTCCTTAGAAAACATAACTTATTCCAACTAACCCAAGGCATACAACATTTAACACACGAGGCAAACCAAATAAAGTTCCTTTCAGCAGACACTAAAACTTCTATCACTTTCGCCGAAGTTTTGTAAAACAATAAATGGTGTACCGGTAAGTTTGTAAGGACATAATTAATAAGAGTGACCCTACCCCCGATTGAGAGCATTCATTCCTTTCAAGTGGATAGATGATCAAAAACTATCAATCACTCGTTTTCAAAATGAGATTCTTCTATGATTTTCACCAATAATTATTCCAAAAAATTTAAATGGTGGAACATCAATTTACAGGTCAAAAATTGTGCAGCCGCCTTCAAGAAATGTTCCTCAACTCCCACTCCAAACAAGCAACTTTTTCAAAAAAATTGGTTTTCAGTTCAGAAATCAATTCAAATCTTTTCAAAAACAAATTTTAATCCCCACAAATTAGACCGGAGCAATCGGAAAAAAATGATTGTGTTATCAGGGAATTGTAAAAGGTTAATAGAGTATTGTTCATTCAGCTTAAATCCATTCAAAATATTCTTGCTAATTGCCCTTCTAACCAACATAGCTAATCCTTCCACCACAAGAGAGAATAAAAATGGAGACAAATAATCACCTTGTCTAAGGCCCCTAAATATCTTAATTCTTTCGTAGCACTTCCATTTAATTCTTCCTAGACTTATTGTGTGAACTTTCTTTTTAATGCTTCGCACTAAGTTATCATTGCACCAACATAGCTAAACAAGCTTACGTCCAAGCACACAATCTTGAAATGTAACAAAGTTTGAAAATAAAACATTATTTAACCTTCATAACATGGGTAGAACTCTTTTAAATCCTTTTTGTTTGACATTGTTTTTAGGCATCGTTTACCTTTAAAAAAATAATTTTTTGGCAAAATTATACTAGGTTTAAGTTTTCTTTTAACAAATCCATCTTTAAGTTTTTTTTAATAACTTTGGACTTTTAAGTTATGAAACATGTGTATCATTATCTTTTTTTAATAGAGGAAAAATATTAATTATAGATGTAATTATTTTAAATGGTATAAAAATGATGAAGTGCAATTAAAAACACAACAATCACACATTTTAAAATGTGAGAAATGTGGAAAAAAAATGACGCAGAAATCATTTTAAAAAATCAAGTTGTTACAAAAAAAAAATTAAAGCACCAACATTTTACAAAAAATAACTTAAAGGACCTCTCATATAATTTTGTCATTTCTTTTTTATATATTTTTAAATAATTTTTTAAAAAATTCGAAATATTAAAAAATAATTATTTTTTATTTTTTATAATTTAAAATATTAATTTTGATATCATATAATATATTAGTAAAGATTAGAATATAATATTTTTTAAAATTTATATCTCAAAAATGAAAAACTATTTGCAATAGTTTCAAAATTATGCGATTTATTGAAATTTTCAAAAAAAATTAATAAAATAATAAAATAATCAAAATAATATTTTAAAATTAACTATTAAAAACAAATATTCATTTTAAGTTTTTATAAAAAATTTCTTTATAATTTTATTTAAACAAAAATATGTAACATTATCATGATTTAGTCATGCATTATCAATATACTTTATCGATTCGAAAGAATTGCTATTCAATCAAACACATCACATCCTTAAAAGATTAATCACGCAACCATGCCCCCACGAGCAACATGAGCAACAAAGAATCTATGATATCCATTGAAATCGACATCGGGACTGGTCTGATTCCTACTTCATACATGCATCAAATAGTAAAACTTCCACTTGCAACAATAAGCTGCCAAATTTGTGAATGAGACATACCACCTAAAGACAATATGATTTAATTACAAAAAGGAATCCAATGAGTTTTAGAGGAAAATTATTAAAATTTCTTTCTTACAACAAATAAATATCTTGGGTCCTTTTACGGTACGCCACATCTCAACTGATGCATATCTTTTTCAACAAAGGTGGCTCTTGAATGATAATCAATTAATCCTAACTGGTTTATGTGCTATTATTATCAAGGACAAACATTTTTGTCGGTAGCTAAAATAATGAGGTATCAAGATACACTAATATGACTTTGGTCTAAAAGTTAATTTTATTGTTTTAATAAAATTATAATTATTAAAAATCTTTTTTACTTAAAATATTAAGGTTCACTCAAATTCGTTTTGCATGTTTAGAAAGAAAAAAAATAAAAGCTTTGGAGTGAGAAAACTAGAGAAGAAAAACAAATCTCATTCTTTGAAAGTGTTTTTATAGAAAATAATAAATAAATATTTATCTACCTCACTATAAGCAAATAACCCAAACAGACACTAAAATAAGTAATCATGGGCACTCGATATTTTTAAACAATGAAACAAATATCTGTACTTTAACAATAATCAAATTGTTGCCTAAACACTTGTTACCAGCTTTCCAAAACAAGTGATACAATTCAGCAAAATAATAGGTTCGCTGAAATCAAATTTTCCTTTTAACTAAAAACTAAAAAGGAAATATTGCTAACCCTTTTCTAAAAATATATTGTAAGTCATATCATTTACTATCTATACCAGCAGCTGCAACATACAGAGACAACAGCAGCACCAAAAAGCTAGCTGACAGTTGCCATTGTATATTCACAATGGTCGTCTCTAAATGCGTAACAGCTCGAGAAGCTGTTCCGCTTTCCGCTTGCCCCTTTCTGAACCATTTTCTGCGAGTTCCATGAGAGGATCAATCACTTTATGTGAAGCAACAATCGGTAGGTGTAGTGGATCTCCTTTACAGATGCATACAAGCACCGAAGTCGCATTTTCTTTGTTCCTATAAGATCCATTAGTAATTAATTCCACCAAAATGGGAATAGCATTCATAGATCCAATTGCTGCTTTTCCTTCCGGGTGGCTAGCTATTACAGCCAGTATTGCCAATGCCTCGCCCCTCATCTCCCCACCTGGTTCTGCTAACATTTCTATCAACTTGGGTACAATACCAGCCTTAACAGCAAGTCCTTTGTTACCTTGGTATATACACAGTTTGAATAGAGCTGACGCAGCATCAATCTTTCCTCTTTGACTTCCTTCGCAGAAGAGAGTAACTAGAGCCTGGATTGCTCCAGATGCACCAATTGCCACTTTGTTCTCGTCCGCTGAAGAGAGGTTGAAAAAGGTGGCCGCTGCATTTTCCCGAGCTTCCATGCTACCATTTTTTAGCACGTGAAGGATTCCTGGCACAGCATCAGAAGCCATGATGCGCTCTTTGTTTTCCTCGTAGATAGATAGATTGAGAAGAGCAGTAACTGCATGCTCCTGGGTGCCAGCATCAGGTGTGTAGAGGAGATCAGTGAGGAGCGGTATAGCACCAGCTTCAGCAATCAACTTTCGATTTTCACTGTTGTG
Source organism: Lathyrus sativus (assembly GCA_963859935.3). Classification (NCBI taxonomy): domain Eukaryota; kingdom Viridiplantae; phylum Streptophyta; class Magnoliopsida; order Fabales; family Fabaceae; genus Lathyrus; species Lathyrus sativus. The sequence continues at coordinate 289,729,241 of OZ012737.1, forward strand.
CTTGGCAAGAAGACGGATCTCCCCTGCAGTAAAATGAAGATAAAGACACTTATTATTGGTAAAACATCATTAGGAAATACAAACATGGGGTTTTGAGAGATCGCAATAGAAGTATTTTTCTCAAATTATAAAGATGTCAAAAAGTCAGGCATAACAATTATACACTGATAGGGATTAGCATATAGTATGTCAAGCCTTAATTAATTCTTAACTTCCAGTCCTAGGGGTATTTTACTCATTTCCATGTTTCCATTATAAATTTAGTAGTAGTGCCTCAACCTTCAAAGGATCACGACATAGTTAATAATGTAGAACATGTTATAGAATGCCAGTTGAAGATGCTGAGCATAATATAATCTTATTGATTCTTTGTTACAACAAAAACCCTTATTTTCTTCACCAACAATTGTCCCCGTGTCTTAGTTTCCCTAAATTTTCCTAAACCAATTCCCAAATCCTAATTTCAATACGTTATGTTCACTTCACTGAAGTAGCCACCACAAAACCGTAAACATTTTATAGACATTAAGAACAGATATAGCCCATTGTTTGATTTATATTTATAATAGGCCCGTTATGAAAAACAAAAGCTATGATGTCCACTCTCTAAACCCTGAGTATTAAACATCTCCAAAACGCATGCATCAGTCACGGCAACCATACTATCTGTTGTGCCCCTGCATCTTTTCATCATCATCCTTTATTTCTTCTTAATTCTTCTTTCATGTTTCTTCTCAACACATGAGGGTGCTGGTCGGAAAACGACAAATAGTATCCAGAAATAGAAGATTGTGGCTGGAAAATTTTCTACTTGACGGAAACACAGCCGCAAAAGGGCTATTCAGCCACAAATTTTTCACAAATCGCAGCAGCTAACACCGCAGCTGTTGAAGGCGGATAACTACCAAAAGAGATTGAACCTGATGTTGCTGACGCTCCGCGATTCTGCTATTGCACGAAACTACGACGCTATTAACAATATGGCTTACAAGCTAGTTTTGTAAGGATGAATCAGTCCCAAATTTGGTGCTATTAGAATTGTAATTATATTATATTAGCCTGTCGTTATCATGTTACTCTCTCCACTCTAAACTGTCATTTTAACAGTTATACACAAATTAGAAAATACAGTTAATCTTGTATAGACAAGAAAAACTATGAGTTACTCAACAAAAAATGTGCTTCAATAATAGTATGGAAAAGATAAATTAAAAGAATTGGAAAAGGATAGAACAATTAATAGTGACGAGCATTAGAGGAAAGTAAGCATTGATGATCTATTGATATTGCAAAATGACATAAAATTTGGGACAAATATATTTCGGTAGAATGACATTATTTGGGACGGAGTGATTATTAGACAACAGTAGGCAGTTATTATGTTTTAGGTAGTAGTTGTGTTACTAGGCAGGCAGTTAAGTTATTAGATTTAGACAGATTTAGAATAAATGGAAACACTGAAGGAAAAATCAGTAGGCTATTAATTTGAACTGGATGTTGGTTGTGAGAGAGCAATCTATCTAGTTCTTGGAGCGGAGAGATCAAGAATCACAAATTTCTTGGATAGGAATTGTCTTGTAATCGTTTGCAATTGTCTTGTAATCGTTTGCAATTGTCTTGTAATCGTTTGCGTTACTTCCTAATTTGTTGTATTGTAAAAGAACTCGCCCTCTATTCTGAAACAGTAGTCCAGAGATTGTTGCAATTAAAATCAGATTATTGCTATTAAATTTCTATGTTTTGTACCAGTTTATCACAAACCTAAAACAACATGCTTTCTAGCATTAATCAATCTAATAAAACCCTAAATGTAATCTATTAAACCCAAATCATTATTATATTGTCCTATAATGAATGGAAAAAAGGATTCTAGTTTCAGTTGTACAGAGAAAAGATGCGACCATTGTACAATTGTAGACAGAAAATAAAAAAATTTATAAATCAAATATAAGTAGCAAATTGAAGAATAAGTGTGTTTGGTACAATGCTGACCTGCTGCACATCGCCGATCCTCAATGTATCTGGAAACAAGTTTCCTCATTAAGGAATCAAGGTCTATTAATTCAGAGGAGCCATCGGATGTTTCCTTGCAGAGCCGTAAACTTTCTAACCTTTTAGGTGGTTCAACTCCATTTGCCTCACACCAATTTGATATCAGGTTGTATAAAACATGATTAGGTATGAGAATGGGGCTGGAAACAATCTGCCGAGTGCTGGGACATGTTCGATGCCCTGTATCAAGCCATTTCCTAATGCAAGCTCGTTCATATGTCTGCAGAAAGGGTGAATAATAAGATTACAAAGTTTCTAAACATGAAATTTTTCTAAATAATATCATACAAGTCTCTTCAAGTAATAGAAAAAATTGGTTTCTAATAAAACACTGCTATCAACAAAACAAAGACTTTGATCTCTCAAAATTCACTATTCTTCCTGTATTCCCCCTCAAACCATGATGATTTTAATGGCTAGCTCTGCAGCTGGCAAAGAATCACCTGTCCCGATATTTCAAACTGTTTTAAGGAAACAAATAACTGTTTTAAATGTTCATATGTTAGCTCTCAGTAACATTATACTACTCTGGCTTTCAAACAGAGAAAAAAAAAAGAACTGATATTTTCTTAACCATTTCCAGCTATGACTTATATTAGCATGTAAAGGAAAAAGATCCATTTGGTCTCCCAAGTATGTGTATGTATCCATTATATTAGAAAATATACCCTATCTATTTTATAACAAACTAAATCTTTAAGAGGCAATGACTAATTTCATTTAATCGTATCCAAGTATTTTTAGTTTGGAGAGTACCAATAAGTAAAATAGTTAATGATATGAGGTGTACGTCAACGAACTAATATTACAATCTTGTGTAGCAATTAACAGTTGATAGTACCAGTACTACAAAATACTACCAAATTTACTATAAAATTTTGTAGCAATAAATGAAGTCCATAATCAACTTAACAAATTTTCTAAAACAGCTTCTCAAAAAAAAAATAAGATTAATATCAGATAACCTTTTTAGGCTTTACAGTTCAATTTGTTCAAGATCTCTCCTTGATACAAAGTACTAGAATCTTCACATCATTTTTTTCAAGAGATATGTTCTTCATTGTTCTTGCTGTTTCTTGCAGAGCACCATTATTGGTTATTGATTGCTCTTTAAAATTCATAATTTAAACCCATAGGATATATCTTAACAATTCAAAAAAAAAAAAGTGCTTCTAAGCTACAATTTAGAAAAATCTCACACCATAGCACAATAACGGTCTTTTTTTACTTTTAAACGCAAATTACCAAGAACTTAAATATATCAGCATGTCATGAAAGATCTAAATTATTACCATGCTTAAAGATGGTCATAATAAAAACTAATTATTGAGAAAATAAATAAGCAGTTACTTCTCAGGTACAAACCTGCCCTGTGGAAATGATGACAGGATCTTTCATTAGCTCAAGAGATATTGGGCAGCGAAACTCTTCCGGCACAACTGGTGACTGACAACATAAGTTCACACATTGCTCATTAGTGTGAAGAGGCAAATCCCCACTCGACAACACCTGTGTGCGCTTCTCAAAACAACCATCTCCCTTATTTTCAGAGTCCTTCAACAAAAAATCTTCAATTTTTCTCAGCACCGCTGCCAATTCCTGCAAGCTTTTCTCATAATAACCACCCCCATCAACAATCACCTTATGAAGAGCAAATGACTCTTGTTTGATATCTTCAGCACTCGCAAATTGTAGTTTTTCACAGATTAAACGTAGTGCATCAGATTCAGTAGTCACATCACAGCTCTGGTTATAGACAGACAACAGGTGCTCATAAAGCTCCAGACCAGGTGGAACAAAATGCTCTTTGGCTCTTCGAAACTGGGCAGCCACAAGTGCGATCTATGACAACAATAGATGCATAAAATGAATACCTTGAGATTCAAGAGGTAGCAACTAGCAACAGACAAATAAGAAATCAAGGACTTATTGTAAGATAATGGAATTGTCGTCTTTCTCATTGATCTGAATAGAATATATATACATCAATGTGTAACCTTTGGTCAACTATCTAATAATGATACAACCTAATTATAGGAAATTAATTATGACTAATTACAACAAAATATTCTATTCTATCACACCCCCGCAGTCGAAGCGGGAGGTTCACGGATGCTTAGACTGGTCCGAAAATCATCAAAGAGAATGCGAGGAAGTCCTTTGGTGAAGATATCTGCGATCTGATGTCTTGAGGGAACATGAAGGACGCGAGCCTGACCACGAGCCACTTTTTCCCGAACAAAATGAATGTCCATCTCAATATGCTTAGTGCGTTGATGCTGCACAGGATTACCGGATAGATAGATGGCACTAACATTGTCACAATACACCAAAGTGGCTTGAGGAATAGGAAAATGGAGTTCCAGAAGAAGGTTGCGAATCCAACACGATTCGGAGACAACATTCGCAACCCCCCTATATTCGGCTTCAGCACTGGAACGGGAGAGTGTTGGCTGCCTTTTGGAAGACCAAGAAATAAGGTTGTCACCTAGAAACCTAGAAAAACACAGTAAACAGAAATGGAACGTCTGGTGTCAGGACATCCACCCCAATCAGCGTCAGTGTAGGAGATAAGCTTTGTAATGGGAGATGGGGATAAATGTAGTCCAAAATGTAAAGTTCCCTGAACATAGCGCAAAATGCGCTTAAGAACAAGCATGTGTTCTGTGCGAGGGGCATGCATGTGAAGACAAACTTGCTGGACAGCATATGATATGTCAGGTCGAGTGAAGGTGAGATACTGTAGGGCCCCTGCAAGACTCCGATACAAGGATGGATCCTCATAAGAAGTGTCGGAGGAGGTGCTAAGTTTCTGCTTGGTGTCAACAGGAGTGGCTGATTGATAGGAATGGATCGGATCCCACAAATGATGATGGGAATGTGTTAGTTAATAGAGATATTATTGGACCTAAACAATGGAGGGTATATGTGAGAAAGAATAGAAAATTCCACAAATAAATAGGAGTTAGTTTAGGTATTATTCTCCATATAAATAGGAGTTAGTTTAGGGATTATTCTCCATATAAAGAGGAGGTATGGGGCAGTAGTGAGGCATTAATTAATTTTCTGTTTTTGATATTAGGGTTTGGGCAGTGAGAGAATTGTTTCTCTGACTGAGGAGCAGTAGCTCTGGAATTTATTTTACTTTCACATTCATTAATAAAATACTTTTCTTTATCATATTATATCATACCTCTGTTCTATCAATTGGTCCGACCTACCATTGTTCATGCCCAAAGCTCCTAAGATGGCTGACCGTATTTCTGCAGTGGAAGAAAGGTTGGAAGGTGTCGAGGCTAGCATTGCTGCGTTACGAGAGTTCATTGGTGCTGAGATTCAACGTGCAATGGCTCATCGTGAAGTGCCGCAGCCAAGCAGTGCGACAGTTTCCTCACCGCTGGATGAGTTTCGTTTATCTGCGAAGAAGGTGGAGTTGTCGGCATTTACCGGTGACGATCCGGTTGCATGGATCACTCGGGCAGAGACATACTTTGAGGTACAACGAATTTCGCAGGATGTTCGTATTCAGTTGACCAAATTGAGTATGGAAGGCCCTACTATCCATTGGTTTAACCTATGGCATGATTCAACAGAGGAAGTGTCATGGGAGAGCCTCCGTGAGGCGATGATGGTTCAATTTGGAGGTGGGCGTTTGGAGAATCCGTTTGAGGAATTAAAGGAACTAAAACAATCGGGATCCGTAGAGGAATATATTGCTGAATTCGAACTGTATTCTTCACAATGTGGTCGTTTACCAGAACAACAGTTTCTAGGTTATTTCATTGGTGGTTTACGTCATGATATCCGTTCTCGTGTGCGTACCTTCAAGCCTCGCAACCGTTACCTAGCAATGCAATTGGCTCGTGATGTTGAAAGTGAATTTGCAGTGGCTTCTGGACAGGGTTCTGGAGCACGTTACAAACCGGGTCATGGTTCTTGGACAAAATCTCAAAAGCCTAATTGGGCTTTTCGCGAAGGGGAAGGGAACGGATCTGCAACTCAGACCCAGCCTAATCATTCTTTGGGCCAAACGCGGACTGGTTCGGATTCTGGATCTCAAACCGTCTCAACACGTCCTACCAATTCTACAACATCTTCTCGCCCAAATTTAGGTGACAATTCACGCCGTCAATCTCATGGTGTTCGCCATCTACCAAGTGCAGAGGTTAATGAGCGTCGTGCGAAAGGACTCTGTTTTCGTTGCAACGAACGATGGGATCCTCTCCATCAATGTGCAACAAGACAGTTACGAGTGATTATCTTGGGGGATGACGAAATTGTTAACGATGCAGGAGAGATTGTGGTGTTGGAGGCTGCGACGGAAGAAGAGCTCACACAAGAGGAATTAGAATGTAAAACCATGGGGCTGTTTGGTGTATCCACTAATCCAAATCAGGTCCGGAGGATGAAATTGGAGGGATGTTTACAAGGTGCATTGATTCTGGTACTTATTGACAGTGGAGCCACACATAATTTCATATCACCTAAGGTGGTTGAAGCCCTGGGATTGTCTATGGTGCCTTCTAATCCTTTGGGTGTTAAGTTAGGAGATGGTCATCGTGTCCTAACTAGGGGTAGATGCAATGGAATTCAGATGAAAGTGGGATCAATGCAGATTTGCTTTGATGCTTATGTGTTGGAGTTAGGAGGTGTGGATTTGATTTTAGGAGTTGTGTGGCTAGAAACTTTGGGGGAGGTGACCATGGATTGGAAAGAAATGTCTATGGAGTTCAACCATAAAGGTAGTATGGTGAAACTACTTGGTCAGGCTGTAGATGATAAGATGGCTACTTTCCAAAGCATTATCACTCCTTCTCGAATGATAGCAGGCTGTGAATGGCCTACCTTGATGGAGGTGTTAGGGTCACCGGTGTCGTGTGTCTCTGATCAACAGACTAAGGAGTTGGAAGGATTGCTGAAGAGTCAATTCCCTGATCTACGCCTTGAGGACAAGGCTAATGTTGTAGGTGGGGGTGATGATAAGAATGGATCGGATCCCACAAATGATGATGGGAATGTGTTAGTTAATAGAGATATTATTGGACCTAAACAATGGAGGGTATATGTGAGAAAGAATAGAAAATTCCACAAATAAATAGGAGTTAGTTTAGGTATTATTCTCCATATATAATAGGAGTTAGTTTAGGGATTATTCTCCATATAAAGAGGAGGTATGGGGCAGTAGTGAGGCATTAATTAATTTTCTGTTTTTGATATTAGGGTTTGGGCAGTGAGAGAATTGTTTCTCTGACTGAGGAGCAGTAGCTCTGGAATTTATTTTACTTTCACATTCATTAATAAAATACTTTTCTTTATCATATTATATCATACCTCTGTTCTATCACTGATGGTTTACAGGATGTCATGCCAGCACGTTCAATGATCTCTGAAGCATAAGTGCTTTGACTGAGAAATATGCCATCAGGATGACGAGATATTGCAATACCCAGAAAGTAACTCAGAGGGCCCAAATCCTTCATTGCAAACTCAGATGCTAAGAGTGACATAATTGATTTGCGGAGGACCTGGGTGGAGGTGATAAGGATGATGTCGTCTACATACAGTAGAATGTAGGCCATATCTAAACCTTGGCGATATATAAAGAGGGAGTGGTCTGATGTGCTATGGCGAAAACCAATGGTGGCGACATAGTCAGCAAAACGTTGGTACCATGCCCTAGGCGCTTGCTTGAGACCGTATAATGACTTCTTCAACTGACATACATAGTCTGGATGACGGAGGTCGCGGAAACCCAATGGCTGATGCATGTAAACAGTCTCCTGAAGATCACCATGTAAAAAAGCATTCTGGACATCCAGTTGATGAATGGGCCAGGATTTGGAGAGAGCAATGGTAAGCACTGTTCGAATGGTAGCGGGTTTCACTACGGGGCTGAAAGTCTCGTCACAATCCACACCTGCAACCTGTGACCTGCCATCACCAACAAGACGAGCCTTATAACGCTCAAAGGAGCCATCAGAATTTTTCTTATGTCTAAAAATCCACATACATCGAATAAGATTAGCATCACAAGGACGAGGGACTAAATCCCACGTCTTATTTCGAATAAGAGCATCAAATTCATATTGCATTGCGGATTTCCAATTCGGGTCTGATAAGGCTAGTCTGGGGTTTTTAGGTATGGGAGAGATGGTGTGGTCAGAGTGAGAGATTGATAAGTTAAATATCGTGCGGGGTTTGACAATGCTTTTCATGCTTCTGGTGGTGATGGTTCGTGTAGGTTGAGGTGGATGCGGTTGACTTGGTGGTGTTGATGGAGAGTTACTTGTAATGGGTTTGTTGATCGAAGAGGTAGGAGATGATGATTGTTGGTTTATTGAGGGTAGTGGCTGGTCAATTGTGATTGTGGGTGTTGGTTGGTTATGTGCAATAGGTGGGGAAATTTGATTTTGCCACTGATGTATAAGGTAGGGGTGAAAGTCATCATCATCTAGGAATTGATAAGAGTGAGGTGAAGGGGAGTGTATCTTGTTGAAGGGAAATTGAGTTTCATCAAAAATAACATGCCTTGAAATTAATAATTTTCTTTTAGACAAATCAAAACACTTGTAACCTCTATGATTTAGTGGATAACCCAAGAAGACACACGGAGTAGAGCGGGGTTGTAACTTATGGATGGTAGATGACGGGAATAATGGAAAACATAGACAACCAAAGACTCGAAGGTGTGTGTAGGTGGGATCACGATGATACAGGAGTTGTGTTGGTGACTGATTATGAGGTGTTTTACCGGGAATAATATTTAACAGATAAGTTGCCATGTGGAGAGCATGATGCCAAAACGAAGGGGGAACAGAAGAATGAGCTAGCATAGTGCGTATCATATTATTAATGGTTCTTATTTTGCGTTCCGCTTTCCCATTTTGTGAGGATGTGTGGGGACAAGAGAAACGAAATATTAGACCATGATCAATGCAATATTTTTTGAAAAGCTCATTATTATATTCACCGCCATTGTCACATTGAAATGTTTTGACTTTTTGCAAAAATTGAGTTTGAATGAGTTGAGTAAGTGACTTGAATGTTTCAAAGACATGAGATTTTCTGCTAATAGGAAAAGTCCACAAGAAGTTTGTGAAATCATCTAAGAATAAGACATAATATTTATGACTAGCTGAACTTAAAATTGGAGACGTCCATAAATCACTATGTAAAATATCAAAAGGCATCAAAGTCGTAGTTTGAGAATCAAAAAATGGCAATTTAACCTGTTTGCCTAAAACACAATAGTCACAAACAACAGAAGAATTAAAAGGTTCACAACATATGAACTTATTTTTACGAAGGGAATTCAAAACAGACACGCTAGGATGACCAAGACGACTATGCCAAAGACTGGATGTGAGACCGGCAAAACTGGGAGGAGTGGTAACTGGATAAAGATCTCCACGACTGTCACATCTGAGAAGGGTGATCCCCGTCTGAAAATCAGAAACAGTAAAACCAAAGGGATCAAAGGAAACAGAAACATTGTTGTCAGTGGTGAGTCGTCTCACAGAAATTAAATTTTTAATAATTTTCGGGGCATGCAGGACATGGTTAAGGTGAAGTGGTTGGTGAGATGTGGTTATTTGTGTGTGTCCGGTGCTGTGAATTGGAATTCCATAGCCACTGCCAACAATAACTTTCTGATTTGAATTACTTACGGGAAAATAAGACGAGAGATTACCTTGTGATGCAGCTGTGTGAGATGTTGCGCCCGTATCCATGTACCACTGATTGTCAGGAGTATGGAGTGACATGGTGTGCATTGCGGTCTCAATGTCTGTCGGTATCTGAGAAGAGGTAGAGGATGCATGCACCTGAGGACGATGTCCTAGAATGCCTGGCTGCTTAGGAGGATCGGCAGGGCGTGTCCATTGAGAGGTGGGATACGGACACGGTGGCATAATCCACGGTGGTGGAGTCCAACCCCATGGTTGCCAGGTTGGGTACTGTTGTTGTTGTTGCCAAGGAGGAGCGGACCAAGGTAAGGGAGCTCTAGGAGCTCCAGACTGAGGTGCACTGCGGTTACTACCTCCCCCTCTGCGATTCTGGCTGCCACAGGAGCGAGAACGGTTGCCGGGGCGGCGGTTGCCACGCTGTGAGGTGTCTTCAGCAGGTTTCGGCTGAGTGGTGTGCATAGCAGCATGAAAGGCTGTGTATGCCATCTTAGCCATACCGGCTTCTTCCAAAGTGAGCATTGGACGAGCCTGATAGAATGCCGGAAGAGGGTTGCTTTGGCGAATCAAAGTAGCAACACTGCGGTAAGCTTCTGGGAGACCAGAGATCAGCTGAAGGACCAGACGATGATTGTTGACAGGAGAGCCGACATTTCTCAACTGATCAGAAAGCATCTTAAGATGCTGACAGTAAGCAGAGACATTGGGAAAATCCTCCATACGAGTGTTAGAAAACTCTTGCTCAAGAGTGACAGCTCGAGCATTTTGGTTGTCCTGAAAAATATCTTCCAAGCGATTCCATGCTTCCATTGCAGTGGAGTTGGGTTCCAAGATAATGGTCAGTAAATCGGTAGAAATAGTGGAATAAATCCACTGAAGAACGGTGGCATCAAGAGTGGACCAGTGTTCATGGTTGGCGTCGGTAACAGCTGGTGGCTCTTTTCCGATAGATGGAACGATATGATGCAGAACTCGATGTGAGCGAGCATGGATGCGGAAAAGCTCGGCCCAGGTACCATATTGATCTTTTTCCATCTCAAGAATTATAGGAATGTGGTTCCTAATATTGGAGACGGCAAGAGCGAGATGAAACTCTGATTTGGAACCTCGAAGCGTGGTGTTCTTGGGCTGGCCGGAGTTACCAGTAGAGGCAGATTTGCGGGTATCATCGTTACTGTGTTCTGAATGGTCTGAATCAGACATGGCTGCAGGTGGAACAGTGAAACAGGGATCGGAAAGCAAGGATCGGAATACGCGATCGAAATCGTGTGGGTCCTTATGCACGGAGGTGTGCGACGGCGGCGGCGCGAACTGAGGCGGAAGGCAAGAGAATAGGGTTGTTCTCGTGTTCGGCGGCGGCGGTACAGAGGACGGCAGTCCTGTTGCGGTGGAAGACTTCAATGGGGGAGAAGAAGTATGCAGCGGCGGACTGTAATGAGGGAGAAGAAGGTTTTATTTTTTATTTTTAATTTAGAGAGGGATCGTTTAGGATTGATACCATGTAAGATAATGGAATTGTCGTCTTTCTCATTGATCTGAATAGAATATATATACATCAATGTGTAACCTTTGGTCAACTATCTAATAATGATACAACCTAATTATAGGAAATTAATTATGACTAATTACAACAAAATATTCTATTCTATCTGTTGATCAAGGTAAGAATACAAAAATCTCAAGCTTTATTGATGTTGCAAACTTTACTCGATAATGAAAACAGAAAGTTGAGCCTGTATAAGTAGCCTTACAAAAAAACTGCTTAAAACTAAAACTCCTAATTTTCAGCCCTCTATGCTAAATAATAGGACTTACTAGAACTGCTCCTTTTGACTAGGAATTTATTAACCGACTAAAATTCAAATACTAATTAAAACAAATATTAATATTTCAACAATTCCTCCCCTAAACTAAGTATGCATACTGCATTTTAGTTTAATCTTCTGCTGCTTGTACTCCCAGCTGCTTCCGAATTTTCTCAAATTGGTCCAACTTCAATGGCTTGGTCATGATATCTGCAAGCTGATCATTTGTTCTACAAAACTCCATAATAACAGCTCCGTCCTTAGTCAGATTTCTCAGAAAATGAAATCTCACGTCTATGTGTTTGCTTCTCCCATGAAAAACTGGATTTTTGGCAAGCTTAATGGTAGAAGAATTGTCGCAAAACATTGTAACACAATCAGATTGAGAACCTTTAATTTGTTTTAGAATGTGTTGCATCCAAATACACTGGCAAGCACAAGATGCCGCTGCTACGTATTCGGCCTCAGTTGTAGAAAGAGTAACTACTGGCTGCTTCTTGGAGGCCCATGCAACAGCTCCACCACTTAACATAAATACATAGCCTGAGGTGCTTTTCCAGTCATCTATATCACCGGCATAATCGCTGTCCGTGTAAGCTACTAACTCATCCTTGCACCCCTTCCAGTAGAAGATGCCTAGATCAATTGTTGACTTAATATACCTTAAAATTCTTTTGGCTGCAAGCATGTGTGCTTCCTTTGGATTTGACATGAACCTACTAATAAGACACACACAGTACATTAAGTCAGGCCTGGTTGCTGTCATATACATCAAACTCCCCACCATCTGCTTGAAAAGAGTTCCATCAACTTGTTTTCCTTCCTCTTCTCTTGACAGCTTAATACTCCCAGGGACTATGGGATTTTTTACTCCATTACAATTTCCCATGCCAAATCTCTCGAGAACTTCTCCTGCATACTTCTTCTGGCTTATGTGTATTCCTCTCGCATTTTGACGCACTTCAACTCCTAGGAAGTACTTCATTTCGCCTAGATCAGTCATCTCGAATTCTCGTTTCATAGAATTTTTGAATCCTTGCATCATGATCAGATTATTACCGGTAAAAATAAGATCATCAACATAAAGACTTACAATCAATATTTTCTCTTTTTCTTCTTTGATGAACAAAGTGTATTCATAGCAGCTCCTTTTGAAACCTTCATTGAGGAAGTAGCTTTCGATCCTGCTGAACCATGCTCTTGGAGCCTGCTTCAACCCATAAAGTGCCCTTTTTAGTTTGCAAACTTTGCTTTCCTCCCCTTTTACTTCATATCCTTGCGGTTGTGATACATATACATTCTCATGCAACTCTCCGTGCAAAAATGCACTCTTGACATCCAATTGATAGAGTTTCCAGCCATTTCTTGCTGCTAGTGCTATCACCATTCGGATAGTATCCCATCTTGCAACCGGGGCAAAAACTTCATCGTAGTCTACACCTTTCTCCTGTGCATAACCCTTGGCCACCAAGCGAGCTTTGCACTTGCTAACTTCACCGTTTTCATCACACTTTGGTCTGTAGATCCACTTTACACCTATTATTTTTGCTTCTGAGGGAGGTTGAACTAGCTCCCAGGTTTGGTTCTTTTTTATTGCTGCTATTTCCATGTCCATGGCATCTCTCCAATTTTTCTCTTTTACTGCTTCTTCATAATAAATTGGATCAGTAGGCATAAACAGAAGAAAATTTGGTGCCTCATCTTCTGATAATTCACCTCCACTTGTATAGTCTTGAAGGTAGATTGGAGCCTTTCTTGTTCTCTTTGCTGTGGTTGGTGGAGTTGTCGCTTCATTTGACGAGGAATCCTCAATTTCTAAGTGTTCTTCTTCTGATTCACTCGTGGTATTTTCATCTTCATGTTCATCTAATTCCTCAATTTCTTCCTCATAGTCTTCACCCCAATCAAGTGCATCACTTTTTGATTTTGCATCTGTCCTCCCCCAATTCCAGCAGCCATCTTCCTCAAATATTACATCTCGACTGATTGTTACCTTCATAGTTGAAGGATTTATCATTTTGTATCCTTTTGATTTCTCACTGTATCCAATGAATACTTGCTTTTGGCTTCTAGCATCAAGTTTGAGTCTTCTAGCTTCTGGTACATGAACATTTCCTACACATCCGAATACTTTAAAATGCTCGACGCTGGGCTTGAGACCACTCCAACACTCTTCTGGTGTCTTGTCTTTTACAGCAGATGTGGGGCTTCTGTTGAGCACATGGCAGGCCCATTTTGCGGCTTCTGGCCAAAACATTTTTGGCAGTCTCTTCTCTTCCAATATGGAGCGTACCATATTCATAATTGTGCGATTCTTGCGCTCAGCGACTCCGTTTTGTTGAGGTGTATAAGCTGTGGTCAATTGTCGCTTGATTCCTTGAGCTTTACAGAAGTTTGAAAATTCATTTGAATTGAATTCTCCTCCTCTGTCTGTTCTTAAACAACACAATGACAAACTAGTTTCCTTCTCTGCCATGGTTTTAAATTCTTTGAAAATAGTGAAGGCTTCACTTTTCTCATTTAGAAAGTAAACCCAAAGTTTTCGACTGAAATCATCAATAAATATCAGTATGTACCTTTTGTTTCCATGTGATTCAGGAGAAATTGGACCGCATATATCCGAGTGAATAAGTTGCAGTTGCTGTTTGGCTCTCCAGATGCTTTTCTTAGGAATAGCTTCTCGATGTTGTTTTCCAACCATGCAGCTTGTACAGATTTTTGATGAAGCATTCAATTTTGGAAGCCCTCGAACCAATTTCTTATTATGCAACAACGCCAAATTCTTATAGCTCAAATGACCAAACCTTTTGTGCCATATTTCACCAAGGTTATCAACATTTGCTTTGAAGCATGTAGATGTTGATATAAGAATGTTTGTTGTCACAAGAAACATTCTGTTGGTGGTCATTATGCTTTCCATTATGCAGCCTCTGTTCGGATGATATAGCTTGCAAACTCCATGCTTAATCATAATTGTGATGTCTCTATCTTGGAGCTGCCCAATACTCAGTAAATTATTGCATAAATCAGGAATAAAAAATACGTCGCTTACGATATGAGTGTTTCCTCTGAACTCCAATTTGATGTTTCCCTTTCCCATTACTTCTAGCTTTGAGTTATTTCCAAGCTTGACTGAATGCCTGAAGCTTTCATCCAGCTGTATGAACCATTCCTTGTTTCCGGACATGTGATTTGAACATCCGGAATCAAGAAACCATACTCCCTCTTTCTTGTTTGGATGAGAATCTGCTTGTGCCATCAGCAACATCTCTTCCTCTTCATTAAACTCAGCATAATTCGCTCTTTTCTCCCATGTTGGACACTCATACTGATAGTGCCCCAAATTATGACACTTGTAGCATTCCACAGTAGCCCTACTTGTAAATGGTCTGCCTCTACCTCTTCCTCGGCCTCTCGTTATGCCTCTGCCTCTGCCTCTTTCGTAACGCTCCTCGTGTGTCACTTTCAATGCCTGCTCCTCCTCATTTGAACCCTTCATTCTTTGCTCATGGATAAGGAGACTGCTTTGGAGTTCATCAACTGTTAGAGTTTCCACATTGTTAGACTCCTCAATGGAGCACACAACGTAGTTGAATTTTGTCACAAGAGACCTCAAAATTTTTGACGTAATATCGTTTTCTTTCACAGTCTCTCCGCAAGCTTTCATCCGCTTTGCTATGGAAAGAGCTCGTCCAAAGTATGCATTGACGGATTCTCCTTCTTTCATCTTCAGTACCTCGAACTCAGTCTTCAAACTTTGAAGCTGAGCTCTCTTCACTCTAGTTGAACCTTTGAACTTTTGTTTCATCGAGTCCCATATCTGCTTTGAGGTGTCATCATTTAGTATTGTCTCCAAAATTTCTCTATCAATGGCTTGATAGAGATAATTCTTCACCTTTCGGTCTTTCAGCTTCTGTTCAGCAATTGTTTTTGTCTCCTCATCAGTGGGCTGTCGGTTTTGTGGACCAACATCCACCCCATCCTCGACCAAGTTCCACATCTCTTTAGATCTGAGGAAGTTCTCCATCAGCTTTGCCCAATGCTCATAGAAGCCATCAAATTTGGGAATAGCTGGTTGCACAAATTTGCTGCTACTGCTGCTATCATTCATTCTCACGAATTTCTTTAAATTCTCTGTCTTTCTCTGATCAGGCCTCTTGACGAGGCTCTGGTACCAATTGTTGATCAAGGTAAGAATACAAAAATCTCAAGCTTTATTGATGTTGCAAACTTTACTCGATAATGAAAACAGAAAGTTGAGGTTGTATAAGTAGCCTTACAAAAAAACTGCTTAAAACTAAAACTCCTAATTTTCAGCCCTCTATGCTAAATAATAGGACTTACTAGAACTACCCCTTTTGACTAGGAATTTATTAACCGACTAAAATTCAAATACTAATTAAAACAAATATTAATATTTCAACACTATCACTTATCAGGTTTGAGAAAATATTTCATAAATTCATTTTTAACTTCAAAACCTTCATCTGTATTCATTTTGTTCTATTAAACCCAACACGGCCTATCGTGATAAGAACTACATTCTATTACATTATTCATAAAAGCATGAAATTGTATTCCAATTTTTAACTATATATGACATGCTTAATTTGCAGTTTTGATCTCTCGAGTATATCATGGTTATCAACTTGGTCCCTCGAGTTTCAGTGGCACGGAATCAGTCCCCCAACCATCCAAATCCAAATTGTTACAATTTGGTTTCTCTGGACTCCTTAGGCAGTTTTCATTCCAATCAGTTGAAATAGAATGATATGCTCTAACCCCTCTTTGATTCACTATCTTTACAGTGTAAGAAATCTGGGTTGTGCATATAACCCTAATCTAATCATGATACCATTGTGAATTGTGATGTTCATGTGGTGTCCTTTTTTGACAATGTCAACATGCAATGTCAGACCAGGTCAGCTAACATCGTTCACATAGACTCACAACAAAATGGTAACAAGAAGATTGGTAACCCAAACTCGCGTGATTGGAACTTAATAGACCAAAACTGCACAATTGTATTACGCGCCAGACTACAAGTTCAAATAAGCCTAGATAAAAAAAAAATAGGGGACCTCATCAGACATTTCAACATAGAAAAGTTCTAAACAAATAAAACACTTCACCTGCTCCTTCAGCTCCTCAGAAATATGAAGTTTGTCATACGAAATCTCATTTATAGCTTGTTCAAAACGAGAAGCGAGATCCGTGAATCTGCACTTAATTTTCTCCCTCTCCAATATCTACAATAACAAGCAACAAAACCAATCAGAAAAGAAAAAAAAAACACTGTATCATAATTCTAAATTGCATTCCACAACCGCAATTGCAGCTGCAATATAACAGACACCACAACTCCATTTGCCTTTACTACACAATAACAGTTTGCAGCTTAACAGCAACCACAATTAATGAACAATGCAGTATATTTATAGCAACAAAAATGGAATTGCATTAATTTAAATCTAAAAAAATAGAAACAAAAAACCCTAATTTTAACAAACATGAATATAAATTAGTAACTTTTGAGTATAGCTAGCAATGCAAACCATGTAGAGCTGGCTTGAGCGAGAACAAAATCGAAGCAAACTCTTTGCGGAGAGAAAAGCTTCTTGGAGCGAAACGAGAGTTTCATAAGGAACAAAAACGACGTCGTTAACGAGGTGTTGAAAGAGAGGAATGAGGAAATTGATTCTACGGCTGAGATCGAAGCATTGAGTTTTTATAAGGGAATTGAAGGTGGAGATTTGAGAGATTTCGGTAGCAATGTCGATGAGGTTGTGAAGAATAGTGAAACCCTTGGTTTTCGCCATTGTTGCTCGCATGGGTTTGGAGGTAGAAGCTGTATTTTGAAGTATTGTTTTTTGAGAGAGAAGGTTAAGAAAGAGGGACACTTTTTCACAGCTGTTACCTAGGTGGGTCCCACTAGATCAGCTTCGAATTGGAAAACTAGGTGCTCTTTTTTGGAAACAGTGGTTTTATTTAGGAAAAATGTGATTGTTTGGTTTTTTTTAAGATAACGTATATTAAAAGAAAAAGAGATATGAAATTGAATTGTTTTTCCTAAAGATATTATAGAATAAATAATTATATTTTTTTTGTCTAGATACTTTATCTAAATTAGCATATTTATAAAGGTAGGATATTATATTTTACTTGTTTAGAGTAAATCAAGATATTTGTACGCTTATCAAAATAATTAAATTTATTATAAGATTGACATTTTTTATACGCATCCACTAGAACAAATATTTAAAAATATGTACCATTCAATTTTTTTAAAATTAGATTTGTATTTTCAATTAAGGGCGTGAATGGAATTCATCTTATAAGATATTATTTGTCTATTAAGTACTTTTCTTATCATGTTTTGGTGTAAAAGCAAGTATAGATTTGTCATAGAAAGTGTATAATTCAAGCAGACAATTAAAGAAGGGTCGTCAGATAATAGAACGAATTATATTCTGACATTTATTTGCTTGAATGACTATGATAGAAATAAAAGTTATGAATTTTCATAAACTCTAATAAAACCTCTATATAAGAGAATACATACGTCAATTTAAAGTAAACACAAATGTTTCTTAAACTTTATACAAGTCACATCTAAGAATCTCTTGCTTGAGTGTTAGAGTGATCGTAGGTACCAACCCCCCCTTCTAATCAAATGAAACAACCATGCGTGAAAGATCTTCAGGCTCGAGGTTGTTAGTAACTAACCATATTCTTCTTTAAGACTAAAATGGCGAACCATTTTCTCAATCATCACTAAAATGGAGAATCAGGGAAGAATGACAATATGTAACTCCAACTGCTTGAGATCTATGGCGAACGAAATCATGAGGAGGAGCCCGCATCAGGAGGAAGTGTGGATCTAATTGCTTGTGGATAATAAAGATCAGTATCTAGAGTTTTGATGACAACAATGCATGGCAATATCTTGTTGGTAACCAAATCATCTTATAAGAGAACTCAAGATTAAGTGTTTATACAATCAAATACTAACTAGCAACGTCTTGAAACTACTTCGATGAAAGGTGTGAAAGCTTGTCAGGTCATATCTATCAGTTTGTTTGAGTGAACTAAGTACTGTAAAAGTAAGTTAGTAGCTTAAGAGTATTAAGGCAACTCACGCACACGCGCGCGCCTTAAAATATATTTTTATCTTGAAAGTGATTTTCTAAATCAGGATCAAGTGATTAAAAAGCTATCCAAACATTTTCTTAATCATCTAATCAATTAGAAAGATGAGCCAATCGATTGGCAAAACTTTTTTATCTACCCAATCAATTAAAACACTTGTAAAATTGATTAGAAGGATGATAATCAATTTTACAATCAGCAAGGATAATACATTAATGACTTGTTATGCCTTTATGTCCAAACTTTCCTAATTAGCATTGGACTTTGATAATTGATTAGATAGTAAATTCAGCTCATGGATTTTTCCTTTCTTAGTGTTTCTAACTACTATATAAGAGAGGGTCTTCCTCACTTCATACCACGTCATTTTCCAATGTTTTCA
This sequence comes from Lathyrus sativus, assembly GCA_963859935.3. Lineage (NCBI taxonomy): Eukaryota > Viridiplantae > Streptophyta > Magnoliopsida > Fabales > Fabaceae > Lathyrus > Lathyrus sativus. The sequence goes on from OZ012737.1 coordinate 289,748,311, forward strand.
TATTTCTTTGAAATTTATCTCTTTCTCTCCCTTTGAAAAATATTTCTATTCACTTCTAATTGTCTTAGTGCTATTAAGTGAACTTTTAGTTGCGAGAAGATACTTTTATAAGTGGTTGTGCTAATCATTTATATTCTTAAGGGTGTGATACCTTTAAGAGATTGAGTTTGGTTCTTGAGATCAACCTTTACAAAATATTGTTGCGGTTAGAATACGATATCAAATTATTAATTAATTTGAATCGCATCTTTAGTTCACAACCGCTCTTTGATTTATCCGAAGGAAAAGGTCAAAAGAGAAAAACATGATTTTACATCGTAAAGACAATGCGGGGAGAGATCTAGGTAAGGGGTTGGTTAAGCTTAGGGAAGATACTAGCACCCTAAACTTCTGTAGTACTCTACAGGAACCTTTTGTTTATTGTATGTTTTTTTTTATTTTATTATCTGCTTTAATATATATTGAGTTAAGGGATAGAGTGACCTAAACACCTAACGGTTAGTCCTAAGTTTACTCGGCAAGACGTCGCATCTTGTGCCTACATATCCTGACGGGAAGGAAATCAGAGTAATTGTAGTTCCCCTCGAAAGGGAGGTTAGAAACTTCTTGACTATGGTCAAGGTTTCAAGGGGAGTAAACGTATCTTAAGGACACGCTTACGTGGAGTTTTGAAACTCCTATTTCTATGTTGAATTTGTTAAATGAAATTAGGGTTAAATTAGGGATTCCACAGTGGGAAACCCTAAACAGAGTACGGCGACTCTTTGACCTAATGCTAGGGTAAAGGGTATTTTCGTCCACGGCGGGACGCCTAGGCTAAATAGGGTTTAGAAGCTATTGAAATTGGGGTTATTGACTCGGCGGTCAAACGGCTAAACCTAATTCCTTCGGAGGGAAAATAACGGTAAAATATGCAAACATGGCAAGATATTATATGGCAGAAATTAAAATGCAGAAAGTAAAGAAAGCGTCGCGACGATCACTCGCGTAAATTACAAATCCCAAAAAAAAAAGATAAAATAAACCCGCGACCATGGCCTCGCGTAAATTACATCCATGGAACAAAATAAATTGAAATAAATATGAATCGGAATCTATGTATAATCTGAGTAGAGAAACAGAGAACATTAGTGAAAAGTTAGACGGAAATATGGCAAACACAGTTTATATTAAAAGAAACACGAAAATAAAATTTGGAATTTTTATTATTGTTTTGTTAATTTTTATACTCTGTTTTTTATTAAAATTTTAGTCTTAATTTTAAAAGGTTTTAATTTTTAAATAAACAAAACTTTAGTTTTAACTTTTTATCTTTAGAAAGTTTTAATCTTAATTTAAAAAGAAAAGTTTTAATTTTAATTTTTAAAAGAGAAAGTCTTAAATTAAAAAAAGCTCTAATCATAAGTTTTGTTTAAAACAAGAAGTTTACATTTAAAAAAAAAACTCGTTAGTTTTACTTTAAAAGAATGTTAGTTTTAAAATTTTAAAGAAAGTTCTAGTTTAAAAAAAAAAGTTTTAACCCTTTCTAACATGTTTTAATTTTTAATCCTTAAAACTTTATTTTAACATAAACAAAAAATGCTAATTTTAATACTTAAAAAAAAGAAGGTTTTAATTTTAGTAGTGGGTTAATTTAAAGTTAGTAAAAATGTTTTTACTTAACTATAAAAGTGTTTTAAACACTGTTTATTTATTTAAAAAAAATTGCTAGTGGTTAGTGTTTTAATTAAGAAAAAGTTTTAAGTTTTTACTTACTGTAATTATAATCAAAAACTGGTTTTAGTTATAATTCACAAAAAGGGTTTTTTAGTTAGAATAAAAAAATGGTTTAGAAAATGAAATGGTGGTTTAATTATTTGGAAGAGGTTTTAATTGGGATAACAGAAAAGTTTACATTTCAGTTGTCGGTTGGTGATGCTTTCGCTTGTTCTTCGCCGGCGGCAACGGTTCTCGACGAACTTCTTTGGATCTCTTTTCCTCTTTCTCAAATGGAGGTGATGATGATGAGCTTGGAAGCTCTTCTGAACCTCCAGATCTTGACGGCCGCCGTTTTTCTTTTTGTCTCCTTCTCCCCCTTTTCTCAAATGCAACTCATGTTTATATAGGTAACAAAATAATTTAAATAAAATACGAAAATAATAATTAAATAATAAAAAAAACTATTTTTGTTATTTTTTTTATGAAAATAGAAAAGTTAGAATAAAAATAAAAGAAACAAAACAAAAAGTGAAGAAGGTGGGATTCGAACTCTCGACCTCTCACACTCACAACTCCTTACACACGATTTCCTGCCAATTGTACCATTTTATTCATTCGAAATGAAGTGACACTAGAAACTATGTAAAGGTAGGCCAAATTTGGGGTGCAACAGATGCCCCTATTTAAATAGCTTCACCGGATGATTTGAGCAGCGGAGACTCGAGAAATCGCGGTGAAAGGGATTTAAATACAGATGACCGAAAATTTGGTCCCTAGATGCAGTGATATGCAATGATATGGACAAAATAACACGAACTATAATGCTGATAATGACATGAATCTAATATGATGTGTATGATGGAATGATGAATGCAAGGATGCAGACGACACGACGACATAGGGGACAGACGCGACGAGTAACTACACTGGAGAATACGACGCACTGGTGGAATAGCACGACAATTGTCACTTTAGAACGAACAGTAACACAGGATCCACACGGCGGTAGGATCAGGTAAACGACAAGTGCTGGAATTTCCGGGTCATTCCTTTAAGCGAAGAGATCGAGCGGGATCTTCAGGAATCATCAGAAATTATACAGAGAGAAACAAACACCAGAGATACTCGGAAAAACCATCGAATAACCTCGGGGTCAAAGAAACAAATTTCAGGGACATCCGGAAGAACATCGAATGAACTCTAAAACATACCAGAGATACTCGGAAAAACATCTAATAAATCCTAGGCTATATCCAGAAACAAAAGGATGACATCTATAGGAGCATGAGATGAAGACAAGTTTTTGAAGGTAAATCCGAAACATTTAGGAAAGCAATAAATGTACGGGGCAAGTTTTGAAGACCTATCTAGAAGAACATCAGATAAGCAACAAAGGGGTTCTAGAAGAACGTCAGAACAAAAACTCAGTCTGGAAAAGCCTCAGAAAAAGAACAGATCCGGAAAACCATCGGATAAGATTCTGGAAAACCATCAGAATCACAGGGTATCTGGAAAATCGTCAGATAGAGTTCTGGAAGAACATCAGAACAAAGACTCGATCTGGAAAACCATCAGAAGGAGGAATTTATTCGGAAAACCATCAGAAAGATTCTGGAAAACCGTCAGAGTTGTAAAAGAATATCTGGAAAACCATCAGATAAGAGATACTCAATCTGGAAAACCTTCAGAAAGAGAAACAGATCCGAAAAACCATCGGATAGATCCTGGAAAACCATCAGAATCAAAGGAAAATATCTGGGAAACCATCAAATACGTAACAACGAAGTTCTGGAAGAACATCAGAACAACGAGACTCAATCTGGAAAACCATCAGAAAGAGACATTAAAATCAGGGTACCAGACATCCAATAATGGCTTTGAATGAAAGGTATAAACACAATATATGAGAATAGTGTTGGACGTAAAAGGAACATGCATATCTGGAAAACCATCAGATAAGAAAAACATCATATCTGGAAGAACATCAGATGGACATGACACAAAGTTGTTTGGTAGGTGCCAAGTAAGTTGGACTTTGACCACAAGGTAAGACCTGGATAAAACACGACCTCGGGAGAAATACAAATGAGGATGAAACACTCATGCTATGCATAGGTATGAAATGTATGTGTATGTGAATTATGTTATGAGATATGATCAAATGCAAATGCAGATGTCGACGACAAGGCTCGACTCTTCTGGTAAGATGACAAGACTGGAAAACTGATTCCTCAACCCGGAGATCACTGCCACTTACTAAATTGTAATCAGGTTGATGGTCCTCGTAGGAAGGATGGAAATCCGCTTGGAGATCTTTCAAGTAAACTGCCCCAGATTAAATTGTCCATTACAGATGAACTGATAATTGCTTCAGCTTGTCTGATTCTGAAAATGGTTGTTTTACTGTACCCTCGAAAGGTTTGCCCCAGTCCGAGTCTTGAAAATCTAATGGATAAACCAGATCTGAGAAGATTTTGCCCCTGATAGGATCACTTGACCAAGTTTCTCGATTGTTTAAAAATTCCTTAGAGGAAAGCCAGTTTGCAAACAAAAATATTCATATGAACATGGTAATGCAAAGTTCATGCAACTTTTGAAATCAAAATTATTTTTGAAAGATGAAAAATAAATGAGTCATCGGTTAGAACGCGGAGGTCCAGGACGCTCAAAGTTTAATACAAGTATACGGCCAAAATAAATGATTCACAAAGATCTTTAGGAGTCAGCTTACGCAACCTTGCTATAGTATGCTTTCAAAATATCCTTGTTTCAATTAGGTCTTTTGAAGGTTGTAACGTGGCCTGGTTCACGGTTTATGAAACAAAGGATAAAGGCTCAAAATTCGTTTGTTCCCACCCAATCTACGTGATAATCTTCAATCCTACGCTCAGTTAACTCATATTATGCATTCAGGTTCCTATAGGTTAGGAATTGCACTGATGGTAGCAGGGATGGTTCAAAAGTCAAGGGACCTACGAAAAGGCAGCCACTGCTTCTTTACAACATATGGTTCTTCTGACATTGAGGATTTTCAGGGTAAGGATTTAAAGATCTCCTCTTTTTATTATACCTAACTTTTGCCCGAACTGTCTTTTCTTGTGAAGATTACAGTCAACAGGATGCCCCAGTTTTGCCTAAGTCTCCTTTATAGGTTTTGACTTAGCGGGCTTTTTATATTTTATTTTGTTTTTTCCGAAAGAAAGAGACTGCCTATCTTAAATGATTACGGTGAACCATCATTGGTATTTTGGCTTTAAAAAGGCATCTTCGACACTTGTTGTGTACGAAGGAAAATTGTTAGTGCGACCTTTATATGAAAGGCGTATTGTAGGAAAACACAACCAAGTTAACTGAGAACTACCCATGCCCCCAAGGTTAAGATTGCGGGTTTTTGTAAAGAAAGAAACTCCAACTTCTAAGCTCGAAGAGGGTGACAAGGGGATAACTTCCTTATTTCTCCAGTGTTTGGGGATCGAAACAATGCCTTACATCGTCAACAAAGTTTGATTGAAAGCATACTGACAACAGTTATGGGTATAACGTTTTCATCATCCTCCCTCCAATCTTTGCATACCAAAAATTCGGACAAAAATAAATATTTGAAAGATAAAGCATAGAGATGAAAATAATAGATAAAATGAATTAAATCAAAAGTTGCAATGCTCAGTTCATTAATATAAAAGTACAAACATAGTTCGAAAGCAAACAGCTAATAAAATAAGGAAAATACAAACAATGAGAAACAAAAGCCTAATGATTTAATCAGTGAGCCATCCTCTGGGGTCAGCCCGAAGCTTCACTTTTGATGTGTTGGCAACAGATTTTTCTGGATATTTGGAGGGTTATCTTCAAAATCAAGTATTCCATCCCTCATAAACTCACGCACTCTGGCTTTCAGTGCAAAACAATGCTCCATGTCGTGGCCTAAAGCACCCTCATGAAAAGCGCACTGGAAATCAGCCCTGAATCCAGCTGGAAGAGGATTAGGAGGTGGTAAAGCTTTGGTAGTAATCAACCCTCGTTGAACCAAGTACGGATATAGCTTCGTGTAAGTCATGGGAATAGGATCAAATTGGTTCCTATTTCGAGACTGGTCTTGTCTAATAACTGGACGTTGAGCGGTCTGAGCTGGCTGTGGAGCAACAACAGGTTGAGATCCCTGGCAAGGCTTTCTTGATTCGGTCATGACAACATTGGTCTGCTCGTCCTTCCTCTTATGGAAATTCCCATAGGATTTCTTTGCACCATTAGAAGATTCGGCAGCTTTGGATACCTTCTCATTTTTCAAACCTTCTTCTAACCTTTGGCCAATAGTCACCAGATCTGTAAAGCTTGAAGAGACACTCCCAATCATCTTTTCCCAATAGAAATGAGACAAAGTATCCATGAACATTCCTGTCAGTTCCTTCTCAGCTATAGGGGGTTCGACTTGGGAAGCTAACTCCCTCCAACGCTGAGCATACTCCTTGAACGACTCTTTTTCCTTCTGAGACATACTTTGAAGCTGACGACGATCGGGATCCATATCCAAATTGTGTTTGTATTGCTTCATAAAAGCGTTGACGAGATCTCGGAAGCAGTGGACACTGTTATGCTCTAAGTTCATATACCATTTAAGAGAAGCACCACTCAAACTATCCTGAAAGCAATGGATGAGCAACTTCTGATTGTTGGTGTAAGCTGCCATCTTTCGGAAGTACATGACTAGATGGGCTCTTGGACATGAATGACCTTGATACTTCACGAACTTAGGAGTCTTGAACTTGGCAGGCAAAACAAGACCAGAAACTAGGCACATATTATCGGCATCAATGTTGAAGAAATCAGTACCTTCGACAGCTTGGAGTCTCTTGTTTATGATCTGAAACTGTTCACGGGTGATCTCAGGCTCAACAAAATCTTCCTGGTCTCCCTTTTGCCCACCGGCAGCATTATACTCATAAGGAGGATTCTCAAAGGGAGCTTGGATAGTCTGGTTAACCGTGTGGACCACAGGTTGGGCCTCGGTAAGGACAGGAGCTTGAAAAACCGGTCTGGCAGTCTAACCAATCATAGCGGCAGATGCAATAGGTGGAGAGTAGTTATGAGGTAAACCAAACTCAGGCCAAGTAGATGGTGGCAACGAAACAGGAGGTGGATCAGCGCCCGAAACTTCCTGAATGATAGTCCTCTGAGGTGGCTCTCCTCTGGCAATCAACACTTGAAGCATCTCGGTAAGGCTGGTCATGCCTGCTTTCAACTCATCAATCTCCATTCGGGCCTCTGCATTATGTTCCTCTTGTTCTGACATTTGGCGTCTATAGTTAGCTCTAGTCTGATATCTGTGTCGAGGAATCAGCTTGACGACTCAACGGAACACTGGAAGATAAAGACAACTGGACATGAGAAACCCGGGGACAGATGCCATGCAAGACATGATGCTAATGCAATACAATAGTTCCAAGAACTTCAACGGTCGATTGCAAACATTTCTTTTTTAGGAAAGTTGGAAACGGTTTTAAATTTTGAAATGTAGGACTTTTGAATTCGCAAAGGACTGTTGAATTCCTTGAAACTAGGAATGATGTTTTATGAATGTCATGTACAAATACACACAAACAACAAAGTCCTAGGTTAGAGGAACAATGAATGGAGTTAAGGTCTACCCTTCCCAAAAGGTATGCACTATGGGGTAGTTGTACCTGCAGAACAAGGTTCTAAAGAGGTGTCCAAAGTCATCAGTCCATCTTTCGGATATTATCAATTTCCCAATTGACTCGGTGGCTAATAATATCCTCAAGAAAGCCACTTTTGAGTGTAGTATCATGTAGCAAATATTTTGGGATTACTCCCTCATAGTTCCCGCACTACGTCTTAGATAAGGCCAAAGTGGTGTTAAGGTACTCCCTCATAGTTCCCTAAACTATATGCAAATGACAAAATAAAAGAAAAACAAAACAAAATGAATAAATGCGCATGACAATTAGCAATTAATCTAAGTTGTAATCCAGGCTGGGCCCAAAGGTGGGGTGTGGATAGCGCATCTGACTAAGCCCAAAACAAAAATAAAGGAAAATCATGGAAATTAGAGAAAACCTCGTGGCAAATAGCAATGTTATCAAGTTGTTTTCAGGATATGGGCCTAACTGGAGGTGTGCATAGCAAGCAATGATTAAGCCCACCCAAACTGAATTAATGAAACGGTGAGTTTCAATCAAACTCATTCTCCTTAGAAAACGAAACAAGATCGTGGCCATTGGTTTGAGTCTTCAGTCCAATGTCAAACATAATCCAATGACCTAGCAGTCATCTTCTCCAAATTTCAAAAAGGAGAGGGAAATGTTCAGGACAGTGGCCTGAGCTTTGCGCCACCGTCATCTCCGGTTAGGTCATCCCCAAAGCGCATCAATCAACACAACTAAACACCCTATCCTACTCAAAATCAACCCCTGAGCACGAATATCGCCTCCAATTTCATTGATTCTCACTCAATCTTTAAAACCGATCCAAGTTTCAGAATATGGCTCAAATCGTGAATCACTCAAAACCTAAAATTAAAGCTCATAAACTCATCTACACGTATCAGGCATGAGTTCTGGCTATTCAAACATGCTTAATTCATCAAGAACCAAGAGTTCTACTCCTCAACAGAAATGGTGATACACCTAATTTGGTCTCTAAACACTCCAATTGTGCACTGAAATCCACCTAAGCACCATCACTAATCTATTCCCCTATCAAATCCTATTCAATTCTCCCTAATCTAGAGCAAAAATTGAAAGATGCATACCTGGAAAAATGTGATGAACAGAGGGTGATTTTGCTCGATCCAAGCTCCAATTCTTTCCAGATTCACTCAAGAACACTTCCCCAAGCTTCTGAAACAAGCAATTTGCCTTGAATCTTCACCAATTGCAAAACACGATTCTTGATGCAGTTGGGAAAATTTCAATTGCTCTCCCTTGATTCTCTTCACCTCTTGCCCAAAAAATAATTTGAATCAGTTACAATGAATATATAGAGTGTGTTAGAACACTCTAGAACTTTCTGTAATCATCTAGATGAGATTTTGAATTTCTCATTCTCTTCCAATTTCTCATATGTGACAGTCATGAATGTGCCCTGTTCTCAGCCTGATCTTGCTTGAATTTCTCACCTCGTGACATTTTGAAATGAATGGGATGTGTATCTTCCTTGTTTTTGATCCCATGGTAATGGATTGATATGTTGCTTCCACCTTAAGTCACAAAATAAAAGTGTGTGAAAATGGCCTCAATTAAAAAATGTGACAATGCCATCATTCTTAGAATGGTTTTTCTGATCAATTTGGCATATAATGTTGTTCAATTTGGCCACAAAACAATTTTCCCCAAATTTTGGCCTTTTAATGACTTTAATTTCTTCCTTTTTAAGCCATTTCAAGCAACTTTGTGTTCCAAGCCAAACCAAACTCTCATGACCACTGGGTTGCACTCAAAACATCATTTTGAACAAGTTTCATGTTGAACAATTTTCCATTTGAAGCTTGCAAGTTGGAGTTATGGACCTATGATCACAAATGACCTATAATCACCAATACCCAAAATACCCCTGGCTTGCAAAGATCATAACTTGAGTTCTACAAATCCTATCAAGGACTTCTAGTACTATATGGAAATCTAAGATCAATATCTACAACTCTCATGTTGGCTAAAAATCCATTTGAAAACTCCTTGAAGGGAAAAAGTTGCTTGGAAGTCAAGTGACTTTTACAGATAAATTTCATAGTCATCTGATGACCTGTAACTTGCAAGGACCATAACTTGAGTTCTACAAATCCCCTTGAGGACTTCTAGTACTCAAATTAAAGGTATTGAAATGATCTACAAGTTTCATGTTGGCCAAAGATCCATTTGAAACGTTTATTTGGACTTATGTGGCCTTGAAGTTAGGCACTAAATAAGGGATTTTACACTGAAACCCTAATTTAGCAACTTCCCACATCCTTGATTCTTCTTTGCTTGACCTTGGCACAACACCACACATTTATCAAAATACCAATCCATGAATCCCATGACCTCAAAGTAGGCTTTGAAGCTCTTCAATTACTCAATTGACCTAGGATTGACCCAGATGAAACCCTAGTTGACTGCACCTCAACTGTGGCTCTCATACTTGAATCAATGACTTGTCTCAGCTTCAATAGGGTCCTCTAGGCATCCCATGAGATCCATACACACCTCAAATTCACATTCCATGTTTCACATCCCACTGATGATTCTCAATATTCCTCAAGATAGGAGCAAAACCCACATGTAGGCACTCAAACTTCTCAAGACTCCAAATCCCTTCTTGATGGCTTGGATGACTTCTCATACTTGGATAACACCTCTTGCTAGGCCCTTCTCTTGATAGACACCGTTGATCCCTTGTTGGAGGCATGCTATGCTATGATATGCCAATGATTGAACTATGTAAATGATGTAACTATGCAAATGAAATGCAATGAAACATAAATTAGGCAAGAAAAGGTTGAGAAAATTTTGGGGTGCAACTGCTGCCCCTATTCAAACGGCTTAGACCCGACTGGGTGAAGAGCGAACGACCTTCAAACAATCGAGGTACGAGACGGTTGAATACCAAGAAACCCGGAAATTTGCCAACCGCAGAAATAAACTGCACTGCTTGGGGAGCAACGTCCCCTATCTGAATCCGGTTGTTACGGCAACAACTGATCCAACGTATGATAATAATTCTGATTTCAACTTCAACCACCTATGTAACGCCACAAGTACTGAACAAATTTTTGCAAAAACACCTCCGTCCACAACTGGACTAACCTTGTCAACACAAGAAGAGAAACAAATTCGTCAACACGAATAAAGATTCTGTCGTCACAGGAGTAACCTTGTCCACATCTGGACCCAAATTTCGTCAAACCACGAGTAAGTACAAATCTGCCCACGTCAGGACTCCCATTTCATTAACCCGAAGAAATCTCAACAACACGGGAGTAGAACTTTGTCCACGTTAGGACGCTTGTTTCGTCAGCACGAAGAAATCCCCTCAACAAGAGCAAAACTTTGTCCATGTTAGGACACACACTTCGTCAACACGAAGAAATCCCATCATAAACTTGTCCACGTTAGGACTTCACATTCCGTCAACACGGAGAAAACCCGGCGACTTCGCTGGGGATGAGTTGTTTGCATCTCGTCAACACGAGGAGATCCTATCAACATAGGCAATAAAATCTTATTTGCGTCTCGTCAGCACGAGGAACTCCTATCAACATTGGAATAAATTGTCCACGTCAGGACTCACATCTCGTCAACACGAGGAAATAAACCCGTCACCATGAAGAGAAATAAAATTTTCCACGCCAGGACTCCATCTTGTCAACACGAAGAACGGTAAACTTGTCCACGTCAGGACTCGCATCCCATCAACATGAGGGAAGGTAACTTGATTTGTCCACGTCAGGACTCACATCTCGTCAACACGAGGAAATCCTATCAACATAGGAGTAAATTGTCCACGTCAGAACATCGTTTCATCAACACAAAGAAAGATAAATTTGTCCATGTCAGGACTCGCGCATCTCGTCAACACGAGGAACTATAAACTTGTCCACGTCAGGACGCACATTTCGCCAATACGAAGAAAGATATCTGCTGGGTATAAATGGTCCACGCCAGGACACCATTTCGTCAACACGAAGAGTAATCAATTTGTCCACGTCAGGACTTCACATTTCGTCAACACGGAGAAATCAAATCTGCCCACGTTAGGACTAGCACATCTCGTCAACACGAGGAAATAAATCCGTCCATGTTAGGACACACACTTTGCCAACACGAAGAAATCCCGTCAATACAGGAATAAATTGTCCACGTCAGGACCCATATCTCGTCAACACGAGGAACTCCTATCAACATAGGCAATAAAATTTTGGCAACTTCCGGGGAAATACATCCGTTTATCCATACGGGAAGATACTCTGAATACAATTTCTCTGCTTATCTCTGCAGTAGCTAACTCCATTGGTCCCAACCCACGAACCTTTTAGCACTGACGTGACAGTGACTTTGAGGAGGACTCTACTGGGGATATCGGGAAGCCAAACTGCCAAACGCCTGTTTCGATAATCAGCAGCAGCTTCTGAAATTTTGATTCATGAAACCCTTTGATGCTGACGTAACAACAAATTTGAAGAAAATAATCCGCTGGCCGGATAAGAGAAACTTCAACAAGCAACTCTGTGGGGAAAATAGTAAGATGAACCATATCATCACACGTCTCGCGGCGGGACCTCGAATACCTGGTAATAGATCTGAGCTAGAACTCCATACTCCTGCTGAGAAAACACACTTGAAAGCAAAAGGTTAACCAACCTGATCTATGTTTCGAAATGCATATGTTTGAAAATGATGCAATGCCCCATACGGCATGGAAATGCTATGCACATGTTTGAAAATGGCGTGATGCCCCATACGGCATGGAGATGCTATGCATTTGTATAGATGCAAATATAACGATATATGCAAATGCAAATGCAGGCTCAAGCTGTCGGGGCCACTCTGATAATGATGTCTCAACAACATGAATGCTGAGGACAAAGCCAACTCCGCTGGGGAGAACAAGTATCATAAGGTATTCCGGTAAAATAAATGCCGAAAACACAATCAACTTGGCCGGGGAGAGATTAAACATCAATTTCCACTGGGAGGAAAGAACAAACACCCTGCTGGTGAACAAACTTAGCTGGGGAAGAAGCGACACTTCTGGGCAAAGCACACTGTCTGGGCACAATTTACACATTCAGAGTTACCACTCCGCTGGGGACAATCATCCCGACGGATGTAAGACGACCTGTGGGGAGCAAGAAAACCATCATTCGCGGATATAAACCTTTCGAACCAACAACTTGGTTAACTATTGCGGGAATCTCCCATGCTGGAGATTGCACGTGCACATCTTCGATTCGCTGAGGAGCGCACCCTCTGCAGGGGACATTGATTTTGACTTGATGGGGTTAATCCTATGGACGACTTTCCATGAGGACACTCTCCTGGGGAAAATAATTCCCTCCTTCGGGAAGGGATAAATGTCATTTCAACTCTCTGGGGATAAGCTGCGACTAGCTGAGGAATGACATCAACTGGAGTCAGGTCTTACGTCGAGCGACCTTGGCTGGGGAATACAATTCCTGACCGTTTGCTCCAAAGTAAGAACCCTGCAAAACACAAACGAGACAAAACAGGCCTATACAACAGAATCTATCCGGGTTAGCATCTGTGACATTACTTCAGTCAATTCGAAGTTTTAGCAATTATTGGCAAGGGCCAGCAAGATTATGTAAGTGCAAGTTTATCAAAAACATCGGCGTCTTTCACAAACAAAACAGTAAAGAACAAGCATCAAGTACTGAATAACATGTTTTATTGATAACGGGCCTCTGAATAGGCGAAGTTTTGTACACTGGATGCAACTCCTGAAAAGAGGAAGTTACGCACAACCACACATAAATATATGCACAAGAAGCATAAAGAAAATACAAAACAATATTTGTATACATGTCGGCAACGTGGCACAGACAAACACCATGAGCTGATCCTCCTATGACTCGCCTGACTCTGCACTTTCCTGGTACTCGATTTTCGGAAGAGATTTTTTTTGGATAGACGGCCCCCAGGTACTCCCGAACCACTAAGCAATGCCGTATCAAATCTGGACCGCAGTCATTTGCTTTTTCAATCCCTAACTTTTGCGTGAACCGCCCTTTGCGGGTTTTCAATTCACCGGGATACCCTTTTTTGCCGAAGTCGCCCTTTTCAGGTTTTCGACTTCGCGGGTGTACATCTTTTCAATTTTATCCCTAACTTTTGCCCGAACCTTTTATTCATTTTTATGGCTCGCCTGGATGCCCCATTTTTGCCTGGACTCTCTTTTTACTGTCCAGCGGGTCACTTTCAAGCAAAGTATTTTTTAACTGCGTCCGAATTCACAGGAGACGTAAAGTCCTCACCATCCATGGTGGATAGTAACAAGGCTCCTCTAGAGAAGACTTTTCTGACAACGTAGGGACCTTCGTAATTGGGAGTCCACTTGCCCCTGTGATCTGATTGTGGTGGGAGAATCTTTTTCAAAATAAGATCGCCCGTCTGAAAGCTTCGAGGGCACACCTTCTTGTCGTAAGCTTTCTTCATCCGGTTCTGATACAACCGACCGTATGCGAGAGAAGCCAGTCTCTTTTCATCCATTAAGCTAAGCTGATTCAGTCTATCTTTAATCCATTCTGCCGCGTCGAGTTGGACATCACGTAAAACCCTCAGGGAAGGAATCTCGACCTCCAACGGTAACACCGCCTCCATCCCGTATACCAATGAGAAAGGGGTTGCCCCGGTTGATGTACGTACCGTCGTATGATAACCGTGCAAAGCGAAAGGTAACATCTCGTGCCAATCCTTATACGTCACAACCATCTTCTGAACAATCTTCTTTATGTTCTTATTGGCCGATTCGACAGCGCCATTCATCTTGGGCTGGTAAGGAGAAGAATTGTGATGCTCAATCTTAAAATTCTGACACAGCTCTTTCATCATTTTATTATTCAAATTTGAACCGTTGTCGGTGATAATCCGCTCAGGGATTCCATATCTGCAGATAATATCTCGTTTGATAAATCTGGCTACCACTTGTTTGGTCACATTGGCATATGATGCTGCTTCCACCCATTTGGTGAAGTAATCGATTGCCACCAAAATGAACCGGTGTCCGTTTGATGCTGTAGGCTCAATCTTGCCAATCATGTCATTCCCTACATCGAGAAAGGCCACGGTGATGACATCACATTCAGAGGACTTGGAGGCACATGGATTTTATCCGCATAAATCTGGCATTTATGACACCTCTTTGCGAACTTGAAACAGTCTGTTTCCATGGTCAGCCAGTAATAACCTGCCCGCAGCAACTTTCTTGTCATAACATGCCCACCCGCATGTGTACCAAATGTACCCTCATGTATCTCTTCCATGAGCAACTTCGCTTCTTTCTCATCTACACAACGTAGCAACACCAAGTCGTGGTTTCTTTTGTACAGGACACTGTCCGGATTCAGATAGAAATTGCCAGCCAATCTCTGAGAGTCTTCTGATATCGACTGGATGCCCCAGCCGGATACTCCTTGTTCTTCAGGAAATTCTGGATGTCAAAATACCAGGGTTTACCATCAGGAGCTTCTTCAATGGCGAATATGAAGGCAGGCCTATCGAGCCGAGAGATAACAATCTGGGGAGCCTCGTTCCAGAAGTTAACTTTATACATTGAAGACAATGTCGCCAGGGCGTCAGCCATTTGATTTTCTGCTCGCGGCACGTGATGCAATTCCACCTTGTCAAAGAAAGGCAACAATCTCCTTGCATAATTCATATAGGGTATCAAATTGGGCTGACGTGTCTCCCATTCTCCTTTAATCTGATTCACCACTAGAGCTGAGTCTCCGTATACATCCAGGTTCTTGATTCTCAAATCAATGGCCTCTTCCAGACCCATGATGCAAGCCTCATATTCAGCCTCATTATTGGTAACAGGAAAAGTCAATCGGGCAGTAAATGGGATGTGCGACCCATGAGGAGTAGTGATAATTGCACCTATTCCGCTACCATGGGAATTTACAGCTCCGTCAAATATCAACTGCCATTTGGAACCTAACTCTGGTCCTTCGTCCGGCAACGGTTCTTCACAATCTTTCATCTTCAGGTACATGATATCCTCGTCAGGAAAATCAAACCTCATCGATTGGTAGTCCTCAACCGGCTGCTCAGCAAGGTACTCTAACAGAACGCTACCTTTAATAGCCTTTTGCGAGACATATTGGATATCATGTTCGGTCAACACCATCTGCCATCGGGCAATTCTTCCGGAGAGTGCTTGCTTTTCAAACACGTATTTGATTGGATCCATCTTTGAAATTAGCATGGTTGTATGATTCAGCATGTATTGCCTCAAACGTTTGGCGGCCCAGGCTAGCGCGCAACACGTCTTCTCGAGCATTGAGTATCTGGACTCACAGTCGGTAAACTTCTTACTCAAATAGTAGATCGCATGCTCTTTACGTCCGGTCTCGTCGTGTTGACCGAGAACACAACCCATACTTTCCTCAAGAACCGTCAAATACATAATCAAAGGTCTCCCGGCCACTGGGGGTATCAAAACAGGAGGTTCCCGCAAGTATTCTTTTATCTTGTCGAACGCCTTTTGACAATTTTCATTCCAGGTCAACACCTGATCCTTTTTCAACAACTTGAATAACGACTCGCATGTCGCAGTTAGGTGAGATATGAACCGAGCAATGTAGTTCAACCTCCCTAAAAACTCACACACTTCTTTTTCTGTTTTAGGCGTCGACATTTCTTGTATAGCTTTTATCTTTGCAGGATCAACCTCTATTCCCTTTTCGCTCACAATAAACCCCAGCAGTTTACCCGATCTCACCCCAAAGGTGCACTTATTAGGGTTCAGTCTCAACCTGAACTTCCTAAGTCTTTTGAACAGTTTCAGCAGATTAACCACATGCTCCTCCTCTGTCTGAGATTTGGCAATCATATTATCAACATAAACCTCGATCTCTTTATGCATCATGTCATGAAAGAGAGTCGTCATAGCACGTTGATATGTTGCCCCAGCATTCTTCAGTCCGAATGGCATCACTTTGTAGCAAAATGTTCCCTAGGGAGTAATGAAGGTAGTCTTCTCCATGTCTTCTGGTGCCATTTTGATCTGATTATAGCCTGAGAAGCCGTCCATGAAGGAGAATACGGAGAACTGAGCAGTGTTATCAACCAGCACATTAATGTGAGGAAGTGGAAAGTCGTCTTTCGGGCTCGCCCTATTCAAATCACGGTAGTCTACACACATTCGCACTTTACCGTCTTTCTTCGGCACTGGTACTATATTAGCGACCCATGACGGATAAGTTGTAACGGCTAGGAAACCAGCATCCCACTGTTTTTGAACTTCCTCCTTGATTTTCACAGCCATGTCTGGTCTGGTTCTTCTGAGTTTCTGCTTAACAGGCAGACATTCCTCTCGCAGCGGCAGACGGTGCACAACCATGCCGTATCCAACCCAGGCATATCCTCGTACGACTAAGCAAATATATCACTATACTCTCGCAGTATCTCAATCAGCCTTTGCTTGATGTCGCTCTGCAGCGCAACCCCTATACGGATATTTCTCACAACTTCTTCCGACCCCAAGTTGATAATCTCAATTTCCTCCTGATGAGGCAGAATGATTCTCTCTTCCTGTTTCAACAAACGAGTCAGCTCCTCTGGCAAGTCGCTATCCTCAACAATCTCTTCCTCTGCTTGAAATACCGGGTGCTCGAAGTCGAAACGAGTCATAGGCGGTTCGTAGAAGATGTCATCTGAAGTATTAGTCATGCAAAGGAAATGGTTAAACACTTCAACACGCAAACAAAGCAAATAACCACGTTGCCATTTATTGTTAAAGTAAAAACAAGAAAAACAGGGATCACAATATTTGTATATGAAAAACGCCTTTATTTCATGATTAAAACAGTGCAATACACATAATCAAGTAGCCCTAAGGTAAAATCACTATGCCCCGGGTAGGACATAGGATTATTCAACAATTGACAAAACAAATCATTATTGTTTAAGAGTCACTGGGACAGTTTCCCGGATGGACCAGTTGCAGAGACTTTGTCCTGGCATGCTTGGCTTGATCCACGCGTCCATATCGCAGTCACTATCTCCGTCTTCAGCATCGGAAATAGCGTTGATTGTCTCAAAGCACACCCCACTTGACGTAATCGTTATCGGTCCCTTGAACCTGGGCACTCCTGAAGATGACGCTGGCGACGTCGGTTGATACCATAGCCCAAACTTGTCATTCTTCACGGGAATCTCCAGAACCTGCCCCCAACCTTTAGTCTCACCAGTCTGCACTAAAGCTTGAGCTTCCTTGTAGGATAACACTGCCACCTCTGGCATTTTGCTGGGACCCTGAGCTCTGTCTTTAATCCGCAACCCTTCGAAGGCTTGACAAGGTGTCTCATGTATTTCTCCGTCGACCTCAACATATCTGAACGATGACAGGTGACTGACCAAAATGTCCTCCTCCCCGCAAACGGTAACAACGCTATCACCCACCATGTACTTCAACTTCTGATGCAATGTGGACGTTACGGCCCCTGCAGCGTGGATCTATGGGCGCCCAAGAAGGCAGCTATAAGCTGGATGGATATCCATGATGTAGAATTCGGTATCAAATATTTCTGGCCCCACCTGAAGCGGTAACGTTATTGACCCAAACACTGATCTTTTCGTCCCGTCAAACGCCCTCACAACCAAATCGTTGGGCGTGCAAATAACTCCCCGTATGTCCAATTTCATCATGGCTTTCTTTGGCAGTACATTCAACGACGATCCAGTATCCACCAATACACGCGACATTACGGTGCCCCGGCATTCCACCGATATATGCAAAGCCATGTTGTGCTCCCGACCCCTGGGTGTTAGATCAAAATCTGTGAAACCCAGGCTATGTCCAGCATTGACATGCGCCATTATCCCCTCTAACTGATTTACAGAAACTTCTTGAGGCACAAATGACGTATCCAGAATCTTTAGCAAGGCGTTCCGGTGGGCCTCGGAACATAACAACAACGACAGGATAGAAATTTTTGACGGCGTCTGCTGTAGGTGTTCAACAATTTTGTAGTCGCTTTTGCGAATCAGTCTCATGAACTCCTCCACGTCCTTGAGTGACGTATCCTTTTCTTTCGACTGAGTAGGCCCGCTTTCATTTACTTTGGCTTTGCCTTTGGCCAATCTCTCTGCTTCTATTTCAGGTGAAGTAAAGATCCTTCCGCTACGGGTCATGCCCCCCGTTCCAACGACATTATCAATAGCCCCAGTTGGCTGGCTATTCACCACAATCTTTTCACTGTTGCAATACGCTTCTAATCCGTATGTCCATGGGACAACTTTCGTACTCTCAAAGGGAACAGGCCCTGCTTTGGTAATCGTAATAGTTGGCCGCTGGGCGGGCGCCGTTATCGTTATAGTCTTCCTCGGGATCGTCACTATTGCAATATCATTCTGCTTATCACATAATGCCTCCACAGGCTTCTCAACCGTAGTTCGATCAAATTGCAAGGTTCCTTCGTTGATCATGGCCTGAATGCCCTACTTCAAATCAGTACAACCCTCAGGCTGGGTCCAACACTCTAAACAGTATTCATCACAACCAGGGAATACTCCCCCCTAAGCAACCTGCTTTTCACCTCACTCAATGGTGTCTTCAGTTTGTTAACATCCCTCACCAAGTTCAGATTTTCTTCTGTCAAGATGGCATTTGCCCCATGATTAGGCATAGGCTGTTGTATAATATTGGGCCCCACCTGGCCAAAGTTGATGGCTTTACTGTCAAACAAGTCTTGAACTTTATGCTTGAAAGCGTGACAAGATTCTACATCATGTCCGGGCGCCCCGGAATGGAATTCACAATGCTTATTAGCGTTATACCCATAAGGAAGTATCGGTCTTGTAGGCGGTTCCAATATTCTTTTCTCGACCAAATTCAAACCCAGCAGTCTCCGAAGAAGTTCTGCGTACGTCGACGGAGGCTTATCAAATACCCTCTTCGGCTTTGCATTCTGAAACCTTCTCTGACCCTGATTCGGCCTTTGCTGCTGCTGTGGTTGTTGTTGTTGTTGAGGAATTAGAATAGTAACACTGGCTATTTGTTGAGGTTGAATGTACTGATTTCTGCCTCTGCCCCGGCCTCTGCCACTAAATACAATGCTTGTATCACCCTGTCGTCTTCCGTCGAACGCTTTTCTCACACCCCCAGCTGAAGTAGATTCGCCTGCCTGAATCTTTCCAATTTTAATTCCATTTTTGATCCTTTCTCCCATAAGGATCATATCGAAGAAGCTACCCATCGAGACATTGAGTAACTTGTCATAGTACATTCCTGTAAAGGTCCCCACAAACATGTCATTCATCTCCCTTTCAACCAAAGGAGGGTGCACCCGAGCTGCCATATCGCGCCACCGCTGCGCGTACTCTTTGAAACTTTCACCACTCTTCTGCGACAGACTCTGCAACTGAACTCTGTTTGGAGCCAAATCGCTGTTATATTTGTAATGCATAACGAAAGCATCAGCCAACTGCTTCCAGCTTCTAATCTGAGTGGGCTCCAGTCCCATGTACCATTCCAATGATGGTCTCGATAAGCTATTCTGAAAGAAATGCATGAGCATCCTTTCATCATTGGAATATGCAGACATCCTTCTATAATAAGAACGTACATGGACCTTTGGGCAGGTATCCCCTTTGTATTTGTCGAATGTTGGAGCCTTGAATTTTAATGGCACCCTCAGCCCTGGTACCAACCCCATAGTAGTCATATCTAACCCAGCAGAGTTCTGATTAACCACACCTTTCATCTGCTCTTCTAGCATTCTGATCCTCTGAACAGGGTCAATGGGGCCCTCAGGTCCCATACCTCTTCCCGAAAAAGCGTCGTCCTGGTGATCCACATTCCAGTCATTGCCATACCCATCGTAACCCATGTTACGACCAAATCCTTGCTGATTGAACATAGGACCCTGTCCTCGGTTGCCGAACCCTAGATTGATCCTAGCAGGTCCAAAACCATTGTTGAAAGGGATTGCTCCAGCGCCGTTGTTATTTACATTACCGAATCCACCATTACCGTGGCCATACCCCTGATTGTTGCCGCAACCGTCATTACCAAAGCCTTGATTGTTGAACCCGAAGTTCCCGTCCTGATTGACATTGCTATACCCATTGTTTCCAAAGCCATCATTGTCACTGAATCCTTGATCGGCATCCCCAGTGTTGCCTTTGTTGTTAACAACATGTCCATCACCACCATTTCCAGTATTGTCATTACCAGCGCCAGCACCTGCACCAGTACCAGTGTTTCCGTTGACAGTCACAACAGGTGGAGTAACTACCGGTATCTCATCCTCCCAGTGAGGAGTTCCAACAGAATTGTGGTCAGTATTGCCATTTCTGTTTGTCCGCGTCAGCAGCGGCTGCACCAAGGTCTGAAGATTCTCCTGGCCCTTGGCCATACTCTCCGTAGCTTGCATGAACAGAGTCAGCTTCTCACGGATTTCTTGCATCTCGACTTGAACTTGATCCATTGCTTTCTTACAGTTGTTTCTGGTTGAGTAGCGGTGGATTCTCTGGTCGTCAATCCTGAAAAACCTGTGAGATGCAGGAAATAAGATACAGATTCAACAAGTAACTAGCAATGCAAAAATGAATATGCAGATGCAATGCGTGTCTGTGCGTTAGGGAGATCAACCCCTGATTCTAGTGCCAAAGTGCCAGTGCAGTGACAGTGCTAAGAAGCTTAGATCCACTCATGGAGAAAACATCTCATATATTGCTGAAAAGCCCATCAAGGCAGAAATACAATATCACTGAGTGTACAATAACAAGAAGGCATGACCTCAACCAACAATCCTGGTGATGGCCAGCACAATGCAAATAAAGCATATACAACAGTGCATAAGGTAATCAAGTGCGACCATATGCCCGATACTCCTCTAACAATTTCTTAGTCTTAGGATGATCCGGCTGGGAAAGCAACCCTTCAACGAGCGAGTCTCTTTGCCTGATAACATGCTGGAGATCCCCAATGGATTCCTCCCAAGCACCCTCTCCAAAGCACTCCTCCATCTTCCGCTTCTGGGATGCAGACTCTTTCTTACGCTTGACAACTTTGTTCAACGAATTCTGAACGTCGTATCTCCGCATAACCTCTTCTTCAAACTTTTTCTGGCTAGCCTTCAACTGATCTTCCAGTTCAGAGATCTGCTGCTTCAGTTTGTCTTCTCTTTCTTTATTATTGGTTAGTGTAGCATTCCAGGTTTTGTTGAATGTGGAGATCTCCCGGTAGGCTATATCAAGTACTTTCTTCTTAGACTCCAGCATATCATGGGAGCTCTTGAAATCTATCCCCAAACGTTCACGCTTCTTTCGTTGTTCAGTCAGTTCTGTGCCTAACTGGTTCACCAGCTTTGTTTACTGCTCAAAGGAATATACGGCTTCATTCCTTTTGCTCCTGAGTTGCACTAGCTCTTCTTCCAACTTCTCGTTGGCTTTCATCAGCTCTTCTTTCTCCTTCACAACCTGCTCATATATCTCAATAGACACAATAGTTGGCTCCTCAACCACGAGGGGAGCAAGAGGTAATACTGCAGGAAACGACATCGGCGCCTGCTTTGCCCTATCTTGGATCCAGACTTGGTACGGAGGATAGGCTTGACTATCATTCTTACCCAACAACGACTTCCCTTTCTTGCGGATGTTATTCCAAGCATGCTGAAGCTTGGATAACAATTCTCCACTCAGATCACTTGTGAAGTACAGAGATTCCTGCACTTCCTCCTCTTTTGGAGGGCTTCTCAAAGCATAACCGAATTGCCTGATCAACAAAGACGGATTGTAGTTAATGCACCCTTTCCTCCCAATCAGAGGAACGTTAGGACATCCTGTGCAGCTGTAGATAATCTCAGATCCCAGTAAATCCCTATCAAACCAGACAACATCTTCTGAAGAAAGCCATATCAGACCATTCCACTGTAGCTGCAGACTCAACAAAGATACCCTTCTTGGGCAGGTGACTAGCAAACCACATATACAACAAAGGCACACAACAAGAGACATTCTTGCCCCTCCTATTCTCATTCTTATAATACAGAGAGTGATAGAAGTCTCCAATCAGTGTAGGCACAGGATTGCCTGAAGCAAATATATAGAATGCATCTAAATCAACAAAGTCAGGCATATTAGGGAACAGTACAATGCCATAGATACACAAAGCAAGGATAGCATTAAACACAATCCAACAGCCACTCTTGGCATACTCTTGTGCTTTCCCAACCAAAAACTTGAGAGAAAAACCAGAAACTCCATTCCACGAGGTTAACAGCAACTCTGAAGAGTCTAAATGCAAAGCAACAACCAAATCCTCCAGCTTGGGCTCAGCACCCATATGAATGAAGCGTACCCTGTTCTGAATGGTTAACTCCAAAATATCAGCATATTCCTCCATGGTCGGAGCCATAATGAAGTCAGGGAAAGTAAAACACCTCAGTGGGGGATCATAAAACTACATCAGCGCGTACAATCTGTTCAGCTCATACGTGGATGGTTTGCGGACCAACCTAAGCAGTTTCCCATAGCTCTTCACGAAGCTTCTCTTCACATCATCATCAGCTAAAGACATCAAACCAAGCAAAGAAGAAACATCTGGAGTAGGCAACTTGTATACCACAGTCTTCTTCAAGGTATTCATAATAGCAGCATACAGAAATTTGGGCAACTAGAATCAGAGGGTATGAAATGCACCTGCAGCACAGACACACGTTAATGATATGCAAAACGAGTATGCAACAATGCAATATGCAAACATGCAACAGGGATCAAGTGATATATTGCTGAAGAGATCCCTCCACAATATCTGTCTCAACAGGCCCACAATACTGCTCAAACCTGGTCCCAACAGACCCACAATAATGCTCCAACTTGGTCTCAACAGACCCATAACAAAGTTCCAACTTGGTCTCAACAGACCCATAGCACTGTCCTGATGAAGAACCCCAAGTAACCACACATACTGATCCAATATTAAGAAAACCGGGTAGTCTGGAGGTCAAGTTTCCTGCATGCCCCAATCCCTCTCACAGGTAGGTGTCCTATCAACTGACACAAGGTATGGCATCCTATGCGGTCGTCGGTGTCACAGACTTTCAAGACTGATGATACGATACCCAGAAGGTGTGGCATCATCATGTCCTGAAGAGGCCTCATTTAGCCAACTTCCAATTGACCGGTCCCCAGAGTCGACAATCCAACTAACCAACAACCCCCTCAACCCAAAGGGTTGAAAAAGAAGTCAACCAGAAGAACCTCGTCTGAGCGTGGATTTTGCGGGACACTAGTACATGCAAAGCATGCACGCGCCCACTACTTTCCACAACTAATTCTAGGTGCACTCAAGCCCAGGTCCGACTTATCTCTCAATCTGACCCCCTACCCAGCATAACAACAATAATATAATGCTGAAAGTAAATACAGAAAAGTAAATCCATACAAAACCCACGACGGGAAAACAAGTGCTAGGATTGACTCGCATAGGGAACCGTTGGAGTCCCCAGCAGAGTCGCCAGCTGTCGCTACTGCGAAAATCGGCGCCGGCTATGACAGAAGAGTCGCCACCATGCGTTATTTATCCCAAAGGAGGGAAAGGAAATGCTCAGAGTAAACCTAACGCAAAACGGGAAAGGCATGGTCATCGCAACCAAATCCTGGATTCGGGAGTCGATTACGCAAGGGGAAGGTATTAACACCCCTCACGTCCGCCGTACTCGACGGGATCCACGCTTGTTTTCTAGTACGAATTATTATTCTATCTACTCTAAAGGTCTGGGTTAAAAAGAAAAGAAAATGACTAGGCAAAGTATCGCACTTTATGCCTACGTATTCCCGTCTGGAACGAGAAATCAGAGTCAACGTAGTTCGCCTAACTACGGATGAAGGTGGGAAGGTTGCTCGCTAGGATACGACATCCTATGCCTACGTACTTTCATACAGCATGAAAGATCAGAGCAAACGTAGTTCGGGCTACGGAAGACACAAGCTTGTCTGACTGTTTTTATTACCTTATGAAAAAGGTTTTTCTTGATTAAGAGTCCAAGAGGACAAAAATGACACTTTGATGTTTGTTTTCAGTCTTTTATGCAAGAACTGTTTTTTAGTTTGTTTGCAATCTCCGACGCACTAGTGACTATGATTTGAGAGTGACTACGTCGTGTGTCACCCAAAGGGTGCCACACTAAGCAGCAAGACTACTGGAAAGAAACTCTCCAGCAACCCTTTCTCAAATAGCTTAAGGCTCGTAACGTACGACATCGATTAACCTTATTACTGTATTTTTGAGTTGTTTTGAGATAAGAAGAGAAAGAAGCTCTAAAAATCCTAGGGTTGAAAAGGGAATAAAAACTAACCTAATGTTGTCATGCATGGATAAGAATCCTAATGTCTGTCATAATTCCCTCCTGCACAGAGGAAATCAGAGATCCTAGGGGATAAACAGAAAAGAAAGCAAGCAAATACGGTAAAATGCATGTAATGCAGCAAGACAAGCGAGGCAAGGGAGTCCCACTCAACCTCGAACCTGGGAAAACAACAGGCAAAATGAATCAACATTCACTTCAAACCTAGGGGGCATGTTGCACAAGCCAACAAACAATACAGAAAAACCAAAACCCAAAGCAGAGGAGGCAGCCCAAGCAGCAGCACCAAACTCCTACAGCAAACAGCACAAGCAGCAGCTCTGACAACAACAGTTGATTAAACAACAAAAAGTTGACAGCAACAACCTTCATCTTCATGAATAGCTCCTATCTTCAAGCTTCAATACTTTCAATCTTCAACAAGCACCAAGCTTCAACAAGCTTCAAACTTCAACAAGCAACCAACTTGAACCAGCAAACTTCAACCAGTAAACAACTTCAACAAGCTCCTAACTTCATCTTCAACAAGCAGCAAAACCCTAGCTTCAACAAGCAACCAGCTTCAACAAGCACAAACTTCATTCTTAACAAGCTTCAACAAGCAACCTCCAAAGGGGAATCAATTAACAAGATCAGGTTGAAGTGTTAAGAAACTCAATGACAACCAAGGGAAGCCATTAAGATCTTAACACTGTAATAAGAAGGCATCCTCAAAGTTCTACTCTTAAAGCATGCCATTCATCCCTCCAAAGGAGAGATGTGACTTCTTTAATAGGACTTTATGTCATTGGATTGAATGGAGATGAACAATATACTCCATGTTTGAAGAAGCAAGCAAAACTAATCTAATGCTCTTCCTAAAACCCTAGTTTTCCTAAGCTCCTGACAAGCACTCCACAAGAGAACAAGGCTTCATCTCCAAGCTCCTTCAAGCTATCCAAAGCATCTTCAATTGGTCTTCGTGTCCATCCAAGCACAAGAGCACCACCACCCTAATCTAAGGGGAACTATTGAGTTAAACTAGTCAAGTTAGTATGTTAGAAACTCCTAAATGTTAGTCCTAAAACTAAATCTAATTAAAATACCAAAAATGATTGTAAAATCCTATAAAAATTTATAAGGGTTCCTAAACCTCTTAAGAATATCTCCATGCAAAAACCAGGGGGTTAACCATTCATTAGGACCTAAAACTATGCCCTAAACCTAAGGGAACTATCTTAAAACCCTAAATCTACACCACTTAATGTTCAATGTTCAAAACAACCTAAACTTATCTCACAAAAATATGAGAAAATTACTTAGGGTACATGCACATCTAAGCTAAATAACCCAAAAAGAATCACTCCAAAAATCCACACCAATCATCCATACTAAAATCAGCAAGATCAAGCACCAAACAAATTCAAAATAAAACCAATTAAACTATAAAAAATGCAATAAAAAAATAAAATGCATGAATTATGAATTTTTTTATCCTATTAAATTCTAGACTCTTTAAGGAGTCAGGGGAAAAAAATCTAACCTAAAAAGACTAATTTTCCTATTTATTATGATTTATTTCCTAAACTATATGCAAATGACAAAATAAAAGAAAAACAAAACAAAATGAATAAATGCGCGTGACAATTAGCAATTAATCTAAGTTGTAATCCAGGCTGGGCCCAAAGGTGGGGTGTGGATAGTGCATCTGACTAAGCCCAAAACAAAACTAAAGGAAAATAATGGAAATTAGAGAAAACCTCGTGGAAAATAGCAATGTTATCAAGTTGTTTTCAGGATATGGGCCTAACTAGAGGTGTGCATAGCAAGCAATGATTAA
The DNA here is from genome assembly GCA_963859935.3 of Lathyrus sativus. Classification (NCBI taxonomy): domain Eukaryota; kingdom Viridiplantae; phylum Streptophyta; class Magnoliopsida; order Fabales; family Fabaceae; genus Lathyrus; species Lathyrus sativus. The sequence continues at coordinate 289,774,875 of OZ012737.1, forward strand.
GCCCACCCAAACTGAATTAATGAAACGGTGAGTTTCAATCAAACTCATTCTCCTTAGAAAACGAAACAAGATCATGGCCATTGGTTTGAGTCTTCAGTCAAAGGTCAAACATAATCCAACGACCTAGCAGTCATCTTCTCCAAATTTCAAAAAGGAGAGGGAAATGTTCAGGACGGTGGCCTGAGCTTTGCGCCACCGTCATCTCCGGTTAGGTCATCCCCAAAGCGCATCAATCAACACAACTAAACACCCTATCCTACTCAAAATCAACCCCTGAGCACGAATATGGCCTCCAATTTCATTGATTCTCACTCAATCTTCAAAACCGATCCAAGTTTCAGAATATGGCACAAATCGTGAATCACTCAAAACCTAAAATTAAAGCTCCTAAACTCATCTACACGTATCAGGCATGAGTTTTGGCTATTCAAACATGCTTAATTCATCAAGAACCAAGAGTTCTACTCCTCAACAGAAATGGTGATGCACCTAATTTGGTCTCTAAACACTCCAATTGTGCACTGAAATCCACCTAAGCACCATCACTAATCTATTCCCCTATCAAATCCTATTCAATTATCCCTAATCTAGAGCAAAAATTGAAAGATGCATACCTGGAAAAATGTGATGAACAGAGGGTGATTTTGCTCGATCCAAGCTCCAATTCTTTCCAGATTCACTCAAGAACACTTCCCCAAGCTTCTGAAACAAGCAATTTGCCTTGAATCTTTACCAATTGCAAAACACGATTCTTGATGCAGTTGGGAAAATTTCAATTGCTCTCCCTTGATTCTCTTCACCTCTTGCCCAAAAAATGATCTGAATTAGTTACAATGAATATATAAAGTGTGTTAGAACACTCTAGAACTTTCTGTAATCATCTAGATGAGATTTTGAATTTCTCATTCTCTTCCAATTTCTCATATGTGACAGTCATGAATGTGCCCTGCTCTCAGCCTGATCTTACTTGAATTTCTCACCTCCTGACATTTTGAAATGAATGGTATGTGTATCTTCCTTGTTTTTGATCCCATGGTAATGGATTGATACGTTGCTTCCACCTTAAGTCACAAAATGAAAGTGTGTGAAAATGGCCTCAATTCAAAAATGTGACAATGCCATCATTCTTAGAATGGTTTTTCTGATCAATTTGGCATATAATATTCAATTTGGCCACAAAACAATTTTCCCCAAATTTTGGCCTTTTAATGACTTTAATTTCTTCCTTTTTAAGCCATTTCAAGCAACTTTGTGTTCCAAGCCAAACCAAACTCTCATTACCACTTGGTTGCACTCAAAACATCATTTTGAACAAGTTTCATGTTGAACAATTTTCCATTTGAAGCTTGCAAGTTGGAGTTATGGACCTATGATCACAAATGACCTATAATCACCAATACCCAAAATACCCCTGGCTTGCAAAGATCATAACTTGAGTTCTACAAATCCTATCAAGGACTTATAGTACTCTATGGAAAGATATGATCAATATCTACAACTCTCATGTTGGAAAAAAATCCATTTGAAAACTCCTTGAAGGGCAAAAGTTGCTTGGAAGTCAAGTGACTTTTATAGATAAATTTCATAGTCATCTGATGACCTGTAACTTGCAAGGACCATAACTTGAGTTATACAAACCCCCTTGAGGACTTCTAGTACTCAAATTATAGGTATTGAGATGCTCTACAAGTTTCATGTTGGCCAAAGATCCATTTGAAACTTGTATTTTGACTTATGTGGCCTTGAAGTTAGGCACTAAACAGGGGATTTTACACTGAAACCCTAATTTAGCAACTTCCCACATCCTTGATTCTTCTTTGCTTGACCTTGGCACAACACCACACATGTATCAACATACCAATACATGAATCCTATGACCTCAAAGTAGGCTTTGATTCTCTTCAATTACTCAATTGACCTAGGATTGACCCAGATGAAACCCTAGTTGACTGCACCTCAACTGTGGCTCTCATACTTGAATCAATGACTTGTCTCAGCTTCAATAGGGCCCTCTAGGCATCCCATAAGATCCATACACACCTCAAATTCACATTCCATGTTTCACATCCCACTGATGATTCTCAATATTCCTCAAGATAGGAGCAAAACCCACATGTAGGCACTCAAACTTCTCAAGACTCCAAATCCCTTCTTGATGTCTTGGATGACTTCTCATACTTGGATAACACCTCTTGCTAGGCCCTTCTCTTGATAGACACCCTTGATCCCTTGTTGGAGGCATTCTATGCTATGATATGCCAATTATTGAACTATGTACATGATGTAACTATGCAAATGAAATGCAATGAAACATAAATTAGGCAAGAAAAGGTTGAGCAAATTTTGGGGTGCAACATGCACCTCCTACCGTATAAAGCCTCAAATGGTGCCATTCCGATACTAGAATGGTAACTGTTGTTGTACATGAACTCTATCAACGATAAATGAGTATCCCACGCACCACCCTTTTCCAACACACAAGCTCTCAACAAATCTTCCAGCGACTGAATAGTCCTCTCTGACTGACCATCAGTTTGTGGATGGTAAGCTGAACTCAACTTCAACTTAGTACCCAAAGCTTCCTGTAAACTCCTCCAAAATTCTGAAGTAAACCTCGGATCTCTATCCGACATGATACTCGACGGAACACCATGTAGCTTCACAATTACAAGAATATAAATCTCTGCTAGCTTCACCAACGGAAAGCTGATATTAATCGGTACAAAATGTGCAGACTTCGTAAGTCGATCCACAACTACCCAAATAGCCTCAAATCCTCTCGCCGTGTTCGGAAAACCCATAACAAAATCCATGGTTATACAATCCCATTTCCAAACCGGAACTTCCAACGGTTGTATAAATACAGAAGGTCTCTGATGCTCTACCTTCGACTTCTGACATGCCAAACAGGCATAAACAAATTGAGCTATATCTTTTTTCATACCGGACCACCAAAATAACTTCCTTAAATCATGGTACATCTTCGTAGCTCCTGGATGGATACTCAGACTACTACGATGTCCTTCACTCATAATTGACTTCTTTAGTTTGTCATTATCCAACACACAAATCCTGCCTCTGAATCTCAACACACCTGCACTATCCAACTTAAAATCACTGATGGGGTCGCTCTCTACTCCAGGCATCAAATCTACTATCTTCACATCTAGCTTTTGGCTTTCCTTAATCAAATCCAAGAAATCATTATTCACCTGTAACTTGCCCAACATCACACCATCGACCTTAGTCTCACAAACAATGCTCAGATCTCTGAACTGCTCAATTAGTTCCATCTCTTTCACCATTAAAACCGACATATGAATTGCTTTCCTGCTCAAAGCATCTGCTACCACATTCGCTTTTCCTGGATGATAACTTAAGTTGAAATCATAGTCTTTCAAGAATTCCAACCATCTTCTCTGTCTCATATTTAGCTCTTTCTGATTAAACAGATATTTCAGACTCTTATGGTCACTGAATACCTCAAACCTCGAACCATACAAATAGTGTCTCCAGATCTTCAACACAAAAACTACCGCAGTCAACTCAAGGTCATGAGTAGGGTAATTCCTTTCATGCATCCTCAGTTGCCGCGAAGCATACGCTACCACCTTACCATCTTGCATAATAACTTCTCCTAATCCTATCTTAGACGCATCACAGTACACCACAAAAGGTTCACTCGGAGTCGACAACACTAACACCGGTGCCGTAGTCAATTTCTTTTTTAGCTTCTCAAAGCTTTCTTCACAAGCAGCATCCCCCACGAAAACTTGATTCTTTCTTGTCAACTGAGTTAATGGCAGCGCCAAATTAGAAAACCCTTCAATAAACCTTCGGTAGTATCCTGCTTCTGCTGACCAGCTCAGGATAATTCCTGATCTTCTGACAAGCAATCCCCAACTTAACTTCCGGACGCAGCCCATTCTCAAATTTCAAACACTTAGAAGTCATCACATCTTCAGTATTGTAATGAGGACAATACTGCACCAGCGCTTCAAACTTCACAGCATACTCTGCTACGGTCAGATTACCCTGCTTCAACTCTAGGAACTATATCTCCTTAGCATTTCGTATGTCTTCCGGGAAGTACTTCTCCAGAAAACCCTTTCGAACTACATCCCAAGTGATTGCAGTTCCTGCAGTCACCCATCTCTGGCGACTGTTGTCCCACCAAGCCTTAACTTCACCTTCAGCATGTGAGTACCAAACCTCACCTTTTGCTCGTCGCTACAACCCATTGTCATGAAAATTTTCTCAATCGCCTTCAGCCACTTCTGTGCAGCTTCAGGATCCAAAACTCCTCCTTCAAACGTCAGCGGTTTGTTACTCCGAAACTATGCCAAATCCCCAAATTGCGCACCCGCAGCTTGGTTCTGATTAGTAATCACCTGCGCCATCGCTTGCATAGCAGCAACCAAAGCAACATCGTTCCTTCCCGCCATAAAGCTCAACAATAACAACATCAGGTTAAAAGATACACAATCTCTATCCTAAGGACAGACTCAACAACTACACTGGCCGGACGGACCGACTTGCTCTGATACCAATTGTAATACCCCACTTCCCAAAATTAAAATAAAATACGATTAATCCAAATAAACATCAGAGTCTCCCCTCATCAAGTGGGATATCACATCACATAATCCATAATAGTCTTCATTAGAAGGTTTTCAAAACAAAACAACGGAATAATATTTAATTCATCATTCTCGGCCATCCGCCGAATTACATAAAAAGATTCATGAAAATGTTCACCAACATGATACATCACAGGAAATAAAACCAGTTCAGCATAAAAACAAATAAACACCCAAGTCCCGTGCTACGTATCAGAGCATCCTAAGACTCGACTCGCACACCACTATCCAAGCTAGCTAAGTACCTGAATTATCTGTACTTCCGAAGAAGCACAGACCATAACAACAACAAAGGGGTGAGAAAACATGATCAAAATTATCAGTAATACAGTACATGAAATAAAGGTAACAATCATATAAAATATCACCCAACATTCATCCAAAACGACCTACTGTCCAACAATGACACAACACACCATAATGCAAATATGCAACTCAACACCATGCATGCGGTACCGACTCATTGGTTCATTCAATCGAACCCTGGATAGATCACATACACCCGTCATTGGCCATGATCTATCCCCACTATTGCGGTGGGATTCGTGATACCAAGCTATTGATTAACTTGAATCTTTAATTCTTAAGTTCACAACCGGACTTTAATTTATCCAAAAAGGAAAGGTTTAAAGAAAGAAAAACCTATAAAAATGCAAAGCAAAAGCAAGGCTTAAAGCTAAGCAAAGAGAGATCTAAAGGTTGAGGGGTTGGTTATGCCTAGGGTAGGTATTTCACATCCTAAACATTTGTAGTACTCTACAGGAACCTCTTGTTAATATTTGTGTTTGCTAAAGTTTGCTTGATAAAGGGAAAGTGCTAAGGGTAGAGATATAAAGTATATACAAAGTATGGTAAAGTATGCTCGCAAAGACATCGCATCTCGTGCCTACGTATCCTGACGGGAATAGAATCAGAGCAACCGTAGTTCCCCTAACTAAGGGGGGAGGAATTCTTGACTGTGGTCAAGGTTCCAAGGGGGCAAGTAAATGTCTGCGGTGAGACAACTACATAGAGTGCGGCGACTCTAAACTAAGGTTAAGTTAGAAAAGAAGGGAATACCCACGGCGGGACGACTAAAAGTGAGTACGGAGACTCGGATCCTAAGGTTAGGATAAAGGGATAAAGGATGTCCACGGCGGGACGCTAAAAGTGAGTACGGAGACTCGGATCCTAAGGTTAGGATAAAAGGGATAAAGGATGTCCACGGCGGGACGCTAAAAGTGAGTACGGAGACTCGGATCCTAAGGTTAGGATAAAAGGGATAAAGGATGTCCACGATGGGACGCTAAAAGTGAGCACGGCGACTCAAATCCTAAGGTTAGGATAAAGGGGTAAAGGTAAAGGATATCATATGTAAACACAATGTCACAATAATGTAAACAAAAGGTTAAAAACCTCATGGGGATAATCAACGGTTTTAAAGGTGAACCACAAACAAAATTGAAACTCAAACTTAAATGCACAAGGGAGCCAGCAATACAAGTTCATGTCATCTTAAAATTAAACTCAAAGAGGAATAAAATAAAAGTTTGAAAATGAGAGATGTGAGGGGAAAACCCTAAAATGATTTACAATCCTCTCACAATGTAAAGTATTCTTAAAATGGGAATTTTATATTTCTTTGAACATTTTATGAAAATATACAATAAAATAAGAATTTAGCAAAAAAGAATCAACTAAAAAGGATTAAAAACGAAGAAATTATGAATTTTTCAATTTTGTGAAGAAAACACGAAGAAACAAGTAATTAAAAAGAAGAGATGCACTTGGTGGGTGTTGAACTCACCACCTTTGGATCACAAGTGTAAAACTCCACCATCTTAGCTAAAGGCGCGTGTGGAATTAAGATGGAAAAAGAAGAACAAATAGTAAAAACATAAAAAAAAACATAAAATTGGATAAAAAGTAGCCTCGCTGAGGCTCGAACCTGGCTTCATACGCATGGCAAAGTACTTAAAGGCAAGGCATTAACCACTGGGGTGGCGATACATCCAATGTATCAAACCACCCCAATAAAACATATACTTAACAAGCACGTATTACTGGGCAAATGCAAGGCAACCTCAAGTGAAATGTCATAAATGATTTCAATCAAACTTTGTCAAAACTTAATCAATTTTAGTGAAATTAAAGCCAATCTCACTTGATTTTTCATGAGGAAGATGATGGTGCTATTAATTTTCAAAACAAAGCACACAAATTGAAGCATGAATGTAAATGCAGATGAGGGTTTTGAATATGCAATATTGAAGTTATGATTCAAAACAGAGGTGTTTATACCATGAGATTAGTTTGCACAAACTTTAAACAGGTAGTTTATAGATTCTAGACTCAAAAAGAACTCCAAAACACATCAACACAGAAACTGATATGCAGGTTGCAGCTATTGATCAAAAGTTTGAAATGTTGTTTAGAAAAGAAAAACATTCTCATGATGTAGCATTCCATGCTTCAAAACATCAACACACATCCAATGATTCACACTCCAACAAGACATGAACTCATACATAGATTGTAAGAAAACTCACATCAAAATTGATAGCACAAGAGGTTGACTAACCTCAAAACAGAAACTGGCAGTAAGCTCTTGTTTTTGTCAAATCAAAATGTCAAACAAGAATGCATAATGAATCCTACAACAATGATACCCTCAAAACACACACATGTATAGTTCTCACACCTTGAAAACTTGGTCTAACCAAACAGCCTAACAAGCTTGTACTTTTAAACAGGATTAATTGGTTTTGCAACAGATCAAACAACATAACAACTATACAGAAGCAGCAACCAGTCTTTGGTCATTACTATGCCAAATCAAACATCAATTCAATACATTGCTTTAAATGAAAATTACAACTCTATGATAGTAAACACAAACAAATTCTACCAGGAGAACCTAGTTCTTAACAGCAAATTCAAAACAACATGGCAATGTTGATCATCATAGATCAAGATGTGTTTCAACAACATCTAGGTGAATCACTTCAACATTGGCCATGACCATGCTAAAAAACAATCAGTTTTTTCAAAAATAGTTGAGATGCATTTTGGAAATCAGAGAATGAAACAGTTGCAATCCAGTTCAAAAACAGATATGCACATGTCTTAAATATGATATGGATCAAGTTTTGACCAATAGATGATTCAAGATGTCATTAGAACAAAAGAAAGCACATGAGTTGCAAAGATGAATATGAGTTGCACAAACAAAACAGGATGGTCAATAGCAAGACCAAAACCACTCATCACCTCAGGTCAACACAACATCAATAAGTTCAAACAAACATGAGTTAAATACAAACTTGAATCAGTCACCTAAGAATTTCTAGACTACTGTTAGTAATCAAGGGGGCTGTCAAGTCATGGCAATTGGGTTTGTAGCAAGATACCATGATGCTACCTAACATGAACAGACACAACAATGACCTATAAAACTAACAAGCAGTTCAAGGCATGACTCACAAGTCAAAGCAGAGCACAAAACAAGACACATATGCTTAAAACCCCAATATAGACATGTTCATAATAAATGCTTACAACCCAAAACTTAAACTGAGCAGACCTAAGCATCATGCTCTATCATCAAACAATAAGGGTTCAACAGCCAGACATGAACCAACTAAGATCCTGCTAGGAATATAGGTTGACAGACCTCAACAAACTTGGACAGTAAGCAAAGCATAGAGCCAAACATTCATCATTATGTCCTTATGACAGTTACAACTTGTCCAGACAAAACTCAAACCACATTATAGCATGAGAAACAAATTTGACAACCAAAAATTATGAACAAAACAAAGTTGATCATCATGGATCAGCATATGCTTTAATAGCAGTATATGAATCATCTCAACGAAAACAAATACATTGACATATCATTTACCAAAATCCAATCAAGCATACTGACAGTTCACATGAGTTGGCAAGCTCAAAATGGCCCTTAACAGAACCAAGGCATCCTCAAACAAAGTTGACCAACAGATGCATTATGTGTTTCAACAGCACTTGCATATCCTAACTAGGATATATAGTTCAACCAACAAAAATCTTGATGCTACAACATACAACAACCAAAAACAGTCCAATGCCTTGCAGCAACTGATATGACCATATTAACAAGACCAGACAGCCAAGCATGTGGAAATGTCTTTCACAAGCAAACATGATTAATTTAGCAGCAATGTTTTTCCACAAACAAGACATAACTAAAATGAGTTTTGACAGCAAATAGACACCAATATGATAATGTTGATCATCAACAATTCATTGTGAATCCTTTCAACAGCAAGAAGACAGCAAGACAAACAAAAAGGAAATGAAATAAAGCATTCTTATTTTCAGTCATCATGCCTTAAACCAAAATCTCCTTAAGACTCTAACAAGCACACACATAAACCTCATATGGCATTGTTGATCCTCAAAGGTCTAATCATGTTTCAATAAACCTTGTATGAGTCACTTCAACATAACTATGCCAAACAAGCTCTAGTACAGGATCCTAAGGACAGTCATGATGCAATCCAACAAATGACAGGTACAATGCAAACTCTATAGAGAGTTACCAAATCATCCCAATAGTAATCCTAATACAAGGCTCTAATAGCAATAAACATGAGTTGACAACTCAAACCTTAACACAGTTTAAGACAGCCTAGTTGATTTGAACATAAAAATGTCACCATACATTCAAACATGCTTCACACAATAGGTCACAACCTCCTAACAACAAGCATAAACAAAAATAGCACAACAACTTCATATGGCAATACCAAGATTTAATCATATTTTTTCATGAGTTATAACCCTCAAACAAGCATAAGATTAATTTCAAACACATGATGCATATCAATGAGGAGGTTTAGGGTCACCTATATCTTGTAGTCTTCCCATAATAAGCTAGCTGCCAAATCTCCCTCCTTTGATGCAAACCTTTGAACTTTCTTCTTTTTGAAGCAACAAGTGGTCTTTGAGGACAGTTTGTGCAAATGGATTTCCAGCTTTTGTTTAAGGTTCTAGACAGTTAGTATGACATAAATGGAAGGTGTTCCAAGTGTCAAAGTGATGGGAATTGATCTAGGCAGTATGGTTCATCATCTTGTGCAAAAAAGTCAATATTTAGGGTGTGAGAGGTTAACTTTTTGTGTTGTGGTATTTTTGGCTAAGTTAATGGTTGGAACACCTTCTATATGTGATTTAGAGATTGTGTGGATGATTTTTAGGGTGGTTGAACAGTTAGAAATGGTGCTGGTATGGAATTTTGAACAAGGCAGTTTTTGATGTTTTGGAACCTTTTCTTCACCTACAAGTAAAGCAAGGCAAGATGAGAGAGCTATGGTTTTATCTTGGGTTTTAGAGTGCTCTGGTGTGTTGTATACAATGAGATGAAGCCTCTATTTATAGGCTAAGAGAAGAGTTGGGGCAGATTTGCACAAGTGGTATTCAAGGTGTTTTTTTAGTGAAAATCTCATGAAAAATGTAATGGTTTTGGTTCTGCTGACTTAGCTTGCTTGCAAGGAGTTTTTCCCTCAAAATATATCTAGAAATGAGATGTGATAAGTGACATTTGAGTGAGCAAGACCCCCTACCTACTACAGCCCTCAAACACTCTCTCTCATGTGTAACTTTTGCATTTTTTCTTATTAAACTAATGTGTCTTGTCAAGAACTTGAGATTTGTTTGGATTCTTGTCTTATTTAGTCCAAATTTAAATCTAATACATCTCATCAGAAGTCAATCCATGGTTAGAGATGAAGTTCATAGTTGGAAATCAAGTTCATGTTGGGTTTTGGCAAGTTGACAAACTAGTGCACAAGCCTAACTTTCTCACTTCATAACTCTCAGCTCACAAGGGATATGGAAGAGTTCTAGTACTCTTTGGAAATCCATCATGAAGCTCTAAAACTTTTATGTTTTCATAATCTTCAGATTCCAAGTGGAACTAGGTCAAAAATCCCCTCAAAGTTGGCTGAAAACATGCCTAAAAAGGCCAGCAACTTAGAATTTTTCTAAGTGTTTTCTCCTTCTTGTGATGATTTTGGATATAACTCCAAATCTATGCATTTTTTTCACATGTACCACTGTGAGACTTTTGTAGGAATTGTCAAGACCTTTCCAACAAGCTTTGAACCACATCATTTGGATGTGTGGTTAGGAAGTTATGGTCTTGCCCCTTTCAAAACCCTAATTCCCGATTTTTGCGATTACTCCACAATCCTTGATCCAATGATCATGAAACTTCATGGATAGGTGTAATATGACATTAGGAACATTTTTGATTCACACTTTAAGGTCAAATTCCTTATAGTTGGAGAGTTGACTTTTTGGTCAACGAAACGATCGATCGATGACGATCAGATCGACTGTTGTTGTTCTGGGTCTTCTGAGGCCTTGAAACTTCTTGAGGGGACTTGAATAAGCCATATGAGATTTATGGACCATAATTCCATCATCGGAACACCTTTTAAATCAAAAGTCAAACCACAGTTGACTTTTCCTAACCAAAAACCCTAATCGGGGATCCTGAACTGCACTGTTCCTGATCTTTGTGTGACAACCTCAAATTGGACTCATGCTTGACCCAATGGAGTATTATTGATGGTGTAGAGACTTTCTTCATGGATAATCAATCCAAGGCATTGACTGATTAAATCGTCGAAACCTCGATTTCCGACTGTACGGAACCCTGGTTCACCTGTAACTTAACAAAGAAAAACTTGAAGTAGGTTAAGGTTAAATAATCAAATGAAAATGATCCTAGAATGATGATGAATATCTAAGGGGTCAAAATTTTGGGTGCAACACCCACCATTCTCCGCAATGGAGTACAGATGAATCATCTACACTCCTCTTGAGTAATGATTCGTCCCACCAACACCATGATATGCATAACACCAAATGCACAACAAATGAACTCAAGCACACAAGGTGCACACGATCCCCTTATCACATCACCATACATCATACATACACATTGTTCATTAATTAATTATTTTAATTAAAGTCACGCGATCCCCCTGATCACCTCACCATACCCCATACACATCTCACACATCAACTTCATTATTTAAATTAAATTCAATACTACATAATTCCACCTATCAACACCAAGTACATACTCTTCACCACTAAACACCGCATCTTTACCTGTCCCAGTCCAAGGGATCCTACAAAATGAATCACAACGAAATAAAACATAACACACATTTTGTCACGCTCGTTGGCTCATTCGCTTAGCAAAGCCCTAGCGAACGCTCACTAGCTGCTCGCCTAGCAAACTCCCTAGTGAAGGCAGACAATGGCTACTAGAAGCCTTCGCTACCCATCTCACCTAGCGAAGCCCTAGCGAACACTTGCTACTAGCTCGCCTAGCGAACTACCTTGCGAATCGCTCGCTAGCTACTCGCTTAGCGAGTTCTGTGATCTCTCAAAACCCTCACAGAATTGTTATCTTGCTCAAATTCAAGCCTATCACTCTACTTCTATCTTCAGTCCTATCAATACTACAACCGATAAACACTACTCTATCATCATCAGAACTACAGAAGTTACTCAGAACCTCACCAATCTCCCAACAACACGTACCCAAAGTCATCAATGGTAGACATGCTCATAAACACATCAATGCACATCCAGTTCATCATAACAACAACAACAATCATCAACAGTTCAATATATTATTCATATTCACCAAACTCCTTCAGGGTTAAGGAATCCCCTCTACCCTGTTCATGCAATTTACCAATCTTAACTCGTTTCTCCCCCTTACCTCGATAAATGCTCCGATTGATGAAGAACTCTGAAGAACTGTTAGCCCTAGCCTTCTTCTCTTCCTCCTTGTTCTTCCTCTTTCCTCTTCTCTCTAAAACTGACTTATCATGTTCTCTCTCTCCTTTCTTCCCAAACTCTTCTAATACCCCTTTAAATCCTTATTTCATTAATAATAATAATAATAATACAAATAATAATAATAATAATAATAATAATAATACAAATAATAATAATAATATACTAATTATTAGATTATCACCATTATTAATTATATTATATTTTTATTAAACTCTATATTTTATTAAATAGCTCCTATAACTCAAGGACACCCACCCACGCGCTCCGATACACTCCCCCACAAAGGACACACCAAAATAAAATAACACCAAAAGACTAAATAATTAAAAATGGGCGCTACATTACGAAAAACTGCATCCACCTCAAAGACGCGATCGAAATCTTGATCAAGGAGGGGCACCTGAAAAGATACACCCGGGGAGGAGAAGCCCCACGACAAGACGCTCCCGAGGCCAAGAGAGTCGAAGACCTCCCTTCTCCTGACGGGGATAACGGTCTACAGGTTGCCCTCAGCGTCAGCCGGCCTGAGGATTGGTTCACGCTCAGAAAATTCGGCCTCCCCAACGAGCCTGATCTTCCTGACGAGCCTGTACGCCCCACCAGCTGATGGGAGTATTTTCCGAAGGCCATGGTCATCTCCGGCGGATCCACGAGGAACCTATCAGTGGGATCGGTAAAAAGGAAGTTCGAGGAACTCATCACCAGCAACTCCGGCAAAATGAGCACCCTCGACAAGTTTCGCGGCCGATCCATCCCGATCACTTTCTACCTCGAGAAGCTTCCCAGGGGCTCCCCCAACTCAAACATCCCTCTCCTGATACAGGCACAAATGGCAAACTTCGACGTCAGACGCATCCTGGTCGACGGAGGAAACTCGGTGGACATCATGTACACCCACCTTTTCACAACCCTCCAACTCGACGAGTCCAACCTGTCCCCTTACATGGGCTCTGACCTCCAAGGGTTCAACGGGGCGACCACAAGGCCGTGGGGGTACGTGGAGTTAAAGGTTACCTTCGGGGAAAAAGAAACAGCCAGGGAGATTAATTTCTGCTTCCTGGTCATTGAATGCCCGTCCCTCTACAACTGTATCTTGGGAAGGACAATGATGGCCGAGATCACCGAGGTGCCCTCCACCGTCCACCTAAAAATGAAGTACTACACAAGGCGAGGGTCCGTTGTCACCCTAAACAGCGACATTGAGGATGCCCGAAGATGCTTCGAGGCCGCGCTGAAAGGCCTGAGCACGATCACCCCAGCAACCAAAAAAGCAGCGCCCACCACTACTCTGAGGAGCGAACCCAAGGACCTCGTCGGCTCGGTAGGCCTCGACAGCCGCTTCACCGAAGAGTCCGACCGTGAAGACGAAGCCAGCGACACTCCTCCATCCCACGGTCAGCCCACCCACCCAACGCGCCCCATCCCCGACGGTGATTTCGAGATCATGGAACTCGGGGACGACAAGACTAGGACCGTGAAGATCGGAGCAGGACTGCCCGACCTGGCGAGGAAACAAATGAAGGCCTGTTTCCACGAGAACGCAGACCTCTTCGCCTGGAGCGCCGCAGAGATTTCCGGGCTCGACCCTGCGGTCGCTTGCCATTAGCTCTCCATCAACCCGACCACCAAGGTCGTAGTACAACGTAGGCGTAGATAGTCCCCCGAAAAGTCGGCGGCTGCTGAAAAAGCTGTATAAGACCTCCTAGAGGCAAATTTTATTTCGGAAGCCCGATATTCAACTTGGCTGTTCAGTGTTGTACTTGTTAAAAAGAGTAATGGAAAATGGCGCATGTGTGTTGATTACACCGATCTCAACCGGGCATGTCCTAAGGACGCCTACCCCCTCCCTAACATCGACAAGCTCGTCGACAACTCGGCGAGCTTCAAACTCTTGTCCTTTATGGATGCATACTCGGAATACAACCAGATCCTCATGGACGAATGCGACAAACAAAGCACGACCTTCATGACAGAGTCTGGCAACTATTACTACAATGTAATGCCCTTCGGCCTAAAGAACGTCGGCGCCACTTACCAATGGATGATGAACAAAGTCTTCCGGGGAGAGATTGGAGACATGCTCGAGGTGTATTTGGAGGACATGATTGTCAAGTCCTGCACGAAAATCGATCACATGGCTCATCTCTGAAAGGTCTTTGACACGACGAGGAAATGCAGAATACGCTTCAACCCGGAGAAATGTACCTTCGGGGTCCGAGCAGGGAAATTCCTCGGTTTCTACTTGACTGAGCGTGGGATTGAAGCAAATCCGGACAAGTGCCAAGCTTTTTCGGAAATCACCACGCCCACCTCAAAGAGATCTATACAATCCCTCAACGGCGTACTCGCCTCGCTTTCCCGATTCATCTCCAAGTCCGCATAACATGCCCTCCCTTTCTTCAAGTTACTCAAAAAGGAAGCCACGTTCGAATGGACAGAGGAATGCGAGCAAGCCCTCCACCACCTCAAACGCGTCCTATCCGAACCACCCGTGCTGACGAGGCCCGAAGTTGGAGAAACCCTATACCTATGCCTGGCCGTGACAAACGAGGCCGTCAGCGCCGTACTGATCAGGGAAACTCCCGAGGGACAAAAGCCAATCTACTTCACGAGAAAAGCCCTCCACGGTCCCGAAGTGAGATACCAGCAGATCGAAAAGGTCAATTTGGCCCTCATCACCGCCGTATGACGCCTCTGACATTACTTCTTAGCCCACACCATTATGCTCAGAACCGAGCATCCCGTCAGGTAGCTTCTCCATCGACCAGACATGGTCGGACGGATGCTAAAGTGGTCGTTGGAACTATCTGAGGTCGACATCGTCTATGAAGGAAGGAAAGCCCTAAAAGCTCAGGTCCTGGCCGACTTCGTCGCCGAAATGACCCCCGCCCTGGACCCTGCCCCAGGCAATCACAAGTGGACTATCTTCGTCGATGGCTCCTCAAACTCCTTGGGCAGCGGCGCGAGCATCATCCTCGAAAATGGGGAAGGCACCATTATAGAGGTTTCTTTAACGCTAGCCTTCCCAATGACGAACAACCAGGCTGAGTATGAGGCATTCATGGCCGGGCTTCGCTTAGCATCAGACCTCGGGGCCAAGGAAATAAGAATCTTCATAGATTCCTGGCTGGTCACGTCGCAAGTACAGGGGGAATATCAGGCAAAAAAGATAACCTGGCAAAGTACCTGGCTCTCATTACGGAAAAAATGCAAAGTTTTGAATCCGCAGAAGTTCAACACGTTCCACGCGAACAAAACACTCGAGTAGACATTCTCTCAAAACTAGAAAGCACCAAAAAGAGGGGGGGGGGGCACAAGGCGGTCATCCAAGAGATCCTATCTCAGCCGAGCACGCAAAAGGCCAAAGCACTGCTCGACGTCAACGCCATAGGGGACACCAACTGTTGGATGACGCTGTTGCACACCTACATCAGCGCAGGTCACCTCCCCGCCGACCCCAAAGAGGCCAGCACGATCAAACGAAGATCCTGCTCATACGTCCTTCTCGAAGATAAATTGTATCGTAGAGGCTTCGCGGTTCCTCTCCTCAAATGCATCGACAACTCTCAGGCCGTTGCCGTTCTGGAAGAAATCCACGAGGGCATTAACGCGCAGCACCTTGGGGGACAATCCCTGGAGAGAAAGGCCCTGCGAGCAGGATACTACTGGCCATCGATGCAAGAGGACGCAAGAGAACATGTCAAGAAATGCGACAGATGTCAACGACAGGGAGACATGCACCTCGCCTCACCGGGCGAGCTCAAATCCCTCTCCTCCCCTTGACCGTTCGCCTGGTGGGGAATGGATATCCTCGGTCCCTTCACCTTAGGTTCATATCAGAACAAGTACCTGATCGTGGGCATCGACTACTTCACCAAATGGATCGAGGCCGAAGCCCTTGCCAAAATCACGGTCCATAACATACTCTGATTCTACAAAAGGAATATCCTCGCAAGATTCGATGTCCCACTCGCCATCGTCACCAACAACGGCATGCAGTTCACCGACAAAAATTTTCGGGACTTCGTCACCAAACTCGGGACTAAGCATCACTTTACCTCGGTCGAACATCCTCAGACGAACGGCCAAGCCGAATCCGCGAACAAAGTGATACTCAGAGGACTAAAGCAAAGACTCGGCGACGCCAAGAGAGCATGGGTCGAGGAACTCCACAGTGTCCTATGGGCATACCGAACCACGCCCCACTCAACCACGGGGGAAACACCATTCCGCCTCACGTACGAAACCAAGGCGGTGATCCCGGTCGAGATCCGAGAGCCGTCCAGACGAACTAAGGCTCCCCTCGAAGCCGAGGACAATGATGAAGCCCTCAGAGAGGAGCTCGACCTCATCGAAGAAATTCTGCTCGACGGAGAATACCTCGACCGAGGCTCCTCATCGCTGTACCAGAATCGGCAGGACACCCAGCTCGCGATGGGACCTCCACACCCCGGGGACAAACTACCCCCGAATAGACTGGGAAATCAAAACAGCTGACCGACCAGTTCTCCTCACTGCCGAAGACAAATACCGTCGAGCTACCTACCCCAAACAGGCCCAAAGGCATGACACGTGCACTTCAAACATACAAACATACGAAATGAGCATAACACCATGCAAAAACAAAACACAGAGCACACTTAAACAAATTTCAAAAATTATTATACCATATGAAAATGGGCACCAGCCTAGTAGTTAATGTTACAACACCAAGAAGGGCACGCAGGCCCAGTAAACACTTAGAAAAATATATAAAATATTTGGCACGCAGGCCCAGAATTTGCGGGCACGCAGGCTCGGAACTAGTCTATGCTCCCTCCTCCTCCTCCTCCACTTCAGGCTCGGCGGGACGGGCATCGGGGCCAGCTTCCTCGGTGCTGGGGTCGACCACCCGGCCATCGACTATCTCGTGGAAAGGCCCAATGCCGTCCTCGACCAGGACGACGCCAGGGTTTACCACCTTAAGCTGCGCGACAGTGTAACACCCCACTTCCCAAATTAAATAAAATATAAACATTATAAATAAACATCAGAGTTTTCACAAAAACTGTGGGATATCACATCACCAATAGTTATCAAAAATACTTTATTCATTATTTTCAAAATAATACAGCGGAAATTATTATTCCAACATTCTCGGCCATCCGCCAGATTTACATAAAATTTTTATTATTATAATTCACCAAAATGTGATACGTCACAGGATTTTCAACAAGTTTAACATAAACAAATAAAACACCCATATCCCGTGTTACGTATCAGAGCATCCTAAGACTCGACTTGCACACCGCCATCCAAGCTATCTATGTACCTGGATTATCTGTACTTCCGAGGAAGCACAGACCACAACACAACAAAGGGGTGAGAAAACATGATCAAAATATATCGGTAATTTAATACATGCAATAAAGGTAGTAAAACACACCAATATTCACCCCATCAACACCAATCACGAACCTACTGTTCAAACATCCATATAACATATAATAATTAAAACACACCAATATTCACCCCATCAACACCAATCACGAACCTATTGTTCAAACATCCATATAACATATAATAATTAAAACACACCAATATTCACTCCACAACACCAATCACGAACCTACTGTTCAAATTACAATATAACATATTATAATGCAAATATGCAACTCAACACCATGCATGCGGTACCGACTCATTGGTTCATTCAATCGAACCTTAGACAGATCACTTACGCTCCTACTGAGATATGATCTATCCCTGATAGACCACTTACGCTCCTATTGAGATATGATCTATCCTCGACAGATCACTTACGCTCCTACTGAGATATGATCTATCCCCGACAGATCACTACAACTATCACACACTACTCTAATCAATTGTTCCTTAAACTACATCTCAGAACCTATATCATGGTCATTACCCAAGCCACAGAGGTTACACAAAATTTCACCAATACTCATGGTCATTATCCAAACCACAGAGGTTATATAGGAACTTCCCTAAAACCGTAAACCCAACCAATACCCCAAACTCACCAAAAATAACAATTCATCAACATCAACATATATCAATTCCTCATTGGTTTATCAAATACCAATTCTCAACATCAATCAACAATTATAGGCATGACAAAATAAAACTTCATACACCGATACATTCCTACGGGGTTAAGGAATCCCCACTACCCTATACATGTAAATACCATCCCAATCAAGTTTCTCCCCCCTTACCTTGTTAATCGGTTTGATCGATGGAAATCCTCCTAGATTTGGTCTCTTGGCTTTCTCCTTTCTCTTCCGTTTCTCGTTCCTTTGCTCGTTCTACGCTCTTCTCACTTCTCTCGTTCTTTCTCCCAACTCTCCAAATGTATCGTAAAAAAAACCACTAACCCCTCACATTCCCTATTTTAATTATCTAATCTTAATAATAATAATAACTTAATAAAATAATATAATAATAATAATCTTAATAGTAATACTAATATAATATTACTAATATAAATAATTATAATAATCATTATAATAATAATAATACACATAGCAATATTAATAATATTATTTCACCCATAATAATAATATTAATAATAATAGTAATAATACTCCACCAATAATATTAATAATAATAATAATAATAATAATAATAATAATAATCATAATAATATTCTCCCACTAATAGTTATAATAATAGTAATAATATTAATAATAATAATATTCTCCGATATTAATAATATTACTACAATTAATAATAATAATAATAATAATAATAATAATAATAATAATAATAATAATAATAATAATACCATATTACTACTATTTATTTTATTATTATATTCACACAAATTCACCACCAATAATCCTCCCATATCAGGGACACCCACCAATCATCATCAAACACACCCCCACCAAAGGGCACACCAACATATAATAATTAAAATAGTAATAAAATGACTAAATAATTAAAATGGGTGTTACAACTCTCCCCCACTTTAATTATTTTTGTCCTCGAAAATTACCTGATGGAAATAGTTCCGGATACGCTTCCCGCATCCTTCATTCCAATTCTCAGGTCACACTGCCTTCTGCAGCACCCCCCTCAAGCCACTTTCAACAAAGTTATCTCCTCCCCTCGGAGTTGTTTCTCGTTCGTCAAACGAACTAGCAATGCCTCCACAATCAAATTATTTTTCACTGGTACATCATCCACCTGATTCAATGTAATTCCTCAACGAAGACACATGAAACACGTCATGCCAATTCGCAGCGACAGCGGCAAAACGATCTAACTGTTACTCATCACATGCCTCCGCTGCGCTACTCTGATACAACCACAGAACCCGATGCGAACTTCCGAGATTTCGAAGCCCGACCAGCACCAGTCACCGACGTGACTCTCAAAACACATATTTCCTTATATCCTCTTGATCTTCTCAGCCATCTCAAGCATAATTCTCGGTCTGAGCACAACACTCCCACTCGACTTATTCCAACACAGAAGAGTCCTACACTCCCTATCTCACCAAGCCATATATAGTGCCATTCCGATACTAGGATGGTAATTGTTATTATAGGTAACTCAATCAACGGTAATTACTCATCCCACGATCCACCTTGATCCAACACCCAAGCTCTCACCAATTCTCTACAGACTCAATAGTCCTCTCTGACTGACCATCAGTTTGCGGATGGTAAGCCGAACTCAACTTCAACTTAGTACCTGAAGTTTCCTGTAAGCCCCTCCAACATCTCAATATAAATCTCAAATTTCAATCTAACACAACATTCGACAGTATCTCATCCAACTTCACTACTTCCTCAATATGTATCTCATATATCCTTAACACGGAATAGTTCATCCACTCACAATAACCCAAATTAAAATTATGTCTTTCCAATTATTTGGAAATCTCAATACCAAATCCGTGAAAATACTACCTGATTTCCACTCTGGAATATTCAACGGTTGAATCAGACTCAACAGTCTCTGATGTTCACTCTTCGAATTCCAACAATTTTAACCAGTATATTCAACCTCAACCACTCCTCTCCTCATCTATGGTCACCAAAACAATCTACTCAAATTCGGTTACTTCTTCATAGCACCGGGATGGACACTCCATCTACCTCAATATATTTCTTCACGAGTACTCCTACTCCCCTCAACAACATCTGGTCCACATACCCCATCACAACATATCATGGTACTATTTCCACAAACCCGACAATCCACTCTTCGACTCTGATTTATCAATTTCAACTAATTCACCAACTCAACCCAGATTTCTGACCTCCTCGAATCTCCTCAAGAATACTACTAGTACGGTCTAACATACAAGGCTTAACTCCATAAGAAGTCTCTTCACAGACCAGACTCGCATCACAAAATTTCCCAACCGGTTCCAACTTTTTTCGCCATTTTCCTCGGTACAAGCAAGGTTTCCAAATCGAAGCATCAGCTACCACGGTATATACCGAAAACATACAGTAAGATAACACATCAAACGCACCCGATCACGACGGTAAAAGTTGACCAAATTATACGTTTCGAATATTCTGCTATAATTGAATCATCCACTGACATAAAAACCATTTTTCCCAGAAAGATCATCTCGTTAGCTCTCCAACGCTTCAAACGGGGGTCAAAACGGACATACGGTTCAAGAGTTATGAATTTTCGAAGTTTTCCGAAAAACCAGAATTTTGCCGAAAAACTGCTACGGAATTTTGCATTCTTGTCCGAAAATTCGACCGATTCAATTACTTTCTTCGAAACAAACACATACTCATACTCACCTAACATATAGCCTCGAATTAGAATCATTAAACAAAATTTCTACGACGTCCGATTTCGATTCCGTAAAAAGCCGCGATCTCGGAATTCAGCGTACAACAACACTTTCATACCTAGGAGACCATCCAACACACTTTCAATCTTTAAATATTTTAAAACCCAATTACTCCCAATCTCAACAGCAGATCTTGGAGCCTCCCATTGCGATACAACTTCGACCTTTGATACCACAACCACAATAGCTCTACCGGAGCTCACACGACCAAGGAAAACTCACATCCTTCAGCCCGTTGATCCATCAACTCATCAACTCTTGAAAGCGAACACTTATCCTTGATAGTCACCTTGTTCACTTATCCATAGTTCACCCAAAGCTTCATAAAACCTTCCGTCTGTCTAACCAACAAAATTGGTGCACCTTATGGTAACACACTCAAACAAAAGAACCTCTCTTCCAGCAGGTCTTCAAGTTGACTCTTTAACTTTCTCAATCCCAATGCAAACACACAATATGGAGTCACCCATATCGGACTAGTTCCAAGAATGAAGTCAATGTGTAAGCTTTACTTCACATTCCGATAGTAAACCATTTACCTCCTCAGGAAAACTTCCGGACAATCACAATTAAGTGATAAACCCCAATTTCTCACTTTCCTTAACATTCAAAGTTTCCGTCAAAATACACACCTCAACACCGTATTACGCCAACTCCTCAAAATAATCCCTTAAGCACTTAGCTTAACTCAAGACAATTCATTGCTCACACCACCTAAGCTTGCAAGACACGTCTATCCCATCCAACACAATCCCGTCTACTATTAACAAGAGATTGAGGGTGATCAGTTCCTTAATTTGTCAATAGACAGCCGAAAATCATGATGGGGTATAAACCATCTTTACCAAATTATAAGAGCGTAACACACTAAGCCACAACACTGCAGCATTCCGGAGAAATACCAACTTCTCCCCCACTGGAATCATTTCACTTCTACCGACAAAGTTAAAACAACAACATGTACCGACAGTGTTTTTACACACATGTCGCATACCAGGGAACAACAACACTAGACAACATTGGCCAGACAGACCAACCTGCTCTGATACCAATTGTAACACCCCACTTCCCAAATTAAATAAAATATAAACATTATAAATAAACATCAGAGTTTTCACAAAAACTGTGGGATATCACATCACCAATAGTTATCAAAAATACTTTATTCATTATTTTCAAAATAATACAGCGGAAATTATTATTCCAACATTCTCGGCCATCCGCCAGATTTACATGAAATCTTTATTATTATAATTCACCAAAATGTGATACGTCACAGGATTTTCAACAAGTTTAACATAAACAAATAAAACACCCATATCCCGTGTTACGTATCAGAGCGTCCTAAGACTCGACTTGCACACCGCCATCCAAGCTATCTATGTACCTGGATTATCTGTACTTCCGAAGAAGCACAAACCACAACACAACAAAGGGGTGAGAAAACATGATCAAAATATATCGGTAATTTAATACATGCAATAAAGGTAGTAAAACACACCAATATTCACCCCATCAACACCAATCACGAACCTACTGTTCAAACATCCATATAACATATAATAATTAAAACACACCAATATTCACCCCATCAACACCAATCACGAACCTACTATTCAAACATCCATATAACATATAATAATTAAAACACACCAATATTCACCCCACAACACCAATCACGAACCTACTGTTCAAATTACAATATAACATATTATAATGCAAATATGCAACTCAACACCATGCATGCGGTACCGACTCATTGGTTCATTCAATCGAACCTTGGACAGATCACTTACGCTCCTACTGAGATATGATCTATCCCCGACAGACCACTTACGCTCCTACTGAGATATGATCTATCCCCGACAGATCACTTACGCTCCTACTGAGATATGATCTATCCCCGACAGATCACTTACGCTCCTACTGAGATATGATCTATCCCCACCATTCTCCACAAAGGAGTACAGATGAATCACATACACTCCTCCTGAGTAATGATTCATCCCACCAGACACCATGATATGTACGACACCAATGCACGACAACAATGCACGACAAACAAACTCAAGCACACTAAGTGCACACGATCCTCCTGATCACATCACCACACATTATATATATTACACCACCAATAAACACAAGCACACTAAGTGCACACGATCCTCCTGATCACATCACCATACATTATATATATTACACCACCAATAAACACAAGCACACTAAGTGCACAACAATTAAACTCAAGTAAATAATAAATAAATCATTTCAATCGATCCATGATTTAGTTACTATTTAATTAAACAATGACTCCCCAAAAATATTGGATATAAAAATATTTGGCAAATAACCATATTATTTATACCATGCTATAGATCTATTCAAGAGCTTTCCAACGCTTCGAACGAGGACTAAATCCGACTTACGGATCAAAAGTTATGGCCAAAATCGTCAAAACAGAAAATTCACCAATATACAGCTTTGAGTCGACGCAAACAGCGCAGAATGCAGAAAATTCTGTGTTTTCCATCGTTGGAGGCCTTCCGGACCTCCGATTTCAATTCCGTAAAAAGCCCCGGTTTCAGAATTCGAAATCCTACCATAATATGACAATCATAACAGCCAACAACATATTTTTAAAGATCATGTCATCATATATCATATAACCATACTTTTCAAAACCATGGCATTTAGGGGTTTCTATCCTAAATGTGATCCTACCCATCATACACTATTACACCATCACAATGATCATACGGAAACCCACTCTTACCGTCCAACACTGTCATCTTGCTCAATTCCAAGCTTATCACTCTTCATCCATCCTCTGCCCTATCATTACTACAACTATCACACACTACTCTAATCAATTGTTCCTTAAACTACATCTCAGAACCTATATCATGGTCATTACCCAAGCCACAGAGGTTACACAAAATCTCACCAATACTCATGGTCGTAATCCAAACCACAGAGGTTATACAAGAACTTCCCTAAAACCGTAAACCCAACCAATACCCCAAACTCACCAAAAACAACAATTCATCAACATCGACATATATCAATTCCTCATTGGTTTATCAAATACCAATTCTCAACATCAATCAACAATTATAGGCATGACAACATAAAACTTCATACACCGATACATTCCTACGGGGTTAAGGAATCCCCACTACCCTATACATATAAATACCATCCCAATCAAGTTTCTCCCCCTTACCTTGTTAATCGGTTTGATCGATGGAAATCCTCCTAGATTTGGTCTCTTGGCTTTCTCCTTTCTCTTCCGTTCCTTGTTCCTTTGCTCGTTCTACGCTCTTCTCACTTCTCTCGTTCTTTCTCCCAACTCTCCAAATGTATCGTAAAAAAAAAAACCACTAACCCCTCACATTCCCTATTTTAATTATCTAATCTTAATAATAATAATAACTTAATAAAATAATAATATAATAATAATCTTAATAGTAATACTAATATAATATTACTAATATAAATAATTATAATAATCATTATAATAATAATAATACACATAGCAATATTAATAATATTATTTCACCCATAATAATAACATTAATAATAATAGTAATAATACTCCACCAATAATATTAATAATAATAATAATAATAATAATAATAATAATAATAATAATAATAATAATAATCATAATCATAATAATATTCTCCCACTAATAGTTATAATAATAGTAATAATATTAATAATAATAATATTCTCCGATATTAATAATATTACTACAATTAATAATAATAATAATAATAATAATAATAATAATAATAATAATAATAATAATAATAATAATACCATATTACTACTATTTATTTTATTATTATATTCACACCAATTCACCACGAATAATCCTCCCATATCAGGGACACCCACCAATCATCATCAAACACACCCCCACCAAAGGGCACACCAACATATAATAATTAAAATAATAATAAAATGACTAAATAATTAAAATGGGTGTTACAGACAGCGCCACTAAAACTCGCTGCGAAGGCCTCCAAGCAATCACCCTCCAGCACCCAAATCCTGGCGAGCAGGTCCGCCCGAGTAACCATCTGCCTGTCCTCTTCGGTCTCATCGTCGGCGGGACGCAGGGCACACTCCAGCTTGCCCACACGAGCCTTTAGCACTCGCACTTCTCTTCAGCAGCCTTCCACTTCTCCTTAGCACCATCCCCCCTCTTGCGCTTACCGGCGGTTTCACCCTGACTCTTCTCCAGCTCCTCGGTAAGTTGGGTCACCTTCCCCCGACTCTTTTCCAAATCCTCGACGGCTTTGCTCAAACGTGACTGCACGAAGGCGAGATCCCCCTGCAGCTTAGACAACTCGACATATGAGCAGCTTTCCTCGCTCAGAACCATCGCTGTGGTGAAGGTCCGCATCAAAGCAGCCAAATCCTCCGTCAGGACCTGCCTACGAGAAGCCCGGTCCGCACTCAGGACCATCTTCGCCTCCCCATCCGGAATACTAGGCGACCTGGCCCCGTGGAAGTAACCGGGATGCTGGTGGCACGGCGCGATTGAGTAACCCTCCTCGACAGAGCCCGACGACAGGTCGACCACGCTCTCCACCTCCTGAACTCTGGGCCTCTTAGGGCCCCCTGAGTTGTGGGGGACTGTCTGCTTTAAGGAGACGAATAACCCTTGCCATTCTGATCAACGGAAGCTTGCCCGACTAACTGGCCAACCCGCGTCTTCGGGGTAGCAGCGACCTTCGACGCGCGCAACTTCTTCACCCACTCCTCGATAGAAGACATGTTTCCTGGAAAATAAAGGAAATAAGTCAATAACAGATAAAAAGTAACAAATCAAGAGAAGAAAGAGGCGTCCCCCACCTAGATAGATAAGGGCCTCCGCCTCCGAGGAGCAATCGGGCAGGGCTTTCGTGTTTATCAACCTCGCCATCTCGCGGACATTCCCCTGACTATCGAGGATATACTGGCCGTCGGGTGTCACCAACTTTGACAGCGGTAGGCTGCGCACGAACGCGACTATCTTCAAATAGGCAGCCATGTCCTCCTCGCCGAGGGACCCCGCGTGCATTATATACCGGTCAGTCCCCCGGGAGAAATGTTCCGGAGACCATTCCACGTGCACCCTCGGCAGCATAACGGCTTCCCGCTGGCCGTTCACTATCCGCTCCCCTGCAGAGTATAAAGAGTCGACCCCCGCGTGCGTGATCGGGCTGACGATGAAGAAGCGACCCTTGAAATCCCGAACAGAATCCATATACGTCTTGAAGAGCCTGTTCGGTTGTTTAAATGACACCCATCCATGCCTGTTGTCCACCGTCTGCCGCTGCAGATGGAAGACGCGGAAAAACAGCGGCAGCGTAACGCCGACCTCGAGGAAGCGACACACGACCTCGAATGCCCGAATAAAATCCAAGGCGTTCGGATGCAATTGCGAGGGGGCCAACCGCAACCAGTCAAAGAGGCCTAGGTGAAAATCTGAGAATGGTAGCCTGAGCCTGGCCTCCTTAAAGTAGAACTCGTACATCGGAAACCGCATCCTCCCGTACTTCGAACATATACGGTGACGTTTCCGAGGATGGTAAACCTGCCAGTTTTGGGGGTCACCTTTCTCCCGATCCTCCACGGTGTCATAAGCTCCCGTCGGGTTAGAAGCAAAACAAGAGGGCGTGAACAGGGGCTCCTCGGCCACCCACTCCTCGAGGGGGAGAACTCGCTCGTCGAAATGAGGGACGTCCGACTCGTTATCCTCCACCATTGTCCCCGGGACCAACATAGTCATGAACACCTGAAAAGCAGAAGGTAACAGTGAGTTCGGTGACAAAGATCAAATTCACCCTTCCACCGCAAGTCAAGTGAAAGGGCGACGAGGACAGCTCGAGCATCATCCTCGGTGGCTCAATCCAAATCCTATCGTCTCCCCGGACACCTACCCAACTAATATATACAGTCTTCCCGGGACATTCATCAGAATAAGCATTTGTCCCCGGGGAGTTCAACGGAATAAGCATCTGTCCCCGTGGCATTCATCGGAATAGGCGTTTATCCTCGAGGCGCTCACTCAAAAACCCTAGAAAGTTCCGTCTATAGTGGCGGAGACCCATACCTCTCCTCGGGGCATTCAACATGCCCCGACCACGATCCTAAAACAAACGAGAAAAATAAAAGAAAGGAGAAGAAAAACTTACTATATTGCAATCTGCGGTGGAATGCGAGGCGGCTGTCACGACGAAATATCAGATGGTAGCGGAGCGACATATCCTAGTGGTTGGGAGCAAGAAGGCGAAAAGTGGAGAATGAGCGGGGGCTCGCTTACTTATACCCCAACACGAGACTCGAAGCGTCACTAGGCACTTGAGTACCCTAGGGTAGCCGCCCTAGCAGCCACCCAACGTATGACACGTGGCGAAGGTTGACAGTCGCGTCCCTTCATATCTCCCCGCCAACGCGTGTCCTCAACCCCCCGGACACCCGATGACGAGGAAGGACTCACGTGCTCGCGTCCCCATGGAATGAGAGCCGGAGGGTTTTTTTCCTCGGGTTAACCTCTCCGCCCCGGCACAACGTCATCAAGTCCTCGCTCTCTCCCTCGGAGATACGACTTGGGGGACTCCTGTTTTGGCTTGGGCCCCGGGTTCTCCGGGCAGGCCCAACCCAATGATATTCGGCCAAGCCCGATCCATTTTGGGCCATAGCCGTTGAGTACAGAGTCCCCGCCGGGCAGACAATATCCCTCAGCGGGCAGGACCTTCCCCCTTGACGAGCAGAACAACGTGTTCTTCACACGTCCTCCACGTGCTCCCCTCCGCGGGGACATGTCACCAACCAATTGCCCACCTCCGAAAGAGCAGGTCAAACCCACTTTTCGGAGACCACGAGACAGTTGAACTAGGGCGAAGACCATGTTCTGGTCTTCACTACGCCACGTAAGCCCTAGCAGTCACTTGGGTTTGGCCTGGCCATCCAGCCCAACTCAAGTGACCGTTGACCCTGCGTTGGGGTCTCTCTATAAATACCTTCTTTCACAAGAGGGTCAGGTATTCTCTTCTTACCCATTTTCTGTATTTGCTCTCACTCTGCCCAATTCCTTACTTTGGCATCGGAATGTCTTGCAGGTACACCCCCTTCTCTTTTCTACACCGGTGAGCGGGCCGTAGATTAACAACGTGTGGCAAGTCCGTGGTCCTCTTTTGATCAGGTCAGATCATGTATCAATGATTAGTAATAATAATAATTAAACTAAGAGTTAGATTAAAAATTTTCACCATAATTCAATTAAACTAGCTTGTTGTTACTCTATAGTGTATAGCATATCATATGTCAACCAAAAATGAAATCAATTTTTTTATTCTATAATGTTCTAAGCATGATGATAAAATATTGAGTGTAATATTAAAAATTCATTCTTTTTCTACCAAAATCATATATTAGGAGTAACTAGTAGTAATAATAGTATATAGACATATTAAGTCACAATCCACGTTAAAAAACATTTGAGAGATAAGTTTCAGAGTATATATATATATATATATATATATATATATATATATATATATATATATATATATATATATATATATATATATATATATATATATATATATATATATATATATATATATATATATATATATATATATATATATATATATATATATATATATATATATATATATATATATATATATATATATATATATATATATATATATATATATATATATATATATATATAACCAAGTAATATTTCTTAAATAATGAAGTAAATTATTTTAAGACTTATTTTTTATTTCATTAACTATTACTTAAAAGCGTGTAGAGGCCCTATAATATATGAGGCCTTATGTTATTGTTCAGGTTGCGCAGCAACAGGGCTGGCCCTATTGGTTTATTAAGCTTTGTTGGAGAAAGCTTTGTTTTTGTTATTGAGATCAACCATAAATCTTTATATAGTTCAATAGCGTAGCCTGGGTTAAAAGTTGGCATTTGACTGGAGATAAGTGTGTATTAAAGCTTCATGGACATAACCTTCAAAAACTCAAAGTTTATAGTAAAACTCTCAAGAAGACCTCTTTGGGATAAGACCAGGCCAACATTCGGTCAAACCTGTACAAATCTCTGGTGCAATCTTTATAACCATATATTTTTATTTTTGTACAATTTACTTTCATTATTTAATTTTCTGCTGCAATTACTCACATAAAAATACTAATACGATCTTAAACGAGAAAAATTTTAAATTAATCACAAATTTTGAATACCACAATTCACCCCCCTCTTGTGCTTGAAGTCACTTTGCAAACAAGTGGAATCAGAGCCTAACTCCTGTTAAGGACTAATCGTCTCAGACAGAAAAATTTCTTCAAGTTATTCACTAAAGAAACCTTCAACCTTCAACAGAGAAGGCTACAACTTGTGAAAAGAGAAAATTAAATTTTTCATAGAGCGAACGGGTCGTGGTATTTGGAAAGCTGTGAAAGAATGACCATTTGTCCCTACACAAGAAGTTAATAGTGTTGTAGTAGACAAACCTAAAAAAGATTTGTCCAAAGAGGATAAATAGAATATGCAATGTTGTTTGAAAGAAAAGAACATTATTACCACCACACTCATTCTTGATGAGTTCTTACAAGTTTCTCACTGCAAAATTGCTAAAGAAATGTGGGACATCCTCCAAATTATCAATGAAGGTACTAATGAGGTAAAGAGGGCAAGACTAGGCACATTAATCAATGAGTATGAACTCTTTATAATGAAACCTGAAGAGAACATAAATCAAATACAAACATGATTCACACACATCGTGAGTCATATGAGAACTCTAGGGAAAACATTCTCAAATGAGGAATTAGTCATAAAAATTCTTATATGCTTAAACTGTAGCTGGAAACCTAAAGTCACTATGATATGTGACTCTAAGGATCTAGAAACTATGGACACACACACTCTTTTGGAAAATTGCAGGAACATGAAATAGAACTCAAAAGGCTTTCCATATATGAGGAAGAAGATAATAAAAACAAAAGTATAGCCCTTAAAGTTGAAGAATCCAACTCAGATGATGACATGGTCCTCATAGTAAAGAACTTCAAGAAATTTATGAAGAAAGAGAAAAGGAAAGCAAAAGAACAAGAAAAGGATGAAGAAAAAGCATTCACTCCAACATGTTACAATTGAGGAAACAAAGGACACAATAAATCATATTGTTCTCTATTCAAAAAGGCAAATCAAAAACAAAAAAAGAATCAGAAAAAGAAGAAAGCATATGTCGCATGGGAAGACAATGACATGGAATCCTCTGATGATGAAGATGAAAAGGCCAACATATGTCTGATGACAAATCATCAAGATGATGAAGTAACCTTTCAACTTTCCTATCATAATTTATTTAGATTATGTAAATAATTATCGAAAGAAACAAATAAACTAGAGCAAATTATTTCTACATCCAAGGACATTATCTCCTC
The DNA here is from genome assembly GCA_963859935.3 of Lathyrus sativus. Lineage (NCBI taxonomy): Eukaryota > Viridiplantae > Streptophyta > Magnoliopsida > Fabales > Fabaceae > Lathyrus > Lathyrus sativus. The sequence continues at coordinate 289,805,660 of OZ012737.1, forward strand.
TCTTGAGACTTAAAAATCTTAGAAAAAGAAATAGAACGTCTTAAGGAAAAAGGAAAAAAAAATTAATCAAAACCTTTCCACCTCAAATGAAGAACCTACCATGTGTAATAACTGAAAAAACTTAAAAAAAGAAGTTTGAGATCTTCAGAAAACACTTGTCAAATTCACCAAAGGGATAAATAACCTATAAGTCTTATTAGGAAATCAAAGAGCCTCGTATAATAAAGTAGGATTAGGTCATGAGTCGAAAAACAATAGCAAGAACTTTGAGAATATATGTTAAACCAATGTTAGACGAGGGCAACGATCTACAAGGGGGTTGAATAGATTACCAATAAAATTTTCTTCAATTAAAAATTTTGGTCTGGAAAATATTTTCTATGAAAAGAGGAAGTTATTTTTGATTGACATTCATCTACCCGAACCGTTATTAAAAGAATCAGATATGCATATAAACCGTAACAAAAGTATACTAAAGATGAGAAATAAAATCAATGCTTTTACAATACGTTTGAAGTAAATCACACAATGATAAACAGTTTCGAATGAAAATAAAAAACTAATATTAACTAAGACAATTTATCAAACACTTAGTGTGCAAACAATTTATCAAACACTTGATGTGCAATAAACACCAAGCTTAACTCCCTTTGTGTTGATAGTATGTGTCACGGTGAGAATCAGATACCAAAGCTATCGAATCAGTTCGGCTCGCAAAAATAAGATATCACCACCAAACTTTTATTTTATCCAAGGAAAGGGAGAAAAGATCAAACAAAAACCCTAAATAAAAATGCAAAGCAAAAAGCAAGGGCTAAAGCTAACACAAAGAGAGATCAAAGGTACGGGGGTTGGTTATACTAAGGGAATGTACTACCACCCTAAGCATTTGTAGTACTCTACAGGAACCTCTTGAAATATTTGTGTTATTGCTAAAATTGTTTGCTAAGGATAAAGATGGGTAAAGTAAAGAGAAAAAGGTAGAAAAAGAAAAGGTAGCTCACTAGGATCATCACAATCATCTGCCTACGTATCATATATAGGAAGTCAGAGCAATCGTAGTTCAGAAACTACGGGTGGAAAAAAGAAAAGTGTGCTCACCAAGGATCGGGGCCCTTGTGCCTACGTATTCTCAAAAAAGAACTTGAGAAATCAGAGCATTCGTAGTTCTCAGAACTACGAGTTTCCAAGTTCTAAGAACCAAGAACAACAAAGATAAGTAAAGAACAAACGAGGGACATGCACAATGACAATAAGTCAACATACAATTCCTTCCCTTGGATTAGGTCAACAAGGAACAAAAGAAAGAAGCAGATACATGGAAGAACACCATGTATGGTTAGACAGACAAGATATCACAGAATACACATGGAGAAACATCATGGTATCAAACAGTGAAAAGTTAACAAAAGATACATGGCAAAGCATCATGGTATCAACAAATATAACTAAAAATATACACGGAAAAGCATCATGCATAAACAGACGAAGATACACGACAAAGCATCGCGAATAAAATTCATAAAACAATCACGACAAAGCATCGTGAGAAAAATAAACAGTCACGACAAAGAATCGTGAATAAACAAAGAGAAAATATACGGCAAAACATCATGGATAAAACAAAGGCACACGGCAAAGCATCATGTAACAAATTAAACAGATTAAAAATCATAGAATACACATGAAAAAACATCATGGTAATCAGACAACAAAAGTCAACAGAAGATACATGGAAAAGCATCATGGTATCAATAAACAAAGATACGCGGCAAAGCATCACAAGTAACAAATAACTGGTACGCGGAAAAGTGTCACACAATAAATAAACATAGATATGCGGCAAAGCATCACGAGAAGGATAAACATTCACGACAAAGCACCGTGAAAAATCAACACATAAAATCAATAAACAGTCAAGACAAAGAATCGTGAGAGATTAATCATCGAAAAACAACATCAAGACATCAAGAATTAATTAGACAGAACAAACCCACAACATGAAAACCGACAAGTCATAACATAGAATCGAGTGACAAAGAATTATTAATAAATTTAAAATATAAATATTTAATAAGATTAATTAATAATTTAATTAATCAATATTAAATAAAAATATTTAAAAAGATTAATAATTTTGACATATTTTTTTGGTATTTTTCGATATTACGAAATAAAAATCATTAAAACAAATTTTTTATATTTTTTTATATTATATCACTAACTTAATAAAAATATTAAAGAAACAAATTATTAAAATATTTTTGAACATTTTTTTAAATATACCAATAAAAGAAAAACATTAGAAAAAACAAATAGTTAAAATAAAAATAAAAAATAAAAAATTAAAGAAAGATTAAATCGCTGTTCTGCTTTTCTTTCCAAAGTTATATAAATTAACAATGTAACAAAGTAGTTAAAATAGTAAAAAAAAAATAATAGCATGAATCTTTTCCTTTAAAAAAAAAACCTAAAACAATAAAGACAAAAAAATCATTCCTTCATAATAAGAAAAATAGTAATAGAAATAAGGCAACAGTAACATAATTTTCATTTTTCTTTTCAAAAGAACGCACAACAACAACTTGCATTATAGAAAGAACATCAAAAATTGTTAACAACACAAATAAAGATACATGCTAAACAACAACATCACCCATTAAACTTCATTTATATTTAGCAAACATCACAAATAAAGCGCTGCGTAAAATTGAGACAACAAGCAAAACAAAACAAAAAAAGCTCAGACCAAAATGTTACTGAATATGCAATCGGTAGAAGGTAGTTGTCGAAGCCGTTATACAGTGGAAAGAACGCTTGTTGTTGTGGTGAAGCTTGGCGAAGCTATGGTGATGAGAGTGTAGAAAGTTGTGCTTTTATTCACATGTAAGAAAGATGAAGAGTGGTGTATAAACCATATGAAGATGAAATGGAAAGGTGAATATTGTGAGTGGTGTATAAACCATATGAAGATGAAATGGAAAGGTGGATATTGTGAGTGGTGTAGAAGTTGAATTTTTGAGTTACATGAAGGAGAGTGTGCACAGTTTTATGTTCTTCAAAATTCTTTTTAACTGCAGGTTATACGTATGTATGCGATGGGTTCAGCTATGTAAGCATAGGGAGTTTTTTTTTGCGCTGGTATGATATGATATGTGGTATGTTATGAGTTTATGGCAGTATGGTAAAGGTGGCGAAAAGGAGATGATAGTTGACGTGAGGAGAAAATGATGAAGAGTTTTTTATACGAATGGTGGCGGTACCACAATGTGATAAGGGAGTTTCACATGAAAAGGTTATAAAGGGAGGTAGATGTATCATGAATAGTGATGAAGGAAATATGTAGCAGATTTTTTTTGTTGTTTACTTTTTTAAATTGAAGAAGAAAAAAGAGTTGTCTGCCCAATCGTGGGAGTGTGTTTTTTATTATATGTGTGTATGTTACTTCTTAAATTCAAAAGAGAGAGAGAGAGAGAGAGAGAGAGAGAGAGAGAGAGAGAGAGAGAGAGACGTGGCATGAACCGTATGGTGATGATGATTGCTCAGAGAAAGAATCATACATGTGATGGGTGATGCGCAGGAAGCATATGATGCATGCATGGCTATTTTTTTCCACAAAAATGTAACAAAACAAAAAACACTTTCTCAAACTTAATGAACACGTTTTGCTAAAAAATAGATAAAATAAAATTTAAATAATAAAATAACAAAAGTAATAAATACAATAACAATAAAACAAATTATAATAAAATAAATAATCTAAAATAAAAAATTGATTAATTAAAGTAATTATTAATTAAAAATAAAAATAAAAGCGGTAAAAAATGAGTAATTGGACCTGTATCAAAGTGCTCAGAAAAATAAAGCAAATACACCAAAGTGATCAGCAAAAAAATATATAATTCAGAAAAATACAGCGTTTGATCACATTCTGAAATAAACATTACCCGCTAAAACGACTTAAACTGTCTAAAAATGCGACCGAAAAGTAGTCGAAAAATTTAAATGAGCATGCCAGGTTAAACTACGCGAAATGCAGATTAATATGAATGACGTCTGCAAGCTCGATTTTAAAATTTTTTGTCCACTGATTTTACGCATAATTGACTTTTAGTTTGATCGATTCGGCTGTAATTTCAACAAGTTCATTTCAACTGATAAATTGAATATTATGCGAGATGCCAGACATGATAAACTATGCAGATGATGCAAAAAGTTGTGGGATCTTAGAGTCAAAAATTAGGGTGTGACAGTATGCAAATCCAATTGCAATTGTTTAACAAAAACATTTTAAAATACTTCAACACAACCAGAATTTTCAACTAATTAGATTGCTCACTAAATGTGTTATCAAATTATAAAGAGTGTGTGTGTGTGTGTGTGTATGTATGTATGTTTGTCCGAGAGAGAGAGAGAGAGAACACAAAGATTTGTTTAGGCAGTTCCTCAGCTGTCCTCACTATGGGTATCTCTGCCCCCAATTCCAAATAGAATTGAGATATGTAACTTGTAACACCCTTTTTCTACCCCAAAATTATCGTGGCAAAATTACACAGATTTCAGAGTGAATAAATAAATCTCATTTAAAAAGCCACCAAAAGGGCATACATTTCTCAAAGTCATCAAAATAGGTCCATACTTCGTAACCACGTGTTTTCCCCAAAATACATCAAAACATCATAAAACAGCGGAACCCAAAGCAATAAAGTCAAGGTTTCCTCAAAAGGGAAAAATAAGTAAAATAACCCACTGATATATAGTTTAAATCAAAGAACCCAACCCGATTTTACATATCAGAGAAAGACCCTCTAAGTTAACCATAAAGGCTAACGACTCTAAAACTTCAAAAATAACTCCTCGACGACATCCATAGCTAAACTTGGTCATCTGCACGTTACCCACGTGGAGGTAACATTCAAACAGGCAGGGTGAGTAAAACAATTCATAATAATCAATGTATAACAATTAATGCATAAACGACATCATAATTATATTCAACACATTCATATTCCTCAATGTGCCTCAAAGGCCACAACGTCATAATTTATACAAAAAGACTCATAAATGCAATGCGACACTACTCAATGCATGTGGTACCAATCATCACAGCTCGATGGACACTGGGCCATCAACCCTCCATAGATCCCCATCAATAGGGTTAATTCTACTAGAGAACCGAAGCATATCAGAATACTTCACATCCGCACAGTGGGATTGAAGCCAAAGTAATTGAAGTCCTGAACCGAAGTCCGGATGCACATGAATGCATGATGCACACGTCACAAATCATCCTCATAATAACATCATAGGTGCATCATCATTCATCATATTCATCATCATCATAATCATCATCATACATCATGCCATCACAACTCGTTATAATAATCATCACCATTCATCATGTCATCATAACACATCATAATACTCATCATCACACATCATTTTGTCATATAATTCATCATAATAATGAATCTCACACATCATGTCATCATATAATTCATCATAATAATCATCATCACACATCATGGAAATCATCATATAATTCATCATAATAATTAATCTCACACATCATGTCATCATATAATTCATCATAATAGTCATCATCACACATCATGGAAATCATCATACAATCATGTACAAATCACATATTAGCTCATAGTCATCCTCATATTAGCCCATCATATTATCACATATTATCACATATTAATTCATAATACTACCCCATATTATCTCATATTAATTCATAATATTATCCCATATTATCTCATTAATTCATAATATTATCCCATACTATCTGTTGCACCCTAAAATTTGCTCAACCTACTTCACTTAGTTTATGTTTCAATTGCATTAGCATTTGCATAAGGAGTCATGTACATAGTCTAATCATTTGCATAACATAGCATAGCAAGTCATTCAACAAGGGACCAAGTACTATTCTCATCTCTATGAGCCTATCAAGAGGTTATTGTTCAAATTCAGGCCTATCCCAGGCATCAGAAAGAAATTGAAATCTGAGAAGTTAGTGGATCAAGCAGTGGATCTATCTCCTATCTTGAGGGCATTTGAAGATCATCAAAGAAGTTGTGAGCTGTGAATTGAGAGCATGGAGGGTATATAGACATCATGGAGGACCTAGAAGGTCATTTTGAAAGTGAGACAAGTCATGGATGTGATCACAAGAGTTGCAGTGGAAGACAGTTAACTAGGGTTTCATCTGGGTCAACCCTAGGTCAACCCTAGGTCAAATGATTGATTGAAAGGTATCAAGGTCTATTTGAGGGATGTGGGGTTCATAATTTGACATGTAGATATGGATGTGGTCTTGTGCCAAGGAGAAATCAAGAGAAATCAAGAAGAAGAGGAGTTTCTAAATTAGGGTTTCTGTGTAAAATCCCCTGATTTAGGTCAAACTTCCAAGCAAGATAATTCAAAATGCAAGCTTCAAATGGATCCTTGGCCAACATGAAACTTGTAGAGGATCTCAAGACCTTTAATTTGAGTGGTGGAAGACATCAAGGAGATTTGTAGAACTCAAGTTATGGTCCTTGCAAGTTATAGGTCATTTGAGGCATCTAAAATTTTGTCTGTGAAAGTTACTTGTCTTCCAAGCAACTTTTACCCCTCAAGGAGCTTTCAAATGGATTTCTGGTAAACATTAGAGTTGTTCCTAATTGTCTTAGCTTTCTAGAAAGGTATGGCATGCCTTCATATGATTTGTGGAACTCTACTTATGACCTTGGCAAGCAAAGGGTATTTTGGTCATTTGAGAATTACAGGTCATTTCAAGCCTATGCCTAAAACTCATACAAGGAAGCTTCAAATGAAAAACTTCACAACATCAAACTTGCTCCAAATGACATTTTGAGTCTATAAAAGTGATCATGAAAGTTTGGAAATGCTCATAGCTCAAGGTTCCAAAGTTGGTCAATTAAAAGGTGAATTTAATGAATAAAAGTGACCTAAAAATGAGATTTTTCATAACATGGCCAAATGGGATGAAATTATAGGTCATTTTGATTGGAAAGAGTGTTTTAAGACCATTGGATATAGTGGATATTTGAGTTTAGGTCAAGATTTGAGAGATATCATGGCTTGCTTATGTATGAAGTTACACATGCCAAAACACAAGGGATTTGTGCACAAGAGGTTTCTAGCAAGTTCTAGATGTTTCCATGGGCATCTATATAAACCCTAGAGCTGATCCATGAAGGGGTTGCACTTCATTTTGATCCAAAACACCAAGTTTCACTCCATTTTGCATTCTTGCAAATTCATTCCAATCTCCTCAATTCTTCATCAATCATTCAATTTCATGATCCAAATCCACTCAAGAATCATCCCTGAGTACATTGCAAGCAAGATTTGAAGAAGAGATCACAAGAATCGTGCTATACAAGTTCATCCTCCAAATTGAAAAAAGAATTGGTTATGGCAATCCAAAGCATTTGAGCAAGAATTTCTGCATACAGAACCAAGAACCAAGTCCATTGATCAAGTCCAAAGCATTGCAAGCTGTGAATCCAAGGATTTCTCCATCTGTTTTCAAGATTACACCAGGTTAGTAATCTCTTCAAATTGGCTAGAAATAGATAGCATGATAGAGAATCATTAGGTTAGAACTGTTAGGAATAAGGAGATGATTAATTTCAGTGAGTTTGAGAGCATTTCATGGAGTTTACCATTGGAGCACAAATTCTGTTGAGGATTATAACATGAGGATTAAGCTGTTAAAATCTTAGGTGATTATTGATTATTGATCAGTGCAAGGTCAGGAAGAGATTAGTACACTTATATTGTGGATTGGTGATGATGAAATTTCTGAGTAGTTCTGAATTGGAGATCGTGTTTCATGATTCATGTGATATGAATTGATGCTGATGATATGAGCGAATTCAGGGAGAAAATTAGAGTGATTTTGCTTTTTACACTTTTGAATTTGATGAAGAATCAAGCGTGTACGAATTGATGGAATATGGTGCATGAAGTTCGGTTTCATGGCTTCCATGGTGAAACCCTAGGCTAGAGGAAGACGAAGCTCCACAAGCGTTGGATGAGCAAGACCATGTTGACTGGAATGATGATCGCACGGCCATGATTCAAAGCTGAGTTTGGAGGGAAGCTGGGTGCCTTAAGAGCACCGTTTCACTTAAAACCCTCTGGTGGGCTTAAGAAACTATTGCTATCCACACCACCATTCTCCAGGCCCATTCATGTTTAACTGATTTTATTACTTTTTACACCGTTTTTGTGTTTTTTGTCTTTGGTATTTTTCTGACTTAGGTGGGCCCAGACGCGCCTTGCTACGCGCACCCCCAGTATGGGCCCATCATTCATTTTCCAACTGAAATAATTACTAACTGCACCCCTAACCAATTTCAATTCATTTTAATTTCATTCATTTTTCTTAATTGTTTGAAAAATCATAACAAATTGAAAATTCCATATTTTTGAGTGGTTGTTTTTGCATCTTTTTCTTATTTATGTTAAGAAAATTGTCATGTAATAAAATTAGCATTTTATTTTATTTTTGAGTTTTTAGTATATTTTTCTTTTAAATAGGTTTAAATGATGTTTAGTTTAATACTTGATCTTGTTGATTTTAGTTTAGCTAGATCCTTTTATATTTTGGACCCATTCTTTTTAGAGTACTTCACTTAGGACTTTAATTTTCATATGAGATTTAATTCATGATTTTAGGATTAAATTTTAGATGGTTTGTTTAGGTGTGATTAGGAGAATCAAAATTAGGGTTTAGATATAACATAGGTGTAATAAATCATTTCTTTTAGGAGTTGTAGTTTGAATTTTGGGGTATGGGACTATAGGGGTATTATGGGTAAATAATAGATCCCTTAGAAAATATTAGACTTCCCCTATTCTACTATTATTACTAGTATATTTCCTGTTATTGATTGATTGTGTGGTGTGCCCTCTCTAGGGTTATTATTTGACTGTGTAGGGTATTGGGCTTGCTTGGGGTTTGGGTTTGAGCTGAAGACTGTGCTGATGAAGCCCATTGAAGATTAAGAGAATGAAGACCAATTTCCAGAGTTGATAAGGAGTATCTCTTGCTAGCAGCTGTTGAAGGTGTAGGATCTAGGAGTTAGGCAGAGCCCTAGAATAGCAACTTGATTCACAAACATGGAAGGTCTTGTTTGCCTCCATTCTTTCTCTATGATTCAAAGTCTCTTTTAAATATCCACCTCCTTCCTTTGGAAGGATTAGTGAATGTATTTAAAAGATAGAACTTTTGAGGGAAAACTGTCAGTATCATGTTAACAGTCAGTGAGCCACCCTTGGTAGGCAATTGACTGTTTAACATCCATTTCATCTTGTTGACTGATATTCATCTTGGAGATTGGGACTTGAAGAAAAGCCATTGAAGATTGAAGATAGAGACCTTGCTTGAAGGCTGTGAAGATGAAGACTGATGCTTGCTTGAAGCTTGTAGATGGTTGAAGATGACTTGAAGACAGATGTTGATGAAGACTGCTTTTGCTGTTGATAATTTTTGATGTATTGTCTGAATTTCCCTGACTGTATTGCTTGCTGTTTAACCTGTTAGGTTGAAAGTGAATTCTGTTCACTTTTGCCTGTTGTTTTCTAGGTTCGAGGTTGAGTGGGACTCTCTTGCCTCGCTTGTATTGCTGCATCCATGCATTTTACTGCGTTATTGTATATATGTTATTGTTTCTGTTTCCGTTTATCCCTTAGGATCTCTATTTCTCTCTATGCAAGAGAGGAGCATGATAGACATTAGGTCTTAACCCATGCATGATAACATTAGGTTAGTTTGATTCCCTTTGCAACCATAGGTTAGAGTTCTGTCTCTTCTTTCTCAAAACAAACAGAAAAACACAATAAGATTTCAAACACAATAAAAGACACTTCTTCCGTAAAAGAATGTGAACTCATCAAAACGTCATTTTTGTCCGCTTGGACTGTTAAGCAGAAAAACCCTTTTCAGAAGGAATAAAAACAATCAAAACAGACTTGTGTCGTACGTTGCCCGAACTACGTTTGCTCTGATCTTTCATGCTGTATGAAAGTACGTAGGCATAGGATGCGATATCCTAACGAGCAACCTTCCCCTCCTTTCCCGTAGGTAGGCGAACTACGTTGACTCTGATTTCTCGTTCCAGACGGGAATACGTAGGCATAAAGTGCGATACTTTGCCGAGTCATTTTATTTTCTTTTTAACCCCAGACCTGTAGAATAGATAGAATAACAATCCGTACCAGAAAACAAGCGTGGATCCCGTCGAGTACGACGGACGTGAGGGGTGCTAATACCTTCCCCTTGCGTAACCGACTCCCGAATCCAGGATTTGGTTGCGATGACCATTCCTTTACCGTCTTTGCGGTAGGTTTACTTCGAGTGTTTCCTTTCCCTCCTTTGGAATAAATAACGCACGGTGGCGACTCTTCTGTTCAGCCGGCGCCGATTTTCGCAGTAGCGACAGCTGACGACTCTGCTGGGGATCCAACGTCCCCTGGCTGCTAAGGACTGCGATAGTTCCTTATGCATTTGGGATCCAACGTCCCTTAAGCGAGTCAATCCTAACGCTTGTTTTCCCGTCGAGGATTTTGTATGGATTTACTTTTTCTGTCATTTACTTTCAGCATTATATTATTATTATTATTGTTGTATTGGGGTTGTGACGGGTGTTCTATGATTGAGAGATAAGCCGGACCTGGGCTTGAGTGCACCTAGAATTAGAGTAGAAAGTAGTGGGCGCGTGCCGGCTTTGCTTGCATTAGTGTCCCACAAAATCTACACTCGGATGAGGTTCTTCTGGTTGGCTTCCTTTTCTACCCTTTGGGTCGAAGGGGTTGTTGGTTAGCTGAATTGTCGACTCCGGGAACCGATCATTTGGAAGTTGGCTAAGTGAGGCCTCTTCAGGATTTGATGATGCCACTCCTTCTGGGAATCGTATCATCGACCCTGAAAGTCTGTGACGCCGACGACCGCATAGGATTTCGTACCATTGTCAGTTACTAGGACACCTACCTGTGAGAGGGTTTGGGATTATGCAGGTAACTAGACCTTCAGATACCGGTTTGTTTCTTGATCTGAGATTCTGGGTATTTATGGACAGTTGAGAGGTCTATCAGAGACCAGCTGAAGTTGTGATAGGAGGTCTATCGGAGACCAGTCAGAGTTATGTTATGGGGTCTATCAGAGACCAGTGTTGGAGCTTTGTATTGGGTCTGTCCAAGACCAGGGTTTGAGGAATTCCGGAGGATCTATCTGAGACTTTTGATATGGTTCAGGCTTCTCAGCCATGGCATTTGGTCCCTGTTGCATCTATTTGCATTGCATTGCTCGCATAACCATTATCATATGCATTTCATTAACGTGTATCTGTGTCGCAGGTGCATTTGCATATTCCCTGATTCTAGTGCCCGGACTTCTGCTTATCGATCATGGCTGGTTTGAGAAAGACAGTTGCGTACAAGTTACCTACACCTAACATTACTCCCCTACTTGGTCTGATGTCCCTTGCGGATGAGGAGGTTAGGAGAAGTTTCAGAATGAGTTATGGAAGATTGTTGAGACTGGTCTGCAAGCCAACTGCTGTTGAGATGAATGGGCTGTACACCTTGATGCAATTTTATGACCCTGCATTGAGATGTTTCACATTCGCTGACTTTATTTTGGGGCCTACCATTGAAGAGTATGTAGAGTTTACTGAGCTGCCAGTACAGAATAAGGTTCCCTTCATCCATCGTGACGCTAAGCCCCAACTGGAGGACTTAGCAAAGGCCTTGCACATGAGCGCTTCTGAACTATTAGTGACTTCTTGGCTTGGGGTTCCAGGTTTCTCCCTTGATTTTCTGGTTGGCAAAGCTCAAGAATACGCCAAGAGCGGGTGCTGGATAGTCTTTAATGCTATCTTGGCTCTATGCATCTACGGAATAGTGCTGTTTCCCAATTTACCCAATTTCGTGGACTTGGACGCCTTTCATCTGTTTGCTGCTGGCAACCCGGTACCCACTTTGATTGGAGATCTCTATCATTCATTGCACTACAAAAATGAAAATAGAAGAGGAAAGACTGTTTACTGTTGTGCGCCGCTGTTGAATATGTGGTTTAAGAGCCATCTCCCCCTGAAGGGGCCTTTTGTAGATAGTACGACTACAACTGACTGGCCAGAGCGCCTGATGAGATTATCTTCTGAAGACATTGAGTGGTTTGACCGAGACTTGCTGGGGTTTGAGCTTATTTTCAGTTGTTCGGGGTATCCTAATGTTCCGCTGATAGGAATAAAAGGGTGCATCAATTACAACCCATCTCTGTTTGTTCGCCAGTTTGGATACGCGTTGAAGAACCCACCTCAGGAGGAAGAAGTACATGAATCTCTGTACTTCACCGGTGATTTGAATGGAGAGTTACTAGCCAAGCTTCAGCATGCCTGGATGCGTATCAACAGAAGAGGGAAACCACTGTTGGGGAAGAATGATTGTCAGGCTTATGCACCCTACAAAGTTTGGATCCAAGAGAGGGCAAGACAGTTACTGATGCCATTTCCAGCTGCACCGGTCCCTGTTCATATTCCGGTGGAAGAACCAACCACTGTTACTATGGAGGTCTACGAGCAAGTTGTAAAAGAAAAATAAGCCTTGAGGAAGATCAATGAAGAGTTAGAAAAGGAACTGGCTCAGATGCGTAGTGAGAAGAACAAGGCTGTGCATTCTTTCCAACAGCATATCGAGTTAGTAAACAGGCTAGGGGCTGAGCTGACTGAAGAGAAAAAGAAGCGTGAACGCCTGGGGAAAGAGTTCAGAAGCTCTCATGAAATGTTGGAAGCCAAAAATAAAGCACTCGATGCCGCTCACCGAGAAATCTCTTCCTGTAACAAGACGTGGAATGCTACGCTAACCAACAACAAAAAGAGGGAAGATAAATTGAAGCAGCAAATTTCTGAACTCGAAGAACAGTTGAAGGCTAGCATTAAGAAGTATGAAGAGGAGGTAATGGCCAGATATAGTCTCCAGAACGCATTGAACAAGGCCATCGAAGGCAAGAAAGAAGCCGTGTCTCAGAAGCGGAAGCTAGAGGATCGCTTCGGAGAAGGGGCATGGGAGGAATCCGCTGGTGATTTGCGACGTGTTCTCAAGCGAAGAGATCTACTCGTTGAGGGTCTGCTTACCCGACCAAGTCACCCCGAGACTAAGAAGTTACTAGAGGAGTACCAGGCATATGGGAGTACTTGACCATTTCATGTATTAAAGTGTATGCTTTATTTGCATAGTGCTGACCATCACCAGGATTGTTGGTTGAGGTCATGCCTTCTTATTGTACGCTCATTGATATTGTATTCTCGGTTCAATGGATTTCTCTGCAATATATGAGGTGTTTTCTATGATTCGGCTCCGAACATCGTATTGCTGTCACTGTCACCGCACTGGCACATTCGCACTAGAATCGGGGAATGACGCGCCCTAATGCACAGACACATATTGCATTGCATTCACATTCATATTGCATTACAGGTGATTATTGAACGGTATCTCATTTCCTGCACTGTACCAGGTCGTTTCAGGATTGAAAGTCAGCGCCCGCACCAATACTCCACTCGTACCAACTGCCGAAGAATTATGGATCAGATGCAGAATGAAATGCAGGACATGCGTGAGAAGCTGGCGCTCTTCATGCAGACAATGGAGACCATTGCGAAAGGACAGGAGAATTTGCACGCTTTGGTGCAGCCTCTGTTGGTAAGAAATGCTGGGCACGAAAATGAGGATCATCAGTCTGTGCGAGTCGACACTATTCACGGGGATGATACTCCTACACCAGTGGCTCCACCCGTAGTAAACATGCCTGCTGCCAATGTGAACAACGGCGCCGCCGCCGGGAACGATAACATTGGAATCGGTAACGAGACTGTCGTCAACAACTTTGGGTTCGGAGATGTCAACCTGGGTGATAATATGGGAGGTAATGGCTTCGGCAATAATGGATTCGGCTTCAATGACCAGGGGTTTGATCATGCTGGGAAGTACGGTTTCAATGCTCAGGGCTTCGGGCAGGACGGATTTGGTATGACTAATCAGGGTTATGGCGGATTCGGAAATGGAAATGGCGCTGGGTTAATGGCTTTTGGACCTGCAGGAGTCGCTCCGGGATATGGTAACAGGGGGCGAGGCCCTGTGATGAATCAGACTAGAGTTGGCCGTAACAACGGGTACGATGGATACAGAACTGGGAATGGTAATTGGCAAGAAGACCAGCAAGAGGATGCTTTCTCCGGTGGAGGTTTCGAAGGTCCTATGGATGACTCTCAGAGAATCAGGATGCTCGAGGAGCAGATGAAGGGGGTCGTAAATCAAAGTGCTATTGGCTTAGATATGACTACAATGGGTCTGGTGCCTGGCCTGAGGGTACCAATAAAATTCAAAGCTCCCACATTCGACAAATATAAGGGGGATACTTGTCCAAAAGTGCACGTGCGGTCATACTACAGAAGGATGTCGGCGTATTCAAACGATGAGAGGATGCTAATGCATTTCTTTCAAGATAGCTTGTCTGGTCCTTCCCTCGAATGGTATATGGGATTGGAACCAACTCAGATAAAGACATGGAAGCAGCTGGCTGAAGCATTTGTGGCTCACTATAAGTACAACAGTGACTTGGCACCCAACCGGGTCCAATTGCAGGGGTTGTCCCAGAAGAAGGGCGAGAGCTTCAAAGAGTATGCGCAGAGATGGCGCGACATGGCTGCCCGAGTTCATCCCCCTTTGGAGGACAAAGAAATGAATGATATGTTCATAGGAACATTCACTGGCATGTTTTATGACAAGTTGTTTCATACTTCTTTGGGCAGTTTCTCAGACTTAATCCTGATGGGAGAGAAGATTGAAAGCAACATTAAACAAGGAAGATTCCAAGCTGAGGAATCTACTGCAGCTGGCAGTAGCAGAAGGGCTTTTGGTGGGCGCCGTCAAGGTGATGCAAGCGCAGTGTTTGGGGGCCGAGGCCGAGGCCGGGGCAGAGGTCGAAACCAGTACAATCAGCCGCAACAGGTGGCAAGCGTTACTATTCCGTTTCAGCAACAACCAATACAACAACAACAACAACAACAACAACCACAATAGGGGGCATATCCTGCCCAGCGCAGAACCCAGGGGGGCAGACCAAGAAGGGTGTTTGAAAAGCCTCCTTCAACGTATGCAGAATTGCTACAGACATTACTGGGTTTGAACTTGGTGGAAAAGAGAGCTCTGGCGCCAATAACAGGCACTCCTCCGTACGGTTACGATGCAAGCAAGCACTGTGAATTCCACGCCGGGGCCCCTGGCCACGATGTAGAGGGTTGCCACGTGTTCAAGCATGTGGTGCAGGATCTATTGGATAGTAAGACTATCAATTTTGGACAGGCGGGTCCGAACATAGTGCAAAAGCCCATGCCCAACCATGGGGCAAATGCCATTTTAACTGAGGAGGGTTTGAACTTGATTATGAATGTTGACGACCTAAAGACACCGTTGTGTGAGATAAAGAGAAGGTTATTGCAAGGAGGTGTGTATCCAGGTTGCGACGAGTATTGTTTAGAGTGTTGGACCCAAGCTGGGGTGTGTGCTGACTTAAAGGAGGGTATTCAGGCTTTAATAGATGGAGGCACATTGCAATTCGACAGAACGGCAGTTGAGGAACCTGCAGAGGTATTAGCAGACAAGCAAAGTGATGTAGCTACTGTGATGATTCCCCGAAAAACGATAACTATAACGGCACCGGCCAAGCGACCGCCGATCACTATCACCAAGGCAGGACCAATCCCTTATGAGAGCACTAAGGCAGTCCCTTGGACCTATGGGTTGGAGGTATACTGTGATGGGGTGAAAATTGATGTCAATAAACATCCAGTTGAGGTTGTAGACAACGTCGTCGGTACCGGAGGGATGACAAGAAGTGGGAGAATCTTTATATCGCCTGAGGTAGAGGCTGAACGACTGGTGAAAGGGAAAGGAAAGATGAATGAGACTGTCCCTGTGCAGAGGAACGACAAAGAAACGTCATCGAAGGATGTGGAAGAGTTCATGCGCCTTATTCGTAAGAGCGATTATAAGATTGTTGAGCACCTTCAACAGACGCCGTCAAAGATATCCATACTGTCGTTGCTTTTGTGTTCTGAAGCTCACAGAAATGCATTGCTGAAGGTTCTGGATACGTCCTTCGTACCCCAAGATGTTTCCGTGAATCAGCTGGAGGGGGTGTTGGCGCATGTGAACGCAAGCCATAGCTTGGGATTTACAGACATCGATTTGACCCCGAAGGGGAGAGAGCATAACATGGCGTTACACGTCTCTGTTGAGTGTAGAGGAGCAGTCATGTCTCACGTGCTGGTCGATACCAGATCTTCCTTAAACGTGCTGCCTAAGAAAGCGATGATGAAACTGGATGTCAGAGGAATCATGTGTACGCCTAGTGACTTGGTGGTCAGGGCATTTGATGGTACGCGAAGAACAGTCTTTGGATCCATAACATTACCTCTACAGGTGGGGCCGGAGGTTTTCGCGACTGAGTTTTATATTATGGACATCCAGCCAGCGTACAACTGCCTTCTCGGACGACCCTGGATCCATGGTGCTGGGGCAGTCACATCTACCTTGCACTAAAAGTTGAAATACATGGTAGGGGACAGTGTGGTCACAGTATGTGGAGAAGAAGATATATTGGTTAGCCATCTATCATCATTCAAGTATGTGGAAGTCGACGGCGAGATTCATGAAACACCCTGTCAAGCCTTTGAAGGGTTGCGCATCAAAGACAAAGGTCCCGGGCCGAGTAAAGCGTCAGAGGTAGCCGTCTCGTCATATAAGGAAGCTCAAGCTCTAGTGGAGACTGGTGAGACAAAAGGCTGGGGCAAGGTGCTGGATATTCCCGTGAAGATGGACCGATTTGGGCTGGGATATCAACCATCGTCATCAACACCTGCTGTGGGGGCACCCCGTTTCAGAGGACCGATAACCATCACCGCTAGTGGAGTGTGTCACGAGGCCATCAACGCTGTTTCAGATTCCGAAGAAGGAGACAGCGACTGCGATATGGACGCCTGGATTCAGCTGAGCGTGCCACGACAAGGATTATGCAATTGGTCTATTCAGGAGATTGTTCCTGTGACTCTCAAACAGTAATACTTTGTTTTCTTAATTGTTGAACAATCTGGTGTCTTACCCGGGGCATCATGATTTTGCTTAGGGCTGTGCTGTTATGTACATTGCGTTGTTTAATCATTAAATAAAAGGCGTTTTTCATGTACAAATATTGCGATCTCTGTTTTTCCTGTTTTGTGTTTTACAATAAAATGGCAACGTGGTTATTCGCTTTATACGCATTTTGAAGCATTTAACCATTCCTTTTGCAGGATAACATTTTCAGATGACATCATTGAACCGCCTATGACTCGTCTCGACTTTGAGCACCCGATATTTCAGGCCGAAGAAGAGATTGTCGAAGATGGTGACGTGCCCGAAGAATTGTCTTGGTTGGTGAAGCAAGAAGAACGTGTCATTCTGCCTCACGAGGAGGTCATCAAAATTATTAACCTGGGGTCGGAAGGGGTTGAAAAGAACATCCGTATAGGAGCTACGCTGCAGAGCGATGTCAAGCGAAGACTGGTTGAAATGCTCAGAGAGTATAGTGATGTGTTCGCTTGGTCGTATGAAGACATGCCTGGGTTTGATACAGATATGGTTGTGCACCGCCTGCCGTTAAAAGAAGAATGCCCGCCGGTCAAGCAGAAGCTTCGCAGAACTAGACCTGATATGGCAGTGAAGATTAAGGAGGAGGTTCAAAAGCAGTGGGATGCTGGTTTCCTAGCTGTGACAAAATATCCCTCATGGGTCGCTAATATTGTACCAGTGCCAAAGAAAGACGGTAAAGTGAGAATGTGCGTAGATTACCGTGATTTGAACAAAGCGAGCCCGAAAGATGATTTTCCGCTTCCTCACATCGATGTGCTGGTTGACAACACTGCTCAATTCTCCGTATTCTCCTTCATGGATGGCTTCTCGGGCTATAATCAGATTAAAATGGCACCAGAAGACATGGAGAAGACTACTTTCATAACGCCTTGGGGAACATTTTGTTACAAAGTGATGCCCTTCGAATTGAAGAATGCTGGGGCAACGTATCAGCGTGCAATGACGACTCTTTTCCATGATATGATGCATAAAGAGATCGAAGTTTATGTTGATGATATGATTGCCAAATCCCAGACGGAGGAAGAACATTTGGTGAATCTGCTGAAGTTATTCAAAAGGCTTAGGAAGTTCAGGCTGAGACTGAACCCTAACAAGTGCACCTTCGGGGTGAGATCGGGTAAACTGCTGGGGTTTATCGTGAGCGAAAAAGGAATAGAGGTTGATCCTGCAAAGATCAAAGCAATACAAGAGATGCCGACGCCTAGAACAGAAAAAGAGGTGCGCGGGTTTTTAGGGAGGTTGAACTACATCGCTCGGTTCATATCTCACCTAACGGCCACGTGTGAGCCGTTATTCAAGCTGTTGAAAAAAGACCAAGCTGTAACGTGGAATGAAAATTGTCAAAAGGCGTTCGATAAAATAAAGCAGTATTTGCAGGAGCCTCTTATTTTGATACCCCCAGTGGCAGGGAGACCCTTGATTATGTATTTGACAGTTCTTGCGGGAAGTATGGGTTGTGTTCTCGGTCAACACGACTAGACAGGAAGGAAAGAGCATGCAATATACTACTTGAGTAAGAAGTTTACTGAATGTGAATCTCGATATTCAATGCTCGAAAAAACTTGTTGCGCGCTGGCCTGGGCCGCCAAGCGTTTGAGGCAATACATGCTGAATCATACAACCATGCTCATCTCGAAGATGGATCCTATCAAATATGTATTCGAAAAGCAGGCATTATCGGGGAGAATTGCCCGTTGGCAGATGGTTTTGACCGAATATGACATCCAGTATGTCTCGCAGAAGGCTATAAAGGGGAGTGTACTGTCTGAGTATTTGGCAGAGCAACCTATTGAGGATTACCAATCGATGAGGTTTGATTTTCCTGACGAGGATATCATGTACCTAAAGATGAAAGATTGTGAAGAGCCGTTGCCAGACGAAGGACCAGAGTTGGGTTCCAAGTGGCAGTTAATATTTGACGGAGCTGTAAACGCCTACGGTAGCGGAATAGGGGCAATCATCACTACTCCACACGGGTCGCACATCCCGTTTACCGCCCGATTGACCTTTCCGGTTACCAATAATGAAGCCGAATACGAAGCTTGTATCATGGGGCTTGAAGAAGCCATTGATTTGCGAATCAAAAATCTGGACGTATACGGAGACTCAGCTCTGGTGGTGAATCAAATAAAAGGCGAATGGGAGACACGTCAGCCCAATTTGATACCGTACATGAATTACGCAAGGAGATTGTTGCCTTTCTTTGACAAGGTTGAATTGCATCATGTACCGCGAGCAGAGAATCAGATGGCTGACGCCCTGGCTACATTGTCTTCCATGTACAAAGTCAACTTCTGGAATGAGGCTCCCATAATTGTTATCTCTCGGCTTGACAGACCTGCCTTCGTGTTTGCCATTGACGAAGCATCTGAAAATAAACCGTGGTATTTCGATATCCTTAATTTCCTGGAGAACAAAGAGTATCCGGCTGGGGCATCCAGTCACGATCAAAAGACTCTCAGGAGATTGGCGGGTAATTTCTACCTGAATCCGGACGGTGTCCTGTACAGACGAAATCACGACTTGGTGCTGCTACGTTGTGTAGATGAAAAAGAGGCAAAGCTGCTCATGGAGGAAATACATGAGGGTACATTTGGTACGCATGCGGGTGGACATGCTATGACGAGGAAGCTGCTGCGGGCAGGTTATTTTTGGCTAACTATGGAAACTGATTGTTTCAAGTTTGCGAGGAAGTGTCACAAGTGCCAAATATATGCAGATAAGATCCATGTGCCTCCAAGTCCTCTGAATGTGATGTCATCGCCATGGCCATTCTCGATGTGGGGAATCGATATGATTGGAAAGATCGAGCCGACGACTTCTAATGGACACCAGTTCATTCTGGTAGCCATCGATTATTTCACCAGGTGGTAGCCAGATTCATCAAGAGAGATATCATTTGCAGATATGGAATCCCCGAGCGGATAATTACTGACAACGGTTCAAACCTGAATAACAAAATGATGAAGGAGCTGTGTCAAAGTTTTAAGATCGATCATCACAACTCCTCCCCTTACCGACCCAAGATGAATGGCGCTGTTGAAGCGGCCAATAAGAATATAAAGAAGATTGTTCAGAAGATGGTGGTGACCTATAAGGACTGGCATGAGATGCTACCTTTTGCTTTGCACGGTTATCGTACGACGGTACGCACATCAACCGGGGCAACCCCGTTCTCGTTAGTATATGGAATGGAAGCAGTACTACCACTGGAAGTTGAGATTCCTTCCCTGAGAGTACTACGAGATGTCCAACTAGATGAGGCAGAATGGGTGAAGGACAGGTTGAACCAGCTGAGTTTAATGGACGAGAAGAGGCTAGCTTCTCTAGCATACGGTCGTTTGTACCAGAGCCGAATGAAGAAAGCATATGATAAGAAGATACGTCCTCGGAGCTTTCATACGGGCGACCTTGTGTTGAAAAGGATTCTCCCGCCGCAGGTAGATCACAGGGGCAAGTGGACCCCCAACTACGAAGGGCCATACGTTGTCAGAAAAGTCTTTTCAGGAGAGGCTTTATTGTTGTCTACCATGGACGGTGAAGACTTTACGTCGCCTGTGAATTCGGACGCAGTTAAAAAATACTTTGCTTGAAATTGACCCGCTGGACAGAAAAAAGAGAGTCCAGGCAAAAATGGGGCATCCTGGCGAACCAAAAACAGAATGAAAGGTTCGGGCAAAAGTTAGGGATAAAATGAAAAATGTACACCCGCGAAGTTGAAAACCTACACTGGGCGGCTTCGGCAAAAAAGGGTATCCCGGTGAACTGAAAACCCGTAAAGGGCGGTTCACGCAAAAGTTAGGGATTTGAAAAGCAAATGATTGCGGTCCGAATTTGATACTACAACGAGCATTGGTGCGGGAGAATACACCTGAGGGGTCGATTATCAGATACAATCTCTTCGGAAGTGTGAATACCGGGAAAGCATTAGAGTCAGGCGAGTCATAGGAGGATCAACTCGTGATGTTCGTCTGCATCCCGTTGCCGACATGTGTACAAATTTGATTCGTCATTATATTTTATGCTTCTTGTGCATACTTGTATATTTGTTGTGCGTAGCTTCCTCTTTTCAGGAGTTACATCCCGTGTACAAAACTCTGCCCATTCAGGGGCTCAATCAATAAAACATGTTATTCAGTACTTGATGCTGGTTCTTTACTGTTTTGTACGTGATAAGCGCCTAGGTTTTAATGAAACTAGCAAGTGTATAACGTCGCTGGCCCTTGCCAATAATTGCTAAAACTTTGAATTAACTGAACATAATGTCACTAACACTAACTTGAATAGATTTGGTTGCATAGACTTGTCTTGTCTTGTTTGTGGTGTTGCAGGGTTCGTAGCCATATGAAGTGGATGATCAAAAGATCGCAGTATCGACCAGAAGCCCGTAACAGAAAGACTCGATCCCCACGCAGGTCGCGCTTCTGAGATGACAATGTTCCTTACTAAAGAAGGATCAAATTCCCCAGCTAGTCGCAGCATAGCTGGAGGGAATTCTCCAGCAAAGTCGTTTACTCTCAGCAGAATTGACGATTCCCAGATCGAAGGTTGTATTCAGACAGTGTGGTGTCCCCCAAAAGGATCCCCCATCCCGAGCAGAGTGGTTTAGCCTCAGAAGATTAATATTTCCAACTCGTGAGCTGTACTTAGACAGTTTACCCTTCCCAGTAGGGTCATTTACGCTCCCCCAGCGGAGTCAGTTGATTTTCCCCAAGAGAATCGTTCCATCCCCAGCGGATTTCTCTTTCAGCAAGTGTTTTCTTTCCTCCCAGTGGAACTCGAAGATTAAGACTCTCCCCGACAGAGTTGGTTGTGTGTCCTGGCATTTATTTTGCCGGAATACCGTATGATACCCATTCACTCCCCAGCAGAAGTCCAATCATGATTGGCGCATTCAGTTATTCTCAGCGAAGTTGGCTTCACTCTTCCAGCATTTATTTTGCTGGAATAATTCTGTGGCACCTGGTTATCCCCAGTGGAGTTGGCGTTGTCTTCAGCATTTATTTTGCTGAAGCGGTTTCTGTATCCCAGCAGTTCGAGTCTGCATTTGCATTGGCATATAGTGTCATAGTCGCATCTACCGAACAAAACGCGTAGCATTTTCATGTCGAGTGGAGCATTGCGTCACTGTCAAACATATGCATTTTGAAACATAAACCAGGTTGGTTAACCGTTTGTTTTCAAGTATTGTTTCCCATGCAGGTGGAGAGAGCTCTTGCTCAAGTTAATTACCAAACATTCAGGATCTCGGCGTGAGACGTATAATGATAATGTCTATTGTGGCATTGTTCCCCACAGAGTTGCTTGATTAAGTTTCTCTTACCCTTCCAGAGGAGTATTTCTTCAAGGTTGCTGTTATAACGATATCAAAAGATTGCGTGAATCAATTTTTCGAAGGTGTCTGGCAGCGCGGATTCAGAAAATCCCCAGTAGAGTACTTCTCAGAGCTGCTGCCATGTTAGCACTGAAAATTGGAAGACTAGACCCAGATTGTGTTACCCATGTGATCGATGGAGCTAGCTGCTGTAAAGATAGGCAGAAAAGCTGTATCAAAGAACTTTCCTGTAAGAATCAGGCAGATGTGTTATATTTTCCCGTAAGAAGCAGGCGGAAGAACTTTCCTGTAAGAATCAGGCAGATGTGTTATATTTTCCCGTATGAAGCAGGCGGAAGAACTTTCCTGTAAGAATCAGGCAGATGTGTTATATTTTCCCGTATGAAGCAGGCGGAAGAACTTTCCTGTAAGAATCAGGCAGATGTGTTATATTTTCCCGTATGAAGCAGGCGGAAGAACTTTCCTGTAAGAATCAGGCAGATGTGTTATATTTTCCCGTATGAAGCAGGCGGAAGAACTTTCCTGTAAGAATCAGGCAGATGTGTTATATTTTCCCGTATGAAGCAGGCGGAAGAACTTTCCTGTAAGAATCAGGCAGATGTGTTATATTTTCCCGTATGAATAGGCGGATGATATTTCCTGTGTTCAGGCAGATGATGTTCCCGTATGAATAGGCGGATGAAATTTCCTGTGTTCAGGCAGATGATGTTCCCGTATGAATAGGCGGATGAAAGTTCCTGTGTTCAGGCAGATGATGTTCCCGTATGAATAGGCGGATGAAGTTTCATGTGTTCAGACAGATGATGTTCCCGTATGAATAGGCGGATGAAGTTTCCTGTGATTAGACAGAAATGTTTCCCCAGCGAAAGCGCCATGATTTTTCCGTGATGTGAGTCCTGACATGGACAGATTTGTGTTTATTCGTGATTTGGCGAAATTTGGGTCCAGATGTGGACAAGATTACTCCTATGACAACAGAATCTCTATTCGTGTTGACGAATTTGTCTCTCTTCTTGTGTTGATAAGGTTAGTCCAGTTGCGGACAGATGTGTTTTGTGAAAAGTGTTCAGTACCTGTGGCGTTACATAGGTGGTTGAAGTTGAAATCAGAATTATCAGACGTCGGATCAGTTGTTGTCGTAACAACCCGATTCAGTTGGTGGATGTCGTTCCCTAAACAGTGGTGCAGTTTATTTCTGCGGTTGGCAAATTTCCGGGTTCTTAGTATTCAACCGTCTCGCACCTCGAATGTTTGAAGGCCGTTCGCTCTTCACCCAATCGGGTCCAAGTCACTTGAATAGGGGCAGCTGTTGCACCCTAAAATTTGCTCAACCTACTTCACTTAGTTTATGTTTCAATTGCATTAGCATTTGCATAAGGAGTCATGTACATAGTCTAATCATTTGCATAGCATAGCATAGCAAGTCATTCAACAAGGGACCAAGTACTATTCTCATCTCTATGAGCCTATCAAGAGGTTATTGTTCAAATTCAGGCCTATCCCAGTCATCAGAAAGAAATTGAAATCTGAGAAGTTAGTGGATCAAGCAGTGGATCTATCTCCTATCTTGAGGGCATTTGAAGATCATCAAAGAAGTTGTGAGCTATGAATTGAGAGCATGGAGGGTATATAGACATCATGGAGGACCTAGAAGGTTGTCGCTTGCGCGAAAATAAGGTGCCGGCATGACAAAAGAGTCGCCACCTTTCGTTATTTATCCCTCAGAACGGGAAAGGAAACGATCGGAAAAACCTGACGAATAAGGGTAAGACAAGGTCGTCGCAACCATTGTCTGGGTTCGGGAGTCGGTTACGCAAGGGGAAGGTATTAGCACCCCTCACGTCCGTCGTACTCGACGGGATCCTCGCTTGTTTGTTTACTTGTACGGGTTGGTTATAATCTATCTACCTATCAAGGCTGGCTGAAAAAGAAAAGAAAAATGACTCGGCAAAGCGTCGCACTTTATGCCTACGTATTCTCATCAGAGAATGAGAAATCAGAGTCAACGTAGTTCGGCCTACGAAGGATTACAGGGGAAAGGTTAAAGGTTGCTCGCTAGGACGTCGCATCCTATGCCTACGTACTTCCACACTGTATGGAAGATCAGAGCAAACGTAGTTCGGGAAACTACGGATTATCTCCTGAAAGAAGTGTTTTTTATTGTATTTGCGATTTCAACCGCACTAGAGACTATGACCTGAGAGTGAATGCGTCGCATGTCACCCAAAGGGTACCATACTGAACATCCAGACTGTGGAAAAGAAACTCTCCCACAATCCTTTCTCAGATAGCTTAAGGCTCGTACCGTACGAAAGAAATCATTCATGATTACTGTATCTTAAACTGTTTTGAGATGAGAAGAGAACCGGCCCAACTAGGAGGGAGACTATCAAGTCCTACTGTTATCATGCCATGGATTCATCCTATGGTTGAGGTTTGAACAGGGAACTCCTAGATGTTGTCATGCATAGGTTTCAACCTAAAAGTCTATCATCAAATCCTTATCAAAGGAAATGAGAGTCCTAAGGGATCATGTCAATGATACACCAAAACAGACAAAAGCATCAGCTTTAACAGTAAAATGCATGCAATGCAAGTGAGGGAGGAAATGTGTATGGGGCTTCAGCCTCCACAAGCTCGTCTCGACCTCAAGCCAGTCATGAAATAACAGTAATCATACTGAAAAGTAAACAACATGCTATCAAGCACTAAACAGTAAACTGCAATCATACAGATAAAAGAAATGAAATGCTATCAAGCAAAATAAACACATGGGCAAGGGAGCTGGGCTCTACCGAATACCCGCAAGCAAAGCCAAGCAATAACAATACGAGCAGAGGGAGCAACTCAACCTCTAATGCAATCATGCTCCTGGACTGAACTTATTCTAAATGGACTTAGTCTAATGCAACAGACAAATCAGACAAAACAAACAATACATCAAAGAAAAACAGAAGAAAGCTTCAGCTCCTCCAGCAGCTACTCAGTCTTCAGACTTCAGAGATCACTTGCTTTCCAGGTATCAACCCTACAACATGAGTATCAACTCATCTTCTCCCTTAAGCTTCAGCTTCTTTGATCAGCTCCACCTTCAGGCTTCACTATCTTCAGGGATCTTCAGGCATCAACTTGATCTTCACAAAGTCTTCAGACTTCAACAATCTTCAAGGAATCATCCTCTTCAAAGCTTCAGCTTCTACCTCCAATAGCTCAAATGCTCCAGCAAACAAGATTCAGTCAACAGGATGAGGTGAGGATGTTAGAGTGCTCACTGACTTCCAAAGGATGCCATTGAGGACTTAACATCAAGAGGAAGGCTCTCTCAAAGTTCAACCTTATGGGGCAAGGTCACTAATCCCTCCAAAGGAGAGAGGTGAATACCCTTAAGGGACTTTATGTCACAGAGAAGGAAGGAGGTGAACAAAACACTCCTTGTTTATTGAATAAAAGCATTCTATCTAAGGCTCTACCTATGCACTTATGATCCTATAAACAAAGCAACAAAAGCTATCTAAACTCCTCTGCAAGGTCTTCAAAGCTTCCATGATGATCCACAAGGTCTTCAACTCAATCCTCAAGCTCACATACTCAAAGGAGAAGAAAAGAAAACAATACAATACAAACTATGCCTTTAAGCAACACACATACTAACCATACATTCAAAAATCAATGAAAAATACTAAAACACCATACAATATTCTAGTAAAATTCTAGGGGATTCTATACATACTTACCCTTAACCCATATATTCCCCCATACACTAATTTGGCCTATAAACCCCAAAACAAAATGGTTCAAATCTACTTATACAACCTAAAACCCTAATTTGAACACCTAAATGTCAAACAATCAAACTATACCAAATTTTAATCTAAAAATCAAGAAATAAATCCTACATGAACTAGGGTTCAATACCTAACTATGCCAAAAAGAATGGCTCAAAAATCCTAAGGGAAAGTCCTAAAACAAAATGTACAAAATCAAGTGTCAACTAAAATCAATTAAAAATACTATTTACAAGAAAATATGCTAAAAAATATTAAAAGAAAAATAAAATGGAATTTTATTTTTTATTAATTTTCTGGACAAAATCATGAATATGTGAAAAAAAGAAGAAATGAAAAATATTAATTTTTGGATTTTTTATGATTTTGTAAAATGCAAGGAAATATTAAAATGAGAAAATAAAATGAATTGAATTAAAAGGGAGGGGGGGTATCAAAAGTAACACGCCTCAGTTCATTTATGATTGGGCCAGGAATGTGGGAGGTGTGGATAGAAACCATTTGCTGAGGCCCAGGTCTATCAATTAACCAAAACGGTGCGTTTGGATTAGTTGAACGCTGCGTTTCATGCGCTTCAGTCTTCCCTCCGTTTTTGAAATTGAATTGGAGCCGTGCGATCATCTGAATTAGTCAAGGATCTGGGACAATCCAACGGTGGCGCTTCATCGTCTCCAAACAAACCCTAGGGTTTCATCTGAACCAGGATCCATGCACGATCCTTTAACTCAATCGTTCTCAATGATGGCTTGATGAAATCCAGAAATTCCAAAAGCAAAGTTGTACTATTAATCACCCAGAACACGATGCTATCAATAGTTTTCCCTGAAACCTCTTGAATCATCCTAACAGAGAGCTCTAACATTAGGGTTTCAATTCTTTCCTCTGCTATCAATCTTGATGTAACTCAAATCCATTGATATAATCTTGTTCTACACGCTACCCTAACCATTCTGAACTATACCATGCATGCTAACACTCACTGAACAGCTTGTTCTTGTTCTTCCAGGAATCAACACCCTGCCATGAAACTTCATAGATCTTCCTCTAATCCTCAGAATATAGTCCTCTACCCTAGCTTAACCAGTCTAAACCTAGAACTATGATGGAATGCACATAAATAAGGTGATACGAGTAAAATCACCAACCTGTCAAACTTCAATGGTGGATATGGTTTCACTACAATTCAATGTCTGCAACCTTCCCTGATTGATCTCCAATGGCAGATATGAATTCTGTATGCAAAAAGATGGATGAACAAGGCTTGAATCTTGTGTTTTATCTCAATATGCACTTCTTGCAAATTCTTCAAAACAGCTTCAAACCTCCATGGATCTTCCTCTATCTCAGTATGCAATCAATCACAAGGATCAGAAGAATATGTTTGTGGAGAAGAAAAGAATGGAAATGGCAGAGAATGAAGGTTTGCTATGAAATTGCAAATGGAAGAATCTCACTTTTTCACACTCTAATCTCACCACTCACCAACAATTATCACCAACCCTGGCCTCATTGTGATTCACCCTTCTTATAGCAATCAAAAGAATGATCTAGATACATCTAGAAACTTGTGGAATCATTTGGAAAGTTTTAGAACTTCTCATGAAATGATACATTGGATATCCATTATCTCATGCCTTAGGCTTGCCAAATTGAATTTAAAATCTCCTTACAAGAGATATTGAGAAATAATGAGTGAAAAACATGCACTTCCTTGCCTTTGGTGAAGTTTTATCAAGTTGCCTTATTATGCAAGAATGAGAATTACAAAGTAACCCCCATTTCTAAGCTTCAAATCAAAATTATACTTGAACCATTGTTTTTAAAATATTGTTTGGAGTCAAAATGACATATTGGATGACCCATTTTGGATTTGCACATCTCCTAAACCAAAATTAAATTTCAACTTTTTCAACTTATAAGCCATTTTTAGGTCATTTTTACCCAATCTTGTAAATCCTTGCTACAAGCTCTTTCAATAACTCATGACCACTTTTCTAGACTTAAAATCTCATTTTGAACAACTTTCATGTTTTGAGTTTTTCCATTTGAGGCTTGGAAATAGGAGATATGGCCTTTGCTTAAAATGACCTATAACTGCCAAATGACCAAAATACCCCTGTCTTGTTCAAACCATAAGTTGAGTTTTACAAATCCTATCAAGGACTTCTAGTACTCTCTAGAAATCTAAGAAGATTCTCTTCAACATTCATGTTGACCAATAAATCATAGGAATCATCCTACTATGGCAAAAGTTGTCTGCAAGTTGGGTGACTTTCAAGGACCCAGATTCACACACCTCAGCTGACCTGTAATTTGTCAAAACCATAACTTGAGCTCTGCAACTCCTATAAAGGACTTCCACCACTCAAATTAAAGCTAAGAACAAGCTCTACAACATTCATGTTGTGGGGAAGATGAGATATCAATCACATCTTGAGCTAAAACTGCCTGGAAGATAGGGATCAAATTAGGGTTTTTTCACTGACAATCCTCAGAAACCCTAACTCAAAACTTCTCAAACTCCTCAATCATGATGAGTTGACCTAGGAATCGTCTTTATAATATCTCCATGCATCATTCCATGATCTCATGGCCCTTGGATTAGGTCTCAACCTTCTCCAAATCTTCAGTGGACTTAGGGTTGACCCAGCCAAAACCCTAATTCCACCATTCATGGTTGAATCTTCTGAATTCCTGCACAATGACTTCTCTGGGCTTCATGATGGCTATCAAGGCATATCATACACTTTCTCAAAGCATCAAGTTCATTCTCAAAGTCTCAGAATCATTTGAGGAGCATCCACAACCCTCAAGCTATGAAGCACACAACCCTGGTTTCAACCAACTCCTCTGAGGATCTCTTGAACTTTCTGATGAAGGTACCAATAAAGGTCATTTTGAAAGTGAGACAAGTCATGGATGTGATCACAAGAGTTGCAGTGGAAGACAGTCAACTAGGGTTTCATCTGGGTCAACCCTAGGTCAACCCTAGGTCAAATGATTGATTGAAAGGTATCAAGGTCTATTTGAGGGATGTGGGGTTCATCATTTGACATGTAGATATGGATGTGGTGTTTTGCCAACGAGAAATCAAGAGAAATCAAGAAGAAGAGGAGTTTCTAAATTAGGGTTTCTGTGTAAAATCCCCTGATTTAGGTCAAACTTCCAAGCAAGATAATTCAAAATGAAAGCTTCAAATGGATCCTTGGCCAACATGAAACTTGTAGAGGATCTCAAGAACTTTAATTTGAGTGGTGTAAGACATCAAGGAGATTTGTAGAACTCAAGTTATGGTCCTTGCAAGTTATAGGTCATCTGAGGCATCTGAAATTTTGTCTGTGAAAGTTACTTGTCTTCCAAGCAACTTTTACCCCTCAAGGAGCTTTCAAATGGATTTCTGGTCAACATGAGAGTTGTTCCTCATTGTCTTAGCTTTCTAGAAAGGTATGGTATGCCTTCATATGATTTGTGGAAATCTACTTATGACCTTGGCAAGCAAAGGGTATTTTGGTCATTTGAGAATTACAGGTCATTTCAAGCCTATGCCTAAAACTCATACAAGGAAGCTTCAAATGAAAAACTTCACAACATCAAACTTGCTCCAAATGACATTTTGAGTCTAGAAAAGTGATCATGAAAGTTTGGAAATGCTCATAGCTCAAGGTTCCAAAGTTGGTCAATTAAAAGGTGAATTTAATGAATAAAAGTGACCTAAAAATGAGATTTTTCATAACATGGCCAAATGGGATGAAATTATAGGTCATTTTGATTGGAAAGAGTGTTTTAATACCATTGGATATAGTGGATTTTTGAGTTTAGGTCAAGATTTGAGAGATATCATGGCTTGCTTATGTATGAAGTTACACATGCCAAAACACAAGGGATTTGTGCACAAGAGGTTTCTAGCAAGTTCTAGATGTTTCCATGGGCATCTATATAAACCCTAGAGTTGATCCATGAAGGGGTTGCACTTCATTTTGATCCAAAACACCAAGTTTCACTCCATTTTGCATTCTTGCAAATTCATTCCAATCTCCTCAATTCTTCATCAATCATTCAATTTCATGATCCAAATCCACTCAAGAATCATCCCTGAGTACATTGCAAGCAAGATTTGAAGAAGAGATCACAAGAATCGTGCTATACAAGTTCATCCTCCAAATTGCAAAAAGAATTGGTTATGGCAATCCAAAGCATTTGAGCAAGAATTTCTGCATACAGAACCAAGAACCAAGTCCATTGATCAAGTCCAAAGCATTGCAAGCTGTGAATCCAAGGATTTCTCCATCTGTTTTCAAGATTACACCAGGTTAGTAATCTCTTCGAATTGGCTAGAAATAGATAGCATGATAGAGAATCATTAGGTTAGAACTGTTAGGAATAAGGAGATGATTAATTTCAGTGAGTTTGAGAGCATTTCATGGAGTTTACCATTGGAGCACAAATTCTGTTGAGGATTATAACCTGAGGATTAAGCTGTTAAAATCTTAGGTGATTATTGATTATTGATCAGTGCAAGGTCAGGAAGAGATTAGTACACTTAGATTGTGGATTGGTGATGATGAAATTTCTGAGTAGTTCTGAATTGGAGATCGTGTTTCATGATTCATGTGATATGAATTGATGCTGATGATATGAGAGAATTCAGGGAGAAAATTAGAGTGATTTTGCTTTTTACACTTTTGAATTTGATGAAGAATCAAGCGTGTACGAATTGATGGAATATGGTGCATGAAGTTCGGTTTCATGGCTTCCATGGTGAAACCCTAGGCTAGAGGAAGACGAAGCTCCACAAGCGTTGGATGAGCAAGACCATGTTGACTGGAATGATGATCGCACGGCCACGATTCAAAGCTGAGTTTAGAGGGAAGCTGGGTGCCTTAAGCGCACCGTTTCACTTAAAACCCTCTGGTGGGCTTAAGAAACTATTGCTATCCACACCACCATTCGCCAGGCCCATTCATGTTTAACTGATTTTATTACTTTTTACACCGTTTTTGTGTTTTTTGTCTTTGGTATTTTTCTGACTTAGCTGGGCCCAGACGCGCCTTGCTACGCGCACCCCCAGTCTGGGCCCATCATCCATTTTCCAACTGAAATAATTACTAACTGCACCCCTAACCAATTTCAATTCATTTTAATTTCATTCATTTTTCTTAATTGTTTGAAAAATCATAACAAATTGAAAATTCCATATTTTTGAGTGGTTGTTTTTGCATCTTTTTCTTATTTATGTTAAGAAAATTGTCATGTAATAAAATTAGCATTTTATTTTATTTTTGCATTTTTAGTATATTTTTATTTTAAATAGGTTTAAATGATGTTTAATTTAATACTTGATCTTGTTGATTTTAGTTTAGCTAGATCCTTTTATATTTTGGACCCATTCTTTTTAGAGTACTTCACTTAGGACTTTAATTTTAATATGAGATTTAATTCATGATTTTAGGATTAAATTTTAGATGGTTTGTTTAGGTGTGATTAGGAGAATCAAAATTAGGGTTTAGATATAACATAGGTGTAATAAATCATTTCTTTTAGGAGTTGTAGTTTGAATTTTGGGGTATGGGACTATAGGGGTATTATGGGTAAATAATAGATCCCTTAGAAAATATTAGACTTCCCCTATTCTACTATTATTACTAGTATATTTCCTGTTATTGATTGATTGTGTGGTGTGCCCTCTCTAGGGTTATTATTTGACTGTGTAGGGTATTGGGCTTGCTTGGGGTTTGGGTTTGAGCTGAAGACTGTGCTGATGAAGCCCATTGAAGATTAAGAGAATGAAGACCAATTTCCAGAGTTGATAAGGAGTATCTCTTGCTGGCAGCTGTTGAAGGTGTAGGATCTAGGAGTTAGGCAGAGCCCTAGAATAGCAACTTGATTCACAAACATGGAAGGTCTTGTTTGCCTCCATTCTTTCTCTATGATTCAAAGTCTCTTTTAAATATCCACCTCCTTCCTTTGGAAGGATTAGTGAATGTATTTAAAAGATAGAACTTTTGAGGGAAAACTGTCAGTATCATGTTAACAGTCAGTGAGCCACCCTTGGTAGGCAATTGACTGTTTAACATCCATTTCATCTTGTTGACTGATATTCATCTTGGAGATTGGGACTTGAAGAAAAGCCATTGAAGATTGAAGATAGAGACCTTGCTTGAAGGCTGTGAAGATGAAGACTGATGCTTGCTTGAAGCTTGTAGATGGTTGAAGATGACTTGAAGACAGATGTTGATGAAGACTGCTTTTGCTGTTTACTTTTGCTGTTGATAATTTTTGATGTATTGTCTGAATTTCCCTGACTGTATTGCTTGCTGTTTAACCTGTTAGGTTGAAAGTGAGTTCTATTCACTTTTGCCTGTTGTTTTCTAGGTTCTAGGTTGAGTGGGACTCCCTTGCCTCGCTTGTATTGCTGCATCCATGCATTTTACTGTGTTATTGTATATAGGCTATTGTTTCTGTTTCCGTTTATCCCTTAGGATCTCTGTTTCTCTCTGCGCAAGAGAGGAGCATGATAGACATTAGGTCTTAACCCATGCATGATAACATTAGGTTAGTTTGATTCCCTTTGCAACCATAGGTTAGAGTTATGTCTCTTCTTTCTCAAAACAAACAGAAAAACACAATAAGATTTCAAACACAATAAAAGACACTTCTTCCGTAAAAGAATGTGAACTCATCAAAACGTCATTTTTGTCCGCTTGGATTGTTAAGCAGAAAAACCCTTTTCAGAAGGAATAAAAACAATCAAAACAGACTTGTGTCGTACGTTGCCCGAACTATGTTTGCTCTGATCTTTCATGCTGTATGAAAGTACGTAGGCATAGGATGCGATATCCTAGCGAGCAACCTTCCCCTCCTTTCCCGTAGGTAGGCAAACTACGTTGACTCTGATTTCTCGTTCCAGACGGGAATACGTAGGCATAAAGTGCGATACTTTGCCGAGTCATTTTATTTTCTTTTTAACCCCAGACCTGTAGAATAGATAGAATAACAATCCGTACCAGAAAACAAGCGTGGATCCCGTCGAGTATGACAGACGTGAGGGGTGCTAATACCTTCCCCTTGCGTAACCGACTCCCGAATCCAGGATTTGGTTGCGATGACCATTCCTTTCCCGTCTTTGCGATAGGTTTACTTCGAGCATTTCCTTTCCCTCCTTTGGAATAAATAACGCACGGTGGCAACTCTTCTGTTCAGCCGGCGCCGATTTTCGCAGTAGCGACACTATCACATATTAATTCATAATATTATCCCATATTATCACATATTAATTCATCAAATTATACTCGCGGTAATCCTCACACTATCGCCTATCAATCACATAATTCCTCACTGTCATACTCATGTTAACTCATCTCAGAAATCTCAGAATCAAACATCAAGGCATCGCTGCACACGATCAACATTCGTGAAGCTCTGCTACGTTCACTGGCATGTTCGCTAGGCGAGTCTGGGGCGAGTCTTCGCTAGGAAAAACTTTTCTTCGCTAGGCGAACAGCGTGATGACAGCAAAATCTGCTACGCACCAGAACTGATTTCTATCCAAAAAGTCATACGATTCACACACCCCATGCCTCCAAAACATACCTAAATCATCCCTAAGGTCATACGACGATAACGGCACAAAACCTACGGTTTATTAGGCCAATTCCGGGACATATTTACGTCCTAAAACACTATTTTCCTACAATTTCCCAAGGCATCATAATTTCCCATATCAAATACCTTCAGGGTCAGACTTATAACATTGCAAGGCTTTGGCCACGAAGGCCTAAGGTTTCCTAATTCCTCATGTTACACATCAAACAGTCAGGAATACTAACCACTAGCCATAACCTCAGAGTCTTATCGATTTCCCTAATTTTCCCACAATCAACCCAAAATACCTTAAATCTTAAATCAACCATAAACACATCGAAAGTCATACATGTAAAATCATGAAAAGCGATACTCCCCATACCTTAGCCGATTCAAAGCTTTCACGATTATCTCCGAGATCTTCCGAAGATTTTCCTCCACTTCTCCCTCCTCAGAGCTTTGTTAAAACACAAATTGATGTTCAATATATCTCATTGTTTTGATGATAACATTAACGAAATTTTGTATAGAGAATTTATATACACTAATTTTGTTCAAGTGTTTATCTTTTAGTTTTGATGATAACAAAAGTATTAAAAGAATAATGGTTTATTTGATGTGTGTTTTATTAATGCAGGTTCTTCTTCTTGTACATAAATAATCAGAATCTATTTTACTTAGATACACTTGAGAGTTGTTTCATTGCTAGCTTCTGGTGGCAGAGTCTGAAGAACAATTGCTAGTGTGGCTAGGCGCAGACTCTGAGCTAAAGGCCTCAGCATTCAGACGAGTTACTACACTTAGTAATAAAATATCAGCATCTGGTACCATTTAGAGTTGGTGATAAAGTTGTGGATTTTTCGTACTACAGAAAGCAAGATGTATTGTCTTATCAGCTTGTTAGCTATATAGTCTATAAGATTGCAAGGCTAAAGAAATGTTGACATGTTCTATGGATGTTTGCTTGTCGCACCTCGAAAAATTCTTTTCGAAAATGCGACCCTCGCGCAAAAGGCGCGGAAATGCGGTTCGAAAGAGTCGCCGCCGAACTTTATTCTTCCCAAATGAACGGGAAAGGAAAATATCGAGAAAACCTCAAGAAAGGAAGGAACACGGTCGTCGTAACCATATTCCTGGGTTCGGGAGTCGGTTACACGAGGGGAAGGTATTAGCACCCCCCACGTCCGTTGTACTCAACGGGAATCTCTTAATTCGAGTTGTGATGAAAGTAAGATAAGCTTAGTTCTTCTCTTCTCAATACTAAGTACTAAAACAACATGATAAAGGGATAAAGATTATAAGGGGAAAGGGGATGGTTAGAGGATAGGGTGCTCGCCAAGGATTGGGGCCCTTGTGCCTACGTATGTTCATTCGGATGAGAATGAGAAATCGGAGCTCTCGTAGTTCGACTACGGGAAAGGATGGGGGGAAACGGAAGATGGAGGGGATTGTGCTCGCCAAGATCATCGCAATCTTGTGCCTACATATCTTGTATTCAAGGATGAATAAAGAATCAGAGCATTCATAGTTCGTGGTAACAACCACGAAAAGAGATTGGATTGAATTGGTTTGAAGGGTACGGATGACGATTACTCGAAGCTTAAGAAAGGCTTCTCTGACCCAAGTAATAGGGAGAGCGAACCAAATACTTGGAACTCTCTCTTTTTCATCTTGAAAAGAAAGATTGTACTTGAAAGGGTGAAGTTGATCGGATGACGACTACTTAAAGCTTAAGAAAGACTTCTCGGACCCAAGTAATCGGGAGAGCGAACCAAAGACTTGGAACACTCTATTTTTCATCGTGAAAAGGAAGGTTGTTTGAATGGGTGAGGTTGATCGGATGACGACTACTTGAAGCTTAAGAAAGACTTCTCAGACCCAAGTAATCGGGAGAGCGAACCAAAGACTTGGAACACTCTCTTTTTCATCATGAAAAGAAAGTTGTTTGAGTTTGAAATGGTGTTTGGGAATGAGTAGTTGAATGATGGTTGGACGATGTCGGGTTGTTAATGTTATTTAAAGGCGTCAATTGCTCACACACGAATAAGATAACTTGCATCCAAACAACCGAAAGCAAGATCAAAGACTTGAACCCACTCTTTACACCTTGAAAAGAATTAAATAGTTATTAATTGATTGATAGTTTGTTACAAAAATCCACTTGACATTGGATCAAGGGTTTGACTTATTATCGCGTGCAAAGCGTGTAATGGATATGGTTTGAGAA
Organism: Lathyrus sativus; assembly: GCA_963859935.3. Lineage (NCBI taxonomy): Eukaryota > Viridiplantae > Streptophyta > Magnoliopsida > Fabales > Fabaceae > Lathyrus > Lathyrus sativus. The sequence goes on from OZ012737.1 coordinate 289,841,802, forward strand.
ATGGGATCGACTTGACTTACACATCAAGGGTCGAATTGTGCAATAGGTTGATGGCGAATGCGTATGAGCATTCGACTTACAGGGTGTTTGAAAATGGCTCGATGACGAATCGAGAATTAGTTTGAAAATAGTTTGATCCACTCTAGTCCCTATGGGTGCTCCTAGGAGATAAACTAATAATCAAAGAAATACGAAACATACATCAGAATGGGAGAGGGGTACATATATGTTACACGGGATTGCACGAAATAAAGGGGTCTCATTGTCAGGTAGCCCAAGAGAAAGCCGTGTGTGTGCATTGTGTCCTAAACTACGCCTTGAGCAAAGTCGGGCACAAGCTCGATGTTAGGGTTCTTGCAAATGACCAATGATCCAACAGTCCACCAATTTGGCTTTTAGGATTTCGATAGTTTATTATGTGTTTTCGAATATGGGTGAATAAGAAAAGAATGAGTATGAACAATATGAATATAGCAAGATAATATAACAACAATATCCACAATAATATTTGACAGAAATTAAAGTTAGTGGCTAGTCTAATTACGAATTAAATCGGGGAAAATGTAATACTAAACCATCGTAGCTCGACTTATAATGAAAGTCGGCCTATAGGAGGTCGCGTGAGTTGATATCCGTGCTATGAACAAGATGGAGAAATGATATTGAGAATCATTAACCAATTAAATCGTGTCGCACGGACGAGATCTCGTCTTAATTGCAAACAAAATGTCGATTAATCGAAGGTAGCCTATCACGACTCCAAAGTAGGGAAAATGACCCAAATGGTCATTCTCCATAGATTTGAAATCGAGAAGGTTATCAAATTCGATACACGAAGCTTACGAATCGGAAGACATCATCGATCGGAAAAATTGAATAAAAATGGAAATGAATAAGAACATGAAAATAGAAAATGAAATAGTCTCGAATAAATCATCATCTATCACTAATTTGACCGATAATAATTATTAAAAATTGTCATTGACCAAAATGAGTTAGAATCGAATAAAATGAATAAAAATCGATAAAAATTGAAAATGAAAAGATTGAAAAGAGAGAAAGAAGGTGGTCTCAGATCCAACGTTATTTATCAATAGTTTTACCAATAACGGTTTACGAGGTCTCGTTATCGACCGAAAAAAGAAAATATATTTGAAAAGAAAACAAAATTTAAAGCTCGAAATAAAATGATACTTAATCTTTAAGAACTAATTATAAAATAAAAAACTCAAGAAAATTAAAATAAAGGGGTATATCGTGAGATGTGGAGTGTCAAGAGTTCATCGTGGGCCTGGAAGCCCACCATAACACCAATAATGAGTTGCAAGTACTACAAACATGAAAAGCAAAACAAAATGGACTTCAAAGAAGAAATCCGATCCAAACATCCTCCCTTTCGTTTTTTTAATAAAAAAATAACCTAAATAAAAGTCAAAAGATAAACAATCCTAGCAAAAGACATCAGCCAACAGTTTATGCGTGGAAGGACGAAAATTTCAGAGAAGAAGTTCATCAACGAACCCCTTTCTTTGTGCACGATCGAACTCAATCTTTTCTGTACGTTCATTAACTTCACGGTTTGAGTCTCTCAACCTTCTTCTACTTCATCTCATACTCTGCTCTGGGTTTATGCTTTGGATTGAGGTTTTGAAAAGGTTGCGGTTTGGATTCGCGTGGAAAGTTTTGATTGAAGGAAGAACTGAGTGTTATTTGTTGAAAAAGATGAAATGGGTTGTCCGTGAGTTTGATTCGGAAATGGGTGATTTTTCGGCGTGGCTGTTTAGAGTTGTTTGCAGTTGGTAGAAATGAATATGACAGAAGGTTGAGGAGATGAAGAGGGTTTGGAGATGGGATGGGAAATTGTTATGTTGTTTTATGGAAGAGAGAAGGTTTACGGAAGAGGATATGATGATGGAGGTTCAGAGTTGTTTCTGAGACGATGATGATTGGGTTTTGTTGAGTAGGTTGATGAAGAAGAGGCCGAATTTTTCGAAGAAGATGAAGAAAGGAGTTGGGAGGGAGAGAATGGAAGCTAGGGTTTTCTTCAACATTTTTTTTTGTTTCTTCTTTATATCAGATGGAAATGGGTAAAAATGGAAGGAGTTTCACAAATGGTCATACGTTTTTTTCACAGCTATAATTGTGCCTTTTGTTCCATGGTTGTACGGTGTGGTCCCACAAGTTTTGTTCTGCGTGTACGGTTTGCGTGGCCCTTGGCTTGGAGCAAGATATTGGTTGGGGCTTAATGCATGGTGTGTGAGGTCTGACATTATGGCTTTGTGGTATTTTGTCAATTATTTACTGCGTGAAAAAAAAGCTTTTCTTCTTTTACTGTTATAACTGTTGAAAACCCTTTTTACTGCAATTGCTTTTAAACCAAAAGGCCACATTCACTCTTTCCTCAAATGTATCCATAAAGTCCATCATGATAGTGTATCTTGAGCTATGTTCATCAGAACAAAACCGACGATAATCCTACAACAGTTTTGTGACTGCTGATATTGCTCATTCAATTTACATTCTCATTATTGATATACATCTCATCCTTGAGAACATTTTGTTGACTTGTGTTTCTGTGTTTGGTTTTGCAAGGTGGTAACTCGGCGAACAATTCAGTGCATCTTGTCATGAAAAGGAAGGTCATAAGGCTTATGGAGCTGGAATTCTTCCGCAGATTGGTGTCAATGTGATGCGTTATATGCGCAAATCATACTGCTGTTATCGCGTGTATGGGTGCTCAAGTATTGTTGTGGCAGCATGTGATGAAGTTTGGATTATGGCAAGGCCATATGCTGAAGATTTTGGCAAGAGTGTTGGCATGAAGTTTCTTAAGGTGAGAGGGCTACGTATTATGTTGGCATACAACAAGGCCTTTCCTGTGGTAATAGATGCATCATTCTCATTTCTGTTGGTGACTTGCAGGTATTTTGTGGGTGTGTTGCAGATTGTTTGTGACAGATAAAGGGGCATCGCCTACGGCGTACGGGACGACATCAAATTGCTTTTGTCAAAAAGAACGTTGCAACTGGTATTTCACTTCATCACTTTTCTTTTCCTTTTCTTCTTCGGATTTTTATCTTCTTGTATCTTATTGCTGTCGGTTGAATTCAAGTCACAATTGTTGTCGTTGTATGTGCAGGTTTTCTCACGATTAAGGGCGACTTCAAACCTATACTCAGTGGCCATATTCAAGAGATGTTCCTTCAAAAAATTAGGGTAATGACAGGAAGAGAATATGTCTAAATCATCCTTGGAAGGTGATGTGGTAGTTGTCATCTCTCTCTGGGTCCTTATGATATTTTGGGTAGCAAGTTCTTGTTCCTGCAAAATAGCATCCGGCACGGCAGCGTCAATAATAAATTGTAGCAGAGACTGAGAGCATGGCACAACTTGTGTGTGTGAGAGAGAGATACAAACCACTGCGTTTATGCCCGGCGGGCGTGACAAAGGGGCGGCTGAGCTGAGGACAAGTGAATTTAACTGCCACAAAAATTCACTTTTACTGCTGTTGAACTGGTGTTGTCATATTTGCGGTATCCTCCCAATTTTGAAAGTTTGATTTTGGTTCATTCCCTTGCAGGCAAGGCTGGCGGTGGGTCACATAATTGAAAATGCTGCAGGATTCAAGCTGCTGCAGGTTTTGTAGTGGAAATGTGTGGGACCTGTGTTAATTTGTATGTATGCGACCATGGTTGAGCCAAGGCTGGGAACGAGTAGCTGTTGATGCTGCCTTTGCAAATTTTTCAAAATCGGCTTGCTACGTGACTTGGTGGATGCGTCATCGTGTGAAATGGTAATTGATGGTGTGTATTGACTGTACCAGTGTTTATAATTCACAAGATTACGATGACGGTAGCTGGTATCATCACTTTTTCTTTCCTTTTCTTCTTCAAATTTCTTCTTTATCTCGACTGATTTTTATTTGGGGTTTGAAATAGGTTTGAGCTTTTTTGGAGTCCTTGATTTGAAGGTCACGCCGTTGTTGTGAGCTGAAGCATGGATTTAAGCTTGTTCGAAAGAAATTGGGCGAGACTCGAAGAAAGTCATTTCGTAGGTTTTCGTTTCCTCCCTGTTTCAAAACCACTTCTTTGTGAATCTCTCAAATCTCACTTACGCATGTTGACTCACGTATTTCTCTTATTCTCCAGTGTATGATGATGGTATCCTGCTGTTTTAACCTTTAATTGCATTTTTATTCTTGCTAAGGTTGCAGGTATATGTTTGCTCAAAACGCTAATGTTGAACACAGAACAAAAGGTTGGAGGATTGTGCAAAAATTCTTCGTATGAATTTCGTTGCAATCAAATGAGATTAATGTCTTCCGTGCTAGTTTCTGGTTGAACTAGTTTTGTGCATCTATCTCTGGTTTTGCAGGTAATGGCTGGTGTATTCGGTTCGAAATTTGGCATTACGTTGGAACTGAGGCTTTATTCCAAGAACTACCATTTCACCTTTTTCTTAACAGGTCACGGGTGAAGGGATAACCTTCCTCACATGGCTGACCCCTCCTCTTTTAATAATAAGCGGACATCTTTGGGGATGAGATCGAAATTCTATTGTACCTTGTATATATTTGTAGAAACTCGGTTCATACAGGCTAGCACAACATAAATAAAGAATTTGCAGTTAATGATACCAAAATTCTTTCCACTGTTTGGCTTAGTCTTATGCACATATCTTACCAACCCATGAATAAACTTGTGCACCTCTTAATGTGAACATTGGAAAATTGGAATTTATGTTTTCTAACACGTAACAAAGCTAATCCCATGAGTCAACTAGTTTAATTACAGGGTTTAGGAACCGACTTGAAACACAATCCGCCATTAAGATATAATAACACTTGATTTGAATCAACGTCGAAACACCCCTAAAGAAGATCCAACATATCTTGCGACATAATTAATCCTCCCATTTGAATAAATAATCCAATAAACTTACCCTTTAAATGACAAAGCTAACTTCCAACAAGTGATCATGTATGATCAATCCTTCATACAATTTGCATTTGAATTATCTCTACAATTAACCATGTGAAGAAATTGAACAAATCTTGAAAGCCTTCTCCGAAAATAGATAACTTTTGATTGAATCCAAAAATGCATTGAAACCGAATGCCTTAACTTTAGGGGTTCTTACAGCTTGACTTCATCAAATAAACTTGAACTTTACACAACACCTTGATATGATTTATCCTTTAAAATTGAAATCTTCACCTTGACCCCACGCTCACCCAGAATTTGGATGACATAAAGACCTTAGTACCATATGAGAACCTGATCCCTCCGGGACATGCCAAATTTTCCTGAATCACTTTGGATCCAATCTTGAACAGCAAGCAGAAACAACATATTTTTTTTGTATTTTTTCTTGAATCATGGTTAGTGGGTGAATGTACAGAATGAAACTTATATACATAGGTAGGACAAATTTGGGGTATGACAGATGCCCCTATCTAATTAACTTAGACCGAGTAAGATGAACTGCTACAACGTTCCTTCCTATGAGGTAGAAGTCAATTAGATATGAAGAAAACCCTGAATTTGTTCGAAAAGAAAGTACATGTTCGGGTATTGAAAATGCTGGATGAGGCATACAAATAAATACCTAGTAAAAGGTCACCATCACCAAAAGGATGATGGGATGAAACACACACAGCTACTATCACCAAAAGGATGATAGAGCAAAAAACACTATCGCACAATCTGACATTAATGACTATGACAGGCCCCCCACCAAAAGGATGACAAAGCAAAACTCACACCAGCCACTACCACCAAAAGGGTGATAGGACAAACACTATCGCATAATCTGACATTAATGACTATGACAGACCCCCCACCCAAAGGATGACGGAGCGAAACTCACACCGACCGCTACCACCAAAAGGATGTAGGATAAACACTATCACATAATCTAACATTAATGACTATGACAGACCCCCACCCAAAGGACGACGGAGCGAAACTCACACCGGCCACTACCACCAAAAGGATGATAGGACAAACACTATCGCATAATCTGACATTAATAACTATGACAGACCCCTCACCAAAATGATGACGGAGCAAAACTCACACCGGCCACTACCACCAAAAGGATGATAGGACAAACACTATCGCATAATCTGACATTAATGACTATGACAGACCCCCCATCCAAAGGATGATGAAGCGAGACTCACACCGACCACTACCACCAAAAGGATGATAGAACAAACACTATCGCATAATCTGACATTAATGACTATGACAGATCCCTCACCAAAATGATGACGGAGCAAAACTCACACCGGCCACTACCACTAAAAGGATGATAGGACAAACACCATCGCATAATCTGACATTAATGACTATGACAGACCCCCCATCCAAAGGATGACGGAGCGAAACTCACACCGGCCACTACCACCAAAAGGATGATAGGACAAACACTATCGCATAATCTGACATTAATGACTATGACAGACCCCTCACCAAAAGGATGACAGAGCGAAACACACACCGGCCACTACCACCAAAAGGATGATAGGACAAACACTAACGCATAATCTGACATTAATGACTATGACAGACCCCTCACCAAAATGATGACGAAGCGAAACTCACACCGGCCACTACCACCAAAAGGATGATAGGACAAACACCATCGCATAATCTGACATTAATGACTATGACAGACCCCTCACCAAAAGATGACGGAGCGAAACTCACACCGGCCACTACCACCAAAAGGATGATAGGACAAACACTATAGCATAATCTGACATTAATGACTATGACAGACCCCCCATCCAAAGGATGACGGAGCAAAACTCACACACACAGGTTGCTATCACCAAAAGGATGATAGAGCGACATAAATTGAAGGTTACCAACACCAAAAAGATGCATGCTAGGTTGAACCGACGAAGTTCGGCTATCACCAAAAGGATGATAGTAAGGCAATTGACAACGGTCACGCTTGTTAGATACAACTCATTAGGGAATGCCCAAGAGGAAGATTGAATTGGAATGAATCAATGGGGTACACCCACCGTCTTGCTTGAAGGTCACAGTTTTGTTGAAATGATTTCACGAGGAACACCCACGAACTCTGAGAAGGATGCCCCTGACTGGGTTGAGTTTGTCTTTGAAGTTCTGTCTTGGTCAACAAAAGGTTGAATAGCTTCGTGAGGAACGCTCATGACTTTGCTGAAGATGCCCCTGACTGGGCTGAATCTTGCATTGAAACTCTTGGATTTGCCTAACAAAAGGTTGAACAACTTCGTTGGGAACACCCACGGTCTTGAATGATATGCCCTGGATGGGCTGAAAGTTGTCTTGAAGATCTGATCAACCACGAGATTGAAATACGGCATGGGAAATACCCATGGTCTTGAAAAAGATGCCCCTGACTGGGCTGAATCTTGCTTTGAATGTCTTTGAATTTTGTGGGAGAAACCCACAATCTTGCAAAAATGCCCCTGACTACGCTGATAATTGCTTTGAAGATCTTGAAGTTCGTGGGAGGAACCCACAGTCTTGCAGAGGATGCCCCTGACTGGGAAAATTATGGTCTTAGAAATCTTCGAGATTGATCCTGGACCTTGACTTGCATATGTGAATGCTTGATGATAATGATGTTCCATAACAAATGGAAGTGTAAATGCAAATGCTAACGTGTAGAGATACAAAAGCTGGGGAAGTATGATATGGTTTGGATATGCATATAATGCAAGATGCTTATGATAACGAATGCGGTGCTTATGATGCAGATGATTGCAGACGGGTGATTGGAAATGCAGGCGGAGACTCTAGCGTGGTAGACTTTTGGTAGTTGCCAATACGGATTGGACTTCGGGTGGTGGGAGGGATTGACTTCCTCAACACGCAGTTTGCTGAAGATGTCATACTTGGAAATAGACGAAGATGCTCTGGATGCCCCAAGTATAAGCACTTAGTGGTTTGCTGTGAATTTTCCTCAAAGAATGTTGCAACTCTGCTTGATGGTCAGGACAACCTGGTCTTGCTCCAGTCTAAACTTGGTAATGGTCTGCCCCTGATTAACCAGTTCTGAAGTTGAAGCTGAACTTTGATGACTTGCCCCTGCTCGAGCTGTTGAATGATTTGCCCCAACCTGTGGGAAAAGTGAAGTTTCTACTTGATTTCCCCTTGTTGAAATGTCTTTGAATACCTAGCACTGATTTGCTGTTAAAATTGTTCATTCAGAAATGGTAATCTTAATGCAAAGTTCAATGCAAGTTTTGAAAAAATGTCGTTTATTGCAGTGTCGTGATAGTGAGGCGAATGGACCGTTAGCCCAAACGTTGTGCTGTTTGATTGGTGTAGAAGATATTGCAAGGATAATGACACCAATGCTGATGATTAGCAATCATGTGAGGAGTCAGGTTACACAACCTTACGATAGTATGCTTTCAGAATAAACCTCACCTCAATTAGGTCTTTCGAGGGTTGTAACATGGTCTGGTTCACGGTTTATGAAACAAAGGACATTAGGCTCAAAGTATGATTTGTACCCACCCCTTCTTCTTAATGATCTCCAGTCCTACGTTCAGTTAATTCTGCACTTGTCTTGACGGTATAAGCTTGATGAATCAAGCTTTGCTTCACACGACAATCACCTTATTTTGGTTTTGATGGATGTCAGTGACCCTATTTGAATGACCACTGAATCTTATTTTGTTTTTGTTGAGGGTTTCGGGGTCCTCTTTTGCTTTTGTTTTTGATCCCTAAATTTTGCATGGGTTGACTTTGCTTGTCAGATCCATCGGGATTGCCTTTATTTTGCCTAAGTCTCCTTTGAGGTGCTTGACTTAGCATGCTTTTGGTTTTTGTTTTTGATTTTGTTGGAGGGTTGCAACTGCCATATCACGGGTCATTGATGAACAACCGTCTTCTGGATTTTGCTTTGTTGATTCGAATGCAGGATTGGATTAACTGAACACTACCCTGCCTCAGGTTGAATGTAAAGGGTTTGAATATCCAAAGGAAACTGCTACTTCTAGGCTCGGAGTGGTTTACTAGGGATTAACACCTTATATCTCCAGTGTTTAGGGGATTGAAGTAATGCCTGTACATCATTGACGAGATTCTGTCTGAAAGCATACGGTTTGCAATTATGGGTATCTCGTTTTCATCATCCTCCCTCAAATCATGCTAAACAATAGTGGATAGAGAGTGAAGTGAACAAATGTGTTGGTGATTTGGACAATGAGTGAATACGACATAACTAATTTAAAACATGCATAAACAATACATTAATGAAAACCCCATACAAATGGAAATTGTTCAAAGCATACAATACTTAAACAAACAAAGACAAAATATAAGAAATGCGAAAGATGAAATGGCAACATGACTGCCTTCTTCGAGGAATGAACTTGACTGGACTAGATCTGATCTGGTGTTGGCACTAGCTGGCCGGTGGCATAGGATTGTTGATGACATTTGGAGTCTCCCATTGAAGTTGATAGCATCCTTGTCGATCATGTCTTGGATCTTGTGCTTGATAGCCCTGCAGTTCTCAATGGTGTGACATGGAGTGCGCTTATGAAATTCACAATGAGCATTTGCGTCATAGTCAGCAGGAATAACAGTTTGAGGAGCCAAATATCTCAGAACAATAGCCTTTTTCTCCATCATCTGTGCAAAGATTTGAGCGTATGTCATTGGCATGCAATCAAAGACTCTATCTGGCCTCCATGTCCTCTACTGACGCTGTTGGCGAGCACCTTGTTGCTGTTGAGCAGCTTGCATCTGCTGTTGCTGAGGAGGATACTAATATCCTTGCTAGTTGTAGGCTTGTTGTTGAGGAGTCTGTTGCTGTGGCATCTGAGCTTGCACTGCTTGAACAACTGGCTGATAAGGCGTTGGAGCATATTGCGTAGCAGCAACATACAGATACGGATAATAGGGAACTTGATAAGGCATATGAGCAGGAGCTTGTTGAGAAGCTTGCCCTTTCTGCAAAGAGATGGCATTTGTTTCGCCCTCTTTCTTCTTGTATCCGTTGAAAGGCTTCTTGGCATTGGCCTGACTGTTAGAACCTCCTTGGATATTTCCACTCTTCAGCCCTTCTTCAATTCTCTCGCTAACAATCACTAAGTCAGAAAATCCAGCGGAGACACTACCAATTAGCTTTTTGTAGTACTGGCCTTGTAAGGTACCCATGAATATATCAATTAATTCACGGTCAACAAGAGGTGGATGCACCATTTGCGGCTAGCTCTCTCCATTGTTGCGCGTACTCCTTGAAGGATTCGTTGTCTTTCTGAGTCATACTCTGAAGTTGAGTACAATTAGGAGCAAGGTCTGTGTTATATTTATACTGCTTAACAAATGCATCGGCTAGCTCAGCCCAAGTATGCACACTGTTACGTTCCAGCTGCATGTACCATTCGAGGGATGCCCCAAACAAGTTGTCTTGGAAGCAATGAATCATAAGCTTTTCGTCTCTGGAATAAGCAGCCATTTTGCGACAGTACATCTTCAGATGAATGTTTGGGCAATTGAGACCTTTGTACTTTGAAAATTCAAGCACCTTGAACTTGGGCGGAATGACAACATCAGGCACCAAGCACATTTCCAAAGCACTGAGAGAATTTGAGCTGTGCCCCTCCATGACTCGGAGTTTCTCAGCTAGATCGCGACACATCTTTATAGATTCTGAATCTTGAGCAGCAACAGGACTGACAATGGGGATAGCCGCATGATAGTTCTGCACATCGTCATACTGATCCACCAGATTATCTTCGGTATAAGGAACTGGGATCTGCACGATAGTAGGTTGAGCTTGTGGGATAGCTCCAATAGTAACTCCAGGCGCTGGGATTGGTTGAGAAGTGGTCCCTTCAGCTGCAGTAGTGAAGTTCATTGGCATTCCATAAGGGTTAGGAATAGGAACGAGAAGTCTGGTGGTAGACCCTTGACCCTGACCATTGTTGTTGACGACAGTTGTTTCATGCATCTCTTCTTCCTTTTGGGCTGCAATGATGGCTTCGAGGATCTGGTCAATCTTTCCTTTGAGAGAATCCAACTCTTCCCTGAAGGCAGCTTGCTCTTGCTGAATCTACTTCATCATTCGTCTTGTATTGGCTCTAGTTGCGTACTGGTGTTGAGGAATCAACTTGATTTACTGGAGAGGAAGGAAAGGAAACATGAGAAACTGCTGAAGGAGGGAAAATGCAAGATGCACAACAAATGAGATGCAATGCAAATGATATGCAATGCAATATGCAAGATTCAGGATCACAAGATCACAAATAATTCTGAGATTAGCCGGGTGAACGATTCAAGGATCACAATCACTGCTTACAGAAACCCCACGGGTAGGATTCTAAAATGGGTAGGTGCCTAGAGTCATGGATATCTTTCAAAGATATTACAGCCATGACAAAGCCTCATCATGATGATAACATCCTCAAAAGAATCTCCTCTAGGTGAGGTTCTTGTATCTTCCACACGAGAAAGACTTCTCGGAGGCGTCAAATACACAACCATCGACACACGGGTTCTAGAAAAGGTTCTTAGAGTCATAGATCGAGGTTGAAAATATTACTGTAAAGAAGTAATACGTTCAAGAGATCTCATCTGATTGGGGCGTTTGCATTAATCCACAAGGAATCAACACTACCAACCACCATGGATAAAACGATTAATGGTCCTTGGGATCAACGATTCATGCTCGAAAACATTATTGCTATGGCAACGACTCACCACAACAACAACATCTCCAAGAGAATCTACTCCAAGCGGGGCTTTCACTTCAACTCAATGTGAAAGACTCCATACAAGTCTCCACTACACAACCACCATCCTAATCATAGGGTTTTACTCGGACTCGGGTGTAAAGCCATCTCACAAAATAACCATAAGCAGAACAACCCAACAATGCCACAAGCACAAGTAATCAAGATAAGGATACCAATAAAAAGCGAGAAGAATATAAAAAACAACAAGCTAACAACTCGAACTAAGATAGGCTCGACTCTCTCTTGCATGGAGCAAATTTCCCCAGCAGAGTCGCCAGTTGTCGCACCTCGAAAAATTATTTTTGAAAACGTGACCCTCACGCAAAAGGAACGAAAATGCGGTTCGACAGAGTCGCCACCGAACTTTATTCTTCCCGAATGAACGGGAGAGGAAAATATCGAGAAAACCTCAAAAAAGGAAGGAACACGGCCGTCACGACTATATTCCTGGGTTCGGAAGTCGGTTACACGAGGGGAAGGTATTAGCACCCCTCACGTTCGTTGTACTCAACGGGAACCTCTTAATTCGAGTTGTGATGAAAGTTAGCTAAGCTTAGTTCTTCTCTTCTCAATACTAAATACTAAAATAACACTATAAAGGGATAAAGATTATAAGGGGAAAGGGGATGGTTAGAGGATAGGGTGCTCGCCAAGGATTGGGGCCCTTGTGCCTACGTATGCTCATTCGGACGAGAATGAGAAATCAGAGCTCTCGTAGTTCGACTACGGGAAAGGATGGGGGAAACGGAAGATGGAGGGGATTGTGCTCGCCAAGATCATCACAATCTTGTACCTACGTATCTTGTATTCAAGGATGAATAAAGAATCAGAGCATTCGTAGTTCATGGTAACAACCACGAAAAGAGATGGGATTAAATTGGTTTGAAGGGTACGAATGACGATTACTCGAAGCTTAAGAAAGGCTTCTCGGACCCAAGTAATCGGGAGAGCGAACCAAAGACTTGGAACTTTCTCTTTTTCATCTTGAAAAGAAAGATTGTACTTGAAAGGGTGAAGTTGATCGGATGACGACTACTTGAAGCTTAAGAAAGACTTGTCGGACCCAAGTAATCGGGAGAGTGAACCAAAGACTTGGAACACTCTCTTTTTCATTGTGAAAAGGAAGGTTGTTTGATTGGGTGAGGTTGATTGGATGACGACTACTTGAAGTTTAAGAAAGACTTCTCGGACCCAAGTAATCGGAAGAGCGAACCAAAGACTTGGAACACTCTCTTTTTCATCGTGAAAAGAAAGTTGTTTGAGTTTGAAATGGTGTTTAGGAATGAGTAGTTGAATGATGGTTGGACGATGTCGGGTTGTTAATGTTATTTAAAGGTGTCAATTGCTCACACACGAATAAGATAACTCGCATCCAAACAACCGAAAGCAAGATCAAAGACTTGAACCCACTCTTTACACCTTGAAAAGAATTAAATAGTTATTAATTGATTGATAGTTTGTTATGAAAATCCGCTTGACGTTGGATCAAGGGTTTAACTTATTATCGCGTGCAAAGCGTGTAACGGTCATGGTTTGAGAAACGGGACCGACTTGACTTACGCATCAAGGGTCAAAATGTGCAATAGATTGATGGCGAATGCGTATGAGCACTCGACATACAAGGTGTTTGAAAATGGCTCGATGACGAATCGAGAATTAGTTTGAAAATAGTTTGATCCGCTCTAATCCCTATGGATGCTCCTAGGAGATAAACTAATAATCAAAGAAATATGAAACATACATCGGAATGGGAGAGGGGTACATGTAAGTTACACGGGATTGCACGAAATAAAGGGGTCTCATTGTCAGGTAGCCCAAGAGAAAGCCGTGTGTGTGCATTGTGTCCTAAACTACACCTTGAGCAAAGTCGGGCACAAGCTCGATGTTAGGGTTCCTACAAATGACCAATGATCCAACAATCCACTAATTTGGCTTTTAGGATTTCGATAGTTTATTATGTGTTTTCGAATATGGGTGAATAAGAAAAGAATGATTATGAACAATATGAATATAACAAGATAATATAACAATAATATCCACAATAATATTTGACAGAAATTAAAGTTAGTGGCTAGTTTGATTACGAATTAAATCGGGGCAAATGTAATGCTAAACCATCGTAGCTCGACTTATAATGAAAGTCAACCTATAGGAGGTCGCGTGAGTAGATATCCGTGCTATGAACAAGATGGAGAAATGATAGTGAGATTCATTCACCAATTAAATCGTGTCGCACAGACGGGATCTCATCTTAATCACAAACAAAATGTCGATTAATCAAAGGTAGCCTATCACGATCCCAAAGTAGGGAAAATGACCCAAATGGTCATTCTCCATAGATTTGAAATCGGGAAGGTTATCGAATTCGATACACGACGCTTACGAATCGGAAGACATCATCGATCGAAAAAACTGAATAAAAATGGAAATGAAAATAGAAAATGAAATAGTCTCGAATAAATCATAATCTATCAATAATTTGACCAATAATAATTATTAAAAATCGTCATTAACCAAAATGAGTTATGTTGCACCCCAAATTTTGACCCCTTAGATCCTCATCATCATTTTAGGATCATATTCATTCGATTATCTAACCATAACCTATTTCAAGTTTGTCTTTGTTAAGATACAGGAATCAGGGTTTTTTACAGCCGAAATCGAGGTTTCGAGGGTTAATCAGTCAACGTTTTAGATTGGTTCTCCTTGAATTGAGTCTCCACATCATCAAATGTACTCCATTAGATCAAGTATGAATCCAATTTGAGGTTGTCACCCGAGGATCAAGAACAGTGCAGTTCAGGATACCCGTTTAGGGTTTTCGATTAGGAAAAGTCAACTGTGTTAAAATGTTGGGATCATGGTCCATGAAGTTCCTATGGCTTAGTAAAGTCTACTCAAGAAGTTTCAAGTCCTCAAAATACCCGGAACATCAATAGTCGACTCGGTAGTCACCGATTGATCGTACGGTTGACCGAAAAGTCAACTCTTCATTCATAAGTAATTTGACTTCAAGATGTGAATAAAAAATGTTCCTTATGTCATATTAAACCAGTCCATAAAATTTCATGACCATTGGATCAAGGGTTGAGGAGTAATTGCAAAAGTCGGGAATTAGGGTTTTGTAAGAGGTAAGATCATAACTCCTCAACCACACATCCAATTAAGTTGGTTCAAAGCTAATTGGAAAGCTGACAATTCCTACAAAAGTCCTAAAGTGGTCCATGATCAGAAAATGCATAGATTTGGAGTTATGACCAAATTCATTTCAAGAAGGGAAATAACTTAGAAAAATTCTAAGTTATTTGGCCTTTTAGGTATGTTTTTCAGCAACTTTGAGAGGTCTTTTGACCTAGTTTCAGTGGGAATTTGGAAATATCAAAAACATGAAAGTTGTAGAGCTACATGATAGCTTTCTAAAATGTGGTAGAACTCCTCAATAGCATTTGTGAGCTGAGAGTTATGGATCATGGAAGTTGAGGCTGCCACACTTGAATACACCATTTCAACTCTTTCCAAAATTCAAATTTCAACAACTTGGGCCATCCTCAATCATTGGATCATGATCCATTATAATAATGTGAAGCTTAGATGAAGGGAAAACTAGAAGAAAAGAAGGATGGATGGACTTTGTAACTTGCAAGCAAGTTGTTAATATAATAATCATTTAAAGGAGGAAGAAAGAGAAACTTTATGGAAGGTTTATGCAGCTGCAGTCCCCTATTCTCATAGCCTCACTTAAGTCACCTCATCCCTCTCATTTCACTTGATTTTTGCCCTGCCTTGAGCCCAAGAACTGAGGAGAAAACCTGCCACATGATCTTGGCAAGATTTTCTTCAAAATCTCCCTCCAAAAATGTAAAAAACCAAGTCTGCCCTCACCCTCACTCTCCCTATAAATAGAGGCCTTTCTCTATGTTGTTAACCACACCAAAGCTATCAAGAATACATAGAAACTCATAGCTCTCTCATCTCCTTCTTTGCTTGAAAGTGCATTTTCTCAAAATCACCAAAATCCACTATTTTGCACTTTTCATGCCATTCCTTGCTCTAAACACCAAAACACTTCAAAGACCACATACACACCCTTAAATGGCCATTTGAAACTGTTCCCATCATTACTTTCATCAAAAAACTCATCAATCTAAAACTCAACCTTCATACCTCCATATTTTAACTTTTATGCACTTTGGGAGCCAAGTCTCTACTTAAGGCCTTTCCTACCACTTCAACACCCCCAACATCTCATATCTATCTTGTTTCAGCTGTCCAAAAGCTCAAAAACCAGCTGGGAGTTGGTTTAATCAAACTGTTCAAGAAAGTCACTTATTGCTTCAAGAGGAAGTAAGCTCCAAGTTTGTGCCAAAGAAGAGGATCTCTGGGTTTCTTTGCTTTCTAGCTAGTTCAAGAAGGTCTACAAGAGGTATGTAATGCTAAGCCTCATCATTATACATCACATTGTCATGTTTTGTAAATTTGAAGTTCTGTTTTGAAAACCATGGTCATGCTGTCCCAAAATTGCTTTTTTTCAAGAGCTTGTGTTTATTGCAATGTTTCTGCGTTTGTTAAAGTATAATACTTATGAGTGATATGTATTGATGATATTCTGTCAAGAATGAGCTTTGTATATTGATTCTAATAGTTTTGAAGAACTTATCCACAAGAGTAGCTTTAGAGGTCTTAACATGAAATATTGATGTGCTTGATACAAATCTACCAGCTCTTGTTATTTATTATATCTGAATAGTTTGTTAGTTATTTCATGAGGTTTCCCTACCCATAGGTCATGTATGAATCTAAGGTGGATTTTGTTTCACAGTTGTGATGTTTGTTTCAATTGCCATACCATTTTCATGAATGTTGTGCCAAGATGTTATGTGCCTTCCTGTTTCACATTCAACTATAATGTTTCATACTGTGATTTGTTGCATCCCAATTGTTTGAACTGTTGGCTTGTTCTGGTGTGGTCTTGCTTGTCTTAGTTGAAACTTATTAAAATTGATAAAAACATGAAGAATTAGCTGATAGGATCTACTGTGAGGTATTTTGCTTTTAAGGCTGTCAAATGTTTGTAACTATTGCAAGATGCATTTTGAATTTGAGGCTCACCATGAATCATACCATAACATGCTGTATCATTTCTTTCATAAGGTTGTTGATGATTGTTACCACATAACTTGTATCTTGTATGATCAGCCTGCTTTCCATTTTTCAAAACAGCCCTATGAGTATACCAATTTCTGTGTTAAGCTGCTTTTGATTGATTTACAAGTTTAGGACCATTAGATAACATGATTAGAAGTTGTGTGTGGTATTTGCATGACCCAACCTGCCCTGCATTTTCAAAACAGTTGTCCACTTTCAAACTTGCATTTTCAAAGCTTTATATCACCAACAACATGTCCAGTTCTGTTTCAGTTTGTTTCTCATTGATCTATGAGCCTAGAATAATCATTTAACGTGTTTTAAGTTTGTGTGTGATGCATAACTGTCTTGAATATGCCATGACCTATCCTGCTGCATAATGAGCTTGACTTGCATTTCATGAGTGCCAACATGCCAAATCCAGTTTTGAGTGATGTATGATTAAATTTTGAGCATGAAAGTTTCAGTTAGCATGATTGTGATGTGTGTGTGCTAATTTCATGACCTGAATCCATACAATCTGAACTATGACAACTTGCATTCAACAGTTTTGTATTCACAGCCACACACAACATACATTTTCCATGCTTGAAACATTTTTGAGTAATTCTTGACCATGAAATCATCTGTTGACACATTTGAAAATTGTATGTAATGTGCATTTGATATGAACCTATTTCATTTGAGCTTTGACAGTCTTGCACCTTCGTGTCATATTTGCAACCAATATACCTTTTTTTGTTTGGAGTAATTTAAACTGATCCCTGAGCATGGAATCATCTGTTAAGCATATATGTGATGTGTGTGTATCATTTACATGACATGAAACCACCCATTTTGAACAGAACTAGCTTGCCTCATCCTCTTGCTGTCAAAACAGTTTTTTTTTGCAAATCACAGCTGCACACACACCATACATTTATTATGTTTAAGGTATTTTGGATTATTTCATGAGCATTAGATCATTTATCAACATGATTAGGGCTTGTACGTGTGTATGAACTAGACCTCACTTGAACTATGCCAATCTGTACCCTATCCTACACTTTGACAGCCTGCTCATCTTCATGATTTTGCAATTACTTGAGCCATTTCCATTTATATTGTTCTGTGACTGAGCCTTATGTGTGCAAATCATTTGTTAACATGATTTTAGTTTGTACACCATGATTGTTTGCTGAGATTGAGCTCTGTTTGTGCTTTGGATACCATTATGCAACTCAAAATGACAAAATGCATTCTTCAACTTCACATGGCATTTTAATTTCAGTTATGTTGTTGGTGTATTATCTTGGCATTTGGTTGTTACCATCTTGTTGTTCATTAGATTTTAGGTAAGTTAGGGTGAGATTTCATGAAATTTGATGTTTGATTTGATCAAAGTTTGAGATATAGCCATTTTGTCCTTTTGATTGGAAATCTGGACAGCAGAACCACTTTGCCTTGACCTGCTGCTTATTTCCTGTTTTTGATCAAACTTTGATCCCTTCAAATCCCACATTTGAGACCAGCCACAATTTGTGTATGTTGTAACTGTTGCCTGTTTGGATTTAATAGTTTGATTTTTGTCTTGAAGTCATTGATTTTGTTGTTTGAGAGCACAAAGTTTACCATTTTGCAACTCACCAGCCAATATGTTGCCCTGATATATTATGAACAAGCTTTTTAATGAGACACATCCCTTATCACATTCAGAGTGTGCTCCAACTTTTTTCTGCTTTGATTTACACCTGGTTTGGCCCATGAATACCATAGTGCATCCCAAAACTCATATTTGCGTTTTCATTCGAATCTTGTTGTTTGTGCATCATTTTAGGAAATGGTTGTTACCATCATCATCCTTGTGAAAAGACAATCATGTTAGACTTTTATTTGGTAAAATTTGATGTTGTTTTGAGCAAGTTTGAACCAATCCGCTTGGCCTTTTTTGTTTGAGTTTCTTGGCCCAGATTGCCTGCTTGGCAAGGTTTATATATTTGTAGGGGTGGCTTAATACAAGGATGTATTGCCACCCCAGTGGTTATAACATGCGCCTTTCACCTATCATGCCAGGGTTCGATCCTTAGTGATGACCCATTTTGTTTTTTATTTTAATTGTCATGTTTGTATTATTTTCTTCTTCTTTCCCACCCTTTCAGCATGCGTGCCTAGTGCCCAAGTGGTTAGGCCTTGTGTTTGTAAGCATGAGGGCCTGGGTTCAACTCCTCCCATGACCATTTCTTTTTTATCACATGCTTTTTTTATTATCTTCATGAAATTCAAAAACTCATAACTTTTGCATGCCTTATTATTTTCAATCCATTCTTTTTGCAAAGTGTTCATAATAATGTCTATTTTCATTTAATGAAAGAAAATTTCAAATTTCTCATATTTACAATGCCTTTTGCATACTTGAAAGCTGGTTCATTTTTAGGTCGTTACCTTGCGTCTTGGTGAATTTATTTTATACCATGCTTAATTTATCTTGTGAGATTTTGTTGATGATTGACTCCTTTGTGTTGGTTAACATGTTAGGCTTTGTTTCTCTTTTGGTTGTTACCATGAACCTGTATTTTCTCCTCCTAAATCTTGAACTTAACTGTTGTGAACATTCTTTACATACTTGATTGTCATCAATGCCTAAATGTTATTACATTTGAACTTATAACATGATCATCTTAAGTTGTGGCTTATTTGCATGATTATTGTTTCCTTATTTGTTAATATGTATCCTTGGGTTGTTACCTTTATCTTTGTGAAGATATGTCATTCTTGGTTGTAACCACTTGTATCAATTTAATCCTTGCTTATTGTGATATGCTTACTTGCTTGGTTGTAACCATATTCTTTGTATTCATCATGCTTAAATGTTTAGTACTTTGTTAAGTATCTTTTCCCCAAGTGATGGAACTCTCTAGTTCTCATCCAAGTTGCCTTATCTCTCTCCTTCCAAAGGAAAAAATCTCTCCATTGACCCTTGTGTCATGGGATAGCTCATTACCATCCCTTGACTTTGTGAAGTCATCTTGAACCTTAGTATACGCCATTAGACTTTTCTCTAAGTCTAAAAGAACCACCTTTACTAGAAGTATTCTTCAACTAGAACCCTAGGGTAGAGTTTGTAAACTCTATGTAAGAATCATAGTAATGATTACTTACTCCCCTCTTGAGTGTTATAACATAGATCTAGAGAGTTTTGTTAAACTCTACACAAGCATGGATATGTTTGTTCCCCTTTGAACCTTGATCATAATCAAGTATTCTTTATCCCTTGTGAGGTGAACTACGATTGCTCTGATTCTATCCTAGTTAGGATACGTAGGCAGAAGACGCGATGTCTTTGCGAGGAAACTTAGAAACTATCTTTAGGTTTTAACCTTCATCTTTTACCCAATCCCAATCCATAGCAACATTTAGCAAACTTAGCATGTAAACAAACAAAAGGTTCCTGTAGAGTACTACAGATGTTTAGGATGTGAAAAACCTACCCTATGCATAACCAACCCTCGATCCCCGAATCTCTTAGTGTTGTTGTTACATCGCGCAAAAGGTTCTTTCTTTGTTTAGACCTTTCCTTTGGATAAATTAACTCCGGTTGTGAATTTAAGAAGTAAGATTCAAGTTAATCAATAGCTTGGTATCACGATTCTCACTGCAACAGAAATGGTGACTTCACTAGGGACAAGATAAACTTGAGGGTTTAGCCTATTTTGTTTAAATTGCATGATATATTTGTGAATATTTGCTTATCATGTATATTTGTCAATATATATGCTTGTGTGTTAGATATTGGGTGCTTTGAGTGGTGAGACGGTCCTATACCCGGACTTGAGTGCAATTATGATAGGATGGTGGTATATTCAAGAAGGCTTATAGGGAGTTGATTCCCAACCAAGCTATCTTGAGAAACCACCGCTCAGTGTAGGCCCTCGTGAGAGTTTATTATTGTTGATCGAGTATTCGTGAAAACAATGCTACTTTCGACGAAGGAGCCCGTGAAACTGTGGACTTTTAGGTTTCATTCTACCCCACTTTGGCCTTATTAGGATGTAGTGCGATGACTATAAGGAAGTATTTCCGAAATAGTTGATACAGAATGCTATACTCGGACGAGACTCTCTTGAGAATATTATTGATTACCAAGTGATTTGGGAAGTTGATAATATTCGAAAGATGGGTTGTCGACTCTGAGAGCTGTTTAGAACCCTGCTCTACAGGTTTGAAAATCCCTAGTACACACCTTTTAGGGATGGGTAGACCTTGGATTCACGCTCGTCTTTTAAACCTAGGCTTGTGTTTGTGTGCATATGTGTGATCTTTGCATTACCTGTGATTGTGCATTCTTTGTATTCATAAACATCATATCATAAGGTTTCATGGAACTCAGACTTTTTTGTTTGTAAACATCAGAGGTTGTTATGAATAGTGAAAGAAAGAAAACTTTGAAGTACACTTACAAGGGTTTTAACCTAGATGACCTAAGAAGGTTGAGCACCTTGGTGACAGATCCAGAAGGATTCCAAAGCAGGTATGGGAAGCTGTTGTTACTATTGAAGATAAAGATGGATAGTGGACTTGTTTCTACACTCCTCCAGTTCTATGACCCACTTTACATTGTTTCACCTTTCCCGATTATCAGCTAGTGCCCACACTAGAAGAATACTCTCATCTGGTTGGATTGCCCATACTTGAAAAGTCTCCTTTTCCGATCATGGAGGAGGACCCTAAGGAGCAAGATATTGCCAAGGCTACACGTTTAGGATTGGTTGATATTCAAAAGAACATGATTACAAAAGGACGAGTTTTTGGGTTAAATGCAAAATTCTTGGTTGAGAAAGCTCAATATTATGCAGATCATTTAAGCATGGATGCATTTGAGGCTATCCTTGCCTTGCTCATTTATGGCATCTTTTTGTTCCCTAGCTTCGAGAATTTTGTGGACCTCAATGCCATTAAAATCTTCTTGAAAAAGAATCCTGTGCCTACCTTGCTAGCAGATGCATATCACTCTGTTCATCTGAGAAACTTTCATAATGGAGGGATGATTACTTGTTGCGCTCCTTTGTTATACAAATGGTTCACTTCACATTTGCCTAAAGCTAACGCTTTTTGGGATCCGAAGAAAGGATGGTGGTCACAGAAGATCATGGCTCTCACTCACTCCGATATTGATTGGTATAGTCGTGACTATGATGGAACAATGATCATTAACAATTGTGGGGATTTCGGTAATGTACCTCTTCTCAGTGCTAATGGAGGAATCAGTTACAATCCAGTCCTCGCCCGTCGACAATTGGGATACCCTTTGAAGGACAAGCCCAATGGTGTTCATGTGGAAAGCATTTTCTTCAAAGAAGAAAAGGATAGTCAGGAGCTAAAAGAGAAGATTCTGAAGGCTTCAAAACATCTGCACAGGAAAGGGAAAAAGGATCTTGGAAAACTCAACTGTGTCTGTTGCGGTGGAAATAGGATATCAAACTATTAATTAGTTTGAATCATAATTCTTAATTCACAACCGCTCTTTGATTTATCCGAAGGAAAAGGTCAAAAGAGGGAAAACCTATTTTTGCATCGTAAACACAATGCGGAGAGAGATCCTAGGTAAGGGGTTGGTTAAGCTTAGGGAAGGTACTAGCACCCTAAACTTCTGTAGTACTCTACAGGAACCTTTTGTTTATTGTGTGCTTTTTTATTTTGTTATCTGTTTGATGTATATACTGAGCTAAGGGATGGAGTGACCTAAAGACCTAAGGGTGAGTCCTAAGTTTACTCGGCAAGACGTCGCATCTTGTGCCTATGTATCCTGGATAGGGAATGAAACCAGAGTAATCGTAGTTCCCCTCGAAAGGGAGGTTAGAAACATCTTGACTGTGGTCAAGGTTTCAAGGGGAGTAAGCATTTCTTAAGGAAACGCTTACGTGGAGTTTTGAAACTCCTATTTCTATGTTGAAAAGTTGCATTAAAATTAGGGTAAAAATTAGGGATTCCACGACGGGAAACCCTAAAACAGAGTACGGCGACTCTTTGACCTAAAAGCTAGGATAAAGGGTGTTTTCCTCCACGCCAGGACGCCTAGGCTAATAGGGTTTAAAAGGGTCAAAAATTAGGGTTATTGACTCGGCGGTCAAACGGCTAGACCTAATCCTTCGGAAGGGAAAATAGCGGTAAAACATGCAAAACATGGCAAATTATTATATGGCAGAAATTAAAGTGCGGAAAGTAAAGAAAGCGGTAAAAAAAACATCGCGACGATCACTCGCGTAAATTACAAGTCCCAAAAAAATGCGAAAAATAAAAATAACTGCGATCATGGCCTCACATAAATTACATCCATGAAAAACAATACGGAAGAATAATAAATTGCAACGATGCCTCGCATAATTACAACCGAAAAAGTGAAAATACGATAAATGCGAAATTAGTAACCAAGGACATAAAATGAGAAACAATGAAAGTTAGATGAAAATTAAACGGGAGAGGTTAGGAATTTTAGAAATTTTTTTTAGGTGAGAAATTTAGTTCTAAGAAAGAAAAATTTAGGATTAAAGGAAAATTAATTTTAATTTTTATGTTTTAAAAGGTTAGCAATTTATTAAAAACTTTAATTTATTTTAAAAAAGATTTTTAATTTTGGGAGAAAAAGTTCATTTGGTTAATATTTTTAAAGAAATATTCTAATCAACTTTTAAAAAAAAGGTTCCTAATTACCTTTAAGAAAAGGTTTTTAAAAAAATGTTTTAATTTTAACAAAGGGTTTTGATTTTTGAAACACAAAGGCTTTGGCTTTTATCCTCAAAAAAAGAAAGTTAAGAATTTTACGAAAAAAGAAGAATAAAAATAAACAGGAAAAAAAAAGCTAAAGAAATGAGAAATAATAATAAAAAAAAGGGAAGGATAATGAAAGGTGAAGTGTCCGTTCACTTGGCCCATTAGAGTTGGCTTTAATTCCCTTTTCGCTTTCTCATTTGGCCCACTAGAATTGGCTTTAATTCCCTTTTGGCTTTCTCATTTGACCCATTAGGGTTGGTTTTAATTCCCTTTTGGCTTTCACCTTTTCTCTTCTTACTCTTCCTTATCCTGGAAATGGATTACGAAAAAAAAGAAAGAAGAAATAACAGGCAATTAACGATGCTTACGGTGAGATTATTCAGATTCTCTGCTTTGGTTGAGCTTCTTCTGATTGAGATGATGATGAAGCCTCGAAGATTTTTGTTGATAAGTCGTGAGAACGGCCGCCGTTTTTTCTTTTTGTCCTCTTCCTCTTTCTCAAATACAACTTATGTTTATATAGGTAACAAATTAGGGTTAACTCTAACCTAATGCCCACTTTAAAGCCCAACTTAAATAATTAGTAAAAAGTAAATAAAATTTAAACAATTTAAAATAAACTTAAAATTCTATTTATTTATACTAAACATTAAAAACATTATAAAAAGAATAAAATCTTTTCTAATATTTTTAATTTTATGATTTTTGGATGTTTTTATGCATAATATGGAAAAAAGTGAAAAAATAATATTTTTTAAAAAATAATTTAAATAAAATACGAAAATAATAATTAAATAATAAAAAAACTATTTTTGTTATTTTTTTTTTATGAAAATAGAAAAGTTAGAATAAAAATAAAAGAAACAAAACAAAAAGTGAAGAAGGTGGGATTCAAACTCTCAACCTCTCGCACTCACAACTCCTTACACACGGTCTCTTGCCAATTGTGCTATTTTATTCATTCAAAATAAAGTGGCACTAGAAACCCTGTAAACTAAAAGAGCGCCCCACATGATATTTTCTTGCAACAATCAAATAACGGCACAACCCGTTAGTGGTTAGTTTAAACGCAATGCAAAATGAAATGGGATGCAAGATGAAACGACTAATCTTAGGGCAAAATTTGGGGTATTAAAGTTGCCTTTATTTAAATAGTTTCACCAGATGATTTGAGCGACAAAGGCTCGAGAAATCATGGTGGAGGGATTTAAATATAGATAACCGAAAATTTTGCCCTTAGATGCAGTGATATGCAATGCTATGGACAAAATGGAAATAAACTATAATGCTGACAATGACATGAATTTAATATGGTGCGTATGATGGAATGGTAAATGCAGAGATGCAGACGACACGACGACACCAGGGACAGACGCGACGAACAAACCACATTGGAGAATACGACGTACTGGGGAATTCTAAAGAGATAGTCAACTGGTGCTAACACGACCAATTGTCACTTTTAGACAAGGAAAGGTAAGAACGAGATTCACAATGGAGATGGTACTGGTGAGACGACCTCCACTGGGGAATATCTAAGAGTAATTATCAACAGGTTCAAGCGTGCCCGACTGATACTCTAGAGTAAAAGTAAAACTGGATCTGTACGACTGTAGGATCGATTAACAAGGTACTGGAGCATTGAGCAAAGAATAACATCCGCGCTTCTGTAAACTCTCCCTCGTGATAGGTGTCGCTAGTCGAAAAATGCGTCGCGCGACGACGGGGAGGCGAAAAAGATAGAACAGAAGAGTCGCCACCGAACTTTATTTATCCCATGAGGGGAAAGGAAAATATCGAGAAAACCTTAGGAAAGAAAATGGATAAGATGGTCTCGCGACCAAGAACGGGTTCGGAAGCCGGTTATGCGAAGGGAAGGTATTAGCACCCCTCGCATCCATCGTATTCGATGGGAACCTTTTGTTTGTCGATGTGTGAATTTATTTGCTTAAATATTATGCTAAAAAAAAAGTTGTTCCAAAAGATAGAGAGAAGGGTTTAGAAACGGGGAAAGAGAGGTAACGGAGGAAAGAAAAGACTCGATAGGACTTCGCGATCCTAGGCCTACGTATTCTCAACGGATGAGAAAGTCAGAGTCGACGTAGTTCGGGGCTACGGATATTGGGGGGAAAGTGCTCGACAAGGATTGTGGCCCTTGTGCCTACGTATCTTTACTTGAAAAAAGTAAAGAATCAGAGCAGCCGTAGTTCGGCCTACGGAGTGTTGATGTTTTCATGGATGATGCTATCGTGCGCATTCTAGCATTTTAGGTGTTTTGATGCTCGCATGTGAGGAGACTTATGCGTTACCTGTTTGCGGTAGAACGGACGTAACATATCCTTTTTGAAAGATATAAGGTTTTCGCCAGACGAGGCAAGGTGTCACATTTGATTTGTGAGGTTATTTTTTAGGGACGAGATAGGTCCTCGGATAGTAACCCCTACGGGTAGTACCCGATTCGTTATCTCAAAGTTTTTGTTTTATGAAAATGTGTGGCGAACGAGGTGTCTTCGTATTGAAAGACGAGCGTCGAAACCACCCTCACTACAGTGGGCATCTCGACACTCGAAGAGAAAGAGGTCTACACCCAATCCTCTCTCTTTAATTCAATGCAAAGAGAACTTCATTCTCTTATTAAAGATGTTTTTGGTTTTGAATGGTAAGTGCTTAGCGACAGAGAACCCTACGGTAAACGTCAGCACTCGGGATAGGAGAAGGCCTACGCCTAACCACTCCACAACCATTCAAGTTTTTGTGTTGCGAAAATGAGTTTGAAAAGGCACTCGGTACATGACCGAGGTTTTAGGTGAAAAGAGTTACGGAATGAAGTTGTGAAAGGAGATGGTGGAAGGAGTTGCGTCTTTGTATTGAAAGACGAGTGTCTAAACCACCCACGCTATAGTGAATATCTCGACACTCGGAGAGGAAGAAAGTCTACACTTAATCCCCTCTTTTAGTTCAATACAAAGAGAAGTTGATTCTTTATTGAAAGGGATTTTGAAAATGCATTCGGCGCGGGGCCGAGGTTTTAGGAGAAAAATGGCTTGAAAATGTACTCGGTGCGAAGCCGAGGTTTTAGGAGAGAAGGATATGGATGAGTGCGAAGAATACGAGCGTCTTCGCATTGAAAGACGAGTGTCAAAACCACCCACACTACAGTGAGCATCTCGACACTCGGAGAGGGAGAAAGTCTACACCTAATCCTCTTTTTTCAATTCAAAACGAATATAACTCGATTCCTTTATTTAAGATGGTTTGATAACGCCAATGAATCAAATCGGGACAAGAAATGAAGAAAGAAAGGAGGTGGCCTCAGATCCAACGATACTTATCAATATATTGACTTAGCAATCGATTTATGGAACTTTCGTCATCGGCCAAAAAGTGGAACGGGATGTCCAATAAGAGATGAGATCCAACTTTTACGAGGAAATAAATTTTTTAAAACTACAATATATTTTACAAAGCTCTAACAAAACAAAAAAGAGAAATGTCATTCTAAATATATATAAGAAAACTCTTAAAAGAAATATGATAAGATTCTAAAACTTAAAAAAAAATATAAATAGAAAATTAAATATGTAAAGTATTTCTAAAGATTATATAAGAAAACTTAAAGTAATATATATACACAGTATTTACAAATAAATATTAAAATATTTACAATATATTAGAAGAATATTTATACAGCTATAAAACTTAAATTTACCAAAATAGAGTTATAAAACTCTAAAACTTTTATTTGAGATTCAATAAAATAATAAAAACAGAAAACAAATTTAATAGATTTTGATGACCAAACAAAAAACAAACACGAATACGTTGGAGATATTAGAACACAAACGATGCACTTGCAAGCAACACACTCAGATTCCAACACCACCAGAATCAAAACAAAATTGCAAGCAAGAAAACGCAACGAACAAAAGTCAAACTACCTCAGATTCGAAACTCCCTTATTCTCGGGCTCGGTTTCGACTTCTCACTCTTCTCCTTCACTTCCGTTTCTGTGTTCTTTTGACGGTG
The DNA here is from genome assembly GCA_963859935.3 of Lathyrus sativus. Lineage (NCBI taxonomy): Eukaryota > Viridiplantae > Streptophyta > Magnoliopsida > Fabales > Fabaceae > Lathyrus > Lathyrus sativus. The sequence continues at coordinate 289,869,472 of OZ012737.1, forward strand.
CGGCGGTGGATGGTTGGTTATTGGAACAACGACGACTTGATTTTTGATGGTCTACAATCTCGCTCACCACATGTTCGATGAAAGTACTGTGATGGTTTGGATGGTTGTTGCAAAGTTCACAGTGAGTTATGATGAAGGTGGAGGTTGAGTTGGATTTGGGGTATTTTGTGTTGAATTTGATAGCGGTATGAGCTGTGAGTGTTTGATGTTATGAAAAGTGAGCTAAAACGGAAATGATGAGATGGTGGTATGAGCTGTTCGAAAACGGTGTCCAGAGGTGGGGGAAATGAAACGAAGGTTAGTGTTACTGCAAGAATGGGAGAAAAAATGAGGATGAAATTGGTAAAGTTGGATTTTTCTGATGAGGGTTGAGTTGTTAGAGGTGGAGTTTTTGTTTTGGTTTTTTTGAAAGGGTTCAAGAGGATCTCTTGAGAATCTTGAGAAAAGGGAGAAGACTCAGCCTTTTTTCTTTTTGGCTGAAGATTATCGGGTCTTTTTATCCAAATTTTTGAGGTTTTTTCTCTGCTCTCCCTTTTCAAAGTCTCACAAGGTTGTCAATTTGTTGGGCTCCAAAATTTCCGTTTTTGCATATCCTCTGTCCATTGTGTAGGTTTGTGGTTACATCAATTTGGCATTGTGTGTTTTGGGTGTTTTTTTGAAGCAGTGACAGCAGGTTGTGCAGAGTTGACAACAGGGAGCAGCAGGTCACAGTCCACAAGTTTTTAATTATGGTTGTACTAATAGAAGCAGGTCCGGTCTGGTGTGGGATATGGGTTGTGGTAACAGGGTTTGTCCTATTCTGCAGACTCATTGCTGGTACACTTTTACACATTTCTTATGGTGAGTGTAGGTTATTGATCTGGTAGGATTTTGGTGCAGATACAGCCGCTACCAAACAGGCTTCAAGACAACCATTTTCGTAATGAGCTCGAACTGTCATTGCGTGTTGTAGTTGTATCGCTGAAGCGTTGAGCTGTTTGACATTGTATGCACGGTTGTTGATGTCAAAATCGTTGAATCAATGTTTTTTTTTTACGCTGAATAAAGAAAGTCGCGGCTGAACCTGTGAATGGATTTATCAATGACAGTATCTTCATTGATGTTAACTCCATCCAACTACTGCCAATGCGTTAAAGGCACATTCGATGCTTCAAGTAATGACTTTTCAGAAGGACTGAGACAGTCCGACAAGCATACACTACGAGCATCGACAAGTTTAAACCGACTACTCTTCAATCCACTTTGATAAATAGGATTAGTGTTTAACCCCAACTTCAAGAAGTCATGCAATGAACTCACAATATCAACCATATAGGAATACATTATGCCACTGGATTGCCGAGTCATTGTTGCCGCGAGTTGATGGAGCTAGAAGGCATCCATGAATTTACGATAACCACTACCGAATTCGCTCTTTCACCAACCCATAGTGACTTGCATCCTAAAACTTGAAAATGGAATCATCGGCTGTTGTAATATAACGACCATACTGACTGACTTCAGTATTAGTCCTAAGTGACTTGATCTCAAGTGCTTCAACTATATGATTAGCTCTTACATCCCATAGCGAACCGCTACTGTTGCTGTTGGAAAGAAATGAAACTAAGTTTCAGCGTCGTCAATTGAAGAGGTTGAACACGAGTTGTTGTTGTACGCGGTATTTCATTGCGCACTAATAAGCCAGGATCAATGAGCAAGCCAAAACCGAGAATTTGATGTTAACAAAACCGATGGATGATTACGAGGTATGTGTGGAAAGTTTGTGAAAAATGGCTAAATCATACGGTGACTTTGTTATGGCGAGTGAAAGTTGTAGGTTTTGTGAATTGAAGATGGTTGCAGGATTTGCAGTGTATGAAGGGTGAGATCAGAGAGTGCAGGTCTTTTGCAGAGCCAGTGTAAATGGTTTGTGGGGTGAGGTTTGTATGTGATATGTTATTGCTTGTAGCAGGATCTTGGTCAAGTAGGAATTGCTTTTTGTTGTGAATTGCACACTTTTAGTACACTGTCCAGAATTAGGCAGCCCCTTTTGAATATTTATGATTGATGCAAGGGTGTAGATCTGTGGCAGTTGCTTCAATTTGTAGATCATGAAGCTCGCGTATTGTTGTTCACTTTGCGGTTTAGAAGATGGCTGGAATGTTGTACGTGTGTCACGGTTTGTGACAGAAACTGAACATTCTTTCTCTCTTGTTGCATATGAAATTTTTGAATGATTTATATGATGAATTCTTGTGTGTTTGTTGTTGATACAGGTGAGAACTGGTGGCGCCGGAAATAGCATCACTCGCGGCTGACCGAGCCGCAACTTTGAACAATGTCCTCTATCAATTCAAGCAGATGAATTCTACTTCTATTTTGACGTTTTTCATAGTAATTCCTCTTTATGATTTCAACCAACTTGACTGGTATTGGTTTCATGTGTGCAGAGACGGTGTGGAAGGAGATAGCGGAAGTTAAAGCCTTGACCAGAACTGGGAGGTCTATCCAACGACTTTGGAAGGATGATTGGCAAGTTGTGCTGATGTGCCGAAACACGCCCTCGTTTTTTAGAAGAATATTGCAGGTCACACGGTTCTTCTTTGATGATGCAAGACTTTCGCTATCAGCAAGACTTTCAACACGCACTAGCAGGAGCATATTTGATTGTAAGCTCAAAGTCAATCCTTGGAGAAACTTTGAAAAACAACCCATAGCCTTAGCAGGGATCCCAGTCATTATGTTGTATTCTTATGAATTTTGTATCATTCATGATTAAAGTGCATTTTGGGAAAATGGCGATTAGCTGTAGCGTGCACTTTGAAATGAATTTTGAGTTTGTAAAATTGTCACTGAATGCAATTTTTTTATTTGAACGTGACCTCATGACTTGGGAGAATAAACTCCTGTTATGGCATTGTTTGTAGATTGAATCTCATAACTTTGAATAAGAATCAATTTTTATAAAGTATCATGCCTTATTCGTGAGCCTTGGATTTGCAAACATGTGTCCCGAACATCTTAAATCCCACGCCCCCTTGCTTTAATGATGAAGTTTGAAAAGTCATGATGTGAATGTAGTGAGGCTTGAAACTACCTTGTAGCATGGCCTAAGAAAAACTTGAACAATAAAAAACAAACTCCTGATACTTGAAGGCTTTAGTCAATAACTCCTCAAAACCAATTGGAATAAGATTTGGGCTTAACTTTGAGGCCATTAAAATCTACTTGAAATCTCTTGACCATTTTTACTGCAAGAATACGGGTTCATCTTTCCTTTATCACAGCTTGTATGGTTGTGAACTGACGCGTTACCATAAGCCTTTGAAATGAAATGAAACAACTTCTAGACTAATTACATCCAAATTATGACTCGAAATTTGAAGCTAACTCTAAGTTTGTCACAAACTGATTTAGAATTCAGACATAGCTTGACGCTTGCCATCATGTACTTTATGCTCATTGACCATACCATATTTGTTTGATCATGAGAGGGAGAACACACATGAGTTTGGGCCTAAGGGGCCAGAGGCACGCTCTCTCCCCAAGAATTCAACAGAAATTGCTAGGGATTATAGCCACAATGTGTACACACATGGTCTTTATGAACGAAGTCTCAAATAGTCATAGCCAGAAGTCGTGAATCAGTAAGACATTCATTAATTGCAGGGGTAGGACAAATTTGGGGTATGACAGATGCCCCTATCTAATTTCCTTAAACCTGAGAGAATGAACTGCTATATGGCGTTCATTTTAAGGTAGAAGTCAATTAGATACAAGAAGACCCCAAACTTGTCCAAGAGAGAATGAAATGCTTGGGAATGAAATACTGGACACCTTGCAAAGGTTACTAACACCAAAGGGATGTTAACAGAGAAAACTTGACACCAAAAGAATGACAAGCCTATCACCAAAAGGATAATAGTACACTCACACATACTGCTCTGAAATCAAAAGAAAGTAAGGGATCCACTACCAAGGGATAGCGGAAAACACGCTAGTCATGACACCAAAAGGATGTCAGACCCATCACCAAAAGGATGACGGAGTGAAAAAGATCAACCCTAACACCAAAGAGGATGAAAGGGATCAGATAAGCTTCTCCCAAGAGATTGCCACTTATCGCTGAAGATGGATAAGCTTCTCTGAAGAGATTGCCACTTATCGCTGAAGATGGATAAGCTTCTCTGAAGAGATTGCCACTTATCGCTGAAGATGGATAAGCTTCTCTGAAGAGATTGCGACTTATCGCTGAAGATGGATAAGCTTCTCTGAAGAGATTGCCACTTATCGCTGAAGATGGATAAGCTTCTCTGAAAAGATTGCCACTTATCGCAGAAGATGGATAAGCTTCTCTGAAGAGATTGCCACTTATCGCTGAAGATGGATAAGCTTCTCTGAAGAGATTGCCACTTATCGCTGAAGATGGATAAGCTTCTCTGAAGAGATTGCCACTTATCGCTGAAGATGGATAAGCTTCTCTGAAGAGATTGCCACTTATCGCTGAAGATGGATAAGCTTCTCTGAAGAGATTGCCACTTATCGCTGAAGATGGATAAGCTTCTCTGAAGAGATTGCCACTTATCGCTGAAGATGGATAAGCTTCTCTGAAGAGATTGCCACTTATCGCTGAAGATGGATAAGCTTCTCTGAAGAGATTGCCACTTATCGCTGAAGATGGATAAGCTTCTCTGAAGAGATTGCCACTTATCGCTGAAGATGGATAAGCTTCTCTGAAGAGATTGCCACTTATCGCTGAAGATGGATAAGCTTCTCTGAAGAGATTGCCACTTATCGCTGAAGATGGATAAGCTTCTCTGAAGAGATTGCCACTTATCGCTGAAGATGGATAAGCTTCTCTGAAGATATTGCCACTTATCGCTGAAGATGGATAAGCTTCTCTGAAGAGATTGCCACTTATCGCTGAAGATGGATAAGCTTCTCTGAAGAGATTGCCACTTATCGCTGAAGATGGATAAGCTTCTCTGAAGAGATTTCCACTTATCGCTGAAGATGGATAAGCTTCTCTGAAGAGATTGCCACTTATCGCTGAAGATGGATAAGCTTCTCTGAAGAGATTGCCACTTATCGCTGAAGATGGATAAGCTTCTCTAAAGAGATTGCCACTTATTGCTGAAGATGGATAAGCTTCTCTGAAGAGATTGCCACTTATTGCTGAAGATGGATAAGCTTCTCTGAAGAGATTGCCACTTATCGCTGAAGATGGATAAGCTTCTCTGAAGAGATTGCCACTTATCGCTGAAGATGTATAAGCTTCTCTGAAGAGATTGCCACTTATCGCTGAAGATGGATAAGCTTCTCTGAAGAGATTGCCACTTATCGCTGAAGATGGATAAGCTAGTTTGCTGGAGACAAAGCACTGGGGATCGCCCATGAATTTACTAGAGATGCCCCTGTCTGGGCTAAATATTGATTTGAAAATCTTGATTAACCACGAGGTTGCAATACATCATGTGACACACCCATGGTCTTGAAAAGGTGCCCTTGACTGGGCTGATAATGATCTTGGGACTCTTCAAGATTGATCCTGGATCTGATCTCGCATATGCTAATGCTGAATGATACAAATGTTTCATGAATGGAAATGGAAATGCAAATGCTGATGCACGGAGATGCAAGAGCCGGGGAAATATGATATGCTATTGGATATGCATATGATGCGAGATGCTTACGAAGCCGAATGCGATTCGTATGATGTATAGGATTGCAGATGGTAAGAAGGTGATTGGAAATGCAGGTGCCGACATGGCGGACTTTGGTGGTAGGAAAATGAAGGATAAGCCTGACTTCCCGACATCATCTTTTCATGATGTAATAAAACCTGGAGGTGCTGATACCGTCAACTCGAGGCCTGCTCTTCCGGGTTTGACGACCTTGTTGGTCAAGTCGTTACAAGATTTAGAATGATGTTCCTGCGTACTCCTTAGAGTCATGGTCACCCTTTAGTTACCCTAAGAGGGTAAGTCATCCCTTAATCTAATTTACCATAATATCATTATATGCGAAACCCATCATCAAATAAATAAAACTTGCAACCAAAGGGTAAATAAAAACAGAAAAAGCTTTGATGAAAGTAATTTTATTGATGAAAACCCATAAATGGGAAAATTACAAAAGGAGGCAATTCCTAAAAGAGGTAACTGCTTTTAAAAGAGAAAAATAAAGACTAAGACAATGTTGAAAATGGTCCCTGCCAAGTTTCAAATCCGCTATGGCCCATATGTCTCTGAAGAGCCTTCACGCCTTGCTTTTGAGCGCCACGATCGAATTGATCCTTCTCAGTCGAGAGCTTGATGGTTACGGAGGATAATTCACACGTCTTTTCAAGATGCAGTTCTGCCTTTTCGAATCCCTAACTTTTGCCTAGGCCGCCCTTTCAGGTTTTCAGCCTATCAGGATACTCTTTTTTTTTTACTTCTAGTCCCTAATTTTGCCTGAACCATTTTTATGGTCCACCAGGTCGCCCATTTTTGCGTGGATTTTCTTTTTGGGTCCACCGGGCCTATCTTTTAAGCATAATATTTTTTAACTGCATCTGCATTCACAGGGGATGAGAGATCGTCACCATCCATGGTTGACAGGATCAAGGCCCCTCCGGAGAAAACTTTCTTTACTATATACGGACCCTCATAGTTTGGTGCCCATTTTCCCCTTGGATCGACGTGAGTTGGCTGAATTTTCCTTAGTACCAAATCTCCTGCTTGGATGTGTCGTGGGCGAACCTTCTTATCAAAGGCCCTCTTCAATCGTTTTTGGTATAACTGTCCATGACAGATGGCCGTCATGCGTTTCTCGTCGATGAGATTGAGTTGGTCGAGTCTGGCTTGTATCCATTCGGCCTCATCTAGCTTGACGTCTGCCAAAATCCTTAAGGAGGGAATCTCTACTTCAATGGGCAATACTGCTTCCATGCCATATACGAGAGAAAACGGGGTTGCCCCTGTGGAAGTGCGCACTGAGGTGCGGTAGCCATGCAACGCGAACGGCAACATCTCGTGCCAGTCTTTGTAAGTCTTCACCATCTTCTGGACGATTTTCTTAATGTTCTTATTTGCCGCCTCAACAGCTCCGTTCATTTTAGGGCGATAAGGTGTTGAATTGTGGTGTTCAATTTTGAAGTTTTCACACAACTCTTTCATCATCTTATTGTTGAGGTTTGAACCGTTGTCTGTAATGATCTTGTTCGGGATTCCATATCGACAAATAATCTCTTTTTTGATGAAGCGAGTCACCACTTGCTTAGTGACGTTGGCATAGGACGCCGCTTCTACCCATTTGGTAAAGTAATCGATGGCCACTAAGATAAAACGGTGCCCATTTGAAGTGGTTGGCTCGATGCGTCCGATTACATCTATACCCCACATAGCGAAAGGCCAAGGCGAAGTCAAAACATTCAGAGGGAGTGGTGAAGTATGGACCTTGTCTGCGTAAATTTGGCACTTGTGGCATGACTGGACATGGAGGCAACAATCCGTTTCCATCGTCATCCAATAGTATCCCGCCCTCAAAATCTTTTTAACCATAGTATGACCACTAGCATGTGTCCCAAAAGATCCTTCATGCATTTCATTTATGATACGTTCTGCTTCGTGTTTATCCACGCATCTGAGTAGAACCGAATCGTAATTCCGCTTGTATAACACGTTACCACTGAGGAAGAACTTTGAGGAGAGCTTTCTGAGATACTTCTTGTTAGTGATAGTTATGCCTTCTGGATATTCTTGTGTCTCTAGATATCGCTTGATATCATAGAACCAAGGATGATCATCAATTTTAGCTTCTTCCACATCGGCCGCTAGGCAATAAGCGGGTTCGTCCAAATATTCCAAACGGATGGATGGCGTCTCATTCTTCCACTTGACCTGAAACATAGATGCTAGTGTTGCTAGAGCGTCAGCCAACTGATTTTCTCCTCTGGGAATGTGATGAAAAGTGATCTCATCAAAGTACGGGATTAGCTTCAGGACATGATCTTTGTAAGGAATTAACTTGAGGTCCAGTGTTTCATACTCCCCTTTAATCTGGCATATGACAAGCGCAGAATCTCCATAGACTTCTAGAATCTTGATTCTATTATCAATGGCAGCTTCAATTCCGAAAATACAAGCTTCATATTCGGCCATGTTGTTAGTACATTTGAAGCATAATCTGGCGGTGAATGGCAAGTGAAAGCCAGTTGGAGAAGTGATGATTGCCCCAATTCCACAACCTTTGGCATTTGCGGCACCATCGAACACGAGCGTCCATCGCGACCCTGGTTCGGGTCCATCATCCGGGCCTGGCGTGGCATAATTTCTGGCAAACATGACGTCTTCATCGGGGAAATCGAAGCGCATGGATTGGTAGTTGTCCATAGGTTGGTGGGCAAGGTATTCAGAGAGCACACTTCCTTTGATAGCTTTCTGCGTAACATACTGGATGTCATACTCTGTTAACACCATTTGCCAACGAGCTACTCGCCCGGTGAGAGCGGGCTTCTCGAATATGTATTTGACAGGATCCATCTTGGAGATCAACAAAGTCGTATGGGTGAGCATATATTGCCTCAAGCGTTTTGCTGCCCAAGCCAATGCGCAACATGACTTCTCGAGCATTGAATATCTCGTTTCACAGTCATTAAACTTCTTGCTGAGGTAATAGATTGCATGCTCTTTCCTGCCGGTTTCATCGTGTTGTCCCAGCACGCATCCCATGGATCCCTCTAGCACAGTCAGGTACATGATCAGGGGTCGTCCGGGTACTGGAGGCATCAAAATCGGCGGTTCTTGTAGGTATTCCTTTATCTTCTCAAAGGCTTTCTGACAATTATCGTTCCATACCACGGCTTGATCCTTTCGAAGTGATTTGAAGATGGGCTCACAAGTGGCCGTTAGATGAGATATGAACCTGGCGATATAGTTCAACCTCCCAAGGAACCCTCAGACTTCTTTTTCAGTTTTGGGTGCCGGCATCTCTTGGATAGCTTTGACCTTATCTGGATCGACTTCAATCCCTTTCTGGCTCACAATAAAAACTAGCAATTTACCAGATCTTACACCAAAAGTGCATTTGTTGGGATTTAGTCTCAGCTGGAATTTCCTTAACCGGGCGAATAGCTTTCCCAAGTGGATGAGGTGCTCTTCCTCAGTCTGGGATTTCACAATCATATCGTCTACATAACACTCAATCTCTTTATGTATCATGTCATGGAAAAGAGTGACCATTGCTCGCTGATATGTTGCGCCTGCGTTCTTAAGTCCAAATGGCATGACCTTGTAACAGAAAGTTCCCCATGGAGTGATGAAAGTCGTCTTTTCCATATCTTCGGGCGCCATCTTAATCTGGTTATATCCAGAAAAGCCATCCATAAATGAGAAGACAGAAAATTGGGCCGTGTTGTCTACTAGCACATCAATGTGTGGAAAAGGGAAGTCATCTTTCGAACTCGCTCTATTGAGGTCTCTATAATCTACACACATTCGCACCTTCCCATCCTTTTTAGGTACTGGGACAATATTCGCTATCCATTGTGGATAGTTGGATACTGCCAGAAAACCAGCGTCTAATTGCTTTTGCACTTCCTCTTTGATCTTGAAGGACATCTCGGGCTTTGTTCTCCTCAACTTTTGCTTCACCGACGGGCAGCCTTCCTTGAGAGGTAATTTGTGCATCACAATCTCTTCATCTAGACCGGGCATATCTTTGTAAGACCAAGCAAATACGTCAACATACTCTCGAAGCAATATTATCAGTTTTGACTTAATCTCTGACTCCAAAGCTGCGCCTATCTTGATTTCTTTGGCATCCTCTTCAGTTCCCATGTTGATGACTTCGACCTCTTCTTGGTAGGGCTGAATGACCTTTGACTCCTGTTTCAATAGTCTAGCTAGCTCTTCTGGGAGATCACAATCTTCCTCGCAGTCTTCATCGGCTTGGTAGATCGGGTTATCAAAGTCATATTGGACCATAACGGGGTCGTTATTGACAGGAGCAAGGGAAGATCTGCACGATGAATGGCTTCATGCTTTATTATTTTTTTTATTTTTAGAAAAAGTTCACATAACAAAGGAAAATAAAACAAAACAATGTCTTTCAAAGATAATTTTAAGTGCAAAAAGTAAAAATGAAAGAAAGAGAGCGTAATTGGATGCGAAAGTTTATTTATTGATGATAAGTTATGCTTTAAAAGCAAAAGGCCCTACAACATGATCCATATGCCTTGGGCAGAGCATATGATTTTTTTATAGATAAAATAAAAGGGAATTACTCGTCTACTAGAGTAACTTCGGGGATTTCAATGACTCTCCAATTGTTCAAAGTCTGATTAGGCGCCCTAGGATACACCATACACAGCTCCTCATGATCTTCGTCTTCAGTTTCCAAAAACATGACTTGACCATCGACAAGGTGGCCTCCACTAGTAAAAACCAACGGAGTTGCAAGCTCTTTGCCCTTATCAGTTGCATTCTTCTGCTTGTAGCCTAGACCAGCTCCATTTTTGTTGACGGGCAATTCCAACACCCTGCCCCATCCTCGCGGATGTCCTTCCTCTATCACCGTCCTCGCGTCCTTCCAAGTCACTATTGAAGATGCTGGCTTTTCGTAGATCATTTCAACATTGATCACTTCAAAAGCTTGAAACGGTGTCTCATGCACTTCATTTCCTACTTCCACATAGCGGAAAGAAGCAAGATGGCTCACAAGAACATCTTCCTCACCCTCAATGATGACCATCTGATTGTTAATCATAAATTTGATCTTTTGATGCAAGGTTGAAGTTACAGCGCCTGCGGAATGAATCCACGGACGACCAAGAAGGCAACTGTAAGCAGGGTATATATCCATTACGTAAAATGTAATGATGAAAGTATGAGGTCCAATCTTGATCGGGAGATCAACCTCGCCTACCACAGTTCTCTTAGCTCCATCAAAAGCTTTTACAATAGTTTGGCTTGGTTTCATCACAAGCCCTTCAATTGACAGCTTACACAACGAGCTTTTTGGTAACACATTCAACGACGATCCAGTGTCAACGAGCACCCTAGAGAATATAACATCCACACATTCGATAGTAATGTGCAAGGCCTTGTTATGATTTTTACCTTCGGGAGGTAATTCACTATCATTAAAGCTCAAAATATGACCTGATGCAATATTTCCCACCACTTCTTCAAACTGTACTACTGATATCTCCTCTGGCACATGAGCTGCATTCAAGAATTTTAGCAGTGCTTCTTGATGGGCCTTTGAACACATTAACAATGACAGCATGGATATCTTCGAGGGCGTCTGATTGAGCTGATCAATCACTTTGTAATCGCTTTTCTGAATGATTCTTAGAAACTCCTCCGCTTCATCATTTGGGATGCCTTTCTGTTTAGATGACTGCCCCTGTTCATTGGTGCTCGGTACGACAGTACCTTTCCTTGTATTGTCACTGCTGTTGACAGGAGGTGCAGTCGGAGCGAAGATTCGACCACTTCTAGTGACGCCTCCGGTTCCCACGATGTTCTCTACAGTCTTCTTTTCTTCCAATACATCTTCTTCTGCCACCTTCTGTCCGTTGAGAAAAACAGTTTCATCGTATAACCAAGGTACAACTTTGGTGCTCTTGTATGGAAACGGAGATGGGGTCGAAATGACAAGCTGGTTCATTGATGGTGGAGACATAGGTATCTTAACTGGATCATACGGGATCTGTAGTGGGATAGAAGTATGTCCATACATGTTGTCCCATTCTTCCTCATCGCACGGTATGGTCAATGGTGTGTGGTTTGAATTGTCAAATGGGATCCAAAGCTCATATCCATCATCATATGGTATCTCCAATGTTTCAAACGGAATTTCAAGAGTAGCAACTTCCTCAATCTTTGATAGTTGTTCTGCTACTAATACACCCTGCTCAATTAGGCTTTGTATGCCTTTCTTCAACTCAGTGCATCCTTGAGATCCGTCCATGCAAACATGGCAATTAGTCGAACATCCTGGGTAAATGTTTTTCAACAAGAGTTGCTCCTTAATAGTGGAAAGTGGGGTCCTCAACTTCTCAATATCTGAAATTAATCGGATCCCCTTAGAGCCTTCAATCATGTTTGTTGAGTGGTGAGGTGGCATTGGATTAGACTTGATGTTCGGAGTATTTCGGGTAAAGTTTATCGCTTTTGAATCGATAAGATTTTGCACAATGTATTTTAAAGCCTTACAATTCTCAATGCTATGGCCTGGGGCGCCAGAGTGGAATTCACATCTCGCATTTACATCGTAACCGTAGGGGAGAACAGCCGGAGGATCTTTCATTTCCCTAAGTTGAACGAGACCTGCTTTCAACAAGAACGGAAGCAATTTGGCGTAAGTGGACGGAATTGGATCAAGCCTCCTTTCTGGTTTTCTCTGCCCTTGATACTGATTTTGTCTTGGTTGATAGGGTTGTTGTTGTCGATTTTGCTGAGTCGCGGGCTGATTTGCCGGAATGGAAAGTGGTTGCTGTGGAGCAATGGCAGCAATGTGGTGATAACCTTGGTGAGTTCTCCCTCTATTGGTGAACACAGCACTAGCTTCGCCTTCCCTTTTCTTAACGAAACCCTGATAAGGCTTCTTGACCCCGCTTGCAGATCTGTCTGCATTCTGAATTTTTCCCGCTTTCATGAAACTCTCTAATCTCTCTCCAGCCATGACAAGTTCAGAAAACACCGTGGAGGTTGAGGATGCTAACCGCTCAAAGATCGGTCCTTGTAGCGTGCCCATGAATAGGCCTGTCAGTTCTTTCTCCATCAGTGGAGGTTGTACCCTTGCAGCTACTCCCCTCCATCTCTGCGCGAAGTCTTTAAAACACTCATTCGGCTTCTGGGTCAAATTCTGAAGCTGCATACGATTCGGAGCCATGTCAGTATTATACTGATAATGCTTCACGAAAGCATCTGCTAACTCTTTCCAGCTTCTCACGTTGGATTGTTCAAGGTGCATATACCATTCTAGGGACGCCTCTGTTAAGCTATCTTGAAAGAAATGGATTAATAGCTTCTCGTCATCAGAATAGGCGGCCATCTTCCTACAGTAAGACCTTATGTGGGTCTTAGGACAACTGTTACCCTTGTATTTCTCGAAGGTTGGAATTACAAACTTCGGAGGTATCTTAACTCCGGGTACAAGACATATTTCAGCAGCATCCAGTCCCAAAACATCGGGACCTTGCAATGCCCTTACCACCTCTTGTAAGGCCTTGAACTTTTTCTCCAACTCAGCGGTTTGGGGTGCACATGCTTCAGCTGAATTCTCATAGAAGCCTTCATGTTCATCATACTGGACTGGTATTGGGATCGCAGTGCCATGAGGTTGAGTAGTACCGACTGGCGGGGGGACGGTGTTGATAGGTACGACACCGGCAGAAGTAGGAATTGCCCCAACAGGGGTTGGGGTAGCCTCAACAGGAATTGGAATTGCACCACTTGCATTGGGAATTGCACCAGCCAAAGTCTGATTAGCGGTCCTCTCTGCTGCTTGCCTCATCTCCTCTTGGCTTTTGGCCATGTTCTAAATCACCTCCATGAGTTGATTCATCTGCGTTTTCATGCCTAGCATCTCGCTCCTCATAGTAGCCTGGTCTTGCTCTATCTGATCCATGACTCTCTTCTGGCTATTCCTTGTGTTATACCGATGTCGTGAAGTCAGCTTGCTTTACTCTTTCTGAAAGGGGTAAGCGGCGTGTAAGGTCGGGTTGTCGGAAATGCAAAAAGAAAAATGCGCAAACGTATGCAAAATGCTCGAGAGACTTTCGAGGCTTGTGATTATCATTGGTATCATAGAATCATAACTGAATAATAAAGAAGTGCACAATTTAGACCAAAAAGCAAACTTTCATTAATTTTTAGAAAAAATTCATACAGACAATTGCTGAATAAGCCGAAACTACAAGTCGTGTTACAAGAAAATAACTGAATAACTAAAATTCTCTCTTTTGGAGACGTTCTTCAAGCTTCTTCGTCTCAAACATGAACCTCCTAACCATTTGGTCGCAGAGCTGGATAAAGTGGTGAACAGAAGGGGGGATATCATTTCCTTCCAAGTCTTGAATGGCGCTTTCCAACCTCCATGGGATATCACGGATCATGAGGTTGCAATGCTCCACCAAATTGTTGTACCTAGCACGACACATATCTAGAGTCGACTGGTAATAACAAATAGAATCCACATGGGTGTCCAACAACTCATTAAGCTGAGCCTCCTTCTCGAGCCACTGCGCACTATCTCTTTGCAAAGCCTCAAAACGATTCCTCCACAGAAGGGCTGTTTCTTGGGCAGTTTCCAATTCTTGACATTTGTTATTCCACATGTCAGATGTGACATATGAATCTTTCAATGCCTCCTCTTTGAGTTTTCGTTCATTTTCCACTAGGGTCAAGGCATTTCTCAGTCGTTCTTCAAGATCCCCAATATCAGCCTCAAGATTCTCTCGTATTTCCTTCTTTTCGGCAGAGGCTATCTCAAAGAAGTGCCATGCCCTATCACAAGAAGCTTTGGTGTCCTTTAAGCGTTGTCGGAGAGTTGTTAATGATGCATCAGCCCCTTCATAACCCTGCTGGTACCTGACTCTCAGATCCGTTTCTAATTTTAGCTTCTTGCTACTCTCAGCTGCTTGATCCTGTTCAAACTCCACCTTTCTTTTGTACTGACCGCTCTCCACATTTGCTTGGTGGACTTCATTCTGAAGGTCCTGGTTCTCCTTAGTCAATCTCTCCACTATTAGCTTCAGTTTTTCATTTTCTTCTATGGATACATGAGTGGGAGCAGGAGGTGCTTCTCGCATAGAGGGCTCTAAGGGAAATGGTAACGACCTTTCAGCTACTCTAGCTAGTAACCACCAGTTGTATGGCTCCTTTGCCACACAATTCTTCGCTTTTAACTCCTTCCTCCCCTTTGTATGAATCTTGCCCCAAGCCTTAGCAATCTTCCTGACAAACGCAGGGTCCTCTGATGTGGCTAGCAAAAAGAAACTCTGAACCTTCTCTGCTTCGGGCTCGCCCTCCATAGCATAGCCCAACTGACGTAATGCCATGACTGGGTTATAGTTAATACAACCGGCCCTACCGATCAAAGGTACATTACTGAAATCTCCACAACTAAAAATGATTTCCACATCATAGTACTCAGGAGAGTACCAAGCAATATCACTAGCTTCCAGAGACATGATGCGTTGAGACCATTTTAATTCCTTCTTGTTTTCCATGAACGGCCCTTTCTTGGGCAAATGAGAAGCATACCACTTGTATAGTAGGTGAGAGCAGCATTGGATCATTCCCGCCTTCTTTTCACTCCTCCAATGAATAGAGTGATAAACATCGGCAAGGAGTGTAGGGATGGGATTCTTCTGCATGAAGAGAACGATGGCAGTGATGTCTATGAAATTGTCCACATTTGGAAAGAGGACAATCCCATAAATCATTAGAGCAACGCTTATTCCGAACTTTTCCCAATCTTCATCAACCTTGTATTGAGCAGCCTTTTCTAGCAGAAATTTCAATGGAAAACCCTGAACACCCCCTTTACTGGTTAGACCCTCTTTGACTTCCTCTTTGGTCATACGTAGAGTAAGAGCAATGGCAGGAGGTTTTGGTTCTTCTTCCAAGCCTGTGTATATAGGTTGATCCTTAATCTTGATGTTCAAAATGTGAGAATATTCCTCAAGAGTAGGGGCCAACTGATAGTTTTGAAAAGTGAAACATCTGAGAGGTGCATCATAGAACTGAGCCATAGCGAACAAAGCCCAAGTATCGACCCTAGAATGGAGGAGATCAAGCAATTTCCCATACCTCCCCTGAAAGTTGATCTTGATAGCCTTTGGTACGTCAATCAGAATGTCTTGAATTAGTTCCAACTTTGGTTCTCTGAACTTGATGGAATTTGTGCTTCTCTTTCTTTGGTCAGTCATTGTATTCACCAATACCTGAGATAATCACAGTCTCTTAAGTCCTTTGATATGCGAGAAATGATATGCAATGCAATGTTTTATGAATGCACATGATAAAGAACACAAAACGAGATCAAGATTACTGGTCCTGCAAAACAACATAAAAAAAATCTCTCCCATCGGGTGGGTTGTCTATTGGTTTAAAGGGGGCATCCCAAAGGCTTTTAAACAAAGTCCCATGCACTAGCCCTCAAAAGTTTTCCATCATAACGACTACTCGTAAGACGGTAATCCCTTCAAAGGATGAACACAGAGTCATGTCTTAGCAACCTTTGGAATAAGGTTCTACAAAGGTCCTCAGAATCACGGACTCCAACGTCGGAAATAAGGACGTCATTACGACTATACGTAAGACATAATCATTCCAACGGGGTCTCATCTGAGCGGTGGAATTCGATCCAACTCAATGCGTCCTAAGTCTCGCAAATCAAAAGGAAATCACCTCCTATCTTAGTATATACTCGAAAGCTCAGGTATATAGCTTTTATCCTCACAAACCAAACCAATAAAACCCAACAGGTTAGTGAACACAACATAAAAAAAACAGATAAAAGCAAACAAAAACACACACGCGACAAACAAAATAGGCTTGGCTCGCCAGGATATCCCCAGCAGAGTCGCCAGCTGTCGCTACTCGAAAAATGCATCGCGCGACGACGGGGAGGCGAAAAAGATAGAACAGAAGAGTCGCCACCGAACTTTATTTATCCCATGAGGGGAAAGTAAAATATCGAGAAAACCTTAGGAAAGAAAATGGATAAGATGGTCTCGCGACCAAGAACGGGTTCGGAAGCCGGTTATGCGAAGGGAAGGTATTAGCACCCCTCGCATCCATCGTATTCGATGGGAACCTTTTGTTTGTCGATGTGTGAATTTATTTGCTTAAATATTATGCTAAAAAAAAAGTTGTTCCAAAAGATAGAGAGAAGGGTTTAGAAACGGGGAAAGAGAGGTAACGGAGGAAAGAAAAGACTCGATAGGACTTCGCGGTCCTAGGCCTACGTATTCTCAACGGATGAGAAAGTCAGAGTCGACGTAGTTCGGGGCTACGGATATTGGGGGGAAAGTGCTCGACAAGGATTGTGGCCCTTGTGCCTACGTATATTTACTTGAAAAAAGTAAAGAATCAGAGCAGCCGTAGTTCGGCCTACGGAGTGTTGATGTTTTCATGGATGATGCTATCGTGCGCATTCTAGCATTTTAGGTGTTTTGCTGCTCGCATCTGAGGAGACTTATGCGTTACCTGTTTGCGGTAGAACGAACGTAACATATCCTTTTTGAAAGATATAAGGTTTTCGCCAGACGAGGCAAGGTGTCACATTTGATTTGTGAGGTTATTTTTTAGGGACGAGATAGGTCCTCGGATAGTAACCCCTACGGGTAGTACCCGATTCGTTATCTCAAAGTTTTTGTTTTATGAAAATGTGTGGCGAACGAGGTGTCTTCGTATTGAAAGACGAGCGTCGAAACCACCCTCACTACAGTGGGCATCTCGACACTCGAAGAGAAAGAGGTATACACCCAATCCTCTCTCTTTAATTCAATGCAAAGAGAACTTCATTCTCTTATTAAAGATGTTTTTGGTTTTGAATGGTAAGTGCTTGGCGACAGAGAACCCTACGGTAAACGTCAGCACTCGGGATAGGAGAAGGCCTACGCCTAACCACTCCACGACCATTCAAGTTTTTGTGTTGCGAAAATGAGTTTGAAAAGGCACTCGGTACATGACCGAGGTTTTAGGTGAAAAGAGTTACGGAATGAAGTTGTGAAAGGAGATGGTGGAAGGAGTTGCGTCTTTGTATTGAAAGACGAGTGTCTAAACCACCCACGCTACAGTGAGTATCTCGACACTCGGAGAGGAAGAAAGTCTACACTTAATCCCCTCTTTTAGTTCAATACAAAGAGAAGTTGATTCTTTATTGAAAGGGATTTTGAAAATGCATTCGGCGCGGGGCCGAGGTTTTAGGATAAAAATGGCTTGAAAATGTACTCGGTGCGAAGCCGAGGTTTTAGGAGAGAAGGATATGGATGAGTGCGAAGAATACGAGCGTCTTCGCATTGAAAGACGAGTGTCAAAACCACCTACACTACAGCGAGCATCTCGACACTCGGAGAGGGAGAAAGTCTACACTTAATCCTCTTTTTTCAATTCAAAACGAATATAACTCGATTCCTTTATTGAAGATGGTTTGATAGCGTCAATGAATCAAATCGTGACAAGAAATGAAGAAAGAAAGGAGGTGGCCTCAGATCCAACGATACTTATCAATATATTGACTTAGCAATCAATTTATGGAACTTTCGTCATCGGCCAAAAAGTGGAACGGGATGTCCAATAAGAGATGAGATCCAACTTTTACGAGGAAATAAATTTTTTAAAACTACAATATATTTTACAAAGCTCTAACAAAACAAAAAAGAGAAATGTCATTCTAAATATATATAAGAAAACTCTTAAAAGAAATATGATAAGATTCTAAAACTTAAAAAAAAATATAAATAGAAAATTAAATATGTAAAGTATTTCTAAAGATTATATAAGAAAACTTAAAGTAATATATATACACAGTATTTACAAATAAATATTTAAATATTTACAATATATTAGAAGAATATTTATACAGCTATAAAACTTAAATTTACCAAAATAGAGTTATAAAACTCTAAAACTTTTATTTGAGATTCAATAAAATAATAAAAACAGAAAACAAAGTTAATAGATTTTGATGACCAAACAAAAAACAAACACGAATACGTTGGAGATATTAGAACACAAACGATGCACTTGCAAGCAACACACTCAGATTCCAACACCACCAGAATCAAAACAAAATTGCAAGCAAGAAAACACAATGAACAAAAGTCAAACTACCTCAGATTCGAAACTCCCTTATTCTCGGGCTCGGTTTCGACTTCTCACTCTTCTCCTTCACTTCCGTTTCTGTGTTCTTTTGACGGTGCGGCGGTGGATGGTTGGTTATTGGAACAACGGCGGCTTGATTTTTAATGGTCTACAATCTCGCTCACCACATGTTCGATGAAAGTACTGTGATGGTTTGGATGGTTGTTGCAAAGTTCACAGTGAGTTATGATGAAGGTGGAGGTTGAGTTGGATTTGGGGTATTTTGTGTTGAAGTTGATAGCGGTATGAGCTGTGAGTGTTTGATGTTATGAAAAGTGAGCTAAAATGGAAATGATGAGATGGTGGTATGAGCTGTTCGAAAACGGTGTCCAGAGGTGGGGGAAATGAAACGAAGGTTAATGTTACTGCAAGAATGGGAGAAAAAATGAGGATGAAATTGGTAAAGTTGGATTTTTCTGATGAGGGTTGAGTTGTTAGAAGTGGAGTTTTTGTTTTGGTTTTTTTGAAAGGGTTCAAGAGGATCTCTTGAGAATCTTGAGAAAAGGGAGAAGACTCAGCCTTTTTTCTTTTTGGCTGAAGATTATCGGGTCTTTTTATTCAAAATTTTGAGGTTTTTTCTCTGCTCTCCCTTTTCAAAGTCTCACAAGGTTGTCAATTTGTTGGGCTCCAAAATTGTCGTTTTTGCATATCCTCTGTCCATTGTGTAGGTTTGTGGTTACATCAATTTGGCATTGTGTGTTTTGGGTGTTTTTTTGAAGCAGTGACAGCAGGTTGTGCAGAGTTGACAACAGGGAGCAGCAGGTCACAATCCACAAGTTTTTAATTATGGTTGTACTAATAGAAGCAGGTCCGGTCTGGTGTGGGATATGGGTTGTGGTAACAGGGTTTGTCCTATTCTGCAGACTCACTGCTGGTACACTTTTACACATTTCTTATGGTGAGTGTAGGTTATTGATCTGGTAGGATTTTGGTGCAGATACAGCCGCTACCAAACAGGCTTCAAGACAAGCCATTCTCGTAATGAGCTCGAACTGTCATTGCGTGTTGTAGTTGTATCGCTGAAACGTTGAGCTGTTTGACGTTGTATGCACGGTTGTTGATGTCAAAATTGTTGAATCAATGTTTTTTTTTACGCTGAATAAAGAAAGTCGCGGCTGAACCTGTGAATGGATTTATCAATGACAGTATCTTCATTGATGTTAACTCCATCCAACTACTGCCAATGCGTTAAAGGCACATTCGATGCTTCAAGTAATGACTTTTCAGAAGGACTGAGACAGTCCGACAAGCATACACTACGAGCATCGACAAGTTTAAACCGACTACTCTTCAATCCACTTTGATAAATAGGATTAGTGTTTAACCCCAACTTCAAGAAGTCATGCAATGAACTCACAGTATCAACCATATAGGAATACATTATGCCACTGGATTGCCGAGTCATTGTTGCCGCGAGTTGATGGAGCTAGAAGGCATCCATGAATTTACGATAACCACTACCGAATTCGCTCTTTCACCAACCCATAGTGACTTGCATCCTAAAACTTGAAAATGGAATCATCGGCTGTTGTAATATAACGACCACACTGACTGACTTCAGTATTAGTCCTAAGTGACTTGATCTCAAGTGCTTCAACTATATGATTAGCTCTTACATCCCATAGCGAACCGCTACTGTTGCTGCTGGAAAGAAATGAAACTAAGTTTCAGCGTTGTCAATTGAAGAGGTTGAACACGAGTTGTTGTTGTACGCGATATTTCATTGCGCACTAATAAGCCAGGATCAATGAGCAAGCCAAAACCGAGAATTTGATGTTAACAAAACCGATGGATGATTACGAGGTATGTGTGGAAAGTTTGTGAAAAATGGCTAAATCATACGGTGACTTTGTTATGGCGAGTGAAAGTTGTAGGTTTTGTGAATTGAAGATGGTTGCAGGATTTGCAGTGTATGAAGGGTGAGATCAGAGAGTGCAGGTCTTTTGCAGAGCCAGTGTAAATGGTTTGTGGGGTGAGGTTTGTATGTGATATGTTATTGTTGCTTGTAGCAGGATCTTGGTCAAGTAGGAATTGCTTTTTGTTGTGAATTGCAAACTTTTAGTACACTGTCCAGAATTAGGCAGCCCCTTTTGAATATTTATGATTGATGCAAGGGTGTAGATCTGTGGCAGTTGCTTCAATTTGTAGATCATGAAGCTCGCGTATTGTTGTTCACTTTGCGGTTTAGAAGATGGCTGGAATGTTGTACGTGTGTCACGGTTTGTGACAGAAACTGAACATTCTTTCTCTCTTGTTGCATATGAAATTTTGGAATGATTTATATGATGAATTCTTGTGTGTCTGTTGTTGATACAGGTGAGAACTGGTGGCGCCGGAAATAGCATCACTCGCGGCTGACCGAGCCGCAACTTTGAACAATGTCCTCTATCAATTCAAGCAGATGAATTCTACTTCTATTTTGACGTTTTTCATAGTAATTCCTCTTTATGATTTCAACCAACTTGACTGGTATTGGTTTCATGTGTGCAGAGACGGTGTGGAAGGAGATAACGGAAGTTAAAGCCTTGACCAGAACTGGGAGGTCTATCCAACGACTTTGGAAGGATGATTGGCAAGTTGTACTGATGTGCCGAACACGCCCTCGTTTTTTAGAAGAATATTGCAGGTCACACGGTTCTTCTTCGATGATGCAAGACTTTCGCTATCAGCAAGACTTTCAACACGCACTAGCAGAAGCATATTTGATTGTAAGCTCAAAGTCAATCCTTGGAGAAACTTTGAAAAACAACCCATAGCCTTAGCAGGGATCCCAGTCATTATGTTGTATTCTTATGAATTTTGTATCATTCATGATTAAAGTGCATTTTGGGAAAATGGCGATTAGCTGTAGCGTGCACTTTGAAATGAATTTTGAGTTTGTAAAATTGTCACTGAATGCAATTTTTTTATTTGAACGTGACCTCATGGCTTGGGCGAATAAACTCTTGTTATGGGATTGTTTGTAGATTGAATCTCATAGCTTTGAATAAGAATCAATTTTTATAAAGTATCATGCCTTATTCGTGAGCCTTGGATTTGCAAACATGTGTCCCGAACATCTTAAATCCCACGCCCCCTTGCTTTAATGATGAAGTTTGAAAAGTCATGATGTGAATGTAGTGAGGCTTGAAACTACCTTGTAGCATGGCCTAACAAAAACTTGAACAATAAAAAACAAACTCCTGATACTTGAAGGCTTTAGTCAATAACTCCTCAAAACCAATTGGAATAAGATTTGGGCTTAACTTTGAGGCCATTAAAATCTACTTGAAATCTCTTGACCATTTTTACTGCAAGAATACGGGTTCATCTTTCCTTTATCACAGCTTGTATGGTTGTGAACTGACGCGTTACCATAAGCCTTTGAAATGAAATGGAACAACTTCTGGACTAATTACATCCAAATTATGACTCAAAATTTGAAGCTAACTCTAAGTTTGTCACAAACTGATTTAGAATTCAGACATAGCTTGACGCTTGCCATCATGTACTTTATGCTCATTGACCATAC
Organism: Lathyrus sativus; assembly: GCA_963859935.3. Lineage (NCBI taxonomy): Eukaryota > Viridiplantae > Streptophyta > Magnoliopsida > Fabales > Fabaceae > Lathyrus > Lathyrus sativus. The sequence continues at coordinate 289,891,828 of OZ012737.1, forward strand.
CATATTTGTTTGATCATGAGAGGGAGAACACACATGAGTTTGGGCCTAAGGGGCCAGAGGCAAGCTCTCTCCCCAAGAATTCAACAGAAATTGCTAGGGATTATAACCACAATGTGTACACACATGGTCTTTATGAACGAAGTCTCAAATAGTCATAGCCAGAAGTCGTGAATCAGTAAGACATTCATTAATTGCAGGGGTAGGACAAATTTGGGGTATGACAATAGGATCAAACGGAATTTAGGAATCCGTAGACAATATACAGGGTAAAATCGGCTATATGCCAAAATAAATGGTCTTAAATGGGAAACGCCCTGATAAGCTTTCTCGAGAGAGAACTGCCACTTATCGTTGGAAGGGACTTATATGCTAAACTGGATAAGCTCTCAAATAAAGAGATTGCTGCTTATCTGTGGATAATAGATTGATTGATAATATAAACTTCTTCACGTCTCAAGTCTGTGCTCCCTGGACATGATTCGGTTTCTTCTTTTGCTAAAGGATAAAATGAACTTCCTCATACTTCAAGATTTTGTACTCTCTTGAACATGATTCAGATCCTTCTTTTACTAAAGGATAAAATGAACTTCTTCATACTTCAAGATTTTGTACTCTCTTGAACATGATTCAGATCCTTCTTTTACTAAAGGATAAAATGAACTTCTTCATACTTCAAGATTTTGTGCTCTCCTGAATATGCTTCAGTTCAAACCTCCCCGCACTTCAGGATGAAAAGAAAAATGGAAACCAAACTGATCGATGGAGATGGCCATTTGTTGCAAGTCATGACGAAGATAGGATAAGCTCCTCAGGTGAGAAATACCGCTTATTTGCAAGAGGCAATAATAAGCTTCTCGGGTGAGAACCGCTTGTAGAGATGGTAACAGGTAATGTAAATTGTAATGAAGATTGTAATGAAGGTTGTAATGAAAGAACAATGTAAATTGTAATGAAGGTTGTACTGAAATAATGAGCTCCTTGTACGAGAAGATCAATTGTAGAGTGCAATGAAAAATTGTAATGAAAGTTGTAATGTAAATTGTAATGAAGGCTGTAATGAAAGTTGCAAGGTAAATTGTAATGAAGGTGGTAATGAAATTTGCAAGGTAAATTGCAATGAAGGTTTTAATGAAGTAATGAACTCCTTGTACGAGAAGATCAATTGTAGAGTGCAATGAAAAATTGTAATGAAAGTTGTAATGAAGGTGATATAATAGTGATAGGCTTCTCTGGTGAGAACAGTCGCATACCGGTTGTTGTAAGATGTATTGTAATGTCGAACAAGACTCCACTAAGGAAATGAACTCAAATGGGGTTTATCTTATCCTGTCATGGAAAGATAACGGAAATAACCATCATCCACGAGGGTTGAACTCTGTGGGGAAACTTGGAACAAACAAGTATTTTATGCTTAGGGCTGACGATCTACTTGGAGAGAGCGGAAAAACCCAGTTACTCGGCGGTAACGACAAGGGATGCCACAGATAGCAAAACAATGTAGATGCTAATGCGCATGCCAAAGTGTATACTAATGTGTATGTTAACGTGTATGAAAATGTCATGCGATGAGTAATGCAATGCTTAGGCTCATGCATATGCTAACAAAACAGATGAGAGAGGAGACATGAGATGAAATAAACATCTCGACAGGAGTACCCTAGCAACCTCTGCAACAGTACATCCATCGGGGTATAGGAAAAGTTGATGGTAAAACCAAATCCTGTTTCAAAGTTATAACTTCCCCGGGGAGAAAATCTCATGACCTCCACATGGGGATATGACACGACTTTACTGGAGGGTACGATATCCTGACTTCAACTAGGGATCCATGATCTCCGTATGGGGACACAATGCCATGACTTCACGAGAGGGATTGCTATCATGAACCATAATCAACCTAAGAAACTCTTGGATCCGAGACTTCCGGGGATAAAATAAATATCCGTGGTATGGGGAAGATATGGAGCTAGTGTAGCAACTTTATGGGAATAATACCTCGGCTTCCTGGGGAAAAGGTACATCCAACTTGGGATAAAGTATATCAAATTTCTCTACAGAGAGTTCATCAGACTTGCTGGGGAAAAATCACCAGACATTCTTGGGGAGAATATGGAAACCTCCTGGGGAATATTCCCGAGGAATGCAATTTTACTGAGGACCAGATGCTTCCACTAAGAACGGGTCTTCAAGAACATATATCACTTGGAGGATATCGGGGATATCTTTGCAGTATTGAGATCACTGGGGCTTTATCGGAAGGATCCCAAAAGTGTTGTCAGCTTAAAGTCTCGTTGGGGACTATCACTGGGAAGATGCTGGTATGATATTTGTAGTCTTGGAGATTATCGGATCGGTCCAAAGTGTTGTCAGCTTATAGTCTCGCTGGGGACTGCGTCGACTTAAAGTCTCTCTAGGGACTGTGTCAGTTTAAAGTCTCTCTGGGGACTTGTCAGTTTAAAGTTTCTCTGGGGACTGCCAGTTTAAAGTCTCTCTGGGGACTGCTTTGAGGTGAAGGTTTAGATGTGTTTCTGCAATGATGAGATTTACTGGGGGATGAAGACCGTAGGGAGTAAAATCCATCGAGTGCACGGAGAATGTCATGACACGAAGCTAATTTTGCTCTCAATGGACTTGTAGTAGTCGCCATTTTGACACATATAATACCCCATAGTACTTGCTTTAGGAGAAAGAGTCATCTCGAGAGGATTTTACAAAGAACGTGGAGTTCAATTTACCCCACTGTTTTCAAACTCTCAGAGAGATCTGTCAGATCTCGATGTAACTAGAACGGATCAACCGTGTTACGATTGAGTCTTCAAGAAGTAGCTCTCAAGAAAGTCAGGCTTGCATCAATAACCGACTTGGAAGCCAACTGCCTCTGCTTACCAGGATCTTCAAGCTTTGTTTTCACCGTCTATATGTAAGTTTCTAAGATATCAGGCGAAACCAAACACGCGTGAAATGCTAATCCTGAAATAGTTAATGCACATATATTTGTCTTGAATTTTTTTGCTTTTGTTTTGAAAAGATATCACAATAACTTGTGATTGAAATCACTAGCTAGGATATAAGTTTAATTTATAATGCCAACGTTAAATTGAGCATAGCTCGCAGGAGTCAGGAAACGTTATCTCGTTGAGTACACTTTCAAGAGAATTCCTACTTCAATTAGGTCTTTTAATGGTTGTATCGTGGCTTGGTTCACGGTTTAAGAAACAAAGGATAAAGGCTCAAAGTTATTTGTACCCACCCCTTCTTCGTGATGTTCTCCAATCCTATATTCAGTTAACTGGATATGAGCACTCATATCTCAATCGGATTTGACATGGCCGAGAACTCCTCAAGGCTTTGGACATGGTAGTCACTCACCTATTTCTTTAGTGTTTGATCAACACGACTTTTCTCTTTATTGGGGATTATTTACGGTAATCCATGGTTTTTTGTTTTTATTTTTCATTCCCTAACGTTAGCCTGGATGACGTCTTTTGGATTTGACTTTGGAGTCTAGCAGGATGCCCCAGTTTTGCCTAAGTCTCCTTCATAGGTTTTGACTTCGCGGGCTCTTATATATATTTTATTTTTGTCAACTAAGTCATGTGACTCTTTTGAAAGGCTTGTGACTGCCCCATTCTTTAAGTAGTCGAGGGATAGTCGTTGTATTTCTAACTTCCTAATACGTTAGGGATAAATTCTAGAAGGCCCGCTTCTCCCTTTTTTGAGAGTCTGAGCACTCAATCCTTTTTAACTGAAAAACTACCCTGCCCCAGGTTAAGAGGAGGGTTTTATTTAGAAAAGAAAACTCCTACTTCAAGGCTCAAAGGGGTTATCATCCTTATATCTCCATTGTTTTTGGGATTTGAAACAATGCCCTACATCATCAGCAGGTTTCAATCGAAAGCATACGACAAGAGATCTGACATTTTTGGTTCATCCTCCTCCTCCCAATTCTTTATCAAAGCAAGAGATCGAGTACCGTTGGCATTATAAGTTTATAAAAAAAATATTTTGAATGAGTGAAACGAATGGATTTATTCAATACAAATATGCATTGCATTAATTATTCAAAATAAACGAGTTCATACATGCTAATTATGCTTAATCAACAGAAATAACATATAAATAAGCAAAAATGAAAGGTCTCAAAGCCCTTCAAAATGTGTTTATGAAGTCTTCGCATCTGCGACCAACATGGTAGTGGTGGTTTCCTCTAGCGAGGCCTCAATGATATGATCACGGCGAACCACCTTGCTTGCCCCAGCTATATCTGTCAATGCTTTAGTATCAGTCTTTGAATCTTCCTTCAGACTAACTTTCCTAGATTCTTGGTCGATCGGGGTCACATCATCTTGAGGACTGCTGAAATGAAGTGGACTAGGCTTCTGAATAAATACCGGTTTTGGCAGATTCACAGGAGAAGTAACTGGCTGAGATATGTTGAAAACCTTCAGAGGAATCTTGATCTTTGGCGACGGATCATCGAAAGACAATATCTTTTGTTCCAACAAATCTCTGACAATGTTATTGAGCGCATAACAACCTTCCAAATCGTGACCAGGCGCACCCTCATGAAATAAACAATGAGCGGTGGTGTTGTAGTTGGCAGGCAAAGGATTGGGAGGCGGACCCACAGCTCTAGTGGTAATCAAACCTTGTTGCACTAAAAGAGGGTACAACTCAGTAAAAGTTATCGGAAACAACAGTAGGTTGATTATCCATCTTCACCTTAAGGGCTTGCAACATCTCCATAATCTGCCCCACACCTCCTCGAAGATCTTCGAGTTCATGGCTGACACGGTCGATCTCTTAAGCTTGTTCTTCCATCCTTTTTCGAGCTTGGGCTCTAGTATTGTACTGATGCGGAGGACCCAGGGTGACGAAACTGGCAGGCGAGAGTGTCGCTACAGCGAAAATCGGCGCCGGCTGAACAGAAGAGTCGTCACCGTGCGTTATTTATCCCAACAGAGGGAAAGGAAACGCTTGAAGTAAACCTATCGCAAAGACGGGAAAGGAATGGTCATCACAACCAAATCCTAGATTCGGGAGTCGGTTACGCAAGGGGAAGGTATTAGCACCCCTCACGTCCGTCGTACTCGATGGGATCCACGCTTGCTTGGTTTGTCTAAAGGATGCAAAACAATCTATCTACGACTGCTAAATCTAAACGGAAAGAAACTGACTCGATAGAGCGTCGCACTCTATGCCTACGTATTCTCAAGAGAGAAAGTCAGAGTCATCGTAGTTCGGGAAACCACAGGGAATTAGCTCGCCAAGACTCCGCGTCTTGTGCCTACGTATTCTCGTCAGAGAAATCAAAGCATGACGTAGTTCGGGCTAACTACGGCTAGACAGGGGTGTTCTCGGTCACACGGGGGTGAGAGATCAAGTTGGTTTTAGAGGTACGGGGACCTACGGGAACTAGAACTACGGTCTGGTCTCAAATGCGCTCGGGCAAGAGAAAAGGATAACATCAGTCGTCAGCGGGGAAGTCTCGATCGCACGGCAGCGAGAGAACAAAAAGGTTAGTTTTTAGTGTGCTCGCTAGGATATCGCATCCTCTGCCTACATATTCTCATTAGATATGAGAAATCAGAGCAGCTATAGTTCGACCTACTACAGCTAAAACGGGGAACGGTCTCGATTGCACAACAGCAAGAGAAAAGACTCGATCGCCAAAAAGCGAGAGAAAGGTTCGCACACGCTAAATCCTAAACGTAGGAGCGGATGCGTCGTATACCACCCAAAGGGTGATGCTAAACATCCAGGTTGAGTGAAAGAACTCTCCCACAACCTTTTCCTACGTATCTAACAATCTCACAACACTCGACGGTCGAGAAAGAAACGAAAGACTGAAAAAAAAGCTGAACGGAACGGGTTCCGCTGGTCTTTGTCTTCGTGTTCAAATGCAAGCTTCGTTGGCTTGTGTTTCTCCTTTGATTTTCTCCTTTTGTCTTTGTTTATTTTCTTGATGCTTTTATCCTTTTTTATGCTTTTCTTCTTCTTTTACTTGCAAGGGAAAACTTAAACACAAAATTCATTAGAATCTACATCAAAGAAATGGTAAGTATAAATCCCCTAAAAAACTATCCTATATCTCCTAAAAGTTACTCTTAAAACCTATGCTAAGCATTATAATATTCTAGGAAAATAAACTCTAATAACTCCCCTAACAAAATATGCACTAAAATATTCCTAGAGAAAATACTATCTAAATTCCACTCTAAAAATATTAAATTCTACCGAATTCCCTAAAAGAAATTAATATTTACCACTACTTATTCTAGGAATTTAAGACAAAGTATTAAACTAAATCCCTAAGAAATTGCAATTAAATGTAACAATACAAATATTAAAAGAAAATGCAGGGAGGGGGTGTATTGTTACAGGGGATGGTACACCAGTAAAAGATACCAAAAGTAAGCCGAACCCACCAAAAAAACATCAAACAGGGGAGGGGTGTGAAAGAAAAACAAGGAGTATGAGTGCTGCAAAACGAGTGGGCTTAGCCCAACAAAAACAATCACAAAAAAACGGGGAGGGGGTTGTATCGAAAAAAAATGGGGTGCAAACGGAAAAAAGGGAAATGGGCTTTGAAGCCCAAAACCAAACCCGGTCCAATGGTCTCAACCTCCTCTTTCATTCCACACTCAGAAACCCTAGCTCCTACTCTCTCTTCTCTCCGCCGTCACCTCCTCTTTCCTTTCTCCGTTCAGCCTTCGACCTTCGCGTCTCCAACCTTTTTTCATCTTCGTACTCTAGAAAGTTTCCCCAATTAACACGAGAAAACCATCTCTCTCTCAGTTCAAAACGGTTTCGTCCAACCATACCCATCAACTGAACATGCAAAATCGATCGTGGCTTGATTTGAGGTTTGGTCAGGATCGATGGATATTTGCAAAGCTTTGAAAGGATCTTGAGTCGTGGATTTGCATATCGTTGCTGAGAACGAAGAGGATTAGACGATTTTAAGGGGATCTTGATGGACAGATAAGGATCTTGAACTGGAAAAATGGTGCTAAAACTTTGAACGTCCAGAAAGGATGAACATGAAGAAGACTGACGAGGCTCGTTTGAAAGTTATTGGCGATTTGAATGGATCTTTGATGAAGATCGGATGTCGAATGATGAACGCGTGGATGATTCTTGAGGATTTTCGCATTTCTGGAGATTGATGGCGAACACAAAGATCCTGTGAAGATCGCTCGCTGAAGATGAACATGCATGCAGATCTGGAAGATTGTAGTGATAGATCGAGGAAGATGATGAACGTCTAAGATCTGATGAAGATCTTCCTGAAGATGTTTGATGAAGGATGATGATTTCTGGAGAATCTTCTGAAGAGTGATGAACACGATGATGACGATCCGTGAACATCATGAAGAAAGCAACGAAGTTCCGGTGATAAATTGATGAACGAGGCTGAAGATCTTGGTGAAGCGATGAAGAATCTTGACGCAGTTGAATGAGGATTTGAAGAAATTGACAAAGATCTGGAAATTGCATAAAGTTTGATGATGAAGATCCCTGGCAATCCCGGAGAACGAGATGAACATGGTGGAAAACGGAAAACTGAGGATCATCGGAAAAGATGACGACTGGTAGAGATTGAGTGAATTTCTGGAAAAAATGCAGTTTCCGGCGAGCCTCCGGCGACGGTTGCGGTGGTCGGAGGTGGTTGCATGGCCGGCGGCAGGGTCTCCGGCGAAGGGAGTTAGTGGAGTGTGCGTTGGCACACATGCACGGAAGGGGAACGGTGGAGAGGACACGTGGGTAGTGAGCCACGCATGGAGGCCAAGTGTGGGAGAGAGACGATGGAGAGTGCCACGTGGCGAAGCTCTGAATAATGTGAAGATGAGGTGGCTCGAAAAATGTGAGTGGAAAATGATGTGTAAGGGAGAGAAATAGACATGTGGATGCTTTATATACGCGACACTTGGCACAGACTGGACTTGGGCCTCCAAAAACAAACCTGGCCCACGAAAATTGGATTAAGGACTCTGATCCAACTTGATTAATACCCTCACTTAAGACTAATGACTGCATCTAATGATTAAACCTAATTAAGACTCAATTAAAATGATGATTAATGACTAATGATGATTAAAAAAAAAGATCAATTAATATTCAATTAACCTAAACGAAAATTAATGCTAGTAATTAAAAACTACCAATCAATTCTCCTAATTAATCCTAATTAAATAATGATTAAACTCTACTTAATCTCTATGAATTAATCCTAAAAGAAATTAAACTCTAATCAACTCTATTAATTCCTAACTCTATTAAAAATAGAAAAATATCTATTAAATCTATTAAAAACATTTAAAATCTACTTAATATCTAGAAAAAGAAATATCTATTAAAACTATTAAAAAAAAAAGAAATATCTATTTAAAATTCTAACAAACTATTAAAATCTATAAGAAAATATTAAAAATTCCTATTTAATATCTAGAAAAATCTATTAAAATCTATATAAACCTAATAAAATTCATATCTATAATATTTTAAAACCCAATAAACCTATTTAAAAATCTATTATTGTATTAATATCCTATAAATTCTAAAAGATATTATTAAAGCTAATATGATTTTAAAAACAACTAAAGGCCTTATTTAAATTCTAGAAAATAATAAACCTATTTAAAATCTATACAAAGGCTATTAAATCCTAAAAATGCAAACAAAGGCAACCGACCACAATAATAAAAAAGAGCGCGAGACCAGGTCGACACAAGCAGTGAACCCAAACACCGAAATCCTCCAAAATTACTGCGTAAGCTGAAAACGCCCAGGAAGCGCGTGACTTCTCAAAAATAACCTCCGATTATCCGAACCGGTCTGAAACGCCCGAAATGTGAAAACAGGGCTGTAATCCCGATAAAATCAACATGACTGGACAAATGCACTATATGCGGTATGCAAATGCGAATGCAAAATGCGTCGAAACATAAACCAAACATGGGAACCGGTTGGTCAAATTTTGGGGTGCAACAGCTGCCCCTATTCAAGCGGCTTGGACCTGAATGGTTGAAGAGCGAACAACTTTTAAACATTCAAAGGTAGAAGACAGTTGAATACAAAAGAACCCTGAAATTTGCCAACCGCAGAAATAAACTGCAGAACTGCTTGAGGAATAACTTCCAATGAACTGAAGTCTGGTTGTTACGGCAACAACTGATCAATTATCTGATAAAATCCTTCTCTTTTTTTTCAATATCAATCACCTGTGTGACACCACAGGTACTGAATCTTCGAAATAATGCTTCAGAAAGCAAACACCTTGACTCCCATCTGCCATGGGATCTTTTCTGTCGACTCACAGTTCACAGCGAACCTGAGGAAAACTCTCCTGGGGAAATTTTGAATCGACTGCCAGACACCTATTTCGACACAGGCGGCATCTTCAGAAGTTTGATATAATATCAATCTTTCTTTTTTCCAGTGCCGACGTAACAACCAAATATGAAGAAATCACTCCGCTGTGGGTGAAGAGAAGCTTAACCAAACAACTCTACAGGGGAACATACTCGAAAGCCAAGAGGTAACCAACCTGGTCTATGTTTCGAAATGCGCATGTTTGAAAATGATGCAATGTCCCACACGACATGGAAATAATATGCACATGTTTTGATAGATGCTAGGCCCCATACGGCATGGATATGCTATGCGTTCTGGATAGGTGCAAATATGACGGTATATGCAAATGCAAATGTAAATGCAGGCTATCGGGTCTGACACCACTTGGCAAAATAAATGCCGGAGGCAAAGTCGACTCCACTGAGGGTAACCGGTTATCACATAATCACATCAAAAATAAATGCTGGACAAAGGAAGGACGACCCTGCACGACGATATTCTTTCTAAACCACTGGTAACCTGGACTCTGTAGGGATTAACCAACTGGGGTCGATTGTATACAGCTCACTGTTGGGAATGCCCCTTCTGTCACAGACATCAATCTTTCTGCTGAGGATACTCCTGATCCTACTCGGATGCGGGATAAAAGACAATCTCAACTCTCCCGGGGATAATACATGACTTCCATCTGTTGAAGAAAAGTAATCCTGATTTAACAACAGCCACAGGGAATATAAAACATTAACCGAGAACTGGTACCAATCGAGCTTCGTATTGGGGAATGTGACAACATGCGAGTCACTGGGAATTACCGTGTCGGATATTTTTAGGCTTTTTTCGGGTTTAGGGATGAAAATTAGTTATTTACAAACCGGAAAATATGGAAAATACTAGAGGAGAACTAGCATTCAAAGGATAGACTACCATACGAGAACTGATAGCAAAATAGATTAGGTTATCGGACGAGAATGGATTTACTGTTTGAACATCAGACGGGGCTGATCGAATCAATAGATCAAGGAAAGGATGACCAGACGAGAACTGGTTGAAAGCTGTCATGCACCAGACGAGAACTGATACAACAAATAGGTTAAAGAAACGGTGACCAGACGAGAGCTGGTAACAATAACATACACCAGACAAGAACTGATGTTTACAGAAAGGTTGACCAGACGACCACTGGTTGAAAGACACCATGTACCAGGCGAGAACTAGTAATTACGGAAACATGGACCAGACGAGAACTGGTTACCGGTTTTCCAGGCGAGAACTGGACTTTGGAAATGATCTGGTTACAAAGTTCTGACGCGTAACAGGTTTAAACTGTAGGATAACGATCCAATGATAGTAAGGCTTTTCCGAAGGTTAAGGTTTTTGACGAGGGTAATGACACGATTCCCCGATACTGGACTCTTGCTGGGGATAAACAGACTTGCTTGAAAAACTTGCCCCAGTACAATTCAATTTGCCCCAATCCCACTCTTGGGAATATCACTCTGAACAGCTTGCTACAAGACGACCTCGAGATTACTTGCCCCGGTATCTATACGTCAAAAGGATTCAACCTCAATTAACCAACTCTCCATATGATTGGTTTCACTATCTCTGAAGTGACTTGCCCTTGAATGAGCGTACAAGTGACTTAACCTGATATGATCACACACTGGAAGGTTCTGCCCTTAAATCACAACATTCTGTATAATTGCCCCTGATTGACTCTCGAGAAGATTCATTCTGATTGACTGCTTCTCAGGCAAACTGCCCCTGATCAACTGATACTTCAGGATTTGTCCTCAGACCAACTGATTCTGAACTCACTGAAAGTCAATGCCCTGGATTCACATGGTTTCACGACATACACCATTTTGATCCAGACTGCTGAATTATTCAGTCCTGTTCGATTATTCCCTATTGGAATTTCCTTCATGTCAACTACTGACCTGCAAGTAAAATTGTTTAATCCCGAATGGTAATTTTAATGCAGTGTTTATGCAGATTTTGAAAAAATTGTGCGGTCACTCATTTACATGTCATGATTGTGAGTGACGAATGAACCAGAGTTCAAACGTAGTGCTGATTTGATCAGTGAAAAATGCCCCAAGGATATGATTAGCAAATCATGAAGGAGTCAGGTTACTCAACCTTATCGTAATGCGCTTTCAGACTAAACCCTACCTCAATTAGGTCTTTTAAGGGTTGTATCGTGGTCGGGTTCACGGTTCGTGAAACAAAGGATATTTGGCTCAAATCATGATTTGTACCCACCCCTTTTACGTGATGATCTTCGATCCTAAAGTTCAGTTAACCTGGAACGGGCGCTCGCCTCTTCGAGAGGTATGTTGAATGGTAAGAACCATAGTTAGGGAACTCACAAGGTTTTTCTCGGAGTGACAGTTACTCCTTTTCGTTTTCGGTGTCTGTATCCACACAACTTTGGCGACTTCACTGGGGATTTTTTCTATTGATATCCTTTCTTTTTCATTCTTTTTGACTCCCTAATTTTTGCCTGGACTGACTCCTTTTGAGTTCTTTTCGATTTTTTTTCTTTTTAGTCCAGCGGGATGCCCTAATTTTTGCCTAAGTATTAGCTTTCCAGCTTTTTCTTTTTCTTTTTACTTAGCGGGCTTTCTGTTTCTTTCTTTTTTTCCCGAACAAGTCGTGTGACACTGATTGTATTGATTGCTCCGAAAGGATTGTAACTGTCTCACTCCTGATTGGTGAGGTTTAACCATTGTGGTTGGCTATATACGACCTCTTGAGAGGCGTAAACCGATTGGTCCTCGAAAGATAACACTCCTCTATAAGACTTGAACGCTCGGTCAAGCTAACTGACAACTACCCTGCCCCAGGTTAAGATGTGAGGGTTTAAAAGTCCGAAAAAACCTCTACTTCCTGGCTCGAAGTGGTTAACAAGGGACTAACTCCTTATATCTCCAGTGTTTGGGGGTTTTGAAACAATGCCTTGTACGTCATCGGCAAGGTTTTATCTGAAAGCATACGATCATCGGTTATGAGTATTCAGTTTCGTCATCCTCCCTCCAATCTTTGCTAATCATAGTGATAAAGTGGAGTAAATAAAATGCAAGTGTCAGTGCAATGCAATAAATGAGCGACAACGACATGATTAATTCAGAAAAATGCATAGTCACTTTATCAATATTACCATTCGAAAACAAACAATGTTTAACAGCAAGCAGTAACTAACAGAAAAGAAACTACAAATGCAAATGATAAAAAGTCTGAGGACTGCCAATGCTGAGGACGACTGCCTGTCTGGACCACTGGCTTTTTGAAAACAAACTCCGAATCTACGAGCTTAGACAATTGAGAAGTTGGTATGAACAAACAGAAATCCTTCTCGAAAGGAAATACAATCTTGGTCGATCAACTGTTGTACTTTTGCCTGAAAAGCTTTACAATCTTCAGTTGAATGCCTTGGAGATCCGCCATGGTAACCACACTGAACGTGGGGGTTATACCCAGGAGGGTAAGGTTTTGGCACAGGCTTAAGAGCTTTAGGTTCAACCAAAGAACTCTGGATCAAATATGGCAGCAACTGGCTATACGACATAGGCACTGGGTGGGAAGGAGCATTCCTTCGTTCCAAGTTGTTACGAGGTCGATTCTAATTCTGACGCTGATTCTGATAACCTCGGCCACGAGTTCGCTGATCTGCATGAGGAGTGACATAACGTTCCTGATAGGGTTCCCCAGGCACAGTTGTCTGTCCAGCATAACAAGACACAGGAGGTACTGATCTCTAAGAAGATGAAGAACCAACAGGTTTCACCGATTCATCTCGAGGATACTCAACATCTGGCATGATTGCATTGATCACAACTCCTTCTTCGTTCTGATAGTCATAAAGAGATTCAGCTTCACTATCCTGACCGTTTGAAATAATCTGAATTTTCCCGATTTTGATGGCATGCTCAAGGCGTTCTCTCAGTACTACCAAGTCAGAGAAATTTAACGGAAGTCCAAGCATTCTTTCGTAGTACGGACTCTGCAGGGAGCCTACAAACATGCTCGTCAACTCTCGGTCTAGAAGCGGTGGTTGTACCCTGGCAGCAAATTCTCTCCATCTCTGCGCATACTTCCTGATGGGTTCATTGTTCTCTTGAGACAATTCTTGCAACTGCATGCGATGAGGAGCTACGTCTAGGTTGTAATCATACTGCTTCAGAAAAGCTCTGGCTAAATCCACCCATGATCGAATCTGATTACTCTCTAACTGCATATACCAATGCAAAGATGCCCCAGTCAGACTATCCTGAAAGCAGTGAATCATCAACTTGTCATTTTGCACAAACAAAGTCATTCTTCGGTAGAACATCACTAAGTGTTGCTTCGGACAACTATCTCCTCTGTACTTCTCAAATCTCGGCGCTTTGAACTTGTAGGGTAACACTAAGCCAGGAACCAAACAAATGGCTGCAGCATTCAGGTTAACAACATCTTTGACCTTCAAAGCTTTAATTTGTTCTTCCAACACTTGGAGTCTTCCATCACACTCAAGAGTTCTTGGGTCTACAGTCCTGGCTACTGGGACCTCTCTTCGGATACTCGGCATAGGGCAAACAACACCCTGACTGTTGATAAGAGGAGGTCGTTCATTGCGAACAACAAACTGCTCATGTCGATCTCGGTCCATAACAGGAGGCTGCGCACACTGGTCTGCAGTAAGGTTGTTCACTTGCAGAAATTCTGCCTCGGAAGTAGAACCAGACAGAGGGTTGGTTGTCATAGTGAACCCTGCCAAGGTGTTAGGAGACTGGAAATTGCTCTCAGACATAGCTACCAATAACCTTCAACTGACTTCACTGCTTGATTCGGCTCAAATCTACTTCAACCCCTTGGTCGTCTTCTAGCAATCAATAGTTGCTTCGGCCAATCACCGGATAATCACCTTCAGAATCAAAACAACGGCTGGATAAGAGCTCTGGCTAGCTGGAGTAGGACATGCAATATGATGCAACACGTTTATGCAAATGCAATACAATATGCAGCAAACACGGGATCACAACCCTCACACAATCTCTGAATACTGCTGAGCTGTTGACGGAGTACGTTCGCTCTGAAGAGAAGACCAAAATAACGGGTAGGCTGGAAGTCAAGTTTCCTGCAAAACCCTCCCACTCACGGGTATGGACCTAAACTGACACAAGTTCGGCATCCTATGCGGTCATCGGCGTCACAGACTTTCAAGATTGATGATATGATACCCAGAAGGTGTGGCATCATCATATCCTGAAGAGGCCTCACTTAGCCAACTTCCAAATGATCGGTCCCCAGAGTCGACAATCCTCCAAACCAACAACCCCCTCAACCCAAAGGGTTGAAAAAGAAGTCAACCGGGAGAACCTCGTCTGAGCGCGGATTTCATGAGACACTAGTACATGCAAAGCATGCACGCGCCCACTAATTTCCACAACTAATTCTAAGGTGCACTCAAGCCTGGGTCTGGCTTCTCACTCAAAGGAACATCCCTCACCCAACAACACAACAACAACAGATAATAGCAATACAAAAATAAACACCCAATAGACAAGAAAACAAGCGCTAGGATTGACTCTCTTAAGGGACATTGGATCCCAAATGCATAAGGAACCATCGCAGCCCTCAGCAGCTGGGAACCGTTGGAGTCCCCAGCAGAGTCGCCATCTGTCGCTACTGCGAAAATCGGCGCCAGCTGAACAGAAGAGTCGCCACCGTGCGTTATTTATCCCAACGGAGGGAAAGAAAATGCTCGAAGTAAACCTACCGCAAAGACGGGAAAGGAATGGTCATCGCAACCAAATCCTGGATTCGGGAGTCGGTTACGCAAGGGGAAGGTATTAGCACCCCTCACGTTCGTCGTACTCGACGGGATCCACGCTTGCTTGGTTTGTCTAAAGGATGCAAAACAATCTATCTACGGCTGCTAAATCTAAACGGAAAGAAACTGACTCGATAGAGCGTCACACTCTATGCCTACGTATTCTCAAGAGAGAAAGTCAGAGTCATCGTAGTTCGGGAAACCACAGGGAATTAGCTCGCCAAGACTTCGCGTCTTGTGCCTACGTATTCTCGTCAGAGAAATCAGAGCATGACGTAGTTCGGGATAACTACGGCTAGACAGGGGTGTTCTCGGTCACACGGGGGTGAGAGATCAAGTTGGTTTTAGAGGTACGGGGACCTACGGGAACTAGAACTACGGTCTGGTCTCAAATGTGCTCGGGCAAGAGAAAAGGATAACATCAGTCGTCAGCGGGGAAGTCTCGATCGCACGGCAGCGAGAGAACAAAAAGGTTAGTTGTTAGTGTGCTCGCTAGGATATCGCATCCTATGCCTACATATTCTCATTAGATATGAGAAATCAGAGCAGCTGTAGTTCGACCTACTACAGCTAAAATGGGGAACGGTCTCGATTGCACAGCAACAAGAGAAAAGACTCGATCGCCAAAAAGTGAGAGAAAGGTTCGCACACGCTAAATCCTAAACGTAGGAGTGGATGCATCGTATACCACCCAAAGGGTGATGCTAAACATCCAGGTTGAGTGAAATAACTCTCCCACAACCTTTTCCTATGTATCTAACGATCTCACAACACTCGACGGTCGAGAAAGAAACGAAAGACTGAAAAAAAAGCTGAACGGAACGGGTTCCGCTGGTCTTCGTCTTCGTGTTCAAATGCAAGCTTCGTTGGCTTGTTTTTCTCCTTTGATTTTCTCCTTTTGTCTTTGTTTATTTTCTTGATGCTTTTATCCTTTTTTATGCTTTTCTTCTTCTTTTACCTGCAAGGGAAAACTTAAACACAAAATTCATTAGAATCTACTTCAAAGAAATGGTAAGTATAAATCCCCTAAAAAACTATCCTATATCTCCTAAAAGTTACTCTTAAAACCTATGCTAAGCATTATAATATTCTAGGAAAATAAACTCTAATAACTCCCCTAACAAAATATGCACTAAAATATTCCTAGAGAAAATACTATCTAAATTCCATTCTAAAAATATTAAATTCTACCGAATTTCCTAAAAGAAATTAATATTTACCACTACTTATTCTAGGAATTTAAGACAAAGTATTAAACTAAATCCCTAAGAAATTGCAATTAAATGTAACAATACAAATATTAAAAGAAAATGCAGGGAGGGGGTGTATTGTTACAGGGGATGGTACACCAGTAAAAGATACCAAAAGTAAGCCCAGCCCACCAAAAAAACATCAAACAGGGGAGGGGGTGTGAAAGAAAAACAAGGAGTATGGGTGCTGCAAAACGAGTGGGCTTAGCCCAACAAAAACAATCACAAAAAAACGGGGAGGGGGTTGTAACGAAAAAACAGGGGGTGCGAACGGAAAAAAGGTCAATGGGCTTTGAAGCCCAAAACCAAACTCGGTCCAATGGTCTCAACCTCCTCTTTCATTCCACACTCAGAAACCCTAGCTCCTACTCTCTCTTCTCTCCGCCGTCACCTCCTCTTTCCTTTCTCCGTTCAGCCTTCGACCTTCGCGTCTCCAACCTTTTTTCATCTTTGTACTCTAGAAAGTTTCCCCAATTAACACGAGAAAACCATCTCTCTCTCAGTTCAAAACGGTTTCGTCCAACCATACCCATCAACTGAACATGCAAAATCGATCGTGGCTTGATTTGAGGTTTGGTCAGGATCGATGGATATTTGCAAAGCTTTGAAAGGATCTTGAGTCGTGGATTTGCATATCGTTGCTGAGAACGAAGAGGATTAGACGATTTTAAGGGGATCTTGATGGACAGATGAGGATCTTGAACTGGAAAAATGGTGCTAAAACTTTGAACGTCCAGAAAGGATGAACATGAAGAAGACTGACGAGGCTCGTTTGAAAGTTATTGGCGATTTGAATGGATCTTTGATGAAGATCGGATGTCGAATGATGAACGCGTGGATGATTCTTGAGGATTTTCGCATTTCTGGAGATTGATGGCGAACACAAAGATCCTGTGAAGATCGCTCGCTGAAGATGAACATGCATGCAGATCTGGAAGATTGTAGTGATAGATCGAGGAAGATGATGAACGTCTAAGATCTGATGAAGATCTTCCTGAAGATGTTTGATGAAGGATGATGATTTCTGGAGAATCTTCTGAAGAGTGATGAACACGATGATGACGATCCGTGAACATCATGAAGAAAGCAACGAAGTTCCGGTGATAAATTGATGAACGAGGCTGAAGATCTTGGTGAAGCGATGAAGAATCTTGACGCAGTTGAATGAGGATTTGAAGAAATTGACAAAGATCTGGAAATTGCATAAAGTTTGATGATGAAGATCCCTGGCAATCCCGGAGAACGAGATGAACATGGTGGAAAACGGAAAACTGAGGATCATCGGAGAAGATGACGACTGGTAGAGATTGAGTGAATTTTTGGAAAAAATGCAGTTTCCGGCGACGGTTGCGGTGGCCGGAGGTGGTTGCATGGCCGGCGGCAGGGTCTCCAGCGAAGGGAGTTAGTGGAGTGTGCGTTGGCACACATGCACGGAAGGGGAACGGTGGAGAGGACACGTGGGTAGTGAGCCACGCATGGAGGCCAAGTGTGGGAGAGAGACGATGGAGAGTGCCATGTGGCGAAGCTCTGAATAATGTGAAAATGAGGTGGCTCAAAAAATGTGAGTGGAAAATGATGTGTAAGGGAGAGAAATAGACATGTGGATGCTTTATATACGCGACACTTGGCACAGACTGGACTTGGGCCTCCAAAAACAAACCTGGCCCACGAAAATTGGATTAAGGACTCTGATCCAACTTGATTAATACCCTCAATTAAGACTAATGACTGCATCTAATGATTAAACCTAATTAAAACTCAATTAAAATGATGATTAATGACTAATGATGATTAAAAAAAAAGATCAATTAATATTCAATTAACCTAAACGAAAATTAATGCTAGTAATTAAAAACTACCAATCAATTCTCCTAATTAATCCTAATTAAAAAATGATTAAACTCTACTTAATCTTTATGAATTAATCCTAAAAGAAATTAAACTCTAATCAACTCTATTAATTCCTAAATCTATTAAAAATAGAAAAATATCTATTAAATCTATTAAAAACATTTAAAATCTACTTAATATCTAGAAAAAGAAATATCTATTAAAATTATTAAAAAAAAGAAATATCTATTTAAAATTCTAACAAACTATTAAAATCTATAAGAAAATATTAAAAATTCCTATTTAATATCTAGAAAAATCTATTAAAATCTATATAAACCTAATAAAATTCATATCTATAATATTCTAAAACCCAATAAACCTATTTAAAAATCTATTATTCTATTAATATCCTATAAATTCTAAAAGATACTATTAAAGCTAATATGATTTTAAAAACAACTAAAGGCCTTATTTAAATTCTAGAAAATATTAAACCTATTTAAAATCTATACAAAGGCTATTAAATCCTAAAAATGCAAACAAAGGCAACTGACCACAATAATAAAAAAGAGCACGAGACCAGATCGACACAAGCAGTGAACCCAAACACCGAAATCCTCCAAAATCACTGCGTAAGCTAAAAACGCCCAGGAAGCGCGTGACTTCTCAAAAATAACCTCCGATTATTCGAACCGGTCTGAAACGCCCGAAATGTGAAAACAGGGCTGTAATCCCGATAAAATCAACATGACTGGACAAATGCACTATATGCGGTATGCAAATGCGAATGCAAAATGCGTCGAAACATAAACCAAACATGGGAACCGGTTGGTCAAATTTTGGGGTGCAACAGAGAGAACCGGATATAAGAAACCGGGAGACACATGTGATGCAAAAATATGATGCAAAAAATGCGAAATGCGAATGAAATGATTTCATGGAATTCAAATATTTATGAATATTGCTGAATAACGAAGAAATTTTTATTAATTGAAAATAAATGGATTACAATCAAATATAAAGTTTTTTTAATGGAAACAACTAAACAAAAGCTAATAATGGCCCTAAGGAAGCATTATCCACAACTTTGACGAGTAGGCGGAGAATCGGAGGAAAATAAATCCTTGTAGAGTCTTCTCCTCTTATCAGAAAATCCTTCTTCGTTCCTCGACTGAAGCTGTTTTTGAAGTTCATCGTACTCGCTGACCATCACCTGGTATTTGTTCTTCCATGTTTCTGCTTCATGTTGAGCTTTCTTCAACGCAATCTTTAACATTTCAGCCTCGGACATGAAATATTGAACAGGTTCCTCTCTTGGAGGTAAAGGATCTTGGAGAGGATATGGCATCTTCAATTTGATAGCTCTTTCTCGGACCCACTGAAGGTATGTCTCCATGGAAATGCAATTTGGCCTACCCAGACTTTCTCGACCTTTCCTATGCAAGTGTCCCCAAGAAGATATAATTTGATCTTGAAGCTCTTTGTTGTCTTCGAAGAAGATCTTCTCTACGTAGATACTTTTAGGAGGTTCTTTCAAGGGATACCCTAACTGTCGGCGAGCTAGGACTGGATTGTAGCTTATTCCTCCATTAAAACCGAGTAAAGGCATGTTAGCGAAATCTCCACAACCATCAACAAGTAGTATTCCATCATACATACGGTTGTACCAATCAATATCGGAGTGAGTTAAACCCATAATCTTTTGTGACCAACGTCCTTGAGTGGGACTCGAAAAAGGATCGGACTTAGGCAAGTGCAAAATAAACCACTTGTACAATAATGGCACACAACAGGTAATCATCCCTCCACCATGAAGGTTTCGAAGATATACTGAATGATAAGTGTTACCCAATAAGGTTGGTACTGGATTCCTTTGCATGAAGATCTTGATGGGATTAAGGTCTACAAATCCTTCAAAACTAGGGAAAAGCAACGCTCCATAGATAAGCAAAGCAATAATCGTCTCAAAGGTAGGCATGCTTAGATGGTCGGCATAATATTGGGCCTTCTCCATTAGGGACTTTGTAGGTAACCCAAAAGTTTCACCTTTCTGAGTCATATTCTCCTTAATGTCAGATACCTTCAAACATGTGGCTTTAGCAATATTCTGTTCTTTAGGGTCCTTCTCCAGGAAAGGGAAAGGAGACTTATCCAGAATAGGTAACCCTACAAGCTGAGAATATTCTTCCAAAGTAGGTAATAGCTGATAATCGGGGAATGTGAAGCAATGATAGTCGGGATCATAGAACTGTAGCAAAACAGAAAGAAGTTCTTCGTTCATTTTATATTCCAACAGAGATAACAACCTTCCATACCGGTTACAGAATCCTTCTCGATCTTGGACTAAAGATCCTAGCTTCCTTAGGTCATCTAGCTTAAGACTTTTAAAAGTATATTTCAAAGTTTTTCTTCTATTGTAATCCATAATCCTGCAATATTCATAAATAAGATTTGAATTCCATGAAGTGTAATGAAATGTGATGCTTTTATGGATGCAATGCACATATATTCATAAGTCCTAGGTTAAAGGTATGTGCAAGGAGTTAGGGTCTACCCATCCCAATAAGGTATGTACTAAGGTTAGTTGTACCTACAGAACAAGGTTCTAAGAAGTGCCCAAAGTCATTGGTCCATCCTTCGGATATTATCAACTTTCCGACTAACTCGGGGGTTGATAATATTCTTGAGAGAACCTCTTTTGAGTGTAGCATCGCGTAGCAACTATTGTAGGACTACTCCCACATAGTTCCCGCACTACGTCCTATATAAGGCCAAGGTGGTGTTTAAGTAACTACGGTCCTCAATATCACAGACTCCAATCGAAAATAGTAAAAGTTTTCACGACTAACTCGATCAACCGAACCATTTTCGAAAGGGTCTGAACTGAGCGGTGATTCTCGAGTAATGTTGGTCGGGACTCACTCCCGGCAAGCCTCGTCGAATATCTCACCTTCCTATAATAAGGTCACTCAAGTCCGGGTTAGGACTTATCTCACAATAACAGGGTACCCCCCAAGCAAGGCACAATAATAATATATACAAGAGAATAAATCATAAAAAATATCATACATTAAACAAAATAGGGATAACCCTTAAAAGTTATGGCTCTCCCCAGTGAAGTTGCCATTTTCTGTTGCGGTGGAAATAGGATATCAAACTATTAATTAGTTTGAATCACAATTCTTAATTCACAACCGCTCTTTGATTTATCCGAAGGAAAAGGTCAAAAGAGGGAAAACCTATTTTTGCATCGTAAACACAATGCGGGGAGAGATCCTAGGTAAGGGGTTGGTTAAGCTTAGGGAAGGTACTAACACCCTAAACTTCTGTAGTACTCTACAGGAACCTTTTGTTTATTGTATGCTTTTTTATTTTGTTATCTGTTTGATGTATATACTGAGCTAAGGGATGGAGTGACCTAAAGACCTAAAGGTTAGTCCTAAGTTTACTCGGCAAGACGTCGCATCTTGTGCCTACGTATCCTGGATAGGGAATGGAATCAGAGTAATCGTAGTTCCCCTCGAAAGGGAGGTTAGAAACATCTTGACTGTGGTCAAGGTTTCAAGGGGAGTAAGCATTTCTTAAGGAAACGCTTACGTGGAGTTTTGAAACTCCTATTTCTATGTTGAAAAGTTGCATTAAAATTAGGGTTAAAATTAGGGATTTCATGACGGGAAACCCTAAAACAGAGTACGGCGACTCTTTGACCTAAAAGCTAGGATAAAGGGCTTTTTCGTCCACAACGGGACGCCTGGGCTAATAGGGTTTGAAAGGATAAAAAATTAAGGTTATTGACTCGGCGGTCAAACGGCTAGACCTAATCCTTCGGAAGGGAAAATAGCGGTAAAACATGCAAAACATGGCAAATTATTATATGGCGGAAATTAAAGTGCGGAAAGTAAAGAAAGCGATAAAAAAACATCGCGACGATCACTCGCGTAAATTACAAGTCACAAAAAAATGCGAAAAAATAAAATAACTGCGATCATGGCCTCGCATAAATTACATCCATGAAAAACAATACACAAGAATAATAAATTGCGACATGCCTCGCATAATTACAACCGAAAAAACTGAAAATACGATAAAATGCGAAATTAGTAACCAAGGACAAAAAAGGAGAAACAATGAAAGTTAGATGAAAATTAAACAGGAGAGGTTAGGAATTTTAGAAATTTTTTTAGGTGAGAAATTTAGTTTTAAGAAAGAAAAATTTAGGATTAAAGGAAAAATAATTTTAATTTTTATGTTTTAAAAGGTTGGCAATTTATTAAAAACTTTAAGTTATTTTAAAAAAGATTTTTAATTTTGGGAGAAAAAGTTCATTTGGTTAATATTTTTAAAGAAATATTCTAATCAACTTTTTAAAACAAGGTTCCTAATTACCTTTAAGAAAAAGTTTTTAAAAAAAGGTTTTAATTTTAACAAAGGGTTTTGATTTTTGAAACACAAAGGCTTTGACTTTCATCCTCAAAAAAAAAGTTAAGAATTTTACGAAAAAAGAAGAATAAAAATAAACAGGAAAAAAAAGTTAAAGAAATGAGAAATAATAAAAAAAAAAAGGGAAGGATAATGAAAGGGGAAGTGTCCGTTCACTTGGCCCATTAGAGTTGGATTTAATTCCCTTTTCGCTTTCTCATTTGACCCACTAGAGTTGACTTTAATTCCCTTTTGGCTTTCTCATTTGCCCCATTAGGGTTGGCTTTAATACCCTTTTGGCTTTCACCTTTTCTCTTCTTACTCTCCCTTATCCTGGAAATGGATTACGAAAAAAAACAAAAAAAAAGAAGAAATAACAGGCAATTAACGATGCTTACGGTGAGATTATTCAGATTCTTTGCTTTGGTTGAGCTTCTTCTGATTGAGATGATGATGAAGCCTCGAAGATTTTTGCTGATAAGTCGTGAGAACGACCGCCGTTTTTTCTTTTTGTCCTCTTCCTCTTTCTCAAATACAACTTATATTTATATAGGTAACAAATTAGGGTTAACTCTAACCTAATGCCCACTTTAAAGCCCAACTTAAATAATTAGGTAAAACTAAATAAAATTTAAACAATTTAAAATAAACTTAAAATTCTATTTATTTATACTAAACATTAAAAACATTATAAAACGAATAAAATCTTTTCTAATATTTTTAAATTTATGATTTTTGGATGTTTTTATGCATAAATTGGAAAAAAGTGAAAAAAATAATATTTTTTAAAAAATAATTTAAATAAAATACGAAAATAATAATTAAATAATAAAAAAAACTATTTTTGTTATTTTTTTTATGAAAATAGAAAAGTTAGAATAAAAATAAAAGAAACAAAACAAAAAGTGAAAAAGGTGGGATTCGAACTCTCGACCTCTCGCACTCACAACTCCTTACACACGGTCTCTTGCCAATTGTGCTATTTTATTCCTTTAAAATAAAGTGGCACTAGAAATCCTGTAAACTAAAAGAGCGCTCCACATGATATTTTCTTGCAACAATCAAACAACCGCACAACCCGTTAGTGGTTAGTTTAAACGCAATGCAAAATGAAATGGGATGCAAGATGAAACGACTAATCTTAGGGCAAAATTTGGGGTATTACAGTGTCTGTTTGGAACCATACCTCCAATGGGTTCGAAAGAGAGCCATCATACTAAGGATGCCTTATCCTAAACAAAAGCCTATGGCTTTGAAGGAAGAACGCACCTTGGTCTTCATGTCTGAAGAAGAAAAGCTGAAAATCGCTTTAGTCAAAGCGCGACAAACAGAAGACGCTTGGAAGCACAAGTATCAAGTGGTCGTTGAAGAGAATACAGAACTCCAGAAATAACTCCAGTTGAAAGACGAAGAAGTACTCTCTTGTAAGAAGAGGAAAGCATAAGAAGAACTTTTTTCTTCTAGTCCTCAATCTACTCCGTGGAAGTTAGTTATAGACAAGCTCATTCTTGAGAAGGCTCAGATGGAAAAAGAGATCGAGAAGCTCAACATGAGGCTGCTAGGGGAACCTTCTTAGGATTCATTAGCTGTTGTTTAACTTTAAGCTTAAAACTCTTGTAAGAGGAAACAATATTTTGTAATCCCATTTTGTTGATCAATGAATAATGACTTTTGATGTTTGTAAATATCTGAGTTCCATGACACCATGCGCATTTGCATTTGCATCTTTCTAACCATTCAAGGAAATTCAAACTTTTCTTTTGCAGACACAATATGGCACGACGAAGCATACTTCCTTTCCCAGATTTGAAGTTGGGCAATCTTCAGATTCTAGCAAGTCTTGTCGAGAATTCTGACGCTTTCATTGCAAAGTATGGAGACCTTCTACCGCTGCTGACTACTCGAGTTGACGAGAACATGTTGCAAGCTCTTGTTGAATTTTACCATCCAGGATATCACTATTTTGTCTTCCCAGACTTCCAACTGCTCCGAACCATAGAGGAGTACACTAGTTATCTGAAAATTCCATTGACTGTCACAACTTGTTATGGAAAGCCGAAGAGAGGAGATCTGGCTAAGGCATTACAACTTAGGCCCGAGGAATTACCCGCTATGAAAGCAAAGGGAGGCTTCTATGGAATGGAAGCGAGGCAATTGATGGAGATGGCCGAGTATCATTATGAGAATAGAAATTTGGGCATCTTTGAAGCAATTTTCGCATTCCTAATATATAGGTTGTATCTCTTCCCAAGCAATTATGACTTCATCAGCGAAGAGGCTATCCGTCTTTTCCTCATCATGAATCCGGTGAACACAATATTAGCAGACACATATGTGGTCATTCATCGCCACAAGCTATATGACCTTGGACAATTTTCATGTTGCCCCGCGCTGCTCAACAGATGGTTCACCTCCCATTTGCCTAAAACTCACATTCTCTGGAATTTCTATAGCAAGAGCGTGTGGATTGCAAAGCTTTCCGCTCTCCAACATCATGACATCACTTGGTATGATCCCAATATTGGTGGTATACCTATGATTCCCAGCTATGGGAGCTTTCCCAACGTACCTCTCGTTGGAACCAGAAGGGTTTTCACTTACAATCCTATACTTGCTCAACAACCATATGGATATTCAACCGGACCTGAGCCCGAGCCAGAATTGTTAAGGCCCTACTTTTGTGAAACAGACAGCAACCGAGAGTTAGAAGCTCGAGATGACTATGCTTCTAGGCACCCTCGCGTCCATGGGATAACGGCAATAGAAGGCATAAGCTGCTTAACTACAAGAGCCTATCTGCTTTGGCAAAGGAGATAGCATTGACAATGTTTTACACCCATGATTACGAGATGATAATGGAACCAGACATCCCTGTGAGTAGGGAAGAACTGAAGTATGAACTTCTCAAAGCACAACGCGAAAACGAGGACCTATGGGAAATCATCCGCCGAGATCGAGCTCGTAGAGAAACTCAAGAAGGAGAAGGATCATCTTGTTAGAATGATCATTGTTTCACCATTTCCTGTTTTCCCTAAAAAGGATTGTAATCCCATGTTGCATTTACTTTCACTTCTTGTTGTAAGAAAGGTCTTTCTTTTCAGCAAGAGCAATCTATTGTAATAGACTTCAAATCATCAATGAAAAACATTTTTAAAGCATGTTGTTACATGTTGTTCCAACTTTTTTTTGTTTGTAAATAAAATTTTCTTTTCCTTGAATGGTTTGTGCATTTGCATTCGCATCTCATCCTGCATTGGTCTTGCATCCGAGTTTCGCAGCTCATCCTTTGTTCTTGTAGAGAAAAGAGAGAAAGGAGTCACGCTGAATTCTCACAAATACAACACTCGATCCAGAGCTCAGAAGAAGATGGCTGATAATGATCAGAGGTTCGACCAAATGGACAACGACATTGAAGGAATCAAGGGTGACGTCTGCCAGATTATGGAAGTTCTCAGTATAATCAAGGCAAAGATGGACACACAGTCTACGGTAATCTCCGAAGTCGCCACGGAAACGACCAACGTCACGGTAGCTCCAGTTACCACTGCAGAATTTCCCTATGGCATGTCTCAGGATTTCGTGCCACCATTCAGCAATGTACAATCTTCAAGTTTTCAGCCACTGTTTGATTTAACAATCAGGAATCCTATTTTATCTCAGGCGGGTGGACCAACTACGGTGCCACCTGTTTTCCACAACCAACAACCTATCTTTGACATACCCGACGGTTCTGAAGTCGAAGATGAAAAGCATGAAAAACTGAGGGTAGAGATGGACATCATGGCTAAAAGGATGAGAGCCATCGAAGGAAGCAATGTTTTCGGATCAGATGCCAAAGACATGTGTCTGGTGTCCGGTTTGGTATTCCCCCAAAAATTCAAGATGCCAGTTTTTGACAAATACGAGGGAACTACTTGTCCCAAGGTACACCTGATCATGTACTACAGGCAGATGGCTCCGCATATTGAAAACGACAAGCTTTTGGTGCACTGTTTTCAGGACAGTCTTAAAGGAGCATCAACTAAATGGTATCTCAGCCTGGATCAAGCAAAGATCTATGGTTTTCAAGATCTTTCAGATGCCTTCATTCAACAATATAAATACAACATGGACCTGGCTCCAGACCGCCGTCAGCTCCTCAGCATGACACAAAAGAGCACCGAAACCTTCAAAGAATACGCGCAAAGATGGCGCGGGACTGCTGCTCAGGTGGAGCCACCCCTTACTGAAAAGGAATTGGCAGACTGGTTTGTAGATACGGTCAGACCAGAATTCTATGAACGATTAATCAGCAGTGTCATGACCAACTTCTCTGATATCGTAGCAGTGGGGGTCAAGGTTGAAGCTGGTTTAAAAAGTGGGAAAGTGGCTACTCCAAATACTAATTCAAGCATCAGTGCTGCAAAGAAGCCATCCAACAACTCCATAAAAAGAAGGAGGGGGACGTAAGTATGGTAACATATAGAAAGAAGGCGCAAAGTTCCAGGAACCATCGCCAGCAATATCATCCACCATCATACATAGCAGCTGTGACTCTAGTTTTTCAACAGTCATCGCAGCAGGGTCCTCAGCATGGGGCATCAAGCAATCAACAACAATATCATTCCAGCAATCAACAACAGTATCCTTCTAACAATCGACAACAGTATCATCAACAACAGGGTCAGCAACCTCAAACTAGGGCTCCAAGGGCAAATTACCAGGCAAATCGGCCAAAAATACAGCCTATTCCAATGAGTTACACTGATCTATTCCCAATGCTGATAGAAAGAGGTTTGGTCAAGACAAGGAAATTAGGTGCTCCACCTAATCCACTTCCATTCTATTACAATGCCAATGCCCGTTGTTTATTCCACGAAAATGCTCCGGGCCACGATCTTGAAGGTTGCTTCGCGCTCCATCACCTCGTTCGAGAGTTAATCGAAACAAGGATTTTGTCTTTTGAGGACAACCACCCGAACATAAAGAATAACCCTCTACCAAATCATGGTGGAGTAAATGCTATTACTGAAGAAGGGGAAAGGTCTGAAGATAAGACAGTTACTACCATTGATGAGATCAAGGTACCATTGGTGGAGCTACACAAACGTCTTGCGCAAGCATGGGCACTTAAGACATCTCATGAGAATTGCGAACAATGCATGCTGAACCCAAAAGGTTGTGACCTTGTGAAAAAAGACATTCGAGCAATGATCGAACAAGGGATGATAGAGATTGCTCGCAGGAAGAAAGAGGAAGATGTGGCAGTCATTGAACCCATGTTTAATATGCCTGAAGAGCCTAGCAAAAAGGCTGTTTTCAGAAACAACAACAACAAAAACGTCCGGTCAGTGTTCCGCAACGATGCACCCCCGAAATTTGGGAGAGAACAAGTTAGATTCGAACCAAGGGGAGGATATGGACCTCACCCAAGGGCCATAACACCGAAACAGGATCATTCATGGTGCGAAGGAATTTTCAAAGAAAGGAAGCTGGTAAATGTAGCTAATATTGTCGGTGGAAGTAGGATGACCCGGAGCGGTCGCATATGTCAACCACAGGCAAATAATGCGGTTCCTCCGCCAGCAATTTCCATTCCAAAAGCCGGAGTTCCTCAAAAATCCATTCCAGAGGTAGTCGTCACTAAGGAACCTTTGGTCAAAGGAAAAGAGAGCCTAAAAAATGATGAAGAAGAGTTTCTGCGAATCATCCGACGAAGTGACTACTGGGTGGTAGATCAACTGAATCAGACGCCATCTAAGATCTTAGTCATGGCATTACTCTTAAGCTCTCCAGCACATCTCCAGGCTTTGCTAAAGATCTTGACGCAAGCCCACGTGACCAAAGACATTACAGTGGGGCAGTTTGACTCCATTGTGGCAAACATCACGGTCTACAACACTCTAAGGTTCGATGATAATGATCTAACAACTGAAAAACGTAAGCACAATCATGCTCTGCATGTGTCGATCAAATGCGAAGAAGATACATTGTCTAAGGTGCTTGTTGATACAGGATCCACACTCAATGTGATGGCGAAAAGGACACTAGCCAAGCTAGCTTACCAAGGTGCAAATATGAGGCCAACATCTCTCGTAGTGAAGGCGTTTGATGGGTCTAGAAGAGCTGTGATAGGGGAAGTTGATCTTCCTATCATGATAGGACCGCAGATCTTTGAAGTCACCTTTCAGGTGATGGATATCAATTCGGTTTACAGCTGTCTACTGGGGAGGCCATGGATACATGCAACTGGCGCTGTAACCTCTACCCTCCATCAGAAGATGAAGTTTGTTGTGGACGATTAGTTGGTTACTGTTCACGGAGAAGAGGATCTAATGGTGAGTAATTTATCCTCATTTTGATACATCGAAGTTGACGAAGATTCCCTTGAAACAACCTTTCAAGCGCTAGAGATAGCCCATGCTGTTCTAGTCGACGAATTTGACATAACTCGTGGTCCATCCTTCACCTCTGTTCAGAGTATCAAGGTGGAGCTAAAAGCTGGAATCCCGTTGGGATGGGGGGAGATCATTGAAGTCAATGCTCGAGCGAAGAACGATCGACAAGGGTTAGGTTACAAACCAACTCTAGAAGGCGAGCCGGAAGAACGCACCATGAGGAATAAGTCTTTGAAAGAAATATTTACCAGTGGTGGAATACAAATCAACGCTATCATTGCTGAGGATGAGGATTGCAATCTAGATCATCTGATAACTTGGGGAGGAACAACTTTACGCAACTGGGAGGCTGTGGAAATTCCTGTCTTTTTACCTTTAGAGTAATTCATTTTGCTTGTTAGCTTTGTGTTTTCTTTAAAATTCCTGGTCTTGCTCAAGGCCTGCGAATTATTTTGTATTGGGCCACTTTGCAATTTGAAAATCTATGAATAAAAAGTGTTTTTGTTAAAACTCTTGTTTATTTATTGCTCATCATTTCCACTCTTTTTGTTAAAAGGAAAAATGGCAACTCTTTTTGAAAAAAGTAAAAGCAACCCTTCATCTGCATATCTGTGTGTGTGTGTGTCAAATTATTCCCAAAAATAAAACATGCAGAATACCTCCATTAACCACAGAATCCCATGATCCTTCGGTTCCTTCTACTAGTGGTTCATTTGTCTTCCAAGCTGAAGAAGAGAATGATGAAGAATTAGAAGTCCCAGAAGAGTTGAAGAGGATGACTAAATACGAAGATGTTTATCTCTAGCCGTACAAAAAGCAGATTGAGGTCATCAACTTGGGATCCGAAGAGGCAAAAAGAGAAGTCAAGATTGGGGCATCATTGGGGCTAGAGATCAAAAGCAGGCTGATAGCACTCCTCAGCGATTATGTCGACATATTCACTTGGTCTTATCAAGACATGCCAGGGTTGGATACCGACATTGTTATGCACAAGCTCCCCCTGAAGCCAGAGTGTCCTCCGGTCAAGCAAAAACTTTGCAGATCAAGACCAGACATGGCTCTTAAAATCCGAGACGAAGTCAAGAAACAGATTGATGCAGGCTTTTTAGTGGTATCCAAATATCCAGAGTGGGTGGCAAACATCGTACCAGTCCCAAAGAAGGATGGCAAAGTCAGAATGTGCGTCGATTACAGGGATTTAAATAAAGCAAGTCTGAAGGACGATTTCCGTCTACCACATATCGACATTTTGGTGGATAATACAACTAGTTTCGCAGTATTCTCATTCATGGACGGATTTTCTAGTTA
This sequence comes from Lathyrus sativus, assembly GCA_963859935.3. Lineage (NCBI taxonomy): Eukaryota > Viridiplantae > Streptophyta > Magnoliopsida > Fabales > Fabaceae > Lathyrus > Lathyrus sativus. The sequence goes on from OZ012737.1 coordinate 289,922,190, forward strand.
TAATCATATAAAAATGGACCCAGCCGACATGGAGAAGACAACCTTCATCACACCCTGGGGCACCTATTGTTATAAGGTCATGCCTTTCGGTTTAAAGAACGCAGGGGAAACGTATCAGAGGGCCATGGTCACACTCTTCCACGATATGATGTACAAAGAAATTGAAGTATATGTGGATGACATGATCGCAAAGTCTCAAAGCGAAGAAAACCATTTGGATCATCTGTTGAAGCTATTTGAAAGACTCCGAAAGTATCAACTAAGGTTAAACCCAGCAAAATTCACCTTCGGGGTTCGCTCAGGCAAATTACTAGGCTTCATCGTTAGTCAACGAGGAATTGAAGTAGACCCCGACAAAGTTAAAGCAATCCAAGAGATGACTGCTTCTAAAACAGAGAAACAAGTCAGAGGTTTCCTCGAACGTTTGAATTACATCTCCAGGTTCATCTCCAATCTAACTCCTACTTGCACGCCGATCTTCAAGTTGTTACAAAAAGATCAGACGGTGGTATGGAACGAAAGCTGCCAGTCCGCATTTGAGAAAATCAAACAGTATTTACAAGAACCTCCAATGTTGATTCCTCCTGTGCCTGGAAGGCCTTTGTTCATGTATATGATAGTACTAGAAGATTCAATGGGCTGTGTCTTGGGCCAGACTGATGAGTCGGGGAAGAAAGAGCATGCAATCTACTATCTGAGCAAGAAGTTCACCAATTACGAGAGTCGTTACTCTCCCCTAGAGAAAGCCTGTTGTGCCTTAGCATGGGTTGCCAAGCGTCTAAGACAGTACATGATCTGCCACACCACAATGCTGATTTCTAAGATGGACCCCATCAAGTACATCTTTGAAAAACCAGCTCAAACGGGAAGATTGGCCAGATGGCATATGCTCTTATCAGAGTATGATATTCAGTATGTTGCTCAAAAGTCTATCAAGGGAAGTGTCTTGTCAAAACACCTTGAGAGCATCCTATGGAAGATTATCAACCACTTAAGTTTGAGTTTACTAATGAAGATGTGATGTACATTCAGCGCACGAAACCAGAGCCTGGTTCTGAAGAAGGTCCCGAGCCCGGATCTCGGTGGGAAATGATGTTTGATGGAGCGTCAAACAAAAACAGACATGGTGTGGGAGTTGTCTTGAAAAATCCAACCGGAGGGTATACTGCCGTCACAACCCAACTTTGTTTCTCGTGTACAAATAACATAGCCGAGTATGAAGCCTGCATCTTAGGATCGGAAGCTGCTATTGATCTTCGCATCAAAATCTTGGAAGTAATTGGTGATTCTGCTTTGATGATCTATCAGCTCAAAGGATAATGGGAAACCAGGGATGAAAAGTTGATCCCTTATAGAACTCATATCCTAGAGATGGTTGGATATTTTGATGAAATTACCTTTAAGCATGTACCAAGAGCGGAAAATCACATCGATGATGCATTAGCCATGATGACATCAATGTGGAAGCTCCAGTTTGTTAATGAGGCGCCTCTGATTCGCATTGAAAGAAGGACAGTACCCGCGTATGTTATGACAATAGATAAAGAAACTGATGAGAAACCGTGGTTCCACGACATCAAGAACTTTCTTCAAAATCAGGAATATCCAGCTGACGCATCCAGAATTGATAAAAGAGCCATACGAAGATTGTCGGCTAAATTCTTCATCAGCAATGGTACCTTGTACAAAAGAAATCATGACCTAGTTTTACTTCGATGTGTCGATGAAAAAGAAGCAAATCTCATAATGACCGAAGTGCACGAAGGAACATTCGGTACCCATACCAACGGCCACGCCATGGCTAAAAAGATCTTAAGAGCGGGTTACTTTTGGTTAACTTTGGAGACGGACTGCATCCTCTTCGCTCAGAAATGCCATAAATGCCAAGTCTATGCTGACAAAGTGCATGTCCCTCCACATCCTCTCAATGTGATGACGTCACCATGACCCTTTGCAATGTGGGGCATAGACATGATTGGGGCAATAGAGCCAAAAGCTTCCAACGGCCATCGCTTCATCCTTGTTGCAATTGATTACTTCACCAAATGGGTGGAAGCAACATCGTATGCGAACGTGACAAAACAAGTGGTTGCTCGCTTCATCAAAAAAGAAATCATCTGTCGATACGGTATTCCTGACTAGATCATTACTGAAAATGGGTTGAATCTAAACAACAAAATGATGAAGGAACTCTGTGACGATTTCAAGATCAAGCATCACAATTCGTCTCCTTACAGACCCAAGATGAATGGCGCAGTCGAAGCTGCAAACAAAAATATCAAGAAAATAGTACAGAAGATGGTCATAACATACAAGGATTGGCACGAGATGTTACCATTTGCTCTACATTGATACCGAACATCGGTGCGAACTTCAACAGGAGCAACTCCCTTTTCCTTAGTATATGGGATGGACGCTGTGCTGCCCATCGAAGTCAAAATACCTTCTCTAAAGATCTTGATGGAAGTCAAGCTAGAGGAAGACGAATGGATAAAAGAAAGGTTCGACATAGTCAGATCTATCAACAAAGAATGATAAAGGCGTTCAACAAGAAAGTTCGTCCCAAAGAGTATAGGGAAGGAGAGCTTATGCTTAGAAAAATCCTACCAACTCAAAAGGATATGCGCGGCAAGTGGATGCCCAATTACGATGGCCCCTTCGTTGTAAAAAATGTCTTCTCCAGAGGATCTCTAATTCTTGAAACCATGGATGGTGAACAACTCAAGTACCCTATCAACTTAGATGCAGTGAGAAAGTACAATGCCTAAAAGTAGAAAACCTAGAAAGGAGATTCCAGTGCTTCAGCAAGACGGAAGTCCAAGGATTGAAAGCTGACAAACGCCGGGGCAAAGTCTTGTGCAAGGTGTTAGAAGAAATGTCAACGTCTGTCATTCTCGTCAGAAGCAGCAAAGCAAATGAACTGATAGTTAAAAGGACCGAATTATTATGGGATTCTGAAACCCTTTCTGTTTGCCATTTTTTCAAATGTATAAAGTTCCTGAGGCTTTGCCCTTTGTAAAGTTCTCGTCTATCAATGATATCAGATTTTGGCCAATCATTGTTATGATCTTCTGTTTTTGTTATGCAATTTCACTTATTTGTTAATAAGGATTTTTTCGAAAGCAAAGTGTTTGAAAAGCTTAAATTTTGTTTTAGAAAGAAAAAAAACAATTTGACAAAAACGATTGAAGAATTCTAGAGGTAATCTTATAACATTACGCAGTTCTCAAGCCGTGAAAGTTTGCTGTTACCTTTGACCAAACTAGATGCGTCCGACAGCAATTCCTGCTCTTAAGCCAGGACTTCTCCTCTATAGGATTACGAGGATATTGTCTGGGAAGATTGTTATCTACGCCAAAAGAAAGTGCCGTCTAACCTGGAGCAATTGAGACTCAACGTGACGAGCTCCCTCTGTGTTTGCCTTGTTTTGCTTTCCTTTTTTGCGGGTCGGTCTGCATACAACATCATATCAGCATACGCATTGGTTTGCATGTGGCTTCGGTCTCTGTTTGCTTGGCTGTTGCCTTTAAGATCCTTTGCTCATTACCTCTATCTTTGATCTGTTACCGCAAATTTCGCTTCGAGGTTGACACCCCAAGGTTGCTAGTAATCCCGGGATTACTATCTTCTCTGGGAAGCTGGTGGTGACTAGCAGTATCCGATTTACACAGATGGGCGTTTGTTACCAATGTTTATCTCTGATTTGGTTGTCACCAATAATCTTTGAAAGTCTAGTAGTTACTAGCATTGTTTAAAACCAATTATGGTTGGTGTCTCGATTTGGTCGTCACCAACAATTTTTCCAAACCCAATTGTCACTAACTCTGTTATAAAGAAACCAATCGTCATTGGAGTCCTTTTGATTCGGTTATTACCAATCTTTGCTAAAATCTAGTGGTTACTAGTATTGCCTTTGAAACCAATGATCATTGGTACTTGGGTTGGTTGTTACCAAAACTTCCTAAAAGTACAATGAGTATTGGCGTCGCCTGGAACCAGTTGTTATTGGTACCTTTTGATTCGGTTATTACCAATCTTTCTGAATCTAGTGGTCACTAGCATCGTTTGGAAAATCTAGTGGTTACTAGCATTATCCAGAACCAGTTGTTATTGGTGCACTTATGATTTGGTCGTCACCAGTTGGCCTAAGTCCAATAGTTATTGGCATCGCTTAAATCGGATTGTTATCATCACTTTGGTATGATTGTTAGCAAACCCTTTGAAAATCCAGTATTTATTGGTATTACCCAAATCCAATGGTTATTGGTCTCCTTGGACTCGGTCGTTACCAATCTTCCCAATTAAATCTAGTGGTTACTAGCATTATCTAGAATCAATTGTTATTGGTATACCCCGATTTGGTCATCATTAGTCCCTTCTAAGTCCAGTAGTTACCGACATTGCTTGAAAACTAATCGTTTTTAGTACCAAAAGTTGATTGTTACCAACTTCCCTAGTTGAAGTCCTGTATTTTATCAATGCTACTTAGAATTCTCATTTGATTATAACTTTTGGATTGGTCGTCACCATCATCACCAGTAAGTCTAGTAAAAACTAACACCGCTTGAAACTGTTTGTTGTTCTGGTCGTCACCGGTTTCCTCATTGAAGCTTTTGCTTTCCCTAGTCGAGTCTTGGAGAACTAGTGGATACTAGCTTCCCCGGCGCGTCTAGTCTTGTTTCTAACCTTTTCCTGAAGATCCCATTTGAACTCTTCGTTATAGGAAATTTCTCATTTGGTTATCCCCAGTGAGGTTCGTGTCTCCGTTTCATCTTTTCCCCGGTAAAGATTTGCTTCCCTAGTGGAATTGTCCCCAGCGAAGTTTTCCTCAGTGGATTTCTTCCCCAGTGAGGTATGTATTTCTTTTCTTTCGTATCCCCAGTGAAGAATCGCCTTCTTCCTCGGTGGTGTGTTCCATTTTCCCTAGTGAAGATGTGTCTTCCCTGATTGGAATTTGTGTCCCCTGTGTGAAAGATTCCCTTGAACAACATCTTTAGTCATGTTTGAATTATCTTGCTTAATTTGCCTTGGATCTTTCCCCAGTGTGTTAAGTCCCTCGTGAGTGGTTACTCGTCGTATTGTCGTTCTTTTATATTTGCTCGTGTGTCTGCATCTGTCTTACATTCAAGCATCATAAAACACCATTTAGAACTCATTGCATTTCGGTATTGGTCCTTTTACATATCATCGGATCTAAGGGACAAAATTTTGGTATTGGTCTCCACTACACAACCACCATCCTAATCATAGGGTTTTACTCGGACTCGGGTGTAGAGCCATCTCACAAAATAACCATAAGCAGAACAACCCAACAATGCCACAAGCACAAGTAATCAAGATAAGGATACAAATAAAAAGCAAGAAGAATATAAAAAACAACAAGCTAACAACTCGAACTAAGATAGGTTCGACTCTCTCTTGCATGGAGCAAATTTCCCCTGCAGAGTCTCCAGCTGTCGCACCTCGAAAAATTCTTTTCGAAAACGCGACCCTCACGCAAAAGGCACGAAAATGCAGTTCGACAGAGTCGCCACCGAACTTTATTCTTCCCGAATGAACGGGAGAGGAAAATATCGAGAAAACCTCAAAAAAGGAAGGAACACGGCCGTCGCAACCATATTCCTGGGTTCGGGAGTCGGTTACACGAGGGGAAGGTATTAGCACCCCTCACGTCCGTTGTACTCAACGGGAACCTCTTAATTCTAGTTATGATGAAAGTTAGCTAAGCTTAGTTCTTCTCTTCTCAATACTAAATACTAAAATAACACTATAAAGGGATAAAGATTATAAGCGGAAAGGGGATGGTTAGAGGATAGGGTGCTCGCCAAGGATTGGGGCCCTTGTGCCTACGTATGCTCATTCGGACGAGAATGAGAAATCAGAGCTCTCGTAGTTCGACTACGGGAAAGGATGGGGGGAAACGGAAGATGGAGGGGATTGTGCTAGCCAAGATCATCGCAATCTTGTACCTACGTATCTTGTATTCAAGGATGAATAAAGAATCAGAGCACTCGTAGTTCGTGGTAACAACCACGAAAATAGATGGGATTAAATTGGTTTGAAGGGTATGAATGACGATTACTCGAAGCTTAAGAAAGGCTTCTCAGACCCAAGTAATCGGGAGAGCGAACCAAAGACTTGGAACTCTCTCTTTTTCATCTTGAAAAGAAAGATTGTACTTGAAAGTGTGAAGTTGATCGGATGACGACTACTTGAAGCTTAAGAAAGACTTGTCGGACCCAAGTAATCGGGAGAGCGAACCAAAGACTTGGAACACTCTCTTTTTCATTGTGAAAAGGAAGGTTGTTTGAATGGGTGAGGTTGATCGGATGACGACTACTTGAAGCTTAAGAAATACTTCTCGGACCCAAGTAATCGGGAGAGCGAACCAAAGACTTGGAACACTCTCTTTTTCATCGTGAAAAGAAAGTTGTTTGAGTTTGAAATGGTGTTTGGGAATGAGTAGTTGAATGATGATTGGACGATGTCGGGTTGTTAATGTTATTTAAAGGCGTCAATTGCTCACACACGAATAAGATAACTCGCATCCAAACAACCGAAAGCAAGATCAAAGGCTTGAACCCACTCTTTACACCTTGAAAAGAATTAAATAGTTATTAATTAATTGATAGTTTGTTACGAAAATCCGCTTGACGTTGGATCAAGGGTTTGACTTATTATCGCGTGCAAAGCGTGTAATGGACATGGTTTGAGAAACGGGACCGACTTGACTTACGCATCAAGGGTCGAAATGTGCAATAGGTTAATGGCGAATGCGTATGAGCACTCGAGTTACAGGGTGTTTGAAAATGGCTCGATGACGAATCGAGAATTAGTTTGAAAATAGTTTGATCCGCTCTAATCCCTATGGGTGCTCCTAGGAGATAAATTAATAATCAAAGAAATACGAAACATACATCGGAATGGGAGAGGGGTACATGTAAGTTATACGGGATTGCACGAAATAAAGGGGTCTCATTGTCAGCTAGCCCAAGAGAAAGCCGTGTGTGTGCATTGTGTTCTAAACTACACCTTGAGCAAAGTCGGGTACAAGCTCGATGTTAGGGTTCCTACAAATGACCAATGATCCAACAGTCCACCAATTTGGCTTTTAGGATTTCGATAGTTTATTATGTGTTTTCGAATATTGGTGAATAAGAAAAGAATGAGTATGAACAATATGAATATAGCAAGATAATATAACAATAATATCCACAATAATATTTGACAGAAATTAAAGTTAGTGGCTAGTTTGATTACGAATTAAATAGGGGCAAATGTAATGCTAAACCATCGTAGCTCGACTTATAATGAAAGTCGGCCTATAGGAGGTCGCATGAGTTGATATATGTGCTATGAACAAGATGGAGAAATGATAGTGAGATTCATTCACCAATTAAATCGTGTCGCACAGACAGGTTCTCGTCTTAATCGCAAACAAAATGTCGATTAATTTAAGGTAGCCTATCACGATCCCAAAGTAGGGAAAACGACCACATGGTCATTCTCCATAGATTTGAAATCGGGAAGGTTATTGACTTCGATACACGACGCTTACGAATCGGAAGACATCATCGATCGGAAAAACTGAATAAAAATGGAAATGAATAAGAAAATGAAAATAAAAAATGAAATAGTCTCGAATAAATCATAATCTATCAATAGTTTGACCGATAATAATTATTAAAAATCGTCATTAACCAAAATGAGTTATGTTGCACCCCAAATTTTGACCCCTTAGATGCTCATCATCATTTTAGGATCATATTCATTCGATTATCTAACCATAACCTATTTCAAGTTTGTGTTTGTTAAGATACAGGAATCAGGGTTTTTACAGCCGAAATCGAGGTTTCGAGGGTTAATCAGTCAATGTTTTGGATTGGTTCTCCTTGAATTGAGTCTCCACATCATCAAATGTACTCCATTGGATCAAGTATGAATCCAATTTGAGGTTGTCACCCGAGGATCAAGAACAGTGCAGTTCAGGATACCCGTTTAGGGTTTTCGATCAGGAAAAGTCAATTGTGGTTTAAATTTTGATTTAAAAGGTGTTCCAATGGTGGGATCATGGTCCATGAAAGTTCCTATGGCTTAGTAAAGTCTACTCAAGAAGTTTCAAGGCCTCAAAATACCCGGAACATCAACAGTCGACTCGGTAGTCACCGATTGATCGTACGGTTGACCGAAAAGTCAACTCTTCATTCATAAGGAATTTGACTTCAAGATGTGAATAAAAAATGTTCCTTATGTCATATTACACCTGTCCATAAAATTTCATGACCATTGGATCAAGGGTTGAGGAGTAATTGCAAAAGTCTGATATTAGGGTTTTGAAAGGGGCAAGACCATAACTCCTCAACCACACATCCAATTAAGTTGGTTCAAAACTCATTGGAAAGCTTTTGACAAGTCCTACAAATGTCCCAAAGTGGTCCATGCTCAGAAAATGCATAGATTTGGAGTTATGACCAAATTCATTTCAAGAAGGGAAATAACTTAGAAAAATTCTAAGTTATTTGGCCTTTTAGGTATGTTTTTCAGCAACTTTGAGAGGTCTTTTGACCTAGTTTCAGTGGGAATTTGGAAATATCAAAAACATGAAAGTTTTAGAGCTACATGAGAGCTTTCTAAAATATGGTAGAACTCCTCAATAGCATTTGTGAGCTGAGAGTTATGGATCATGGAAGTTGAGGCTGCCACACTTGAAGACACCACTTCAACTCTTTCCAAAATTCAAATTTCAACAACTTGGGCCATCCTCAACCATTGGATCATGATCCATTCTGATAATGTGAAGCTTAGATGAAGGGAAAACCAGAAGAAAAGAAGGATTAATGGAGTTTGCAAATTGCAAGCAAGTTGCTAATATAATAATCATTTAAAGGAGGAAGAAAGAGAAACTTTATGGAAGGTTTATGCAGCTGCAGTCCCCTACTCTCATAGCCTCACTTCATTCACCTCATCCCTATCATTTCACTTGATTTTTGCCCTTCCTTGAGTCCAAGAACTGAGGAGAAAACCTGCCACATGATCTTGGCAAGATTTTCTTCAAAATCTCCTTCCAAAAATGGAAAAAACCAAGGCTGCCCTCACCCCCACTCTCCCTATAAATAGAGGCCTTTCTCTATGTTGTTAACCACACCAGAGCTATCAAGAATACACAGTAACTCATAGCTCTCTCATCTCCTTCCTTGCTTGAAAGTGCATTTTCTCAAAATCACCAAAATCCACTATTTTGCACTTTTCATACCATTCCTTGCTCCAAACACCAAAAAACTTCAAAGACCACATACACACCCTTAAAATGGCTATTTGAAACTGTTCCCATCATTAATTTCATCAAAAAACTCATCAATCTAAAAGTCAACCTTCATACCTCCATATTTTGACTTTTATGCACTTTGGGAGCCAAGTCTTTACTTAAGGCCTTTCCTACCACTTCAACACCCCCAACATCTCATATCTATCTTGTTTCAACTATCCAAAAGCTCAAAAACCAGGTGGGAGTTGGTTTACTCAAACTGTTCAAGAAAGTCACTTATTGCTTCAAGAGGAAGTAAGCTCCAAGTTTGTGCCAAAGAAGAGGATCTCTGGGTTTCTTTGCTTTCTAGCTAGTTCAAGAAGGTCTACAAGAGGTATGTAATGCTAAGCCTCATCATTATACATCACATTGTCATGTTTTGTAAATTTGAAGTTCTGTTTTGAAAACCATGGTCATGCTGTCCCAAAATTGCTTTTTGTCAAGAGCTTGTGTTTATTGCAATGTTTCTGCTTTTGTTAAAGTATAATACTTATGAGTGATATGTATTGATGATATCTGTCAAGAATGAGCTTTGTATATTAATTCTAACAGTTTTGAAGAACTTGTCCACAAGAGTAGCTTTAGAGGTCTTAACATGAAATATTGATGTGCTTGATACAAATCTATCAGCTCTTGTTATTTATTATATCTGAATAGTTTGTTAGTTATTTCATGAGGTTTCCCTGCCCATAGGTCATGTATGAATCTAAGGTGGCTTTTGTTTCACAGTTGTGATGTTTGTTTCAATTGCCATACCATTTTCATGAATGTTGTGCCAAGATGTTATGTGCCTGCCTGTTTCACATTCAACTGTAATGTTTCATACTGTGATTTGTTGCATCCCAATTGTTTGAACTGTTGGCTTGTTCTGGTGTGGTCTTGCTTGTCTTAGTTGAAACTTATTGAAATTGATAAAAACATGAAGAATTAGCTGATAGGATCTGCTGTGAGGTATTTTGCTTTTAAGGCTGTCAAATGTTTGTAACTATTGCAAGATGCATTTTGAATTTGAGGCTCACCATGAATCATACCATAACATGCTGTATCATTTCTGTCATAAGGTTGTTGATGATTGTTACCACATAACTTGTATCTTGTATGATCAGCCTGCTTTCCATTTTTCAAAACAGCCCTATGAGTATACCAATTTTTGTGTTAAGCTACTTTTGATTGATTTACAAGTTTAGGACCATTAGATAACATGATTAGAAGTTGTGTGTGGTATTTGCATGACCCAACCTGCCCTGCATTTTCAAAACAGTTGTCCACTTTCAAACTTGCATTTTCAAAGCTTTATATCACCAACAACATGTCCAGTTCTGTTTCAGTTTGTTTCTCATTGATCTATGAGCCTAGAATCATCATTTAACATGTTTTAAGTTTGTGTGCGATGCATAACTGTCTTGAATATGCCATGACCTATCCTGCTGCATAATGAGCTTGACTTGCATTTCATGAGTGCCAACATGCCAAATCCAGTTTTGAGTGATGTATGGTTAAATTTTGAGCATGAAAGTTTCAGTTAGCATGATTGTGATGTGTGTGTGCTAATTTCATGACCTGAATCCATACAATCTGAACTGTGACAACTTGCATTCAACAATTTTGTATTCACAGCGACACACAACATACATTTTCCATGCTTGAAACATTTTTGAGTAATTCTTGACCATGAAATCATCTGTTGACACATTTGAAAATTGTATGTAATGTGCATTTGATCTGAACCTATTTCATTTGAGCTTTGACAGTCTTACACCTTCATGTCATATTTGCAACCAATATACCTTTTTTTGTTTGGAGTAATTTGAACTGATCCCTGAGCATGGAATCATCTGTTAAGCATATATTTGATGTGTGTGTATCATTTACATGACATGAAACCACCCATTTTGAACTGAACTAGCTTGCATCATCCTCTTGCTGTCAAACAACTTTTTTTTGCAAATCACAGCTGCACACACACCATACATTTATTCTGTTTAAGGTATTTTGGATTATTTCATGAGCATTAGATCATTTGACAACATGATTAGGGCTTGTACGTGTGTATGAACTAGACCTCACTTGAACTGTGCCAATCTGTACCCTATCCTACACTTTGACAGCCTGCTCATCTTCATGATTTTGCAATTAGTTGAGCCATTTCCATTTATGTTGATCTGTGACTGAGCCTTATGTGTGCAAATCATCTGTTAACATGATTTTAGTTTGTACACCATGATTGTTTGCTGAGATTGAGCTCTGTTTGTACTTTGGATGCCATTATGCAACTCAAAATGACAAAATGCATTCTTCAACTTCACATGGCATTTTAATTTCAGTTCTGTTGTTGGTGCATTATCTTGGAATTTGGTTGTTACCATCTTGTTGTTCATTAGATTTTAGGTAAGTTAGGGTGAGATTTCATGAAATTGGATGTTTGATTTGATCAAAGTTTGAGATATAGCCATTTTGTCCTTTTGATTGGAAATCTGGACAGCATAACCACTTTGCCTTGACCTACTGCTTATTTGCTGTTTTTGATCAAACTTTGATCCCTTCAAATCCCACATTTGAGACCAGCCACAATTTGTGTATGTTGTAACTGTTGGCTGTTTGGATTTAATAGTTTGATTTTTGTCTTGAAGTCATTGATTTTGTTGTTTGAGAGCACAAAGTTTACCATTTTGCAACTCACCAGCCAATATGTTGCCTTGATATATTATGAACAAGCTTTTTAATGAGACACATCCCTTATCACATTCAGAGTGTGCTCCAACTTTTTTCTGCTTTGATTTACACCTGGTTTGGCCCATGAATACCATAGTGCATCCCAAAAATCATATTTGCGTGTTCATTTGAATCTTGTTGTTTGTGCATCATTCTAGGAAATGGTTGTTACCATCATCATCCTTGTGAAAAGACAATCATGTTAGACTTTTATTTGGTAAAATTTGATGTTGTTTTGAGCAAGTTTGAACCAATCCTCTTGTCCATTTTTGTTTGAGTTTCTTGGCCCAGATTGCCTGCTTGGCAAGGTTTATATATTTGTAGAGGTGGCTTAATACACGGATGTATTGCCACCCCAGTGGTTACAACATGCGCCTTTCACCTATCATGCCAGGGTTTGATCCTCAGTGATGACCCATTTTGTTTTTTTATTTTAATTGTCATGTTTGTATTATTTTCTTCTTCTTTCCCACCCTTTCAGCGCACACGCCTAGTGCCCAAGTGGTTAGGCCTTGTGTTTGTAAGCATGAGGACCTGGGTTCAACTCCTCCCATGACCATTTCTTTTTTATCACATGTTTTGTTTATTATCTTCATGAAATTCAAAAACTCATAACTTTTGCATGCCTTATTATTTTCAATCCATTCTTTTTGCAAAGTGTTCATAATAATGTCTATTTTCATTTAATGAAAGAAAATTTCAAATTGCTTGTATTTACAATGCCTTTTGCATACTTGAAAGTTGGTTCATTTTTAGGTCGTTACCTTGCGTCTTGATGAATTTCTTTTATACCATGCTTAATTTATCTTGTGAGATTTTGTTGATGATTGACTCCTTTGTGTTGGTTAACATGTTAGGCTTTGTTTCTCTTTTGGTTGTTACCATGAACCTGCATTTTCTCCTCCTAAATCTTGAACTTAACTGTTGTGAACATTCTTCACATACTTGATTGTCATCAATGCCTAAATGTTATTACATTTGAACTTATAACATGATCATCTTAAGTTGTGACTTATTTGCATGATTGTTGTTTCCATATTTGTTAATATGTATCCTTGGGTTGTTACCTTTATCTTTGTGAAGATATGTCATTCTTGGTTGTAACCACTTGTATCAATTTAATCCTTGCTTATTGTGATATGCTTGCTTGCTTGGTTGTAACCATATTCTTTGTATTCATCATGCTTAAATGTTTAGTACTTTGCTAAGTATCTTTTCCCCAAGTGATGGAACTCTCTAGTTCTCATCCAAGTTGCCTTATCTCTTTCCTTCCAAAGGAAAAAATCTCTCCATTGACCCTTGTGTCATGGGATAGCTCATTACCCTCCATTGACTTTGTGAAGTCATCTTGAACCTTAGTATAAGCCATTAGACTTTGCTCTAAATCTAAAAGGACCACTTTTACTAGAAGCGTTCTTCAACTAGAACCCTAGGGTAGAATTTGTAAATTCTATGTAAGAATCATAGTAATGATTACTTACTCCCCTCTTGAGTGTTATAACATAGATCTAGAGAGTTTTGTTAAACTCTACACAAGCATGGATATGTTTATTCCCCTTTGAACCTTGGTCATAATCAAGTGTTCTTTATCCCTTGTGAGGTGAACTACGATTGCTCTGATTCTATCCTAGTTAGGATACGTAGGTAGAAGACGCGATGTCTTTGCGAGCAAACTTAGAAACTATCTTTAGGTTTTAACCTTCATCTTTTACCCAATCCTAATCCATAGCAACATTTAGCAAACTTAGCATGCAAACAAACAAAAGGTTCCTGTAGAGTACTACAGATGTTTAGGATGTGAAAAACCTACCCTATGCATAACCAACCCCGATCCCCGAATCTCTTAGCGTTGTTGTTACATCGCGCAAAAGGTTCTTTCTTTCTTTAGACCTTTCCTTTGGATAAATTAAAGTCCGGTTGTGAATTTATGAATTAAGATTCAAGTTAATCAATAACTTGGTATCATGATTCTCACCGCAACAAGTTAGAATCGAATAAAATGAATAAAAATCGATAAAAATTGAAAATGAAAATATTGAAAAGAGAGAAAGAAGGTGGTCTCAGATCCAACGTTATTTATCAATAGTTTTACCAATAACGATTTACGGAGGTCTCGTCATCGACCGGAAAAAGAAAATAGATTTGAAAAGAAAACAAAATTTAAAGCTCGAAATAAAACGATACTTAATCTTTAAGAATTAATTATAAAAGAAAAAACTCAAGAAAATTAAAATAAAGGGGTATATCGTGAGATGGGGAGTGTCAAGAGTTCATCGTGGGCCTGGAAGCCCACCGTAACACCAATAATGAGTTGCAAGTACTACAAACATGAAAAGCAAAACAAAATGGACTTCAAAGAAGAAATCCGATCCAAACATCCTCCCTTTCATTTTTTAAATAAAAAAGTAACCTAAATAAAAGTCAAAAGATAAACAATCCTAGCAAAAGTCATCAGCCAACAGTTTATGCATGGAAGGACGAAAATTTCAGAGAAGAAGTTCATCAATGAACCCCTTTCTTTGTGCACGATCCAACTCAATCTTTTCTGTATGTTCATTAACTTCACGATTTGAGTCTCTCAACCTTCTTCTACTTCATCTCATACTCTGCTCTGGGTTTATGCCTTGGATTGAGGTTTTGAAAAGGTTGTAGTTTGGATTCGCGTGGAAAGTTTTGATTGAAGGAAGAACTGAGTGTTATTTGTTGAAAAAGATGAAATGGGTTGTCCGTGAGTTTGATTCGGAAATGGGTGATTTTCCGACGTGGCTAGTTGGAGTTGTTTGCGGTTGGTAGAAATGAATATGACGGAAGGTTGAGGAGATGAAGAGGGTTTGGAGATGGGATGGGAAATGGTTATGTTGTTTTATGGAAGAGAGAAGGTTTACGGAAGAGGATATGATGATGGAGGTTCAGAGTTGTTTCTGAGATGATGATGATTGGGTTTTTGTTGAGTAGGTTGATGAAGAAGAGGCCAGATTTTTCGAAGAAGATGAAGAAAGGAGTTGGGAGGGAGAGAATGGAAGATAGGGTTTTCTTCAACAGTTTTTTTTGTTTCTTCTTTATATCAGATGGAAAAGGGTAAAAATGGAAGGAGTTTCACAAATGGTCGTACGTTTTTTTCAAAGCTACAATTGTGCCTTTCGTTCCATGGTTGTACGGTGTGGTCCCACAAGTTTTGTGCTGCGTGTACAGTTTGCGTGGCCCTTGGCTTGGAGCAAGATATTGGTTGGGGCTTGCTGCATGGTGTGTGAGGTCTGACATTATGGCTTTGCGGTATTTTGTCAATTATTTACTGCGTGAAAAAAAAGCTCTTCTTCTTTTACTATTATAACCGTTGAAAACCCTTTTTACTACAATTGTTTTTAAACCAAAAGGCCACATTCACTCTTTCCTCAAATGTATCCATAAAGTCCATCATGATAGTGTATCTTGAGCTATGTTCATCAGAACAAAATCGACGATAATCCTGCAACAGTTTTGTGACTACTGATATTGCTTATTCAATTTACATTCTCATTATTGATATGCATCTCATCCTTGAGAACATTTTGTTGACTTTTGTTTCTGTGTTTGGTTTTGCAAGGCGGTAACTCGACGAACAATTCGGTGCATCCTGTCATGAAAAGGAAGGTCATAAGGCTTATGGAGCTGGAATTCTTCCGCAAATTGGTGTCGTTGTGATGCGTTATATGCGCAAATCATACTGTTGTTATCGCGTGTATGGGTGCTCAAGTATTGTTGTGGCAGCATGTGATGAAGTTTGGATTATGGCAAGGCTATATGCTGAAGATTTTGGCAAGAGTGTTGGCATGAAGTTTCTTATGGTGAGAGGGCTACGTATTATGTTGGCATACGTCAAGGCCTTTCCTGTGGTAATAGATGCATCATTCTCATTTCTGTTGGTGACTTGCAGGTATTTTGTGGGTGTGTTGCGGATTGTTTGTGATAGATAAAGGGGCATCGCCTACGGCGTACGGGACGACATCAAATTGCTTTTGTTAAAATGAACGTTGCAACTGGTATTTCACTTCATCATTTTTCTTTTCCTTTTCTTCTTCGGATTTTTGTCTTCTTGTATCGTATTGCTGCCGGTTGAATTCAAGTCACAATTGTTGTCGTTGTATGTGTAGGTTTTTTCACGATTAAGAGCGACTAAACCTATGCTCAGTGGCCATATTCAAGAGATGTTCCTTCAAAACATTGGGGTAATGACAGGAAGAGAATATGTCTAAATCATCCTTGGAAGGTGATGTGGTAGTTGTCATCTCTCTCTGGGTCCTTATGATATTTTGGGTAGCAAGTTCTTGTTCCTGCAAAATAGCATCCGGCGCGGCAGCATCCATGTTAAATTGTAGTAGAGATTGAGAGCATGGCACAGCTTGTGTGTGAGAGAGAGATACAAACCACTGCATTTATGCCCGACGGGCGTGACAAAGGGGCGGCTGAGCTGAGGACAAGTGAATTTAACTGCCACCAAAATTCACTTTTACTGCTGTTGAACTGGTGTTGTCATATTTGAGGTATCCTCCCAATTTTGAAAGTTTGATTTTGGTTCATTCCCTTGCCGGCAAGGCTGGCGGTGGGTCGCATAATTGAAAATGCTGCAGGATTCAAGCTGCTACAGGTTTTGTAGTGGAAATATGTGGGACCTGTGTTAATTTTTATGTATGCGACCATGGTTGAGCCAAGGCTGGGAACGAGTAGCTGTTGATGCTGCCTTTGCAACTTTTCCAAAATCGGCTTGCTACGTGACATGGTGGACGCGTCATCGTGTGAAACTCGCGTGAAGGCAAAGGTCCTGCTACGTTAACATTCTGAGCCATGTAAGCTTCTCATAATATCCTCATTTCTCTTCATTTCTTATTTTTTTACAGCTTGATGTATTGATTGAAGCATTACATTCTCCTGCAGGTCAGTGACTGAAAAGCCAGCGTACGAAAATTTGCATGGCTTCGGCTTGCCGTACACAACAGTTTTTGCATTTTTTCTGCTCATGAAATGGTATGAATTGTATATGACATTTGAAGATGTATCATACATGGTTCATGCTATTATGTTCTCATTTTTTCTGGCGTATACGCATTGCAGATGTCGGTCATTTTTGGCGTAATGATCTTCACCTCTCATGCTGCCAAGTCTTTCATCTTTTTTAAATCAAAAGCATGAGATTTAATGTGAGGAATTTGTGAGGTCCTGCAGCAATTGATGTAGGTTCCACAAATACAGCTGCATCTTTGTGAGTTAATGAAGGTATGCGGACGATCGGGCGCAAGTCACGGCTGCGTGACCATTATTTGATACACTTTTGGTGCGTATTTATTATGTGCAAGGCTGTGAAATGGTAATTGATGGTGTGTAGAAACTGTACCGGTGTTTATAATTCACGAAATTACGGTGACGGTAGCTGGTATCATCACTTTTTCTTTCCTTTTATTCATCAAGTTTCTTCTTTATCTCAGCTGATTTTTATTTGGGGTTTGAAATAGGTTTGAGCTTTTTTGGAGTCCTTGATTTGAAGGTCACGCCGTTGTTGTGAGCTGAAGCATGGATTTAAGCTTGTTCTAAATAAATTGGGCGAGACTCAAAGAAAGTTTGAGGAATCCATTCTGCAGGTTTTTGTTTCCTCCCTGTTTCAAAACCACTTCTTTGTGAATCTCTCAAATCTCACTTACGCATGTTGACTCACATATTTCTCTTATTCTCCAGTGTATGATGATGGTATCCTGCTATTTTAACCTTTAACTGCATTTTTATTCTTGCTAAGGTTGCAGGTATATGTTTGCTCAAAACGCTAATGTTGAACACAAAACAGAAGGTTTGAGGTTTGTGCAAAAATTCTTCGTATGAATTTCGTTGCAATCAAATGAGAGTAATGCCTTCCGTGCTAGTTTCTGGTTGAACTAGTTTTGTGCATCTCTCTCTGGTTTTGCAGGTAATGGCTGGTGTGTTCGGTTCGAAATTTGGCATTACGTTGGAACTGAGGCTTTATTCCAAGAACTACCATTTCACCTTCTTCTTAACAGGTCACGGGTGAAGGGATAACCTTCCTCACATGGCTGACCCCTCCTCTTTTAATAATAATCCGACATCTTTGGGGATGAGATCGAAATTCTATTGTTCCTTGTATATATTTGTAGAAACTCGGTTCATACAGGCTAGCACAACATAAATAAAGAATTTGCAGTTAATGATACCAAAATTCTTTCCACTGTTTGGCTTAGTCTTATGCACATATCTTACCAACCCATGAATAAACTTGTGCACCTCTTAATGTGAACATTGGAAAATTGGAATTTATGTTTTCTAACACGTAAAAGAGCTAATCCCATGAGTCAACTAGTTTAATTACAGGGTTTAGGAACCGACTTGAAACACAATCCGCCATTAAGATATAATAACACTTGATTTGAATTAACGTCGAAACGCCCCTAAAGAAGATCCAACATATATTGCGACATAATTAATCCTCCCCTTTGAATAAATAATCCAATAAACTTACCCTTGAAATGACAAAGCTAACTTCCAATAAGTGATCATGTATGATCAATCCTTCATACAATTTGCATTTGAATTCTCTCTACAATTAACCATGTGAAGAAATTGAACAAATCTTGAAAGCCTTCCCCAAAAATAGATGACTTTTGATTGAATCAAAAAATGCATTGAAACCGAATGCCTTAACTTTTAGGGGTTCTTACAGCTTGACTTCATCAAATAAACTTGAACTTTGCAGAACACCTTGATCTGATTTATCCTTTAAAATTGAAATCTTCACCTTGACCCCACGCTCGCCCAGAATTTGGATGACATAAAGACCTTAGTACCATATGAGAACCTGATCCCTCCGTAACATGCCAAATTTTCCTGAATCACTTTGGATCCAATCTTGAACAGCAAGCAGAAACAACATAATTTTTTGTATTTTTTTTCTTGAATCATGGTTAGTGGGTGAATGTACAGAATGAAACTTATATACACAGGTAGGACAAATTTGGGGTATGACACTGCTCCCAAAGGCTTTATCAGTACAAAACCTCTTGAAGACTCAAAGGTTAAACACGTCACACACTGGATTCAGAATCTGTTGTGCATCCATCTTTAACGTCTCTTGTACTATGGAGTAAAAGCAAAGACACTTGATCAAGTCACTTCCTTAACGACTAGTTTCTAGAAAGGCTATATATATGGCTGAAGATTCAAGTTTGAATCTTAACAAGGATTCTTTTAATGAAGGAGTAGCAAGATCAAGCAATTATCAACTCTAATTTAACTTGCAAATTTTCTGTTTTAGGTTGTACTTGTAAAAGCCTTAAGATTTCTTACCTTTGTATATATTACAAATCTTAAGTGCTTTAGGTCTTTGTTATGGTGATTTCCCGTACCTATGATACTTGTATCATGTACACCTTGTCCTTTATTCTGCTGAGTCTTCAGTAGTTTATATTAAGTTTCCTGCTATGTGCTTAAGCAAAAAGTCTTGTCTCATTGGGATTCAAGCAACATGTCTTGAGCAAAGATGCTTAATCCAAGTAAGTCTCATTGCTTAAGTGCTTGAGTTGTGAAAGTCTTATTCAGCTAGTCTAATTGAGCAAGGGGAAGTCTTCGTTCAAGGGGCGTGAGCAAGAAGTCTCAAGTGCTACTTGAGCAAGGGAAGTCTCAGTCTGGATGGCCAAAAGAGCAGGTGGCTAAGCCAGAGGATGTCAGCGAAGGGAAGTCTTAGACATGTGCTCTAAGCAAAGGGAAGTCTCAACTAGAAGACAGAAGAGCATGTGGCTCAGTCAGATGGTGTGAGCAAAGGTTAAGTTTAGACATGTGCTTTAAGCAAGGGAAGTCTCAGACAGTTGGTCAGAGCAGTTGTAAAAGTCTTATGCAGAAGCATAAGTGATTGTAATCATGAAGTGATTATAATGAAAAGTTCTTGTGAGGCAAGGGGACTGGACTATTCTCACTTAGGGGAGGAAACAATATAAATCTTTTGTGTCTTCTGTTGTATTTTATTTACTTCTATTATATTTGCTGCCAAACAAATTAATTCAGAATCTGAACATCAATTATGACTCTAAAACTATGATCAGAAGCTAAATTAAAAGTGAATGCAAAACACAATTCAACCCCCCCTTCTTGTGTACTTTTCACACCTTCAATTGCTATCAGAGCATGGTTTGTGCTTAACACTTAACAATGGCGCAAATAATGATCCAATAAGAAAAGTATATTTCTTCTTCAAGAAGGAATCAAGTGTCACATGAAAAATACCATACGACTTTTCCTACCATATTCAAATGGATGTTTCCACTGAATTTAAATGATGGAAAAACTAAACATATTTTTAACTCACTGGACTTAATAAAAAGGTTGCTGAAAGTCTATAGAATATTCTTGAAAGAGCTATTACTATAGAAGTTAATGGTGTTAAAGACGATCATCTTAAAAATATCTTTCACCAACTCATAAGATGCATATTGAATATCTTTAGAGGTAGTTACATTTTGGTAGATGCACTATCTCACTTTTGAGTATATCAACATCATTGATATGTTTGATGCTTGGACTATCTTTGAATTCTTGTGCTTGGGTTTATGGGGATCAGTCTTTGAAGCTTGAAGTAGTTACACTTCATCTAATCTTTTCAAGCAAATTATGAGAAGATTTATCCTTGACTTAAATCTAAAGTCACCGTTTTTTTATGTTTGCATCTTGAATCTGCTGTGTTCTGAAGATTTTTCTTGAAGTCTTCAAAAGAAATAAATGAAGTTAGATGATGAAAAACTATTTAACATATCATATTCCCTTTTTAGCTTAAGTTCTTTGGAATGACTAATGATAAGAAACCTAGGTTTCTTGTCAGAAGGATTTCCATACTGGATGAATGGATTGTGATATCTATTGATAGAAGAGTAACTTCAAAAGCTTCTGAAATATTTATATTTCAACTGATTTCCCAAATCTAAAAGCAAAAAAAAACACTACTAGAACCTAATATCAGATGATCTTCAGTGTTTAATCTTTTGAAGCTGATTTTAGTGCAAGATGAAAATGAAAAGAAACATTTGTATTCTGAAATAAAAATCAAGTCTTGAAAACTAAGAGATGATGTCAAATCTGTCTTGCTTCAAAATATTTGATTATATAGAGTTTGTTCTTTAAGGTGATATCTTAATAAACTTCATTGCTTCTTGGTTGAGGACCATCATGGAAGTTGTTTTAAAAGACATTTCTATGAGAAATCTTCAACTTCTCTTTGAGTCATGTCAATTGTACTGAGACAGTACTTTGATTTTCTTTATGTCAATTTCTGATAGCAAACACCATCCGGTTCTGAGATTTTTAATGATTTCAGAGTCAAAATATTTAATCCCAGCAAATGAGATTGGTGACATTGCTTAGAACAAAATTTTGTTCCTAACATATTACATCCTAAACTTATACTTTGGAGTGATTTATGATATTGCTATTAGATTGAGATGTGAGGCATAGAAAAGTATGTTTGTACTTACATGTATGGTCTTATAGAAATATGAGTATCATAATGTATCTACTACAGATATCAAGGAAAGAAGTAGAGGCATCTTCCATAAGGTTGTTTACAACATTTTGGAGGAAGAGCCAATAACCCAGATTCAAGTACCGGTGGTACTGAATTTGGTGAGAGTAGTGGAATCAATGGTTAGACAGCCATTGAATCAGAATCCACTCAAAGTTGTGTTTAGACTCTATTGGTCAAGTATGAATACTGAATCGACTCAGACAAAAAAAAGGGTATGCTTGTTCTTTTCTGGCTTATCTTTTGATTCAATGAAACATTTGCATAGATATAAATACAAAGTTTCTGTTAGATCTCTAGAGAAGTCTTTTTAGAAAGAGAGCTTCAGAAATCTTTAAGAGGAAACTTCATTGTATTTGTCTGCACTGAATGTCTTATTAAGCCAGATGATGATCATATTTATGGAAATAATTTTCTCACTTTTTGAGATGATATTGTTGCTTGTTAGCTGGTTAAAGAAGACAATTCATATTCATCTATCACTCATGACTCTTTTTTCAAGATAAAGTGCTAGTTCTGAATAAAATCTTAGAGACATATGAATGACAGTTGATATCTCTGTCTAAGTCTAGTTCTACTAGACTCTGATGGTTTATAACACTGATAGTTGTCAGTTTCTGAGATTCAGAAGAAGAGGTTTTACTTCTGATATAGCAGTTTAAGTAAAAAGTTTTCTAAAAGCTTTTATAATACTTAAATTTTCATAAAGGTGAAACTCATCTAGTGGAATTAAAATATTTGTTGGATAAGAACCTTTGGGTAATGATGTTTTCTCTTCTAGTACTTGCTATTAATATTCCCTGCCTTGTGAAACATCATTATGTCCTTTTTCTGACAAGATTTTTATTTTTGTAAGATTCTTGTTCAATTTCTTTTCTCTCTTCTTCTTCTTCTTCTTCTTCTTCTTCTTCTTCTTTTCCTCTTGTTTGCTTGCTAACCAAACCAAACCAAAGATGAGTTCTTTAGTTAATTCTCCTTTGAATCAGCTAGTTGTCATCAATGAAAGTTTTGTGGATTTTGATGAGTTCCTTAAGATTGGTTTCAACTTCTAGAAGATTGTGTTTGAACAAGGGTGGAATGGCTACTTTGAGATGCTCTATGGTTTCACTTATGTAAATCTTGTAAAAGATTTTTGAATCAATGCCTCCACTATTAAGTTGAATTCTAAGTATGTTATTCTGTCTAGGGTAACTGATGTTTCTATTACAATTACCTCTAAAGCGACTGCAAATATGATCAATTGTGAGGAGATTGGAGAAACCTCAGGAACTCTTGTTTGGTAACACTATCTTTCAACTTGGCGTATCTTTGTAGATCCATTTAATACATCAGTGGTTTCAAATCTTCTTCCTGATGCTCTTGTTTAGAGTCAAATTCTGAATTCAAACTTACTTCCTAAGGATAAAGATTTAGACCAAGTGGATCCTATTAAAAAAATATCTGCTTCTACTTCTTAATTCAGATTTGAAGATTGATCTTCGTCAAGTTATGTTTGACCATCTGACGAGGTCTCTTTCTTCTTTTCAAAAGGGAAAGACCTTCTCCATACCTTTTGAACGAGTTATTTCTGAAATACTTATTCAGCAAGGGGTTAACATAAGTTCCGAGGCTAGTTCTTCCAAGATTTGGAGAGATAAGTTTGAAGCCATCTATGAAATATTTTGATATTAGATTTCTGCATAGTTATGCTTTGCATTATTGTTGAATTTTTTTTATTACGCATCTTATTAGTAAATCTAAAGTTTGTTCATGCTTGTGTTCAGTTCTAACTGATTAATATTTATTCTTGTTGTTCAATGAGAATCTGAAATGGTTAAAAGAACTCAAATGTCTTCAACTTAGTTTATTAATAAAAAGGAAGCTATTACAAGACAATTGGACTTTCTAGTCTAATGGTCGAGCCCTTAGGAATTCCCTAGGATCATCTGGCATGTCTAGATTATATAAGAAATCTTGCCATTCTTCCTTAGCAAACTCCGAAGCCTCATTTTTCAGTTTGTTTCTGCATCTGGATCCAGAAGAATTCATTCTTCTATATGTCTTCACAAAGGATGTTGAAAAGGAGAGCACTTCTGAGGATGTATGCTTGCTTATAGATCCTTCATCTGCTGCTTTGCCTTGGTTTGCTTGAGTTGCTGTATTCAGTAGTGCTGCCTTCCTGAAATCTCTCTTTGGAACCCAGATTTGCTTTTTCTTATACATCTTGGTATTTTAGGGATTAAATGATGATGGAAGAAAGCTTACTAGATTTATTTTTATAGACGTGTTACATACATTGTCTTGAGTTTAATATTATTTAAGTTCTGATTAAAATTTACCAGTGCTCTAATAATGACTCTTCGAAATGTTATCTAGTAGTCTAATCTATTAAGATTCTTTGAATGACTATGATTTTATGTTTGATATGTTTTAAATGTCATTTCTATTTCTGTTTCACTTTAATGTACTTTCAGAAAATCTAAAAGAAATTACTGGAATGTACTTGCATGCTGAAAATAATTCTTGGTCAAAATAAACTTTTTCATTAATTAAACTGATGGATTACATTTTAAAAAAAGGGTACAAGATTATTTCTAGATGAGATCCCTAGCTAGAGCATCTCGTGCTCAACGATGTCTACTATTGTCAGAGTCTACCTCCTATTTTTCATAATCAATCACCTCTCCCTCTTCTACGGCTGGAAGTGAGTGGTAAAACTGCTTGTTGACCCTCTTTTTCTTCCTTGACCTTTTCATGCTTTTTCTCCTTGGCTTCAAGACAGCTACTGTTGAACCTCCTTCTAAAGGTCGTTTAGGTGCTGCTGAAGTAGCCTCTTCAGAAGCAAGTTGTGTTAAGGGTAATCGCGTTTTAGTGGACTCAGAAACAGCTCGCCTCTGAGGGGATTGGATTGTCAAACTTGTAAAGCTCTCTGTTACATCTTTTGGTTGATGAGTGATGAAAATGACTAAGGAGTTAGATGTTTTTATAATGACTTTTGTTGATACCAAGAGTCTAAAATTAATCCTTATTTAATTCTTGGAATAAGTGTCGCTTCCGCGAAAATAAGGTGCAGGCAGAACAGAAGAGTCGCCACCTTTCGTTATTTATCCCTCGGAACGGGAAAGGAAACGATCGGAAAAACCTGACGAAAAAGGGTAAGACAAGGTCATCGCAACCGTTGTCTGAGTTCGGGAGTCGGTTACGCAAGGGGAAGGTATTAGCACCCCTCACGCTCGTCGTACTCGACGGGATCCACGCTTGTTGTGTTTATTGGACGAGTTGGTTTATCTAGCTACCTATCAAGGCAGGCTTAAAAAGAAAAGAAAATGACTCGGCAAAGCGTTGCGCTTTATGCCTACGTATTCTCATCAGAGAATGAGAAATCAGAGTCAACGTAGTTCGACCTACGACGGGTTACGGGGAAGGTGGCTCGCCAATACATCAGTATTGTGCCTACGTACTCTCAACGGGTATGAGAGATCAGAGCTTACGTAGTTCGGGATAATACGGATTACGGGAATTCAGATTCATCTGTTTTATCGAGTAGGGTTAAACAGCAGTTTCAGCAGTTAGGGACAAAGCCTGTTTGCGGTGGCGCTGAAGTTTAACGACACTCTTTTCTTCAGAAAAGCTTCCTTTGAATTATGGGCCCATGGGGCAAAAAGGTTTGAAGTTTGTTTTCTAACTTTTACAGAAGAAGTGTTTTTTATGGTTGTTTGCAATTTCAATCGCACTAAAGACTATGACCTGAGAGTGAATGCGTCGCATGTCACCCAACGGGTACCATACTAAACATCCAGACTGTTGAAAAGAAGCTCTCCAACAATCCTTTCTCAGATAGCTTAAGGCTCGTAACGTACGAAAGAAATCATTCATGATTACTGTATCTTAAGCTGTTTTGAGATGAGAAGAGAACAGGCTCAACTACGGGAGACTATCAAGTCCTACTGTTGTCATGCCAAGGATTCATCCTATAGTTGAGGTTTGAAACAGGGAACTCCTAGAAGTTATCATGCATAGGTTTCAACCTAAAGTTCTATCATCACTTCCTTATCAAACGAAATGAGAGTCCTAAGGGATCATATCAATGGTAAGCAGATACGGGTAAAGCATCAGCTTAAACAATAAACAGATAACAACTGTAAAATGCATGCAATGCAAGTGATGGAGGAAATGTGTGTGGGGTGTCAGCCTCCACAAGCTCATCTCAACCTCAAGCCAGATATGAATAACTGCAATCATACAGAAGAAATAACATATGCTATCAAGCAAAATACAGTAAACTGCAATCATACAGAAGAAATAACATATGCTATCAAGCAAAATACAGTAAACTACAATCATACAGAAGAAATAACATATGCTATCAAGCAAAATACAATAAACTGCAATCATAAAGAAGAAATAACATATGCTATCAAGCAAAATAAACCACATGGGCAAGGGAGCAGGGCTCTACCGAATACCCGCAAGCAAAGCCATACAGTAAAAATACAAGCAGAGGGAGCAACTCAACCTCTAGTGCAATCATGCTCCTAGTTTAAAGTCAGTCTAATCAAGGACTTATTCTAATGCATCAAGCAAGTCAAACAAGGCACATCAGCAATACAGGAGAGAAAACAGACAAGAAAGAAACAGATCAACAGCTCTTCCTCTTTCCAAGCCTCATCTCTTTTAACAGTAACTCAGTCTTCAGACCTCAATCACCCTTCAAGGATATCAGCTTCACTGGCAAGTATCAACTTGCTTCTCCAGGTTTCAGCCCCTCAACATAAGTTCCAACTTAATCTTCTTCTTCAAGCTTCAGCTTTCCAGTCAACTCCACCCTCAGGCTTTGCTTTTAACCACAAGTGTCAACTTGATTCCTTCAGGCTCTCCAAGCTTCAATGTAAGTATCAACTCATCCTTTATTCCTCAAGCCTCAGCTCTACACTCAATCTCAATTGAATCCTCTCCATAAGTATCAACTTTGTCTTCAAGCTTCTCAAGCTTCAGCTGCTTTACCAGTGTCAACTTGGTCTTCTTCCTTTACAAGCTTCAGCTTCTCAGGGTAATCTTCAATCACTTAGAAGTGTCAACTTCATCCTTCAATTCTCTTCAAGCAAGGAACTCTTCATTCAATCTCCACTGGATCTTCAAGTATCAACTTGTTCTTCTTGCTCTTCAAGCTTCAGCTGCAATGGCAATGCTCAAGGGATCATCCTCTTCCATACTCCTCAATGAAGTCTTCATCTTCAGACTCAAGTCCAACATCTCTCAAAATACTCAAACCAGAAGACAAATGATTTAACAGAGTGAGAGGAAATGATAAACAGCTTACTGACAACCAAAGGAAGCCTGTAAGGGTCCATCATTATGAGAGACTGGTTCCCTCAAAGTTCTACTTCCCAGATATAGCCACTCATCCCTCCAAAGGAGGGATGTGAATATCTGAGAAGGACTTTTAGTCATTGGGAGGAATGGAAGCACCAGATGCTTTCCATGTTTGTGAAAGAAATCATTCTAACTACAAGGCTATCCCTATGTCCTATCTCCTAACCTTCATCATACACCTTCAGGCACAAGCAAATCCAAAGCTCCAAGCAACTTCAAGCAACTTCAAGCATCCTCACCTTGTCTTCAACTTGTCTTCAATCTCAACCAAAGGCAAACCAAGCACAAACCCTAATCTAAGGGAACTAGAGAAGTTAAACTAGTTGAATTAGTTGGTTAGGATCACCTAAAACCTAGTACTAAAGTTAGTCCTAACCAAAATACTAAAATCAATTGTAAAATCCTACAAAAATTACTATGGGACCCTAGGCCAATCATGACTTTACCACATTAGTTTCAAAGATCAAACCATCAAATTGGACCTAGAACTAAATTTTACACTACAAGGTATCAAACCTAAACCTTAAAAAGGAAGCATCTAAATATCAATCTAGAAAGCACACCTATTTTCATCACAAAAATGTGAGAAAAATTCTATGGGATCATACATGTCTAACCTAATCACACACAAAAAATTAGGCTCAAAATCATCACCATGAGATCAAACAAAATTCCACAAGAATATGCATCAACCATAATCATTTTAATATCAATTAAAATATAAAATTCCAATAAAATCATAAATTACATGAAATAAAAATATTTTTTTCTAAAAAATAATAGACTCAATCATGAGTAGAATGCAAAAAGAATGGGTTTGATTGGATTAATATTCAATTAATTATGATTTTTTCAAGAACCATAAATAAAAATGAAAAAATGAAGAAAATCCAATTAAAATAAATAAGCGCACGGTGTGGATAGTAATCATTTTCAGTTAAAAGAATGGGTTGGGCCATCAGGGGGGTGTGGATAACACTTAGATCACTAAGCCCAAAACACCTGAATAAATGAAACAGTGCGTTTCATGCTTCAGACTCCTTCACAATTCAACTTCAAAACGTGGCCCTTGGATCGTCTCCCAGTCAAAGGTCAAAACAAGATCTGATGGTCCCAGAGTCATCTTCTCCATTCAAACCTCTGCAATTTCGCGCCCAGCTCCGGCCACCGCCGGTGGAGCTCCGATCATCCCCTTCAACCCTAGTTCTCCCTAGAAGCCTCCAATCCAAGAGGTCAAAACATGAATCTTATCCCAAATCTTGCCACGAGTTCAACCATACCATTAACTTCCTCTGAAACCTCAAGAATCATCATATCCCAATCTCAACCGAAAATGGTAATTCCTCTAATTTGTCTCTAATTCATCAATTAATTATCTGTAATCCATCCTACACCATTCTACAATCAATCTAGCACCTTAATTCAACCTAATTCTACCTAAATCATGCTATAGGAAGAAAGGTACCAACCTGAAAATTCTTGAGTAACAGATGCACTAATCCTCCACTTCAAGCTCTACAATCTTGCAGACACGATCAATGAACCTTCCTCTTGCTTCTGTATGCAAAAGACTCAATGGAAAGTGCTTGAATCTTGGAACCCGATAGTGATTTGCAGGTGGAGAAGTTCACTTTCTCATACACGATTTAGCCACCAATTCTTCTTGAAAACGATCTGGAATCACTCCTTGACATCCATGGAAGATGTTTCAATCAAGAAAATGGAAGGAAATTGAGGAATTTGGTGAAACCGATTTCAATTGCAATCCAAGAAAACTCAATCTCAAGCTATGCTCAATCCTTCAATGATCACCAACCTCTTCAATGGATCCACTCTACTCCTTATATAGATGAAGTTTGGATGATCTAGAACCCTCTAGATCCTTCCAATGAGATTTTCCACTTCTCATGTCATGAGATTTCCAATCATGTATCATGACATGCTCAATTCTGTTTGCAGCTTGAAATTCATCTCAATCTCTTTCAATTTCTCCCCTAGTGACATTTTGGAATGGTTTAGCTTGCCAAGTTCCTTGCTCATGCCTTAATTTTGAGTTATGCACATGTTACTTAATATGCAAGCAAGTGCTTTTCAAAGCAAGTCCATGAATTGAATCTCAACTCAAAAATGTGGCTAAACCGTTGTTCTTAAAATGTTTTCTAGAGTCAAAATTATATATTACATGCCATGGTTTGGATGTGTAGGTTGAAAATATCAATTTCCAACTTTGATTTATTTAACTTATGCCCTCATTTTAGGTCATTTTTGCAACTTTGAGTTACAAGCCTTTCCAACATCTCCTGACCTCCTTACTAGCCTTAAAACATCATTTTGAGCAAGTTTAATGTTGAAGAGTTTTCCATTTGAAGCTTGGAAATAGGAGTTATGGCCTTATGCTTGAAATGACCTGTAATCTCCAAATGACCAAAATGCCCTTGACTTGTCAAAGCCATAACTTGAGTTATACAAATCCTATCAAGGACTTCTAGTACTCTATATAAAGATAAGAACATAAGGAACAACATTCATGTTGACCAAAAGTTCATAGGAATCATCCTTCTTGGGAAAAAGTTTGCTGCAAGTTGGGTAACTTTCAAGGCCCCAGATTCACATACCTCAGATGACCTGTAACTTGTCAAAGTCATAACTTGAGCTCTGCAAATCCTATCAAGGACTTCTAGTACTCAAATTAAAGCTGAGGACAAGCTCTACAACATTCATGTTGGGGGTAAGATGGGATGGCCATCACATCTTGAGCTAAACTGCCTTGAAGATAGGGGTCAAACTAGGGGATTTTACACTGTCAAGCCTTAGAAACCCTAGCTTGAAACTTCTCAAACTCTTCAATCATGATGAGTTGACCTTGGAATCATCCTTATAACATCTCAATGTATCAATCCATGATCACATGGACCTTGAACTAGGTCTCAACCTTATCCAAATCATCAGTTGACCTAGGGTTGACCCAATCAAACCCTAACTACACCACCCATGGCTGAGTCTTCTTAAACTTGCACCATGACCTATCTAGGCTTCATGATGGCTTTCAAGACATCTCATAAGCTCTCTCAAGGCTTCAAGTCTTTCTTCATAGCTTCAGAATCATCTGATGGCTTCCCACAACTCTCAAGTTAGGAGACCTACACAGTTGGCTTCAACCACTCTCTCTGAGGATCTTTTAACTTCTCTGACAAGGATATCAACCCTTGAACACCTGAATAACCTTCTTAGCTAGCTCCATAGTCTTGTGTAGCCCTTGATTGGTATTCATACCTCTTGATCTCCTGCATACATGTCAATGAAATGCAAATGATAATGCTAATGTGAATGAAATGAAACATAAGCTAGGTAAAGAAGAGTTGGTCAAATTTTGGGGTGCAACAGCTGCCCCTATTCAAATGGCTTGAACCTGACTGGGTGAGAAGCGAACGACTCTCAACCAATCAAGGTGCAAGACGGTTGAATCTTGACAAACCCGGAAATTTGCCAACTGCACAAGTACACGATACTCTAACGGGAACGAATCTTCGAAAACTGAAACACTAGCTGCACGGCGACTAGCTGGGGAATTGGTCACACGGTAACCGGCGATACATGGTCGATCATGCCGTCAGGCATCAAAATTCCTCGGGACTCATCAGGTCACCTATCAAGTTAATCATGCCGTTGGGCATTCAAAGAAATCTTCGGGCGTCAGCCGGCCTTCGTCAGTAAGTCGAGGATGGAATTCTCAGTCAATCATGAACCAATTGGGGATATCCACCTTCTACCATCAGGCACTCCACATCAGTTGAGAGGACTGCTTCGTCAATACGGTTGGACTTCGATCATAAAGTCTTCAGGGGAAGTTTCAACTTCACTATTCAGAAACCTGTTGGGGATGACGCACCTCCGCTGGGGATTCTGGAGAACTATCGAGTAACTCTGCTTCGGGGTCCCAGGAATCCTTCTGGGTGATTTAACTCTGCTGAGGAAATCAAGAATCATCTTGAACAAATAACTTTGAGGGGACTTCAAGAATCATCCTGAACCCATAACTCTGCTGGAGATTTCGGGAATCATCCCAAGCAAACACTCTGCCGGGGATTTCAGGAATCATTCTGGGCGGCTTTCTCTGGCGACTTTACAGGGGGTTTTAAGAATCATCTTAAGCGAACGCCTTCACTGGAGAATTCATGAATCATCTTGGGCAAACGACTTTGCTGGGGAGAATTCAAGAATCATCTCGAGCAAACGACTTTGCGGAGGAACACCTGCAAAACAAGAACGGTAACGACCTAGCTCATGTTTTAATATGCATATGCCGCAATGCTCCACACGGTGGAAATGCTACGCGTTTTTCTGATAAATGTCATGCAATCATGCAAAATGCTGCGACCCTGTCAGCAAAATAAATGCCGAAGGGAGGATCTTCCTGTCAAGGAGAAAGAACCACTCTGGTGGAGGAAGGAATCATCCTGCCATGGAGAAGAAGGTCGCGCCGATCTCAATCGGATTCCGCATGGGGAAGCAAACTTCAGTTGACTGCTGCAGGGGGATGAAGCTCTACGAGAACCCGGACCTACTGAGGAAAGCGATATCAATCGCGGAGATAAACTACACGACCTTCACGGCTAACCTTCCTGGAGATAACGACTCCGGCAGGGGAATACAACATCAGCTATTCAACATTCTACTGGGGAAAACCACTCATGGCCCGAACGACTTCCAAGGACTCGGCTCTCTTGGGGATCTGCAAACTCGGTTGGGGAAGAAGGAATCATCCTGCTTACAGGGGAGAGTACGACTCTGCGGGGAATTTCAATTCTGCTGAAGACTTCAGTCTGGAACTATCAATTGCTACACACTCCAGTGAATAACCTCCTACGAGACTTGCACTTATGACCCGGTGCTGGGGGATGAACACACGCTTCGGCGCTTGACTCAGCTGGGGGGATGCCGTTCTTTCAGGATACATCTGATTGGGGAGAGAATCTTCTATTCCTGGAGAGACATATCAATGCTTACAATCTCACGTTCAGACTCTGCGGGGAGAGACTGCTGAACTTTGTTGAAGAAGGAGGAATCATCCTGCTCGGGGACGCCTATGGTGTACTGCCTGGAACATGCTGCACCTGCAACAACACAAACAAACAGACAAGATACCTTTCTCAAAAGGGACCTATCAAGGTTATCATCTTGTGACAATGTTCGAGTAATTCATTGTTTCAACAATCAGTGGCCTAGGCCAGTAAGTATATGTATGCGCATTTTGTCAAAAACATCGGCGTTCTTTTTCGCAAACAAAACAGATAAATGCTAAACAAACAAACAGAATTGCTGAATAGTATACATTTTATTGATAACGAACCCCTGAATGGGTAAAAGTGTTTTACAACAGAGGCAAGCTCTTGGGATGAGGAAGCCGCGCAAAAATAAAACATAAATATACATCAGTATATAAAAATGTCGGCAACGAGGCGTAAACGAACACCATGAGTTGATCCCTCTATGACCCACTCGACTTCAATACTTCTCCGACGCTTCAGCTTCAGAAGAGATTGATTCAGATAAACGGCCCTCAGGTCTTCCAAACCACTAAACAATGAAAGTCCATACGCGGAACACAGTCATTTGCTTTTTCAAATCCCTAACTTTTGCGTGAACCGCCCTTTGCGGGTTTTCAGTTCACCGGGATACCCTTTTTGCCAAAGCCGCCCATCCGGGTTTTCGACTTTGCGGGTGTACATTTTTTCAATTTATATCCCTAATTTTTGCCTGAACCTTTTTCCTTTTTTATGGTTCGCCGGGATGCCCCATTTTTGCCTGGACTCTCTTTATACCGTCCAGCGGGTCGCTTTCAAGCAAAGTATTTTTTAACCGCGTCCGCGTTCACCGGGGATGCAAAATCTTCACCATCCATCGTGGATAACAACAAAGCTCCTCCCGAGAAGACCTTGCTGACGACGTACGGACCTTCGTAATTGGGAGTCCACTTGCCCCGGTGATCGGAGTGTGGAGGAAGAATCTTCTTCAGGACGAGATCACCCGTCTGAAAGCTTCTAGGACGCACCTTCTTATCATAAGCTTTCTTCATTCGGCTCTGGTATAAACAACCGTGCGCAATCGATGCTAACCTCTTCTCGTCCATCAGGCTGAGTTGGTTCAGTCGGTTCGTAATCCATTCTGCCTCGTCGAGTTTCACATCAACCAAAACTCGTAAAGAAGGGATCTCCACTTCTAACGGTAGGACAACTTCCATACCGTACACTAAGGAGAAAGGAGTTGCCCCGGTTGACGTACGTACCGTCGTACAATAACCGTCCAATGCAAACGGAAGCATCTCGTGCCAATCTTTATAGGTCACAACCATCTTCTGAACAATCTTCTTCATGTTCTTGTTGGCCGCTTCAACGACGCCATTCATCTTCGGCCGGTAAGGAGATGAGTAGTGGTGTTCAATCTTGAAACTCTGGCACAGCTCCTTCATCATCTTGTTATTCAAATTCGAACCATTATCAGTAATGATCCGCTCGGGAATTCCGTAACGACAGATGATATCCCTCTTTATGAATTTAGCCACCACCTGCTTGGTCACATTAGCATACGAGGTTGCCTCCACCCACTTGGTAAAGTAGTCGATAGCTACTAGAATGAAGCGATGACCGTTAGATGCAGTGGGCTCGATCTTGCCTATCATGTCGATGCCCCACATGGAGAACGACCACGGGGAGGACATGACATTTAACGGCCACGGCGGCACATGAACTTTATCAGCATAAATCTGGCATTTATGACATCTCTTCGCGAATTTAAAGCAATCCGACTCCATCGTCAGCCAGTAATACCCTACTCTCAGGATCTTTCTCGTCATAGCATGCCCGCCGGCGTGCGTACCAAATGTGCCTTCATGGACTTCTTCCATGAGCATACTCGCCTCTTTCTCATCTACACATCTGAGTAGCACGAGATCGTGGTTTCTTTTATACAAAACTCCATCAGGATTGAGATAAAAATTTCCAGACAGCCTCCTCAGAGACTTCTTATCCTGGGTTGATGCACCCGCCGGATATTCCTTAGTCATAAGGAAGGTCTGGATATCGTGGAACCATGGCTTGCCGTCGGCAGCTTCCTTGATCGCAAAGACGAATGCAGGTCTATCAAGACGGGAAAGGACAATTCTTGGAGCTTCATTCCAAAAATTGACTTTATACATCGAAGCCAACGTGGCTAAGGCATCAGCCATCTGATTCTCCACCCTGGGCACATGATGGAGTTCCACTCGATCAAAGAACGGAAGTAGCCTTCTGGCATAGTTCATGTACAGCACCAAATTCGATTGACGAGTCTCCCACTCCCCTTTAATCTGGTTAATCACAAGCGCTGAATCACCATATACGTCCAGGTTCTTGATTCTCAAATCAATTGCCTCTTCTAGACCCATGATGCATGCTTCGTACTCCGCTTCGTTATTGGTAACTGGAAACGTCAGTCTCGCAGTGAACGGGATGTGGGATCCGTGGGGAGTCGTGATGATCACCCCAATGCCACTTCCGTAGGAATTAACCGCCCCGTCAAATATCAATTTCCACTGGGATTTCCTATCTGGCCCCTCGTCGGGCAACGGCTCATCGCAATCTTTCACTTTGAGAAACATGATATCCTCATCAGGGAATTCAAATTTCATCGGCTGGTAATCCTTGATCGGCTGTTCGGCAAGGTATTCAGACAATTGATAACGAGAAAACGCATCGATTATATCGCTAGATTTCATTAACGTTTTATCGCATATTCACCGTTTTAACACTCAATTTCCCGAGTTTTTCTTACCATTTTGCAGGTGCATCATTATATGGAGCTAAATCATGAATTAAGAGCAAAAGGAACAAAAGAAACTATAAAGAGATGAAGAAATGAAGAAGCCTGCAAAAGACTGCATAATTTGTTGCAGCCACGATCGTTACAAGGGTGTCACGACCGTGACACCCCAATTTGGGCCATCACGACCGTAAGAGAGTGGTCACGACCGTGACACTTAAAAACCTCAAGATACGAACGTGAAGACCTTGTCACGCCCGTGACAAGGATAAAATTTGGTTTTTGACTCAGACTACGTCAAGCATTACGTGAAGACCACTTCTCCTATTGGCATTACGTGAAGACCATCTCTCCTATTTTGTTGCCACGTTCCTGCATTCCTTCAACAAATCCAGCAAGGCCCATGCAACAAAGGTCCAAAAATCCAGCCCATTAAAGACTCTATAAATAGTACAAGTTCTATGAACAAGGGGACAATTTTCTTTATTCAATTTCTTGCGGAAGCTCTGCCAAACTGTATTACGAACCAGCATTTCCATTCTGCATTACCTTTAGTTTTCTGTTTCGTTTTTATTTGTATCCAAACCAACCCTATAACAATTTCCAACATCAGGAAATTGTTATACATTTATTTGTTTCTAAACCTTCAACATTCGTTTATTTTTAATTTCCGCCAACTCCAAGCTTTCCGGTCTGTGGAAGAAGGAGTCTGCTCGAATATTTGTTAACCAGGTTTTTTATTATATTGCAATTTAATTTAGTTATAATGTTTATTTATTTTTCTGCCATGAGTACGTTATTATTAAATTCTCTGTCTCTGTCTGGTTCAACATCGATGAGTAGCTAAACACCTTAGGGCGGTATGTAGTTATAACAAGCTTAACCGGTAAAATATAACCATAGGCTGAAAATAATTAATCACTTAACATTCTGGCTGATACTTTTTAATTGAAATAGACCTTTTCGTTACGAGAGTAAGAAAAGAGTATTAGGTTAGGTCAAGACCACAAGAGTGTGAGATTTTAACCAGATAGCTAAAGTTAGGCATTTAAATTAAACACAGCGAGAGCGCTTTAAGATAAATTAGAATTACTTAGTTTCCAAAAATTACCTCTAAACACTTATGGGCTAGCGAGAGCAGGCATAGGGCTTTAGGGATAAGATCTGATATAAGACCACGAGAGTGTGAGTTGAGGGTATTTAAACTGGTAATCTCTACCGAATAGATTAAGTGAACACCTTTATAAGCCTAGGTTAGATTGACCCAACTAAGTTAGTATAATTACATACCGACCGCCTTAATATTCCTTTATTAAAACTTAAATTTAATTCCGCCTTTAATAGTCTTAAAAACCAACAAAAATCGTGACAACCATTCGCCTTAGCTAAACTAGAAGTTCATCTAGCACTAAGTAACCATAGAATCCCTGTGGATCGATAATCTTAAATATTACTTCGATAGGCTGTGCACTTGCAGTAAGATACCGCTAGACACATAAGTAGACACGTCTTTAGCCCATCAAGTTTTTGGCGCCGTTGTCGGGGATTCCTTAATTTAGTTACTAGTGCATTTAGGTAGCATTGTCTAGACTAAGGTATCAACTATTTAATTTAATCTAATCTCCGAGTGTATGCCAAGTACTCGCTCTAAAAGCGAAGACTTGCAACCTCTAATCCCTGAATCGGAATGCTTCTTACACGTAAGAAGACGTATATTCGATTTCGAAAATAATTACAATATTCCAGATCTTCAATTAGATCCGCCTAAACCAGTCATAAAATCAGAGGACGCAGAGATGGCTGAAGAACAGACTCATCCACTCAAGTATTACGCTAATCCTTCGCAAGGTGAACCGCATTCAAGCATTGCAGTGCCGGCTATCAACCGAAATGATTTCGAACTAAAACCTTCGTTGATATCAGCCGTGCAACAAAATCAATTCTCCGGAAATCCTACCGAGGATCCGAATCTTCATCTTTCGATCTTTGTGCAATATGCAGATACCGTAAAAGCCAATGGAGTTACCCAAGAAGCTATTAGACTACGTTTATTTCCTTTTTCGCTTCGAGACAGAGCAAGAGCTTGGCTTCAATCTCTGCCTTCGAACTCAGTAACTACGTGGGCAGAACTTAAGAGAGTTTTCTTGAATAGGTATTTTCCACCTAGCAAGACAGCTATGCTGAGAGCTCAGATCAACGGATTTAAGCAAAGAGAAAGTGAATCATTATTCGAAGCTTGGGAACGCTATAAGGATCTACTGAGACTTTGTCCACATCATGGATTAGTAGAATGGATGGTCATCCATACCTTCTATAATGGACTCTTGTACAATACAAGAATGACAATCGACGCTGCCCCAGGTGGTGCATTGATGGACAAAGAATATAGTGATGCCTATGCACTTATCGAAAGTATGGCTCAAAATCATTACCTTTGGGGAAGCGAGAGAGTCGCAACTGAGAAACCAGCAAAGGGAGGTATGTACGAAGTAAGTAGTATGGACCAAGTCAATGCGAAATTTGACCAACTAAGCCAAAAGATCGATAACTTGGCCATAACACCTACAGCCACTGTGGCTACAGTAACACCTAACTGTGAGTTATGTGGAGTCCCAAGACACGAAGTTTCTGATTGTCAACTATTGGCAGGAACTCCCACTGATCAAGTGAATTATGCTCAGGGAAACCCTTACTCAAACACATATAACCCAGGTTGGAAGAATCATCCGAACTTCTCCTATAAGAATAACAATGCTTATTACGCACCAGGTCAAGCACCAGCTACATCACCAGGATATCAAAAGACTGCTCCTAATATCCCTAGAAAATCGAACCTTGAATTGATGATGGAGAACTTTATAGCTAACCAATCTCAAACAAACAAGGACTTCTTAAACCAAAACATTCACACTAGTGAGCAGATTAAACAATTAGTGAGCAAAGTAGATGCATTAGCTACACATAACAAAATGCTTGAAACTCAGATTTCACAAGTAGCTCAACAACAAGCACCTACTGCTGCACCAGCTGGAGTATTCCCTGGACAACCTCAACCTAATCCGAAAGGACATGCTAACGCTGTAATATTAAGAAGTGGCAAGGAACTTGACGGACCTACCGATCCAAGACTTGACAATCCAGCCATGTACCAAAAACCGGATAAACCGACTGAAGTGGTGAATGATCCAGAAGAAAAGGAAGATGACAATCGAGAGGTAGTGGAGAAAGAACAACCTTATGTGCCTCCACCACCCTATAAACCACCAATTCCGTACCCTCAAAGATTAATAAATTCCAAGACGACGGGACAATTTAAGAAATTTGTCGAACTTCTGAAACAGTTGAATATTACTATTCCGTTTACAGAAGCAATTACCCAGATACCCTCGTATGCTAAGTTTTTAAAAGAAATCTTATCCAATAAGAAAAAGATAGAGGATAACGGAACAGTTACACTTACTGCCGAGTGTAGCGCCATAATTTAGAATAAAATGCCTCCTAAGCTAAAAGATCCAGGAAGTTTCTCTATACCCTGTGTAATAGGAAAATTCGTCATTGACAAAGCTCTATGCGATTTAGGAGCCAGTATCAGTGTTATGCCCTTAACGATTTGCAAAAGGCTAGACATGGGAGACCTAAGACCAACTAAAATGTCTGTTCAACTAGCCGATCGCTCTGTTAAATATCCTGTAGGCATACTAGAAAACGTCCCAGTACGTATAGGACAATTCTACATCCCTACTGATTTTATAATCATGGACATCTCTGAAGACTCCACTACACCTATCATACTAGGAAGACCATTCTTAGCTACCGCCAGAGCTATAATAGACGTAAAAAGAGGAAAGCTAACCTTTGAAGTAGGTGAAGAGAAAGTTGAATTTGTTTTAACACAATTCTTACAATCACCAGCTATAGGGGATACATGCTATCTATTGGACGTAATTGACGAATGTGTAAGAGAAATGGAACTGAAAGAGACCACTTATTCTGAAATAATGAAAATTCAGATCCCTCCGATTTTCGAAGATGATAATTGGCAAAAGGCGTATCAGGATGATAGTCTAAGCGAAAGTTTAGCACTTACACCGGATCCCATGCCAAGTAGAGATAAACCTACATTAGGATTAAAAACTTTACCTCATAACCTAAGGTACGAATTCTTAGACGTTGAATGTAAAAGACCAGTTATAGTAAATTCCAGTTTAGGAACTATAGAAACAAAGAAACTTTTAGATGTCTTGAAGAAATATCCAACTGCATTAGGATATAACATATCTGATCTCAAAGGAATATGTCCTTCAGTTTGTATGCATCGTATTCTGCTAGAAGAAGATTGCAGAACCTCCAGAGAATCTCAAAGAAGAATTAACCCAACCCTTAGCACTGTAGTAAAAGAAGAAGTTAAGAAATTATTAGATGCCGGGATAATATATCCAATCTCTGATAGTGAATGGGTTAGTCCAATACATGTAGTGCCAAAGAAAGGAGGTATCACTGTTGTGAAAAACGCTCAAGGCGAATCGATATCGCAAAGAGTAGTGACGGGATATAGAGTGTGCATAGATTATCGTAAACTAAACAAAGCCACTCGAAAAGATCATTTCCCACTACCTTTCATAGATCAAATGTTAGAACGATTAGCCAAGCATTCTTACTTCTGTTATCTTGACGGTTACTCAGGATTTTTCCAAATCCCTATCCATCCTGATGATCAAGAGAAGACTACGTTCACATGTCCTTATGGAACGTTCGCTTATAGGCGAATTCTCTTTGGATTATGCAACGCTCCTGCAACCTTTCAAAGATGTATGATGTCAATCTTCGCAGATTTTATAGACAACATCATGGAAGTGTTCATGGACGACTTCTCTGTATGCGGGCAAAGTTTTGAAGGATGCTTATCGAACTTAGAAATGGTGTTAGAAAGATGTGTAAAAGTAAATCTCGTGCTTAACTGGGAGAAATGTCATTTTATGGTCAACGAAGGAATAGTATTAGGTCATGTAATATCCGACAAGGGAATTGAAGTTGATAAAGCTAAGATTGAAGTAATAAAAGATCTTCAACCCCCTAAAACCGTTCGAGAAATACGAAGCTTTTTAGGACACGCCGGTTTTTACCGACGATTCATCAAAGATTTCTCGAAAATCACTAAACCTCTTACTGGTTTATTAATGAAAGACGCTGAGTTCATATTCAATGAAGATTGTCTTAAAGCATTCGAAACTCTAAAAACAGCCCTCATCACCGCACCAATCATGCAACCCCCTGACTGGAGATTACCTTTTGAAATCATGTGCGATGCGAGTGACTATGCTGTAGGCGCAGTTCTAGGCCAGAGAAAGGAAAAGAAACTTCATGCGATTTACTATGCCAGTAGAACCTTAGATTCTGCCCAGATGAACTACGCTACTACCGAAAAAGAATTATTAGCAGTTGTCTTTGCGCTTGACAAATTCCGTTCTTACCTAGTTGGAGCGAAAATAATCATTTACACAGACCATGCTGCTATCCGATATCTATTAACTAAGAAAGATGCTAAACCAAGACTCTTAAGATGGATTTTACTCCTACAAGAGTTTGATCTAGAAATAAAAGATAAGAAAGGTACTGAGAACGTCGTAGCGGACCATTTATCTAGAATAGAAGGTATTAAACCCGAACAAGAGCCGATTAACGATGATTTCCCGTATGAACAGTTGATAGCACAAATAGGAAGCGACCTAGCTCAGTTAGATATAAATGAACCAGAATCCGTGGAAACAATCCAGACAACTGTAGGACTGCCATGGTACGCTGACATTGTCAACTACCTAGCCGCAGGAGCTCTTCCACCTGATCTAACCTATCAGCAGAAAAAGAAATTCTTTCATAATCTGAAACATTACTATTGGGATGAACCATTATTGTTCAAAAGAGGACCAGATGGAATCTTTCGCCGATGTATTCCCGAAGAAGAAATAGAAGATGTCATTGCTCAATGCCATTCATCTCCTTATGGTGGACATGCAAGCACTTCCAAGACTTGTGCAAAAATCTTGCAAGCCGGCTTATTCTGGCCTAATCTATGGAAGGATGTCCACATCGCTGTTATAAATTGCGATCGGTGTCAACGCACTGGCAATATTTCAAGAAGAGATGAAATGCCTCAAAAGGGAATTTTAGAAGTAGAAATCTTCGACGTCTGGGGAATAGATTTCATGGGACCATTCCCATCATCTTTCGGTAATAATTATATACTCGTAGCTGTCGATTATGTTTCGAAATGGATTGAAGCCATAGCTTCTCCTACAAACAATACACGAGTAGTAATAAAGCTTTTCAAAAATATAATCTTTCCCAGATTTGGTGTGCCTAGACTCGTCATAAGTGACGGTGGCTCGCACTTCATTTCAAAAATCTTTGACAAATTACTATCTAAATATGGAGTAAGACACCGTGTGGCTACACCATATCACCCACAAACAAGTGGACAAGTCGAAGTCTCAAACAGAGAAATCAAACAAATCTTAGAAAAGACTGTCGCCATATCTCGGAAAGATTGGTCATCTAAACTTAATGAAGCTCTATGGGCTTATAGGACCGCTTACAAGACACCCATAGGTACTACACCTTTCAAACTAGTTTATGGAAAATCTTGTCACCTCCCAGTAGAACTAGAACACAAAGCTTATTGGGCGATCAGAACTCTCAATATAAACTATAATGCTGCAGGAGAAAAGCGAATCCTAGACATTAACGAATTAGAAGAATTAAGGTTAGATGCATATGAGAATGCTAAGATATATAAAGAAAGAACTAAGCGATGGCACGATAAACGCCTATCTAGGAAAGAATTTAGTGTGGGAGAAGTGGTACTCCTCTTTAATTCAAGGCTTAGGCTCTTTCCTGGAAAATTAAAATCTAGATGGTCAGGACCCTTTGAAATAACTAAAGTATTCCCGAGTGGAGCAATAGAAATTAAGGGTAGGAATAGTGAACCATTCATAGTAAACGGACAACGTTTAAAACACTATCACAAAGTGGAAAATAGAGATTATGCGAATAATCTAAAGCTTTTAGAATTGTCCACTAATTCCCCTGATTAATCTAAACCTAAGCATTACGTCAGGCTTTTGACGATAAAAACAGCGCTTAGTGGGAGGCAACCCATTTACTTATTTAATTATTTAAACTATTCTTTTCTTTTAGCATATTGTTATTTATCGTTTTACTATTTGTTTAATTGTTTTGTCATTTTATAGTTTTATTTTACATTACTATTATTGCCATTACATTATGCATTTCATTTTCTTATTTTTATCTTAAATCACTTTTTAAGATTTTCTAAAGTCTTTTCCACTGATTTGTTTCCCCCATATTTACACTGACCATGGCTAACCAACCAATTAACCATATGGAAACCAAATTTAGAGGTAGGAACCAAAGAATGAAGTTTGAAGAGTTATCACAGAGGCAAATGGATTTGACCCTGTACCCGGATGATAAGACTATGGAAACCCTAGGTATCCATGATAGTGTCATGTACTTGTTAAACCGACTCGGATGGGAGAATGCATTGATCCAACATAAGTTTGAGACTTACCGTGAGCTCACCCTTGAGTTCCTTAGCTCCTTAATTTACCTACCTGAGCGCGGTTTTGGATTTAGGAAAGGATTTATTAGTTTCCGCCTATTTGGAATAGAATATGACTTTAACCATAAAGAACTAGCTGACTTGTTAGGATTCCCTAGTGGACCATTCGCTTTTACTACCACACAGGTAGAATTGATGGATATGGAGCTAGATTTCTTTTGGGGAACTTTAACCGGAAACTACCACCCTGAACCAAATAACTTGAATAATGATGAGATCCATAATCCTGCTCTCCGTTACTTCCATAAATTCCTTGCCCACACCTTCTTTGGAAAAGAAGAAAACATTACCAGAGTTTCTAAAGATGAAATATTTATTATGTCATGTTTCACTAATGGACAGCCTGTTAATGGTGTACCTTTCATGATACAAACCTTCACCCGTATCCAAGAAGAACCTGAATTACCTATATTAGTAGGAGGTCTTGTAACCATGATTGCTGATGCCATAGGACTTAGGTACCAACTGGACAGGTGCAACCGTCTAGGAACAATCCGCCCTATGAATCTTAATTTCTGCTTCAATAGGCATATCATAAGGAATTTAGGACACCCACCTTTTGAGTACCTAATCCGGAACGAAGTAGTAACCCTGTTCACATTGCCTGACCATGCTAGAGTAAGTGTTCACAATAAGGATAACTGGCTTTATGAGTTAAACCCACCTGATTATCCATCTACTCCTGAAACACCTCAGTCTTACAAGATAAAAGATGATATAATG
This sequence comes from Lathyrus sativus, assembly GCA_963859935.3. NCBI lineage: Eukaryota > Viridiplantae > Streptophyta > Magnoliopsida > Fabales > Fabaceae > Lathyrus > Lathyrus sativus. Next base: position 289,965,261 of record OZ012737.1, read on the forward strand.
ACCAATGTCGAAACTGACCCTGAGACACCTCCTGGTTACCATGACATTGACCACACTGAAGAAGTACATGAAACCCCCGAAGTGAATCAAGGAAACTATGCTAACAACTTACAAAACATCATGAACACTCTCAATGCTTACCAAACTGACATTAATCTATTTAAAGAAGACATTAAGAGCATGCGATTGGACATTATAGGATTGACTGACATGGCCTGCGAACAATTCTATCACTTGAACTCCGCCATCGAAGACTTGAAGAAACGCTTTTGAAAATGCTATAAGTGATTTAGTTTATTTTTCTCATTGTTTTCGTTTCTAGTTAGATTTATTTTTAGCAACAATTTCATACCGTAGTTTCCGTTTATGTAACTTCATTTTCAATTACTTTATGCAATGCACCTTTAATTCCAAAATTTCTCCACTTTTAGCAATTTATATATTTTTCATTCTATGTACTGTTATGCTTGCATTATTTCATATTATATACAATCTCTCATGCCATGCAAGTTAGTATAGTACTGTGTCGAAATTATATAATATATGGTGTTTATGATTTAATATGAGTGTTAGTGAAGAAAATACATTATTATACAATATGTCAATTAAGTGAAAAAAAAGAAAAAAATGTTTTTCTGGATATTATTCAAAGAAGCATGCCCTCACGGTCGTCATACCCATCTTACGATCGTGACGTGCTTAATTAGCGTGTCACGACCGTCACGCCCCTGTCACGACCGTGACAACCCCTATTACAGGAATCGTGAGAAACAGAACTGTTTCTCATCGTGCCCCTTCTTCTTCTTCCTCCATAACTTCCTCAAAACTACCCATTTTCTCCATAACCTCCGTAACCTCCCCATTACCCTCATTAACCCCCCATTATCATAACCTATCACATTCTCACTCTCCATTATTTAACCCGATTCAATATTTCTTTCATTTTACCAATTTCTCACAAAACATCAAAACTCTTCACTCTTCACTCTAAGCTCTTGCATGCAATGGATTCTATTACTTTTAGAGAAGGTGATGCTGGAGTAACTCAGAGAGAACGTTTTATCCGATTCCAAAACCGCGGTGTGCAACCTACACGTTACATTGACACTGACTGTTTGAGGGAACTCGGAATGCTTGCCAGTGTTCAAAGCCTGCTGCAAAAAGTCGGTCTGTGGGATCTTTGCAGTCAACCTCAGCCCACATTCGAACTTCTGACACTGGAGTTCTTAAGCTCATTCAGTTACATCACCCCCCCGGTTCTCAGAGTCAGCTCACCGGTATCGCAACATTCAGATTGCATGGCCAAGAGTTCAACATTTCGCAAACCAGGATAGCCGAGTTGTTAGGCTTCGATCACGGAACTGAAGCTCACCGTCGCGTGCCCGATAATTTTAGTGAACAAGCTTTCACTCTATGGCACGACTTAACCAACACCCGTGCATCCACCTTCCAAAGCCTCAATGCTACGCACATCCACAACCCGACAATCCGCTATTTTCACCGTGTCATATGCAACACCATCTTCGCTCGAGAAAGCAACCATAAGCTCAACTCTAAGGAGCTTCTATTCTTACACTGCGCTCTTAATAACGAGCCGATCAACGCTGCCCCTTTCATGCTTCATCATATCCAGGCCATTGCACACAGAGGCTCCTCCCCGTTCTTCATAGGCGGCATTGTCACCGCCCTCGCCATTCAGTTGGGGCTTGGTGACTTGCTCGTTAATCAGCCTCACCTAGCCGCAGAATTCCTCACCAAGAGTTATTGCAGGTCCGCTCACCTGATTGCGCAGCGAGAGGATGGCAGGTATAGCCCTATTGTCAATGGCACCATTTTCCATCACATCATTCTGTCGTCCCGCAACCGCATCGATCCATCCAACCGAGCCAACTGGCTCTTTATTTTACCTGCTGCTGCCGATCACGTCCCTATTCATGATGATCAGGCAGACCCTCCAGCGGATGAGATGCAGGACGCTATGGATGCAGCTGAGCCTGTCCAGGATATACCAGAGACATCTACCCGACAGCCCCCTGCTCCCGAAATCACACTTGAGGAAGTCCTCCGTGCGATTTATCAGCAGAACCAGATGAACGCCGCACTGGAGCGAAGGCAGAAGGAGCAGTATGATGCTTTACTCAGCACTATCGCAGCAAACCAGGAAGCTACTAATGAGAGGTTTGGAGAAATTTTCAGCGAGCAAGAAGCCCTCCGCATTAGCATCACTGCTGCCTCCGGCACCGGTTCTGATCCCGAAGCGACTCCTTCCAGACGCCGCTCCCGCACCAGAGGCCGAGCCCGCGGTCCTCAGCAGCCATAGTTTTGGTCTGTTTATGTTTGTTTTTCGTTTTTGTCGTTGTACTGTACTTGTACCGCATTTATATCACAACATTGAGGACAATGTCTGATATTGTGTGGGAGAGGTACCTTTCATTTCCGCATTTTCCCTTTTTCGCACTTTTCCATTTCGTTGTATTTTCAATTCCGTTGTATTTCTTTTAGCAAATTAATGAAATGAGCAAATCTTTGTGCTATTTTCTTTAATTTCGAACTTTCCCCGATTATTTAGCTAAACCAGAAAAAATCTTTAATTATTCGCATTACCCGACTTACCTACGGAATCGTAATTAGGAAGCCGAGAACGATTAAACAAGACCAATACAATCTTGACATCTTTGACTCCCTACTTAAGCAATTCCATCCCGATTACCATTGCGAGTACACCTTTAGTTTCAGTTCAAAAGTAACCCCCAGTAGTTTATACTAGCAGTCAGCACCGTCTGAACACAAACCACGTGGGGAGCCGATGAATATAAGCGTTTGATGCCTAATCAATAATGATCCTTCATATCTCGATGCAAAATGAAAAGAAATTGCACCAAAGTACACGGTCGCATATAAGAAACGAGAAATATGAGAAGGAGTCCGATGCAAGTTGGTTCAGAGGTACTGGTTCTGAACTCGGTAGGGCGTGCTACGGCTCGATCCCCCACAACCTCCAAATCGGATAAAATACGTAGGGTTACCACACTCGTGTACCAGACCCCGTGCTCAAAAAGGATCAAAGTCGCTAACCGGCTACTCCACTACGTGCGTGCTAAGGCAAAGGGCTTAATGTGACTGCGCTAGAATGAAACCGGGCGAAATAAGATCGAAAAACTCCAGGTGAAATCGTAATGTAGTTGCCGATTGTTTCGTTTAACGGGAAGTCGACGACATAGCTTGTTGCTTGTGTCATTAGTGTATCGGTAGTGTTCTATCAAAGTACCGGATTATCCGACAAAACGATCCCTCGTACGGTTTGTTATGAGTATGCGTGAATAAAATCTTGTCCGCCGATTTTCAACCGACTATTTGCTTGAGGACAAGCAAAGGTTTAAGTTTGGGGAAGTTTGATAACGAGAAAACGCATCGATTATATCGCTAGATTTCATTAACGTTTTATCGCATATTCACCGTTTTAACACTCGATTTCCCGAGTTTTTCTTACCATTTTGCAGGTGCATCATTATATGGAGCTAAATCATGAATTAAGAGCAAAAGGAACAAAAGAAACTATAAAGAGATGAAGAAATGAAGAAGCCTGCAAAAGACTGCATAATTTGTTGCAGCCACGATCGTTACAAGGGTGTCACGACCGTGACACCCCAATTTGGGCCATCACGACCGTAAGAGAGTGGTCACGACCGTGACACTTAAAAACCTCAAGATACGAACGTGAAGACCTTGTCACGCCCGTGACAAGGATAAAATTTGGTTTTTGACTCAGACTACGTCAAGGCATTACGTGAAGACCACTTCTCCTATTGGCATTACGTGAAGACCATCTCTCCTATTTTGCTGCCACGTTCCTGCATTCCTTCAACAAATCCAGCAAGGCCCATGCAACAAAGGTCCAAAAATCCAGCCCATTAAAGACTCTATAAATAGTACAAGTTCTATGAACAAGGGGACAATTTTCTTTATTCAATTTCTTGCGGAAGCTCTGCCAAACTGTATTACGAACCAGCATTTCCATTCTGCATTACCTTTAGTTTTCTGTTTCGTTTTTATTTGTATCCAAACCAACCCTATAACAATTTCCAACATCAGGAAATTGTTATACATTTATTTGTTTCTAAACCTTCAACATTCGTTTATTTTTAATTTCCGCCAACTCCAAGCTTTCCGGTCTGTGGAAGAAGGAGTCTGCTCGAATATTTGTTAACCAGGTTTTTTATTATATTGCAATTTAATTTAGTTATAATGTTTATTTATTTTTCTGCCATGAGTACGTTATTATTAAATTCTCTGTCTCTGTCTGGTTCAACATCGATGAGTAGCTAAACACCTTAGGGCGGTATGTAGTTATAACAAGCTTAACCGGTAAAATATAACCATAGGCTGAAAATAATTAATCACTTAACATTCTGGCTGATACTTTTTAATTGAAATAGACCTTTTCGTTACGAGAGTAAGAAAAGAGTATTAGGTTAGGTCAAGACCACGAGAGTGTGAGATTTTAACCAGATAGCTAAAGTTAGGCATTTAAATTAAACACAGCGAGAGCGCTTTAAGATAAATTAGAATTACTTAGTTTCCAAAAATTACCTCTAAACACTTATGGGCTAGCGAGAACAGGCATAGGGCTTTAGGGATAAGATCTGATATAAGACCACGAGAGTGTGAGTTGAGGGTATTTAAACTGGTAATCTCTACCGAATAGATTAAGTGAACACCTTTATAAGCCTAGGTTAGATTGACCCAACTAAGTTAGTATAATTACATACCGACCGCCTTAATATTCCTTTATTAAAACTTAAATTTAATTCCGCCTTTAATAGTCTTAAAAACCAACAAAAATCGTGACAACCATTCGCCTTAGCTAAACTAGAAGTTCATCTAGCACTAAGTAACCATAGAATCCCTGTGGATCGATAATCTTAAATATTACTTCGATAGGCTGTGCACTTGCAGTAAGATACCGCTAGACGCATAAGTAGACACGTCTTTAGCCCATCAACAATACGCTTCCCTTGATGGCCTTCTGGGAAACGTACTGAATATCATATTCTGTCAACACCATTTGCCATCTAGCAATCCTGCCCGAAAGCGCTTGCTTCTCGAAGACGTACTTGATCGGATCCATCTTCGAAATTAGCATGGTAGTGTGATTGAGCATGTACTGTCGTAAACGTTTGGCATCCCAGGCTAGTGCACAACACGTCTTCTCCAGCATCGAGTAGCGAGATTCAGAGTCTGTGAACTTTTTACTCAAGTAGTAAATGGCATGCTCCTTTCTGCCCGTCTCGTCGTGCTGACCGAGAACACACCCCATACTATTCTCAAGAACTGTCAAGTACATGATTAGTGGTCATCTTTAGGGCTCGCCCTATTCAAATCCCGATAATCGACGCACATTCGCACCTTACCGTCCTTCTTCGGTACAAGCACTATGGTGGCGACCCACGGAGGGTAAGTAGTGACCGCTAAGAAGCCAACATCAAGCTGTTTCTGCACTTCTTCTTTGATCTTAACGGCCATATCTAGTCTCGTCCTCCTAAGCTTCTGCTTAACGGGAGGACAATCTTCTCGCAGCGGCAAGTGGTGGACCACGATGTCAGTGTCAAGTCCGGGCATATCTTCGTATGACCAAGCAAAGACGTCACTATACTCTCTTAGCATCTCGACCAGTCTCTACTTGACATCACTCTGCAATGCAGCCCCTATCCTGACGTTCCTGACGAGTTCTTTAGAACCCAGATTCACAATCTCGATCTCCTCTTCATGAGGCAGAATAACTTTCTCTTCTTGTTTCAACAAGTGGGCCAACTCTTCAGGAAGGTTGAAGTGAGTCGTAGAAGGTCCAGAGTCGATGTCATCTGTTATGCGGATCCTGCAATAACAAGGGTTAAGTTTAAAACAAGGATGTGCAGGTTAGCACAAACCCCATTGCCATTTTATTGTTTTTCAAAACAAATATAAAACAGGAATAACAGAGATCGCAAAATTTGAATACGAAGAAAAACGCCTTTTGATTTATTAATAAAATGCATGTACATAATCCAACAAGGCCCTGACAATAAAACCACTATGCCCCGGGTAGGACATAGGGTTGTACAATGATTGGAAAAAGTAAATCATTACTCTTCACTTGTCATCTGGATGATATCCTTGACGGACCAGTTGGTAAGGCCCTCGCCTGGCTTGCTTGGCTGGATCCAAGAGTCGAGGTCACAGTCGCTATCTCCGCTGTCTTCAGACACTGCGTTGACGCTTTCAAATATCACCTCGCCACTGGTAAACTGGATCGGCCCTTTACCTCACGACGCACTGCTAGAAGAAGAAGCTTCAGCTCCAAAAGAATATCCCAACCCGAACTAATCTTACTTGTTAGGTATCTCCAAAATTCGCCCCCAGCCTGGGGTAGATCCGACTTGGACAACGGCCCGGGCTTCCTTGAAGGAGGAGAGAGTCATCTCTGGCTTCTCAGTGACTACCGGAGCTACGTCCTTGACTTAAACAGCTTCGAACGCTTGGCATAGAGTTTCGTGGATTTCCCCATCCATCTCAACATACTTGAAGGACGAAAAATGGCTCACCATTATGTCTTCCTCGCCACACACAGTCACGATGCTACCTCCGACAGCATACTTGAGTTTCTGGTGCAACGTGGAGGTCACGGCTCCAGCAGCATGGATCCACGGCCGACCCAAGAGACAGCTGTAGGCAGGCATGATGTCCATAATGTAAAAGATTGCGTCGAATGTTTCCGGCCCGACTTGGATTGGCAGGGTCACCTCCCTGAAAACATGGCGTTTGGTTCCATCGAACGCCTTCACCACCAGATCACTGGGTGTGCAAATCACTCCCCGAGTATCCAACTTCATCAATGCTTTCTTCGGGAGAACATTGAGTGACGACCCTGTGTCCACCAACACGTGCGACATAATCGTTCCCCTACACTCTATCGAGATGTGCAGGGCACTATTGTGGTTCCTCCCTTTCGGCGTCAGCTCGAGGTCAGTGAACCCTAGCCCATTTCTAGCATTCACGTGGGCTACGACCTCTTCTAGCTGATTTACCGATATTTCCTGCGGTACATACGCGGCGTTCAACACCTTCAGCAGCGCATTGTGGTGTGCTTCAGAATACAGCAACAAGTTCAGGATGGAAATCTTCTAGGGCATCTGATGGAGATGATCCACAATCTTGTAGTCTCTCTTTTTAATCAACCGCATAAACTCCTCGGCGTCCTTAACAAGTAAGTCTTTTTCTGCCCCACGTGGGATTTCTTCGACGACTTTACTTTTACCTTTATCAGTTGCGTCAGCTCTGTCTGCTTTGTCTGCCACGACCTCAGGTGGTGCAAACACTCTTCCGCTGCGAGTAATACCACTGATTCTCGCAAGGTTCTCCATAGACGACCCAAACGGTTCTAGCTCCAACTTCTGTCCGTTGTAGTAGACTTCAGCCCCGTAATGCCATGGGACAACATTAGTGCTTTCGAACGGTATTGGCCCAGCTTTGGTGATGGTAATCGTGGGCGGCCTGGGTGCAGAAATAGTTATCGTCTGGCGAGGGATGGTGATGGTGGCAACCTCATATCCTTGCTTCAGCATTACCTCCCCCGATCTACTTTCGGCCCTCCGGCTAAACTGTAAGATGCCTTCAGTCGTCAGACTTTGGATTCCCTCTATCAACTGTTCACATCCATCAGGGCTTGTCGCACAGCCCATACACAGCTCCCCGCAACCTGGGAAGAAACCTCTTTTCACCAACTTAGCTTTAACGAAGCTAAGCGGCGTCTTCAGATCTCTGACGTCAGTCAACAAATCCAAACTCCCGTCTTCGATAATGGCGTTTACTCCACCTCCCCTATAATTCGGCATAGGGTTTTTCGTGACATTTGGCACATTATCCGAGAAGTTGATGATCTTAGCGTCCACCATGTCCTGCACCTTGTGCTTGAAGGCTTTGCAATTTTCTATTGTGTGGCCTGGTGCCCCTGAGTGAAACTCACAAGTAGCGTTCGCGTCATAACCTGGCGGAGGTGCCCCTGTCAAGGGAGCCAAGGTTCTCTTCTTGATCAACTGTAGCTGAAGCAAAGTCTGTAATAGTTGCGCGTACGACATGGGCGGTGTCTCGAGGTGACGACTCGACAGAGGTGCCCGATTCTGATACTTTCAGTATCCTTGTTGATTCGGTTGCTGCCGCTGCTGCTGGGGCTGTTGAACTGCCGGGATAGTTATGCTGGCCACCTGTTGGTGAGGGCCTTTACCCTTCCTTCGAGCGTTGGTCACAGCGCTCGTTTCTCCTTCTCGTCTTTTGCCAGCATAAGGTTTCTTTCCGCCCCCTCCAGCTGAGGATGACTCACCTTGAATTTTCCCGAGTTTGATCCCATTTTCAATGTGCTCACCCATGATAATGAGATCTGAGAAGGTTCCGGACATGCCGCTGACCAATTTCTCATAATAAACCCCTAGGAGGGTAGCTACGAACATCTGCACAAGCTCACGTTCAACCATCGGCGGCTGAACCCTGGCTGCCAATTCACGCTACCGCTGGGCGTATTCCTTAAACCCTTCGTTGTTCCTTTGCGACAAATTCTGCAGTTGGACTCGGTTCGAGGCCAAGTCGCTGTTGTATTGGTAGTGGTGCACAAATGCTTCAGCAAGGTCCTTCCACGTGCGCACACTGGTAGGTTCCAGACTCATGTACCATTCGAGGGAGGGCCCGGACAGACTGTCTTGAAAGAAGTGCATCAGCAACTTCTCGTCCTTGGAATGAGCCGACATTTTTCTGTAATACGATCTCAGGTGGATGCGAGGGCAAGTGGTGCGCTTGTACTTTTCAAAGTCAGGTACCTTGAATTTAGGAGGCACCTTGAAATCAGCAATCAGTCCCAACTTGGATATATCAAAGCCCAGGGTGTTCTGATTCTCGATATTTCTCATCTTATCCTCGAGTGCCTTGAACCTTAGACGTGCTTCAGCAGTCAGCTCCCCTTCAGCACCTCTCTGAGAGACCACATCGTCCTGACGATCTTCTAACCATGGTTGAGGCCCGAACAGATTCCTAACACCTGCATGGCCGTTGCCCAGCCCAACGTTGACATTAGCTTCAAGACTCCCATTACCGACGCCCGTCGTATTACCGTTGAGTCCCATGTTAGCTATCACATTGCCATTGGCACTGCCATTTCCCCCGGTCACGGGGACGCCATTCTGCGGAGTTTCAACTGGCGGAGGAGTAGGCACAGTCCCACCGTGGAGTACGCCATTGCTATCGACCCTTGAAATCAGAGGCTGAACCAAGGTTCTGAGCTGATCCTGGCCATTGGCGACCGCTTGCATAAGCTCCATGAAGCGATCCATTCTTTTGCGGAGTTCCTGAACATCAGTTTGCACTTGCTCCATGATTCTGGTTTGATTTGCTCTGGTCGGATAGCGGTGAATAAGTCTCTGATCAATCCTGGAACAACCTGAAACAACCTGAAAACACAAAAGGGTTAGGAAAAACGACAAAGTGCTCGTTATGCAAATGCTTCATGCAAATTCAAACATGTGTCTGTGCATTAGGGAGATCTCTCCCGATCCTAGTGCCTGAGTGCCAGTGCTGATAACAAGAAGTCCGAGTCCAGTCATGGAAATAACATCTCATATATAAAGAAAGCCCATCAAGGCAGTACACGACATCAGTGAGTACAAGCAGAATCAATAGCATGACCTCGACCAACAAGCCTGGTGATGGTCAGCATACAACAACAATCAAACAAAAGGAATACAAATATAGTCAAGCACGGACACGGGCGCGAAACTCTTCTAACAACCCCTTCGTTTCTGGATGATAAGAACGAGTGAGTAACCCTTCGACGAGTAGCTCCCTCTGCATAATGGTGTATTGAAGACCTTCGACCGAATCTTCCCATGCTCCTTCGCCGAAACAATCTTCTAGCTTTCGCTTCTTGGATTCAAACATCAGTTTGCGCTCGTTCAGGTTAGCGAGAGCACTGTTGAGCTGGCCTTCGGCGGCGTATCTGCAAGCGGTTTCTTCATCAAACCTCTTCTCACTAGCCCTCACCTGGGCTTTCAGCTTGGAAATCTGTAGCATCAGCTTATCCTCCCGCTCTTTCCTGTTGGCTAGGGAGGCCTTCCAGTGCTGGTTGAACTTGGATATCCTCCGATACGGTTCGTCCAAGTGCTGCTTCTTCGTGGCCAGTACATCGTTGACAACTTTGAAGTCTTGACCCATGTGTTCACGCTCGGCTATCTGCTTAGTTAAATCTGCACCTAGCTGGTTCACCAGCTCTGTCTGCCTCTTGAAGGAATGAACGACTTCGTTTCTCTCGCTTTGGAGTTGAGCCAATTCTTTCTCCAGTTCTTCATTTGCCCTCTTCAATTCATCTCGCTCAGCTAACACCTGATTATGTTGCTGAATGGGCACGGTAGTAGGCTCTTCAATCATTGGAGGGCTTTCTGGCTTGGCAGGAAGAAACGGTATCCCTATAGCATCTGTTCTGGCTCTGATCCAAGTCACGTACGGAGGGTAGGCTTGATTATTGCTTCTCCCCAGCAATGGTTTTCCCCTCTTATTGATGCCATTCCAAGCGCGCTGAAGCTTAGATAACAGATCCCCCTCTAGAAGACCAGTGAGGTACAGAGATTCCTGCACCTCTTCACCCTTCGGCGGAGCTCTCAAAGCATACACGAACTGTCGGACCAGCAAAGACGAATTATAGTTTAAACAGCCCTTCCTGCCTATCAAAGGCACGTTCGGAAACCCGCTGAAGCTGAAGATAATCTCAGTACCCAACCTATCTCTGTCAAACCAGTCAATATCCTCTGCAGATAGACTCATCAAACGCTCATACCACTCAGCTGTGGCTGCAGACAAAACAAAGGGACCCCTTTTGGGCAAATGACTATCAAGCCATTTATAAAGCAGGGGCACACAACACGAGACATTCTTGCCCCTTCTGTTCTCGTTTTTATAGTGGATAGAATGGTAGACATCTCCTATCAAGGTAGGGACTGAATTCCCTGATGCAAAGATGCGGAAAGCGTCGAAGTCTACAAAATCGGGCATATTGGGGAACAGAATGATGCCATATATGCACAGAGCGAGGATGGCATTAAACACGACCCAACACCCGTCTTTGGCGCACTGCTGAGCTTTTCCCCCCAAGAACTGCAAGGAGAAACCAGGAACCTTGTTCCAACTAGACAATACCAACTCGGAGGCATCCAGATGAAGTGACGGAGCTAGACCAGCCAGATTAGGCTCAACATCCATATGAACAAAAGGCATCTGCCTCTTGATAGGCACACCTAACAAATCAGCATATTCTTCTAGCGTGGGTGCGAGAACAAAATCCTGGAAAGTAAAGCATCTCAACGGAGGATCGTAGAACTGCAGTAGAGCGTGCAACCCATTCAACTCGAACGCAGAAGGTTTACGAACCAAACTGAGCAATTTTCCGTAAGACTTCCTGAACTCATCTCTCACAGAATCATCTGCTAAAGCAATCAAACCAGTCAGCTGAACCACATCAAGGGCAGGGAGCTTGTAAGCCACGGTCTTCCTCAAAGAACCTATAACAATGCAATAGGAGGCAAGAAATCCTGGATCGGGGAAAACGGTACCTGCAACACAGACACACGTTAATGAAATGCAAATGAGTATGCAAAACAATGTAAGATGAAATCATGCAGCAGGAGATCAAGGCAACTGTGCTGCGGAGATTCTGTATTAACAAAACCACGATACTGCTCTGTCAAGAACAACCACTGTCTCTGATAAGAAGAAACCCTGGTATCGGACCACAAATCTGCTATGTCAAGAACACACACATATAGGACCATAACTCTGCTCTGTCAAGAACAAACCATCTGATAACAAGGACCTCTGATAAATGACCAACAATCTGCTCTGTCAAGAACACACGTCTGATAATAAGGACCTCTGATACAGGACCAACAATCTGCTCTGTCAAGAACACACGTCTGATAATAAGGACCTCTGATACACAACCAAAACTCTGCTCTGTCAAGAACAACCATACATCTGCTGATGAGATCCTCAGATCCTAATCATAAACCTGCTCTGTCAAGAGCACATACACATCTGATGACAAGATCCTCTGATCCCAATCAAAAACCTGCTCTGTCAAGAACAATCATATGTCTGATGATGAGAACCTCTGGTCCTAATCATAAACCTGCTCTGTCAAGAGCACATACACATCTGATGACAAGATCCTCTGATCCCAATCAAAAACCTGCTCTGTCAAGAACAATCATATGTCTGATGATGAGAACCTCTGGTACCAACAAAACTGATTCACTGTCAAGAAAACCAGGTAATCTGAAGGTCAAAGTTTCCTGCAATAAACCCAACCCTGCTCACAGGTATGGACCTAAACTGACTCAAGTTCGGCATCCTATGCGTTCATCAGCGTCACAGACATTCAAGAGGGGTGATACGATACCCAGAAGGTGTGGCATCACCAGCTCATGAAGCGGCCTCACTCGGCTGAATCACAAATGATCGGTCCCCAGAGTCGACAATCCTCCAAACCAATAACCCCCTCAACCCAAAGGGTTGAAAAAGAAGTCAACCGGGAGAACCTCGTATGAGCGTGGATTTCATGAGACACTAGTGCCTGCCAAGCAAGCACGCGCCCACTAATTTCCACAACTAATGCTATGTTCACTCAAGCCTGGGTCTGGCTTCTCACTCATCAGAATGCCCCTCCCACAACAGCATAGATAATCATATCAGACTGAAAATAAAGTGCGGGAAATAAAATGCGATAAATAAACACAACCCCACAAGTAATCATACAAGCGCTAGGATTGACTCTCGCAGGGGACGTTAGATCCCCAAACTGACTCGCATACGGGACGCTGGATCCCAGGAAACTATCAAGTCCCCAGCAAAGTCTCCAGCTGTCGCTTCCGTGAAAATAAAGTGCCGGCAGAACAGAAGAGTCGCCACCTTTCGTTATTTATCCCTCGGAACGGGAAAGGAAACGATCGGAAAAACCTGACGAAAAAGGGTAAGACAAGGTCATCGCAACCGTTATCTGGGTTCGGGAGTCGGTTACACAAGGGGAAGGTATTAGCACCCCTGACGTCCGTCGTACTCGACGGGATCCACGCTTGTTGTGTTTACTGGATGAGTTGGTTTATCTATCTACCTATCAAGGCTGGCTTAAAAAGAAAAGAAAATGACTCGGCAAAGCGTCGCGCTTTATGCTTACGTATTCTCATCAGAGAATGAGAAATCAGAGTCAACATAGTTCGACCTACGACGGGTTACAGGGAAGGTGGCTCGCCAATACATCAATATTGTGCCTACGTACTCTCAACGGGTATGAGAGATCAGAGCTTACGTAGTTCGGGATACTACGGATTACGGGAATTCAGATTCATCTGTTTTATCGAGTAGGGTTAAACAACAGTTCCAGCAGTTAGGGACAAAGCCTGTTTGCGGTGGCGCTGAAGTTTAACGACACTCTTTTCTTCAGAAAAGCTTCCTTTGAATTATGGGCCCACGGGGCAAAAAGGTTTGAAGTTTGTTTTCTGTCTTTTACGGAAGAAGTGTTTTTTATGGTTGTTTGCAATTTCAATCGCACTAAAGACTATGACCTGAGAGTGAATGCGTCGCATGTCACCCAAAGGGTACCGTACTAAACATCCAGACTGTTGAAAAGAAGCTCTCCAACAATCCTTTCTCAGATAACTTAAGGCTCGTAACGTACGAAAGAAATCATTCATGATTACTGTATCTTAAGCTGTTTTGAGATGAGAAGAGAACAGGCTCAACTACGGGGAGACTATCAAGTCCTACTGTTGTCATGCCAAGGATTCATCCTATAGTTGAGGTTTGAAACAGGGAACTCCTAGAAGTTATCATGCATAGGTTTCAACCTAAAGTTCTATCATCACTTCCTTATCAAAGGAAATGAGAGTCCTAAGGGATCATATCAATGGTAAGCAGATACGGGTAAAGCATCAACTTAAACAATAAACAGATAACAACTGTAAAATGCATGCAATGCAAGTGAGGGAGGAAATGTGTGTGGGGTGTCAGCCTCCACAAGCTCATCTCAACCTCAAGCCAGATATGAATAACTGCAATCATACAGAAGAAATAACATATGCTATCAAGCAAAATACAGTAAACTGCAATCATACAGAAGAAATAACATATGCTATCAAGCAAAATACAGTAAACTGCAATCATACAGAAGAAATAACATATGCTATCAAGCAAAATACAGTAAACTGCAATCATACAGAAGAAATAACATATGCTATCAAGCAAAATAAACCACATGGGCAAGGGAGCAGGGCTCTACCGAATACCCGCAAGCAAAGCCATACAGTAAAAATACAAGTAGAGGGAGCAACTCAACCTCTAGTGCAATCATGCTCCTAGTTTAAAGTCAGTCTAATCATGGACTTATTCTAATGCATCAAGCAAGTCAAACAAGGCACATCAGCAATACAGGAGAGAAAACAGACAAGAAAGAAACAGATCAACAGCTCTTCCTCTTTCCAAGCCTCAGCTCTTCTAACAATAACTCAGTCTTCAGACCTCAATCACCCTTCAAGGATATCAGCTTCACTGGCAAGTATCAACTTGCTTCTCCAGGTTTCAACCCCTCAACATAAGTTCCAACTTAATCTTCTTCTTCAAGCTTCAGCTTTCCAGTCAACTCCACCCCCAGGCTTTGCTTTTAACCACAAGTGTCAACTTGATTCCTTCAGGCTCTCCAAGCTTCAATGTAAGTATCAACTCATCCTTTATTCCTCAAGCCTCAGCTCTACACTCAATCTCAATTGAATCCTCTCCATAAGTATCAACTTGGTCTTCAAGCTTCTCAAGCTTCAGCTGCTTTACCAGTGTCAACTTGGTCTTCTTCCTTTACAAGCTTCAGCTTCTCAGGGTAATCTTCAATCACTTAGAAGTGTCAACTTCATCCTTCAATTCTCTTCAAGCAAGGAACTCTTCATTCAATCTCCACTGGATCTTCAAGTATCAACTTGTTCTTCTTGCTCTTCAAGCTTCAGCTGCAATGGCAATGCTCAAGGGATCATCCTCTTCCATACTCCTCAATGAAGTCTTCATCTTCAGACTCAAGTCCAACATCTCTCAAGATACTCAAACCAGAAGACAAATGATTTAACAGAGTGAGAGGAAATGATAAACAGCTTACTGACAACCAAAGGAAGCATGTAAGGGTTCATCATTATGAGAGACTGGTTCCCTCAAAGTTCTACTTCCCAGATATAGCCACTCATCCCTCCAAAGGAGGGATGTGAATATCTGAGAAGGACTTTTAGTCATTGGGAGGAATGGTAGCACCAGATGCTTTCCATGTTTGTGAAAGAAATCATTCTAACTACAAGGCTCTCCCTATGTCCTATCTCCTAATCTTCATCATACACCTTCAGGCACGAGCAAATCCAAATCTCCAAGCAACTTCAAGCAACTTCAAGCATCCTCACCTTGTCTTCAACTTGTCTTTAATCTCAAGCAAAGGCAAACCAAGCACAAACCCTAATCTAAGGGAACTAGAGAAGTTAAACTAGTTGAATTAGTTGGTTAGGATCACCTAAAACCTAGTACTAAAGTTAGTCCTAACCAAAATACTAAAATAAATTGTAAAATCCTACAAAAACTACTATGGGACCCTAGGTCAATCATGACTCTACCAAATTAGTTTCAAAGATCAAACCATCAAATTGGACCTAGAACTAAATTCTACACTACAAGGTATCAAACCTAAACCTTAAAAAGGAAGCATCTAAATATCAATCTAGAAAGCAGACCTACTTTCATCACAAAAATGTGAGAAAAATTCTATGGGATCATACATGCCTAACCTAATCACACACAAAAAATTAGGCTCAAAATCATCACCATGAGATCAAACAAAATTCTACAAGAATATGCATCAACCATAATCATTTTAATATCAATTAAAATATAAAACTCGAATAAAATCATAAATTACATGAAATGAAAATATTTTTTTCTAACAAATAATAGACTCAATCATGAGTAGAATGCAAAAAGAATGGGTTTGATTGGATTAATATTCAATTAATTATGATTTTTTCAAGAATCATAAATAAAAATGAAAAAATGAAGAAAATCCAATTAAAATAAATAAGCGCGCGGTGTGGATAGTAATCATTTTCAGTTAAAAGAATGGGTTGGGCCATCAGGGGGGTGTGGATAACACTTAGATCACTAAGCCCAAAACACCTGAATAAATGAAACGGTGCATTTCATGCTTCAGACTCCTTCACAATTCAACTTCAAAACGTGGCCCTTGGATCGTCTCCCAGTCAAAGGTCAAAACAAGATCTGATGGTCCCAGAGTCATCTTCTCCATTCAAACCTCTGCAATTTCGCGCCCAGCTCCGGCTACCGCCGGTGGAGCTCCGATCATCCCCTTCAACCCTAGTTCTCCCTAGAAGCCTCCAATCCAAGAGGTCAAAACATGAATCTTATCCCAAGTCTTGCCACGAGTTCAACCATACCATTAACTTCCTCTGAAACCTCAAGAATCATCATATCCCAATCTCAACCGAAAATGGTAATTCCCCTAATTTGTCTCTAATTCATCAATTAATTATCTGGAATCCATCCTACACCATTCTACAATCAATCTAGAACCTTAATTCAACCTAATTCTACCTAAATCATGCTATAGGAAGAAAGGTACCAACCTGAAAATTCTTGAGTAACAGATGCACTAATCCTCCACTTCAAGCTCTACAATCTTGCAGACACGATCAATGAACCTTCCTCTTGCTTCTGTATGCAAAAGAATCAATGGAAAGTGCTTGAATCTTGGAACTCGATAGTGATTTGCAGGTGGAGAAGTTCACTTGCTCATACACGATTTAGCCACCAATTCTTCTTGAAAACGATCTGGAATCACTCCTTGACATCCATGGAAGATGTTTCAATCAAGAAAATGGAAGGAAATTGAGGAATTTGGTGAAACCGATTTCAATTGCAATCCAAGAAAACTCAATCTCAAGCTATGCTCAATCCTTCAATGATCACCAACCTCTTCAATGGATCCACTCTACTCCTTATATAGATGAAGTTTGGATGACCTAGAACCCTCTAGATCCTTCCAATGAGATTTTCCACTTCTCATGTCATGAGATTTCCAATCATGTATCATGACATGCTCAATTCTGTTTGCAGCTTGAAATTCATCTCAATCTCTTTCAATTTCTCCCCTAGTGATATTTTGGAAGGGTTTAGCTTGCCAAGTTCCTTGCTCATGCCTTAATTTTGAGTTATGCACATGTTACTTAATATGCAAGCAAGTACTTTTCAAAGCAATTCCATGAATTGAATCTCAACTCAAAAATGTGGCTAAAACATTGTTTTTAAAATGTTTTCTAGAGTAAAAATGATATATTACATGCCATGGTTTGGATGTGTAGGTTGAAAATATCAATTTCCAACTTTGATTTATTTAACTTATGCCCTCATTTTAGGTCATTTTTGCAACTTTGAGTTACAAGCATTTCCAACATCTCCTGACCTCCTTACTAGCCTTAAAACATCATTTTGTGCAAGTTTGATGTTGAAGATTTTTCCATTTGAAGCTTGGAAATAGGAGTTATGGCCTTATGCTTGAAATGACCTGTAATCTCCAAATGACCAAAATGCCCTTGACTTGTCAAAGCCATAACTTGAGTTCTACAAATCCTATCAAGGACTTCTAGTACTATATAGAAAGATAAGAACATAAGGAACAACATTCATGTTGATCAAAAGTTCATAGGAATCATCCTTCTTGGGCAAAACTTTGATGCAAGTTGGGTAACTTTCAAGGCTCCAGATTCACATACCTCAGATGACCTGTAACTTGTCAAAGTCATAACTTGAGCTCTGCAAATCCTATCAAGGACTTCTAGTACTCAAATTAAAGCTAAGGACAAGCACTACAACATTAATGTTGGGGGTAAGATGGGATGGCCATCATATCTTGAGCTAAACTGCCTTGAAGATAGGGGTCAAACTAGGGGATTTTACACTGTCAAGCCTTAGAAACCCTAGCTTGAAACTTCTCAAACTCTTCAATCATGATGAGTTGACCTTGGGAATCATCCTTATAACATCTCAATGTATCAATAAATGATCACATGGCCCTTGAATTAGGTCTCAACCTTATCCAAATCATCAGTTGACCTAGGGTTGACCCAATCAAACCCTAACTACACCACCCATGGCTGAGTCTTCTTAAACTTGCACCATGACCTATCTAGGCTTCATGATGGCTTTCAAGACATCTCATAAGCTCTCTCAAGGCTTCAAGTCTTTCTTCATAGCTTCAGAATCATCTGATGGCTTCCCACAACTCTCAAGTCAGGAGACCTACACAATTGGCTTCAACCACTCTCTCTGAGGATCTTTTAACTTCTCTGACAAGGATATCAACCCTTGAACACCTGAATAACCTTCTTAGCTAGCTCCATAGTCTTGTGTAGCCCTTGATTGGTACTCATACCTCTTGATCTCCTGCATACATGTCAATGAAATGCAAATGATAATGCTAATGTGAATGAAATGAAACATAAGCTAGGTAAAGAAGAGTTGGTCAAATTTTGGGGTGCAACAGCTGCCCCTATTCAAACGGCTTGAACCTGACTGGGTGAGAAGCAAACGGCTCTCAACCAATCAAGGTGCGATATGGTTGAATACCAACAAACCCGGAAATTTTCCAACTGCACAAGTACACGGTACTCTAATGGGAACGAATCTTCGAAAACTGAAACACTAGCTGCACGACGACTAGCTGGGGAATTGTTCACACGGTAACCGGCGATACATGGTCGATCATGCCGTCAGGCATCAAAATTCCTCGGGACTCATCAGGTCACCTATCAAGTTAATCATGCCGTCGGACATTCAAAGAAATCTTCGGGCGTCAGCCGGCCTTCGTCAGTAAGTCGAGGATGGAATTCTCAGTCAATCATGAACCAATTGGGGATATCCACCTTCTACCATCAGGCACTCCGCATCAGTTGAGAGAACTGCTTCGTCAATACGGTTGGACTTCGATCATAAAGTCTTCAGGGGAAGTTTCAACTTCACTATTCAGAAACCTGTTGGGGATGACGCACCTCCGCTGGGGATTCTGGAGAACTATCGAGTAACTCTGCTTCGGGGTCTCAGGAATCCTTCTGGGTGATTTAACTCTGCTGAGGAAATCAAGAATCATCTTGAACAAATAACTTTGAGGGGACTTCAAGAATCATCCTGAACCCATAACTCTGCTGGAGATTTCGGGAATCATCCCAAGCAAACACTCTGCCGGGGATTTCAGGAATCATTCTGGGCGGCTTTCTCTGGCGACTTTACAGGGGGTTTTAAGAATCATCTTAAGCGAACGCCTTCACTGGAGAATTCAAGAATCATCTTGGGCAAACGAATTTGCTGGGGAGAATTCAAGAATCATCTTGAGCAAACGACTTTGCGGAGGAACACCTGCAAAACAAGAACGGTAACGACCTAGCTCATGTTTTAATATGCATATGCCGCAATGCTCCACACGGTGGAAATGCTACGCGTTTTTCTGATAAATGTCATGCAATCATGCAAAATGCTGCGACCCTGTCAGCAAAATAAATGCCGAAGGGAGGATCTTCCTGTCAAGGAGAAAGAACCACTCTGGTGGAGGAAGGAATCATCCTGCCATGGAGAAGAAGGTCGCGCCGATCTCAATCGGACTCCGCATGGGGAAGCAAACTTCAGTTGACTGCTGCAGGGGGATGAAGCTCTACGAGAACCCGGACCTGCTGAGGAAAGCGATATCAATCGCGGAGATAAACTACACGACCTTCACGGCTAACCTTCTTGGAGATAACGACTCCGACGGGGGAATACAACATCAGCTATTCAACATTCTACTGGGGGAAACCACTCATGGCCCGAACGGCTTCCAAGGACTCGGCTCTCTTGGGGATCTGCAAACTCGGTTGGGGAAGAAGGAATCATCCTGCTTACAGAGGAGAGTACGACTCTGCGGGGAATTTCAATTCTACTGAAGACTTCAGTCTGGAACTATCAATTGCTACACACTCCAGTGAATAGCCTCCTACGAGACTTGCACTTGTGACCCGGTGCTGGGGGATGAACACACGCTTCGGCGCTTGACTCAGCTGGGGGGATGCCGTTCTTTCAGGATACATCTGATTGGGGAGAGAATCTTCTCTGCCTGGAGAGACATATCAATGCTTACGATCTCACGTTCAGACTCTGCGGGGAGCGACTGCTGAACTTTGTTGGAGAAGGAGGAATCATCCTGCTCGGGGACGCCTACGGCGTACTGCCTGGAACATGTTGCACCTGCAACAACACAAACAAACAGACAAGATACCTTTCTCAAAAGGGACCTATCAAGGTTATCATCTTGTGACAATGTTCGAGTAATTCATTGTTTCAACAATCAGTGGCCTAGGCCAGTAAGTTTATGTATGCGCATTTTGTCAAAAACATCGGCGTTCTTTTTCGCAAACAAAACAGATAAATGCTAAACAAACAAACAGCATTGCTGAATATTATACATTTTATTGATAACGAACCCCTGAATGGGTAAAAGTGTTTTACAACAGAGGCAAGCTCCTGGGATGAGGAAGCCGCGCAAAAATAAAACAAAAACATACATCAGTATATAAAAATGTCGGCAACGAGGTGTAAACGAACACCATGAGTTGATCCCTCTATGACCCACTCTACTTCGATACTTCTCCGACGCTTCAGCTTCAGAAGAGATTGATTCAGATAAACGGCCCTCAGGTCTTCCAAACCACTAAACAATGAAAGTCCATACGCGGAACGCAGTCATTTGCTTTTTCAAATCCCTAACTTTTGCGTGAATCGCCCTTTGCGGGTTTTCAGTTCACCGGGATACCCTTTTTTGCCAAAGCCGCCCATCCGGGTTTTCGACTTTGCGGGTGTACATTTTTTCAATTTATATCCCTAATTTTTGCCCGAACCTTTTTCCTTTTTTATGGTTCGCCGGGATGCCCCATTTTTGCCTGGACTCTCTTTTTACCGTCCAGCGGGTCGCTTTGAAGCAAAGTATTTTTTAACCGCGTCCGCATTCACCGGGGATGCAAAATCTTCACCATCCATCGTGGATAACAACAAAGCTCCTCTCGAGAAGACCTTGCTGACGGCGTACGGACCTTCGTAATTGGGAGTCCACTTGCCCCGGTGATCAGAGTGTGGAGGAAGAATCTTCTTCAGGACGAGATCACCCGTCTGAAAGCTTCTGGGACGCACCTTCTTATCATAAGCTTTCTTCATTCGGCTCTAGTATAAATGACCGTGCGCAATCGATGCTAACCTCTTCTCGTCCATCAGGCTGAGTTGGTTCAGTCGGTTCGTAATCCATTTTGCCTCGTCGAGTTTCACATCAACCAAAACTCGTAAAGAAGGGATCTCCACTTCTAACGGTAGGACAGCTTCCATACCGTACACTAAGGAGAAAGGAGTTGCCCCGGTTGACGTACGTACCATCATACGATAACCGTGCAATGCAAACGGCAGCATCTCGTGCCAATCTTTATAGGTCACAACCATCTTCTAAACAATCTTCTTGATGTTCTTGTTGGCCGCTTCAACGGCGCCATTCATCTTCGGCCGGTAAGGAGATGAGTTGTGGTGTTCAATCTTGAAACTCTGGCACAGCTCCTTCATCATCTTGTTATTCAAATTCGAACCATTATCAGTAATGATCCGCTCAGGAATTCCGTAACGACAGATGATATCCCTCTTTATGAATTTAGCCACCACCTGCTTGGTCACATTAGCATACGAGGCTGCCTCCACCAACTTGGTGAAGTAGTCGATAGCTACTAGAATGAAGCGATGACCGTTAGATGCAGTGGGCTCGATCTTGCCTATCATGTCGATGCCCCACATGGAGAACGGCCACGGGGAGGACATGACATTTAACGGGCACGGTGGCACATGAACTTTATCAGCATAAATCTGGCATTTATGACATCTCTTCGCGAATTTAAAGCAATCCGACTCCATCGTCAGCCAGTAATACCCTGCTCTCAGGATCTTTCTCGTCATAGCATGCCCGCCGGCGTGCGTACCAAATGTGCCTTCATGGACTTCTTCCATGAGCATACTCGCCTCTTTCTCATCTACACATCTGAGTAGCACGAGATTGTGGTTTCTTTTATACAAAACTCCATTAGGATTGAGATAAAAATTTCTAGACAGCCTCCTCAGAGTCTTCTTATCCTGGGTTGACGCACCCGCCGGATATTCCTTAGTCATAAGGAAGGTCTGGATATCGTGGAACCATGGCTTGCCGTCGGCGGCTTCCTCGATCGCAAAGACGAATGCAGGTCTATCAAGACGGGAAAGGACAATTCTTGGAGCTTCATTCCAAAAATTGACTTTATACATTGAAGCCAACGTGGCTAAGGCATCAGCCATCTGATTCTCCGCCCTGGGCACATGATGAAGTTCCACTCGATCAAAGAACGGAAGTAGCCTTCTAGCATAGTTCATGTACGACACCAAATTTGATTGACGAGTCTCCCACTCCCCTTTAATCTGGTTAATCACAAGCGCTGAGTCACCATATACGTCCATGTTCTTGATTCTCAAATCAATTGCCTCTTCTAGACCCATGATGCATGCTTCGTACTCCGCTTCGTTATTGGTAACTGGAAATGTCAGTCTCGCAGTGAACGGGATGTGAGATCCGTGGGAAGTCGTGATGATCACCCCAATGCCACTTCCGTAGGAATTAACCGCCCCGTCAAATATCAATTTCCACTGGGATTTCCTATCTGGCCCCTCGTCGGGCAACGGCTCATCGCAATCTTTCGCTTTGAGAAACATGATATCCTCATCAGGGAATTCAAATTTCATCGGCTGGTAATCCTCGATCGGCTGTTCGACAAGGTATTCAGACAATACGCTTCCCTTGATGGCCTTCTGGGAAACATACTGAATATCATATTCTGTCAACACCATTTGCCATCTGGCAATCCTGCCCGAAAGCGCTTGCTTCTCGAAGACGTACTTGATCGGATCCATCTTTGAAATTAGCTTGGTAGTGTGATTGAGCATGTACTATCGTAAACGTTTGGCAGCCCAGGCTAGTGCACAACACGTCTTCTCCAGCATCGAGTAGCGAGATTCAGAGTCTGTGAACTTTTTACTCAAGTAGTAAATGGCATGCTCCTTTCTGCCCGTCTCGTCGTGCTGACCGAGAACACACCCCATACTATTCTCAAGAACTGTCAAGTACATGATTAGTGGTCGTCCGGCCACTGGGGGTATCAAGATCGGAGGTTCCTGCAGATACTGTTTTATCTTGTCAAATACCTTCTGGCAATCCTTGTTCCAGATAATCGCCTGATCTTTCTTTAAAAGCTTGAACATCTGTTCACACGTGGCTGTGAGCTGAGAAATAAACCTTACAATGTAGTTTATTCTGCCCAGGAAACCACAAACTTCTTTTTCTGTTTTTGGCACGGGCATTTCTTGTATCGCTTTAATCTTTGCAGGATCAACCTCGATGCCTCTTTCGCTCACGATAAACCCCAGTAACTTTCCGGACCGTACTCCAAAAGTACACTTGTTAGGATTCAGCCTCAACCTGAACTTCCTAAGCCTCTCAAAAAGCTTCAGCAAATTGACCAGGTGTCCCTCCTCCGTTTGGGACTTCACAATCATGTCATCAACATAGACTTCAATCTCATGATGAATCATATCATGAAACAAAGTTACCATTGCTCGTTGGTAAGTGGCCCCTGCGTTCTTCAGACCGAAAAGCATTACCTTGTAGCAAAACGTTCCCCAAGGAGTGATAAACGTCGTTTTCTCCATGTCCTCCGGCGCCATCTTGATCTGATTGTAACCGGAGAAGCCATCCATGAACGAAAATACGGAGAACTGGGCTGTATTGTTGACCAACACATCAATATGAGGTTGCGAGAAATCATCTTTAGGGCTCGCCCTATTCAAATCCCGATAATCGACGCACATTTGCACCTTACCGTCCTTCTTCGGTGCAGGCACTATGTTGGCGACCCACGGAGGGTAAGTAGTGACCGCTAAGAAGCCAGCATCAAGCTGTTTCTGCACTTCTTCTTTGATCTTAACGGCCATATCTGGTCTCGTCCTCCTAAGCTTCTGCTTAACGGGAGGACAATCTTCTCGCAGCGGCAAGTGGTGGACCACGATGTCAGTGTCAAGTCCGGGCATATCTTCGTATGACCAAGCAAAGATGTCACTATACTCTCTTAGCATCTCGACCAGTCTCTGCTTGACATCACTCTGCAATGCAGCCCCTATCCTGACGTTCCTGACGAGTTCTTCAGAACCCAGATTCACAATCTCGATCTCCTCTTCATGAGGCAGAATAACTTTCTCTTCTTGTTTCAACAAGCGGGCCAACTCTTCAGGAAGGTCGAAGTGAGTCGTAGAAGGTCCAGAGTCGATGTCATCTGTTATGCGGATCCTGCAATATCAAGGGTTAAGTTTAAAACAAGGATGTGCAGGTTAGCACAAACCCCATTGCCATTTTATTGTTTTTCAAAACAAATATAAAACAGGAATAACAGAGATCACAATATTTGAATAAGAAGAAAAACACCTTTTGATTTATTAATAAAATGCATGTACATAATCCAACAAGGCCCTGACAATAAAACCACTATGCCCCGGGTAGGACATAGGGTTGTACAATGATTGGAAAAAGTAAATCATTACTCTTCGCTTGTCATCTGGATGATATCATTGACGGACCAGTTGGTAAGGCCCTCGCCTGGCTTGCTTGGCTGGATCCAAGAGTTGAGGTCACAGTCGCTATCTCCGCTGTCTTCAGACACTGCGTTGACGCTTTCAAATATCACCCCGCCACTGGTAAACTGGATCGACCCTTTACCTCACGACGCACTGCTAGAAGAAGAAGCTTCAGCTCCAGGAGAATATCCCAACCCAAACTTATCTTGCTTGTTAGGTATCTCCAAAATTCGCCCCCAGCCTGGGGTAGATCCGGCTTGGACAACGGCCCGGGCTTCCTTGAAGGAGGAGAGAGTCATCTCTGGCTTCTCAGTGACTACAGGAGCTACGTCCTTGACTTTAACAGCTTCGAACGCTTGGCATAGAGTTTCGTGGATTTCCCCATCCATATCAACATACTTGAAGGACGACAAATGGCTCACCATTATGTCTTCCTCGCCACACACAATCACGATGCTACCTCCGACATCATACTTGAGTTTCTGGTGCAACGTGGAGGTCACGGCTCCAGCATCATGGATCCACGGCCAGCCCAAGAGACAGCTGTAGGCAGGCATGATGTCCATAATGTAAAAGATTGCGTCGAATGTTTCCGGCCCGACTTGGATTGGCAGGGTCACCTCCCCGAAAACATGGCGTTTGGTTCCATCGAACGCCTTCACCACCAGATCACTGGGTGTGCAAATCACTCCCCGAGTATCCAACTTCATCAATGCTTTCTTCGGAAGAACATTGAGTGACGACCCTGTATCCACCAACACGTGCGATATAATCGTTCCCCTACACTCTATCGAGATGTGCAGGGCACTATTGTGGTTCCTCCCTTTCGGCGTCAGCTCGAGGTCAGTGAACCCTAGCCCATTTCCAGCATTCACGTGGGCTACGACCTCTTCTAGCTGATTTACCGATATTTCCTGCGGTACATACGCGGCGTTCAACACCTTCAGCAGCGCGTTGCGGTGTGCTTCAGAACACAGCAACAAGTTCAGGATGGAAATCTTCGAGGGCGTCTGATGGAGATGATCCACAATCTTGTAGTCACTCTTTTTAATCAACCGCATAAACTCCTCGGCGTCCTTAACAAGTAAGTCTTTTTCTGCCCCACGTGGGATCTCTTCGACGACTTTACTTTTACCTTTATCAGTTGCGTCAGCTCTGTCTACTTTGTCTGCCACGACCTCAGGTGGTGCAAACACTCTTCCGCTGCGAGTAATACCACTGATTCCCGCAAGGTTCTCCACAGACGACCCAAATGGTTCTAGCTTTAACTTCTGTCCGTTGCAGTAGACTTCAGCCCCGTAATGCCATGGGACATCATTAGTGCTTTCGAACGGTATTGGCCCAGCTTTGGTGATGGTAATCGTGGGTGGCCTGGATGCAGAAATAGTTATCGTCTGGCGAGGGATGGTGATGGTGGCAACCTCATCTCCTTGCTTCAGCATTACATCCCCCGATCTACTTTCGGCCCTCCGGCTAAACTGTAAGATCCCTTCAGTCATCAGACTTTGGATTCCCTCTATCAACTGTTCACATCCATCAGGACTTGTCGCACAGACCATACATAGCTCCCCGCAACCTGGGAAGAAACCTCTTTTCACCAACTTAGCTTTAACGAAGCTAAGCGGCGTCTTCAGATCTCTAACGTCAGTCAACAAATCCAAACTCCCGTCTTCGATAATGGCGTTTACTCCAACTCCCCTATAATTCGGCATAGGGTTTTTCGTGACATTTGGCACATTATCCGAGAAGTTGATGATCTTAGCGTCCACCATGTCCTGCACCTTGTGCTTGAAGGCTTTGCAATTTTCTACTGTGTGGCCTGGTGCCCCTGAGTGAAACTCACAAGTAGCGTTCGCGTCATAACCTGGCGGAGGTGCCCCTGTCAAGGGAGCCAAGGTTCTCTTCTTGATCAACTGTAGCTGAAGCAAAGTCTGCAATAGTTGCGCGTACGACATGGGCAGTGTCTCGAGGTGACGGCTCGACAGAGGTGCCCGATTCTGATACTTTCAGTATCCTTGTTGATTCGGTTGCTGCTGCTGCTGTGGCTGTTGAACTGCCGGGATAGTTATGCTAGCCACCTGTTGGTGAGGGCCTTTACCCTTCCTTCGAGCGTTGGTCACAACGCTCGTTTCTCCTTCTCGTCTTTTGCCAGCATAAGGTTTCTTTCCGCCCCCTCCAGCTGAGGATGACTCACCTTGAATTTTCCCGAGTTTGATCCCATTTTCAATGTGCTCACCCGTGATAATGAGATCTGAGAAGGTTCCAGACATGCCGCTGACCAATTTCTCATAATAAACCCCTGGGAGGGTAGCTACGAACATCTGCACAAGCTCACGTTCAACCATCGGCGGCTGAACCCTGGCTGCCAATTCACACCACCGCTGGGCGTATTCCTTAAACACTTCGTTGTTCCTTTGCGACAGATTCTACAGTTGGACTCGGTTCGGGGCCAAGTCGTTGTTGTATTGGTAGTGGTGCACAAATGCTTCAGCAAGATCCTTCCACGTGCGCACACTGGTAGGTTCCAGACTCATGTACCATTCGAGGGAGGGCCCGGACAGACTGTCTTGAAAGAAGTGCATCAGCAACTTCTCGTCCTCGGAATGAGCCGACATTTTTCTGTAATACGATCTCAGGTGGACGCGAGGGCAAGTGGTGCCCTTGTACTTTTCAAAGTCAGGTACCTTGAATTTATGAGGCACCTTGAAATCAGCAATCAGTCCCAACTTGGACATATCAACGCCCAGGGTGTTCTGATTCTCGATAGTTCTCATCTTATCCTTGAGTGCCTTGAACCTTAGACGTGCTTCAGCAGTCAGCTCCCCTTCAGCACCTCTCTGAGAGAACACATCGTCCTGACGATCTTCTAACCATGGTTGAGGCCCGAACAGATTCCTAACACCTGCATGGCCGTTGCCCAGCCCAACGTTGACATTAGCTTAAAGACTCCCATTACCGACGCCCGTCGTATTACCGTTGAGTCCCATGTTAGCTATCACATTGCCATTGGCACTGCCATTTCCCCCGGTCACGGGGATGCCATTCTGCGGAGTTTCAACTGGCGGAGGAGTAGGCACAGTCCCACCATGGAGTACGCCATTGCTATCGACCCTTGA
This sequence comes from Lathyrus sativus, assembly GCA_963859935.3. Classification (NCBI taxonomy): domain Eukaryota; kingdom Viridiplantae; phylum Streptophyta; class Magnoliopsida; order Fabales; family Fabaceae; genus Lathyrus; species Lathyrus sativus. The sequence goes on from OZ012737.1 coordinate 289,993,184, forward strand.
AAGCAGAGGCTGAACCAAGGTTCTGAGCTGATCCTGGCCATTGGCGACCGCTTGCATGAGCTCCATGAAGCGATCCATTCTTTCGCGGAGTTCCTGAACATCAGTTTGCACTTGCTCCATGATTCTGGTTTGATTTGCTCTGGTCGGATAGCGGTGAATAGGTCTCTGATCAATCCTGGAAAAACCTGAAACAACCTGAAAACACAAAAGGGTTAGGAAAAACGACAAAGTGCTCGTTATGCAAATTCTTCATGCAAATGCAAACGTGTGTCTGTGCGTTAGGGAGATCTCCCCCGATCCTAGTGCCTGAGTGCCAGTGCTGATAACAAGAAGTCTGAGTCCAGTCATGGAAATAACATCTCATATATAAAGAAAGCCCATCAAGGCAGTACACGACATTAGTGAGTACAAGAAGAATCAATAGCATGACCTCGACTAGCAAGCCTGGTGATGGTCAGCATACAACAACGATCAAACAAAAGGAATACAAATATAGTCAAGCACAGCCACGGGCGTAAAACTCTTCTAACAACCCCTTCGTTTCTGGATGATCAGGACGAGTGAGTAACCCTTCGACGAGTAGCTCCCTCTGCATAATGGTGTATTGAAGACCTTCGACCGAATCTTCCCATGCTCCTTCACCGAAACAATCTTCTAGCTTCCGCTTCTTGGATTCAAACATCAGTTTGCGCTCCTTCAGGTTAGCGAGAGCACTGTTGAGCTGGCCTTCGGCGGCATATCTGCGAGCGGTTTCTTCATCAAACCTCTTCTCACTAGCCCTCACCTGGGCTTTCAGCTTGGAAATCTGTAGCGTCAGCTTATCCTCCCGCTCTTTCCTGTTGGCTAGGGAGGCCTTCCAGTGCTGGTTGAACTTGGATATCCTCTGATACGCTTCGTCCAAGTGCTGCTTCTTCGTGGCCAGTACATCATTGACAACTTTGAAGTCTTGACCCATACGTTCACACTCGACTATCTGTTTAGTCAAATCTGCACCTAGCTGGTTCACCAGCTCTGTCTGCCTCTTGAAGGAATGAACGGCTTCGTTTCTCTCGCTTCGGAGTTGAGCCAATTCTTTCTCCAGTTCTTCATTTGCCCTCTTCAATTCATCTCGCTCAGATAACACCTGATTATGTTGCTGAATGGGCACGGTAGTAGGCTCTTCAATCATTGGAGGGCTTTCTGGCTTGGCAGGAAGAAACGGTATCCCTATAGCATCTGCTCTGGCTCTGATCCAAGTCACGTACGGAGGGTAGGCTTGATTATTGCTTCTCCCCAACAATGGTTTTCCCCTCTTACTGATGCCATTCCAAGCGCGTTGAAGCTTAGATAACAGATCCCCCTCTAGAAGACCAGTGAGGTACAGAGATTCTTGCACCTCTTCACCCTTCGGCGGAGCTCTCAAAGCATACGCGAACTGTCGGACCAGCAAAGACGGATTATAGTTTAAACAGCCATTCTTGCCTATCAAAGGCACGTTCGGAAACCCGCTACAGCTGAAGATAATCTCAGTACCCAACCTATCTCTGTTAAACCAGTCAATATCCTCTGCAGATAGACTCATCAAACGCTCGGACCACTCAGCTGTGGCTGCAGACAAAACAAAGGGACCCCTTTTGGGCAAATGACTACCAAGCCATTTATAAAGTAGGGGCACACAGCACGAGACATTCTTGCCCCTTCTGTTCTCGTTTTTGTAGTGGATAGAATGGTAGACATCTCCTATCAAGGTAGGGACTGAATTCCCTGATGCAAAGATGCGAAAGGCGTCGAAGTTTACAAAATCGGGCATATTGGGGAACAGAATGATGCCATATATTCACAGAGCGAGGATGGCGTTAAACACGACCCAACACCCGTCTTTGGCGCACTGCTGAGCTTTTTCCCCCAAGAACTGCAAGGAGAAACCGGGAACCTTGTTCCAACTAGACAATACCAACTCGGAGGCATCCAGATGAAGTGACGGAGCTAGACCAGCTAGATTAGGCTCAACATCCATATGAACAAAAGGCATCTGCCTCTTGATAGGCACACCTAACAAATCAGCATATTCTTCTAGCGTGGGTGCGAGAACAAAATCCTGGAAAGTAAAGCATCTCAACGGAGGATCGTAGAACTGCAGTAGAGCGTGCAACCCATTCAACTCGAACGCAGAAGGTTTACGAACCAAACTGAGCAATTTGCCGTAAGACTTCCTGAACTCATCTCTCACAGAATCATCTGCTAAAGCAATCAAACCAGTCAACTGAACCACATCAGGGGCAGGGAGCTTGTAAGCCACGGTCTTCCTCAGAGAACCCATAACAATGCAATAGGAGGCAAGAAATCCTGGATCGGGGAAAACGGTACCTGCAACACAGACACACGTTAATGAAATGCAAATGAGTATGCAAAACAATGTAAGATGCAATCATGCAGCAGGAGATCAAGGCAACTGTGCTGCAGAGATTCTGTATCAACAAAACCACGATACTGCTCTGTCAAGAACAACCACTGTCTCTGATAAGAAGAAACCCTGGTATCGGAACACAAATCTGCTATGTCAAGAACACACACATATAGGACCATAACTCTGCTCTGTCAAGAACAAACCATCTGATAACAAGGACCTCTGATACAGGACCAACAATCTGCTCTGTCAAGAACACACGTCTGATAATAAGGACCTCTGATACAGGACCAACAATCTGCTCTGTCAAGAACACACGTCTGATAATAAGGACCTCTGATACACAACCAAAACTCTGCTCTGTCAAGAACAACCATACATCTACTGATGAGATCCTCAGATCCTAATCATAAACCTGCTCTGTCAAGAGCACATACACATCTGATGACAAGATCCTCTGATCCCAATCAAAAACCTGCTCTGTCAAGAATAATCATATGTCTGATGATGAGAACCTCTGGTCCTAATCATAAACCTGCTCTGTCAAGAGCACATACACATCTGATGACAAGATCCTCTGATCCCAATCAAAAACCTGCTCTGTCAAGAACAATCATATGTCTGATGATGAGAACCTCTGGTACCAACAAAACTGATTCACTGTCAAGAAAACTAGGTAATCTGAAGGTCAAAGTTTCCTGCAATAAACCCAACCCTGCTCACAGGTATGGACCTAAACTGACTCAAGTTCGGCATCTTATGCGTTCATCAGCGTCACAGACATTCAAGAAGGGTGATACGATACCCAGAAGGTGTGGCATCACCAGCTCATGAAGCGGCCTCACTCGGCTGAATCACAAATGATCGGTCCCCAGAGTCGACAATCCTCCAAACCAACAACCCCCTCAACCCAAAGGGTTGAAAAAGAAGTCAACCGAGAGAACCTCGTATGAGCGTGGATTTCATGAGACATTAGTGCCTGCCAAGCAAGCACGCGCCCACTAATTTCCACAACTAATGCTATGTTCACTCAAGCCTGGGTCTGGCTTCTCACTCATCAGAATGCCCTTCCCACAACAGCATAGATAATCATATCAGACTGAAAATAAAGTGCGAGAAATAAAATGCGATAAATAAACACAACCCCACAAGTAATCATACAAGCGCTAGGATTGACTCTCGCAGGGGACGTTGGATCCCCAAACTGACTCGCATACGGGACGCTGGATCCCAGGAAACTATCAAGTCCCCAGCAGAGTCGCCAGCTGTCGCTTCCGTGAAAATAAAGTGCCGACAGAACAGAAGAGTCGCCACCTTTCGTTATTTATCCCTCGGAACGGGAAAGGAAACGATCGGAAAAACCTGACGAAAAAGGGTAAGACAAGGTCATCGCAACCGTTGTCTGGGTTCGGGAGTCGGTTACGCAAGGGGAAGGTATTAGCACCCCTCACGTCCGTCGTACTCGACGGGATCCACGCTTGTTGTGTTTACTGAATGAGTTGGTTTATCTATCTACCTATCAAGGCTGGCTTAAAAAGAAAAGAAAATGACTCGGCAAAACGTCGCGCTTTATGCCTACGTATTCTCATCAGAGAATGAGAAATCAGAGTCAACGTAGTTCGACCTACGACGGGTTACGGGGAAGGTGGCTCGCCAATACATCAGTATTGTGCCTACGTACTCTCAACGGGTATGAGAGATCAGAGCTTACGTAGTTCGGGATACTACGGATTACGGGAATTCAGATTCATCTGTTTTATCGAGTAGGGTTAAACAACAGTTCCAGCAGTTAGGGACAAAGCCTGTTTGCGGTGGCGCTGAAGTTTAACGACACTCTTTTCTTCAGAAAAGCTTCCTTTGAATTATGGGCCCACGGGGCAAAAAGGTTTGAAGTTTGTTTTCTGTCTTTTACGGAAGAAGTGTTTTTTATGGTTGTTTGCAATTTCAATCGCACTAAAGACTATGACCTGAGAGTGAATGCGTCGCATGTCACCCAAAGGGTACCGTACTAAACATCCAGACTGTTGAAAAGAAGCTCTCCAACAATCCTTTCTCAGATAACTTAAGGCTCGTAACGTACGAAAGAAATCATTCATGATTACTGTATCTTAAGCTGTTTTGAGATGAGAAGAGAACAGGCTCAACTACGGGGAGACTATCAAGTCCTACTGTTGTCATGCCAAGGATTCATCCTATAGTTGAGGTTTGAAACAGGGAACTCCTAGAAGTTATCATGCATAGGTTTCAACATAAAGTTCTATCATCACTTCCTTATCAAAGGAAATGAGAGTCCTAAGGGATCATATCAATGGTAAGCAGATACGGGTAAAGCATCAGCTTAAACAATAAACAAATAACAACTGTAAAATGCATGCAATGCAAGTGAGGGAGGAAATGTGTGTGGGGTGTCAGCCTCCACAAGCTCATCTCAACCTCAAGCCAGATATGAATAACTGCAATCATACAGAAGAAATAACATATGCTATCAAGCAAAATACAGTAAACTGCAATCATACAGAAGAAATAACATATGCTATCAAGCAAAATACAGTAAACTGCAATCATACAGAAGAAATAACATATGCTATCAAGCAAAATACAGTAAACTGCAATCATACAGAAGAAATAACATATGCTATCAAGCAAAATAAACCACATGGACAAGGGAGCAGGGCTCTACCAAATACCCGCAAGCAAAGCCATACAGTAAAAATACAAGTAGAGGGAGCAACTCAACCTCTAGTGCAATCATGCTCCTAGTTTAAAGTCAGTCTAATCATGGACTTATTCTAATGCATCAAGCAAGTCAAACAAGGCACATCAGCAATACAGGAGAGAAAACAGACAAGAAAGAAACAGATCAACAGCTCTTCCTCTTTCCAAGCCTCAGCTCTTCTAACAATAACTCAGTCTTCAGACCTCAATCACCCTTCAAGGATATCAGCTTCACTGGCAAGTATCAACTTGCTTCTCCAGGTTTCAACCCCTCAACATAAGTTCCAACTTAATCTTCTTCTTCAAGCTTCAGCTTTCCAGTCAACTCCACCCCCAGGCTTTGCTTTTAACCACAAGTGTCAACTTGATTCCTTCAGGCTCTCCAAGCTTCAATGTAAGTATCAACTCATCCTTTATTCCTCAAGCCTCAGCTCTACACTCAATCTCAATTGAATCCTCTCCATAAGTATCAACTTGGTCTTCAAGCTTCTCAAGCTTCAGCTGCTTTACCAGTGTCAACTTGGTCTTCTTCCTTTACAAGCTTCAGCTTCTCAGGGTAATCTTCAATCACATAGAAGTGTCAACTTCATCCTTCAATTCTCTTCAAGCAAGGAACTCTTCATTCAATCTCCACTGGATCTTCAAGTATCAACTTGTTCTTCTTGCTCTTCAAGCTTCAGCTGCAATGGCAATGCTCAAGGGATCATCCTCTTCCATACTCCTCAATGAAGTCTTCATCTTCAGACTCAAGTCCAACATCTCTCAAGATACTCAAACCAGAAGACAAATGATTTAACAGAGTGAGAGGAAATGATAAACAGCTTACTGACAACCAAAGGAAGCATGTAAGGGTCCATCATTATGAGAGACTGGTTCCCTCAAAGTTCTACTTCCCAGATATAGCCACTCATCCCTCCAAAGGAGGGATGTGAATATCTGAGAAGGACTTTTAGTCATTGGGAGGAATGGAAGCACCATATGCTTTCCATGTTTGTGAAAGAAATCATTCTAACTACAAGGCTCTCCCTATGTCCTATCTTCTAATCTTCATCATACACCTTCAGGCACGAGCAAATCCAAAGCTCCAAGCAACTTCAAGCATCCTCACCTTGTCTTCAACTTGTCTTTAATCTCAAGCAAAGGCAAACCAAGCATAAACCCTAATCTAAGGGAACTAGAGAAGTTAAACTAGTTGAATTACTTGGTTAGGATCACCTAAAACCTAGTACTAAAGTTAGTCCTAACCAAAATACTAAAATAAATTGTAAAATCCTACAAAAATTACTATGGGACCCTAGGTCAATCATGACTCTACCACATTAGTTTCAAAGATCAAACCATCAAATTGGACCTAGAACTAAATTCTACACTACAAGGTATCAAACCTAAACCTTAAAAAGGAAGCATCTAAATATCAATCTAGAAAGCAGACCTACTTTCATCACAAAAATGTGAGAAAAATTCTATGGGATCATACATTTCTAACCTAATCACACACAAAAAATTAGGCTCAAAATCATCACCATGAGATCAAACAAAATTCTACAAGAATATGCATCAACCATAATCATTTTAATATCAATTAAAATATAAAATTCCAATAAAATCATAAATTACATGAAATGAAAATTTTTTTTTCTAAAAAATAATAGACTCAATCATGAGTAGAATGCAAAAAGAATGGGTTTGATTGGATTAATATTCAATTAATTATGATTTTTTCAAGAACCATAAATAAAAATGAAAAAATGAAGAAAATCCAATTAAAATAAATAAGCGCGCGGTGTGGATAGTAATCATTTTCAGTTAAAAGAATGGGTTGGGCCATCAGGGGGGTGTGGATAACACTTAGATCACTAAGCCCAAAACACCTGAATAAATGAAACGGTGTGTTTCATGCTTCAGACTCCTTCACAATTCAACTTCAAAACGTGGCCCTTGGATCGTCTCCCAGTCAAAGGTCAAAACAAGATCTGATGGTCCCAGAGTCATCTTCTCCATTCAAACCTCTGCAATTTCGCGCCCAGCTCCGACTACCACCGGTGGAGCTCCGATCATCCCCTTCAACCCTAGTTCTCCCTAGAAGCCTCCAATCCAAGAGGTCAAAACATGAATCTTATCCCAAATCTTGCCACGAGTTCAACCATACCATTAACTTCCTCTGAAACCTCAAGAATCATCATATCCCAATCTCAACCGAAAATGGTAATTCCCCTAATTTGTCTCTAATTCATCAATTAATTATCTGGAATCCATCCTACACCATTCTACAATCAATCTAGCACCTTAATTCAACCTAATTCTACCTAAATCATGCTATAGGAAGAAAGGTACCAACCTGAAAATTCTTGAGTAACAGATGCACTAATCCTCCACTTCAAGCTCTATAATCTTGCAGACACGATCAATGAACCTTCCTCTTGCTTCTGTATGCAAAAGAATCAATGGAAAGTGCTTGAATCTTGGAACCCGATAGTGATTTGCAGGTGGAGAAGTTCACTTGCTCATACACGATTTAGCCACCAATTCTTCTTGAAAACGATCTGGAATCACTCCTTGACATCCATGGAAGATGTTTCAATCAAGAAAATGGAAGGAAATTGAGGAATTTGGTGAAACCGATTTCAATTGCAATCCAAGAAAACTCAATCTCAAGCTATGCTCAATCCTTCAATGATCACCAACCTCTTCAATGGATCCACTCTACTCCTTATATAGATGAAGTTTGGATGATCTAGAACCCTCTAGATCCTTCCAATGAGATTTTCCACTTCTCATGTCATGAGATTTCCAATCATGTATCATGACATGCTCAATTCTGTTTGCAGCTTGAAATTCATCTCAATCTCTTTCAATTTCTACCCTAGTGACATTTTGGAAGGGTTTAGCTTGCCAAGTTCCTTGCTCATGCCTTAATTTTGAGTTATGCACATGTTACTTAATATGCAAGCAAGTGCTTTTCAAAGCAAGTCCATGAATTGAATCTCAACTCAAAAATGTGGCTAAACCATTGTTCTTAAAATGTTTTCTAGAGTCAAAGTGATATATTACATGCCATGGTTTGGATGTGTAGGTTGAAAATATCAATTTCCAACTTTGATTTATTTAACTTATGCCCTCATTTTAGGTCATTTTTGCAACTTTGAGGTACAAGCCTTTCCAACATCTCCTGACCTCCTTACTAGCCTTAAAACATCATTTTGAGAAAGTTTGATGTTTAAGATTTTTCCATTTGAAGCTTGGAAATAGGAGTTATGGCCTTATGCTTGAAATGACCTGTAATCTCCAAATGACCAAAATGCCCTTGACTTGTCAAAGCCATAACTTGAGTTCTACAAATCCTATCAAGGAGTTATAGTACTCTCTAGAAAGCTAAGAACATAAGGAACAACATTCATGTTGACCAAAAGTTCATAGGAATCATCCTTCTTGGAAAAAAGTTTGATGCAAGTTGGGTAACTTTTAAGGCCCCAGATTCACATACCTCAGATGACCTGTAACTTGTCAAAGTCATAACTTGAGCTCTGCAAATCCTATCAAGGACTTCTAGTACTCAAATTAAAGCTAAGGACAAGCTCTACAACATTCATGTTGGGGGTAAGATGGGATGGCCATCACATCTTGAGCTAAACTGCCTTGAAGATAGGGGTCAAACTAGGGCATTTTACACTGTCAAGCCTTAGAAACCCTAGCTTGAAACTTCTCAAACTCTTCAATCATGATGAGTTGACCTTGGAATCATCCTTATAACATCTCAATGCATCAATCCATGATCACATGGCCCTTGAACTAGGTCTCAACCTTATCCAAATCATCAGGTGACCTAGGGTTGACCCAATCAAACCCTAACTACACCACCCATGGCTGAGTCTTCTTAAACTTGCACCATGACCTATCTAGGCTTCATGATGGCTTTCAAGACATCTCACAAGCTCTCTCAAGGCTTCAAGTCTTTCTTCATAGCTTCAGAATCATCTGATGGCTTCCCACAACTCTCAAGTTAGGAGACCTACACAGTTGGCTTCAACCACTCTCTCTGAGGATCTTTTAACTTCTCTGACAAGGATATCAACCCTTGAACACCTGAATAACCTTCTTAGCTAGCTCCATAGTCTTGTGTAGCCCTTGATTGGTACTCATACCTCTTGATCTCCAGCATATATGTTAATGAAATGCAAATGATAATGCTAATGTGAATGAAATGAAACATAAGCTAGGTAAAGAAGAGTTGGTCAAATTTTGGGGTGCAACAATAAGTAGCGATCACTAAGACTTCAAAGCGTGCACTTCACAAACCTTAATGACATCTATTACTTGATTACTTTTCCTCTTTGGAAACTCTGAGATACATTTATTTGTGATATTCTTTCTCTTTCCCTTCTTTTCCTTTTATTCTTTTTTATGTGACAAAAGGGGGAGAAATAATAGTAAGTATTTAAGTGGAAATTGAACCCATTGAATACCTGTTTTGTACATATTGGTCATTTATTTTCTGTTTTTATGGTGACTTTGCCCATGGCGTATTTTTAACTTTCTTGTACATAGGTCTAAGGAAGAGCTTACAAACCTCAAACTTAGCCTATCAGACCCAAAAGGAGCTTACAAACCTCATATTCTGGTGTGTCCAAAGAAAGTTAAAAAGGGCAACATATTTTAACTCTCTTATACATAGTGTTAAGTAAGAGTTTACAAACCTCTAACTTAGCCTATAAGACTCAAAAGAAGCTTACAAACTTTATATTCTGGTGTTTCTAAAGGGAGCTAAAATATTGTTATTTTGGTGTTCTTAAATATGGAACTAAGGGGGAGCTTACAAACCTCAACCTTGGAACTGTTTGCCTCAGGGGGAGCTTGCAAACCTCATAGTCTGATGTTAGTGAGAAGACTAATTTATTTATTTTTGAAAAAAATTTCTTAATGCTAGAGTCAATTAAACTTATATGTGGACTATCAGACTCGGGGGGAGCTTACAGACCTCATACCCTGTTGTTGCAGAGAAAATAAAATGCCCAACATTGTCCTTTAAATACCTGTGTTTGTCATCATAAAAAGGGGGAGATTGTTAGAACAAGATTTGTTCTTGACATATTCTCTTTTAGTTTTGATGATAACAAAAGTATTAAAAGAAACAATGGTTTATTTGATGCGTGTTTTATTTATGCAGGTTCTTGTTCTTGTACATAAATAACCAGAATCTGTTTAACTTAGACACACTTGGGAATTGCTTCATTGCTAGCTTCTGGTAGCAAAGTTTGAAGAACAATTGCTAGTGTGGCTTGGCATAAACTTTGAGCTGAAGGCCTTAACATTCATACGAGTTACTATACTTAGTAATAAAATATCAGCATCTAGTACCATTCAGAGTTGGTGATAAAGCTGTGGATTTTCCGTACTGCAGAAAGAAATTTGTATTGTCTTATTAGCTTGTCAGCTAAATTCTACAAGATTGTAAGACTCAAGAAAGTTTGACATGCTCTACGGACGTCTGCTCCCAACGGCTCTATCAGTACAAAACCTCTTAAAGACTCAAAGGTTAAATGCGTTACACACTAGATTCAAAATTTACTGTGAATCCATCTCAGCATCTCTTGTACTATGGAGTAAAAGCAAAGACACTTGATCAAGTCACTTCCTTAATGACTAGTTTCTAGAAAGGCTATATATATATATGGCTGAAGATTCAAGTTTGAATCTTAGCAAGGATTCTTCTAATGAAGGAGTAGCAAGATCAAGAAATTATCAACTCTAATGTAATATGCAGATATTCTGCAATAGGTTTTAATTGTAAAAGCCTTAAGATTTCTTACTGTAGCATACTGCGAAAAAGGAGCCGGCGAAAACAAACAGAAGAGTCGCCATCGAACATTATTTATCCCAAAGAGAGGGAAAGGAAACGATCGAAGAAAACCTAAGAGAATAGGAAAAGACAAGGTCATCGCAACCAAATCTTGGGTTTGGGAGTCGGTTACGCAAGGGGAAGGTATGAGCACCCGTCACGTCCGTTGTACTCAATGGGATCCATGCTTGTTGTCTAATCTATGGGTGAAAACTATCTAAAAGCTATTGCTAAACGGGGGTGGAAGAAAAGAAAAGACTCGATAGGACATCACCCCCTATGCCTACGTATTCCCTCGTGTAATGGGAAAGTCAGAGTCAACGTAGTTCGAGAAACTACGGGTGATGGGGGAAAGTTTCTCGCCAAGACATCGCCGTCTTGTGCCTACGTATCCTCATATGGTATGAGAAATCAGAGCAAACGTAGTTCGGGTAACTACAGAACAGGGTTGATTAAGTTTTTTTTACGAGCGACATTAAATCTTCATTCCAGCAGTTAGAGACGATGCCTGTTTGCGGTAGAACGGAAAAGTAATGTAGTCTTTTATGAAAATGAAGTTTGAAACAATCCCGAAGGATGAAAAGGTTTTGAATTTTGTTTGTGAGTTTTAGAAGAAATGAATTGAATTGATTTGAGACTCATGTTGCACTAAAGACTATGACACAAGAGCGAATGCGTCACATATCGCCCAAAGGGAATACGCTAAACACTCTAGACAAATGAAGAGAGACCTCCCCACTTACCATTTCTCTTGTACTTAAGGCTCGTAGCGTACAACACTTGTCATTCTTTATTAAGTGTTTTAGAGGAGTTTGAGATGAGAAGAGAAGACACAAGGACACTAAAGGGAACTGAGAACCCTAATATTGTCATGCAAAGTGGTCCTAAAGTTGAGATGAAAGGGTACTACCTAATGTTATCATACAAAGGATTGAAAGCCTAATGTCTCTTCTACTCCCATCTTAAACAGAGGGACTAAGAATCCTAAGGGATCATGTGAGCAAACACAAGTAAACACATCACTAATCAATCACAAATGAAGGTAGAAAGGAAGACTTAAACAAGTCATGAAATAAGAAAAGAGATGAGAGAAGTAAACACACAAGAAAATAATGAACATGCCAACATGAGACATACATCCATGGCATACACATGTCATATCCAAGTCAATAAGATGGAAGTTAGAACACAAAGGCAAACAAAGCAATCACTAAAAGTCAAATGCCACAAACATCTTAAGCAGAATGATGTCAAACAACAAATCACAAACAAAGAAATGAGGGGAGAGAGAGAATGGGGCAGCAACCACATCATGATTATCAAAGTCACACATTCATTCATGATCAATAAAAAGAAAACATCCAAACACAACTCCAAAGAAGTTCAAACATTCAAATCATTCTCAAAGTAAAACACATGCCACAAAAACATCAAGATCAAGTATCCACTTAACAAGATCAGAAGTAACTCAAATGATATGCATCAAGTTCAAAAAAAAGTTATCAAACTAGGACAAGAAGGATTAAACTCAAGTTGGAACACCAAAGTCATGAAAGCATCTCACAAGTAAAAAACAATGATCATTCAAAGCATATGAGATGAAACAAACATTCAATGGACATCTAATCATGCAAGTCAGAATCTCAAACATGTTAACAAGAGCAAATAAGATTCAACAAGCACTAAAGGGATCATACAAGACCATACCTCAAAACTAGGTCAAGACATGCACACACACACACACACATAGTTAAAAAATTGAGGTTTTGAAGCATCAACCAAAAATAGAAATGTGTCCAAATAAAACACCAAACTCAAGTTAAGTTCATCCAAAATCAGTGTGCGAAAGATCATAGCAAGAATTGCATCAAAACATCACAAATTGTATCAAACAAGGCAAGGTACTCACCTTATCGAGCATACATCGAGGGTCAAATAAAATCCAATGAAAAAAAAACAAGAAATGATCACCAAGACCTCAAACCAGCCCTCAAATAATCCTCAATCAAACACCCAAGTGTGAGAGGAAAATTGGTCAAAGGGGGTATTCAAATGAGGTCAAAGATCAAGACTAAATCAAAAGGACAAACCATAAAACCACTTCATAAATTAAATTGATTAAAAATAACAAAAATAAATGAAAAATAAAGAAAAAATAGTGAAAAATATCTCAACATGTCAATCGATCAGAAACTATTTTCTGTTGATTTTTATGATGATTGAAACTATTTAAAATAAAATTAAAAAGAAAATGAAATAAAAATAAAATAAAATGGAAACAAATGCAAGAGGGGGTGTGATAGCAATCTCTGGTTGAACTGAAAACAAGTTAACACGAAAATGGGCCCCTAAAAGGGGTGTGTGGATAACAAGAAATGCCAAGCCCATACCACACTAAACCTCAGATTAAATGAAACACGCCATTTCATTAATCAACGTGGCAAGACACCTCATTTTGTCAACACACACATACACGCAAGTCAAACTCCAAGTCACAACCACCTCAGCTTTTGACCTCAGACACCGGAGCCCTAGCTCCGGTCGTCTTCTCCGGTGAGCCTCACCGGTGGTGAATGAAAATCAACATAAAAATGAAAACCCAAGGCACATACTTGAAGGAAATTTCATGTAGATCACGAATCTACCATTAGTTTTCCAAAAAGGTAGCTCTAACATGTTAAAAATGCAGCACGGAAAATTGAACATGCAAACTGAAAATTCATCAAACAACCACAATAAGCACACAAACATTGCCTACACATGATAGGGCTTCAGATGCAACCAATATGAACATGTTTTCATGCTTAGAATGAAAGTTCCAGATTGAGAAAAATCACTTAACGAAGCAACTCTATTGGTCCTTCAAATGGAGTGCAAGCTTCAATCCAAAGCTACTAAACCCTACCTTGTGCTTCAGTGAGTGAGAACCAAGCCAATGATGGAAGGGAAAACCAGAGAAAAATGAAACTCGAAGAGAGAGGAAACTTGAGAAATTTTTAATGGATTTCACTCTTTCTGCAGTAATCAGCTCATGCCCTCACGTTAGGGTTTCTTTAAGGCTTATATATGAAGGTTGTGAGGTGTTTTGGCAGCCCATGATGAGTGATTCTCTTGATTTAAAAAACTTGCTAAAAATGCCAAAGTGAGGTGTACACGAGTTTGGGTGCTTTGTCATGCATTCAAGTCAATCCTTTGGGTCAGAGGGAGGTGAGGGAATGAATATGTGTGGTTTGAAGAATTGGAAATGAGTTTCTCATGCATTTTGAGTAATTACCTCATAAGGCATGAAAATTCAAAATGACTTGAAAATGTGAGTTCATGCTTGCTCATTTTGGGTAAAAATTAAAGTGGTCATGACATGATGATGAAATGGTATTAAAGGAACAAAAACAATATCATTTGGTGACTTGGAATGTAAGGAAATCAGATTAGATTCAAAATCCATGTTTTCAAGTTAATCATGCTTTCATGGTCTCACAAATCAACAAAGGCCAGGGATTTTGAGGTCATGATAGAGTTAAGGTCTTGGCAAGTAAATTTCATGTGGCAAGAATTTTGATTTGATGTATTGGAATCCATGAATTTGGTCCTTCAAGTGAATAAACTAAAACTAGGTTTCCAAAAATGACCTTAACTTGGGATGATCATAACTAGAGCTTTACACATGGGAATAATGAGTTCTAACACTTTTTAGAAAGCTTAAAAAATAAGGAACAACTCCCATGTTTATTGAAAAATGAGGAAGAGCTTGCTTCCATATGAAACATGCCTTAGAAGTGAGTTACCCTTGAGTGCCTCTAAATTCTCTTCATTTTGTGACACCAACTTGTAGATATCACAACTTGAGATGTATGAACCCAATGGGAGAGTTCTTGTACTCAAAATAAGGCTTGAAAGATGACGAACAAGTCTCATGTTTGATGGAAAATGAGATAGGACTTGCATCATAGTGAGAATTGTCATTGAAGTTATATACCAAAAGAGGGGATTTTACACTTAGGATCATCTAAAACCCTAATTTAGCAACTTCTTGAACTCTTGCATCTCCTTGACCTAGCTTCAACATAACATTTGAGATGACTTAGGATGACTTCTCATGGCTTCAATGATCAAGAATCAAGCCTTGAGCTCTTTCAAATCCACAGTTGACTTTTTGTTGACCTGATGAGACCCTAACACCTTATCCACTGACTGAGGTTATTGCAAATGGTTTGTGTAATCATGTGACCGCCCATAGAGGACCCTCAGGGTGTAAATTGAGCCCTTGGACCATGTCTCATCCAAGGATATAACCACATGTTTCTCTAATCATCCTCAAGATAGGAGAAGATAGCCAAACACCTACTTTCTCTCTTCAAGAAGCTTTGAGACCAACTCTGATGATAATGAAGACTTGGTGACTTGAAATTGTACCCTTGCCTGAGCTTTGAACATGAAGCTTCTCCTTTAAGTAGTAAATAAAACATCTTGATCCCCTGTATAGAACCAATGCTATGCACAAATGCTAATGCAAAATGCTATGAAACATAAGCCAAGATAGAAGTAAAGGTTGAGCAAATTTTGGGGTGCAACAGCTGCCCCTATTCAATCGACTTGGACCCGAAGGTATGAAAAGCAACCACTTTCAACATTCAAGGTAAAAGGTGATTGAATACAAAAAGAACCCAAAAATTTGTAACCTGCAGGATGGTACATCAAAGAACTTGCCAGCCGAAAGTGGATTTAAAAGCGAGGGGTACCAACCAAGAGTTGGGATAACCGAAGCGGTAACTGATCAAAATGATAACAGGGGCTACCAACCAAAAGTTAGGATTTCCAGGGAATTGTATCTGAAGATTGTGAAAAACAAGCTACTAACCAAAAGTTTGGATTAGCCAGAGAATTATAACCAAATGTTGTGAAGAAGAGACTACTAACCAAGAGTTTGGATCATCCAAAAGATTATAATCGACCAAAAGTCGGAATAGGAGCTACTAACCAAAAGTTAGAAACATCGACCAAAAGTCAGAACAAAAATGCTAACCAAAAGTTAGGATCATCGACCAAAAGTCGGAACAAAAAAAACTGCTAACCAAAAGTTAGGATCATCGACCAAAAGTCGGAACAAAACTGTTAACCAAAGTTAGGATCATCGACTAAAAGTCGGAACAAAAGCTAGTAACCAAGAGTTAGGATCGCTAAAACGTCTACTGAATGCGAACTTGACCAAAAACGAGGCTTGCCAACCAAAAGTCGGGATAACGACTCTGCGGGGAATGAAGGAAACTCTACCAACCAGAAGTCGGGACAACAGCTACTAACCAAAAGTTAGGATCACCAAGGAAGGAGACTACCAACCAAAAGTTGGGATAACGACTCCGCAAGGGAACAAAAGAAGACTACCAAACGAAAGTCGGGATAACATCTGGTATAAACAGGAAGTAGAATCAACCGATTTATAACCTGGGAAAGAGAATTTCGTTGGGGAAAGAGAAACTTAAACAAGTAAACTCTATTGGGGAGCAAAAACAAGATGAAAACACCACCGATAATTCTTACTGGGGTCTGGTACCGCAAAGGCTCATGAATTATGTCGTTATCTGCTGGAGAAATGTCTGGAAACAAAAGGTAACAACCTGGCTTATGCTTCGCATGCATATGTTTGAATATGACGTAATGCTCCATAAGGAATGGAAATCCTACGCGTTTGGGAGGATGCTATGCAAAATGCAAATGTAAAGGAGCACCACCAAGAGAAGGTGTCGAGAGAAACAGCGAGCAAACTTGTTGAGGAAAATGCCCTGAACGGCCAGCATGAATAGAACTCTACTGGGGACAATTCCAATCTGCTGGGAATTGAGAATAACATCCATTGGGAAGTTATCCTAAACATCTCATTCTGAAGAATACCAATGACTATTAGATTCTGCTGCAAATGTCTACCATTTCTGATTTATTCATCGAGGGAGAAAAGTCAATGACATAAATCCTGTCAGGGAGCAACGCTGAACTTGCCCCGCTGCTGGGGAATAATTTCAATCTTAACCTGCTGGGAATAAGTGCACACTACTATTGGTGAGACACTTCTGACTTGGGAATAGTTCTTGGTGGAGTGAATCCTGTAAATGACAAACAAAAACATGTCAAGTATACAACAATGGCTATTTCGGTCATCGTCCGTGACATCATTCTAGTAAATCATCGTTTTAATCATGATTAGCAAGGCCCCAAAAGTTTTTGTATGCAAAGTTTATCAAAAATATCAGACGTCTTTTTGCAAACAAAACAGTAAAAGCAAAAACAAGAACAGAAAGCTCTTTATGGAAAATACTTCATTGATTAAAAGGCCTATAAATAGGAAAATTACATCGGATGCAACTCCTGAAAAGAGAAAGTCGCGCAAAAAGTAAAAATGCAAAAGATACACAAATGTCGACAATATGGAAACAGACAACCACCATGTGTCGATTCGACTATGACTCAGATAACTTCGATGTTTCACCAATGTTTCGCTTTTTGGAAAGATTAACTTATTAACCCTCAGGTCCTCCAAGAATCCAACTGTGCTCATAGGTCAGACGCAGACCGTAGTTGTTTGCTTTTAAATCCCTAACTTTTCCCTGAATCGCCCTTTCGGGTTTTCAATCTACCGGGATACCCATTTTTGCTAAAGTTGCCTTTTCAGGTTTTCAACTTTGTGAGTTTACTCATTTTTTCCTTTTATCCTTAATTTTTGCTCGAACCTATTCTTTTCATGGTTCGCCGGGATGCCCCATTTTTCCTGGACCTTTCTTTTTATGTCCAACGGGTCTCTTTTAAGCAAAGTATTTTTTGACTACGTCCGCGTTCACAGGGGACGTAAAATCTTCACCGTCCATAGTTGATAGTAATAAGGCTCCCCCGGAGAAAAATTTCCTTACCACGTATGGACCTTCGTAATTGGGAGTCCATTTTCCCCTATGATCTATTTGTGGAGGGAGAATCCTCTTCAGCACTAAGTCACCTGCCTGAAAATGTCGAGGGCGCACCTTCTGATCAAATGTTTTCTTCATTCTGCTCTGATATAGCCGGCCATGGGCGATACCTGCCAATCTCTTTTCATCAATCAGACTAAGTTGATTTAACGTAGCCTTTACCCATTCCACTTCATCAAGCTTCACATCAAACAAAACCCTCAGAGAAGGAATCTCGACTTCTAATGGTAGGACCGCTTCAATACCATACACCAACGAGAAAGGAGTTGCCCCTGTCGACGTACGCACTGAAGTACGATAACCATGTAAAGCAAAGAGTAACATCTCGTGCCAATCTTTGTAAGTCACCACCATTTTCTGTACAATCTTCTTGATATTCTTATTGGCTGCCTCAACAACACCTTTCATCTTCGGAAGGTATGAAGAAGAGTTGTGGTGTTCAATCTTGAAAATCTGGCACAATTATTTCATCATCTTATTGTTTAAATTTGAACCATTGTCAGTAATAATTCGTTCTGGCACTCCATAACGGCAGATGATGTCCTTCTTGATAAATCGAGCAACTACCTGTCTGGTCACATTGGCAAATGAAGCTGCTTCTACCCACTTGGTGAAATAATCGATGGCCACTAAGATAAAGCGATGCCCATTGGAGGCGGTCAGTTCAATCTTGCCAATCATATCGATGCCCCACATTGCAAAAGGCCAAGGAAACGTTAAAACATTCAGAGGACTCGGTGGTACATGCATTTTGTCAGCATAAATTTGACATTTATGGCACTTCATGGCATACTTAAAGCAATCGGACTCCATAGTCATCCAGTAGTAACCTGCTCTCAACAATTTTCTAGACATTGCATGCCCACCAGCATGTGTACCAAAAGAACCCTGGTGGACCTCTTCCATTAACAAACTTGCTTCCTTTTCGTCCACACAACGCGTCAATGCCAAGTCGAAATTTCTTTTGTACAACACATCATCCTTGTTCAAGTAAAAGTTCCCCGACAACCTACTCAGAGTCTTCTTATCTCTACTTGATGCCCCATGCGGATACTCTTGATTCTTGAGGAAATTTCTGATGTCAAAATACCAAGGCTTCCCATCCGATGCTTCTTCTACCGCGAATATGAAAGCTGGTCTGTCGATGCGCATGATAGTGATCCTTGGAGCTTCATTCCAGTAATTCACTTTATACATCGATGATAACATTGCCAAAGCATCCACCATCTGATTCTCAGCTCTCGGTACATGATGAAATTCTACCATGTCAAAGAAAGGCAGGAATCTTCTTGCATAATTCATATAAGGCACCAGGTTGGGTTGACAGGTTTCCCACTCTCCTTTAATCTGATTGACGACTAAAGCTGAGTCACCATATTCATCAAGATTCTTGATTCTTAAATTAATAGCTTCTTCTATACCCATGATGCATGCTTCATATTCAGCTTCATTGTTGGTGCAGGCAAACGTTAATCAGGCGGTGAACGGTATGTAAGAACCGTGAGGAGTTGTAATGGTTGCCCCAATTTTGTTACCATATGAATTAACAACACCGTCAAAAACCATCTTCCACTGAGAGCCTATTTCGGGACCTTCGTCTAGTAAAGGCTCGTCACAATTTTTCATCTTCAAAAACATTATGTCTTCGTCGGGAAACTTAAACTTCATTGGTTGATAATCCTCAATTGGCTGCTCTGCGAGATATTTTGACAAAACACTCCCATTAATGGCTTTCTGGGAAACATATTGAATATCGTATTATGTCAAAACTATCTGCCATCTGGCAATTCTCCCTGAAAGCGCCTGCTTTTTAAACACGTACTTGATCAGATCCATCTTCGAAATCAACATGGGTTGTATGATTTAACATGTATTTCCTTATGCGCTTGGCTTCCCAAGCGAGTGCGCAACATTTTTTCTCTAGCATCGAGTATCTCGACTCACACTCTGTGAACGTTTTACTCAAGTAGTAAATAACATGCTCTTTTCTGCCTGTCTCGTCGTGTTGACCGAGCATGCAACCCATTTAATACTCAAGAGCCGTCAAGTACATAATCAAAGGTCTTCCTAAAACTGGAGGTATCAATATTGGAGGTTCATGCAAGTATTCTTTTATTTTTTAAATGCCCTTTGACAATTTTCGTTCCAAATGACCGCTTGATCCTTCTTTAACAATTTGAATATTGGTTCACAAGTGGCTGTGAGGTGAGATATGAACCTTGCAATGTAGTTCAATCTCCCTAGAAAACCACAAACCTCTTTTTCTGTTTTTGGCTCCGGCATTTCTTGTATTGCTTTTATTTTGGCAGGACCTACCTCGATTCCCCTTTCACTAACAATGAACCCCAACAGCTTTTCTGGTCTCACTTTGAAAGTGCACTTATTTAGATTCAACCTCAACCTGAATTTCCTTAATCTTTCAAACAACTTCAACAGATTAACCAAATGACCCTCCTCCGTCTGCGGCTTCACAATCATGTCATCAACATACACTTCAATCTCATGATGAATCATATCATGAAATAGAGTCACCATTGCCCGCTGATAAGTTGCCCCTGCATTTTTCAATCTAAAAGGCATAACTTTATAGCAAAAGGTCCCCCACGGCATGATAAAAGTAGTTTTGTCCTTGTCTTCTGGGGCCATTTTTATTTGGTTGTACCCAGAGAAACCATCCATGAAGGACACAGAGTATTGAGCAGTATTATCAACTAAAACATCAATGTGGGGGAGTGGGAAATCATCTTTCAGGCTCGCTCTATTCAGATCTCGATAGTCAACACACATCCTGACCTTTCCATCTTTCTTAGGCACAGGAACAATATTAGCGACCCATGGAGGATAATTTGTGACGGCAAGAAAACCGACATCCAACTGCTTCTGGACTTCTTCCTTAATCTTGACTGTCATGTCAGGCCTGGTTCTTCTCAACTTTTGTTTCACAGGCGGACATTCTTCCCGAAGAGGTAGACGGTGCGTCACTATGTCGATTTCCAACCCTGGCATATCTTCATACGACCAAGCGAAGACATCTCTATACTCACGGAGCATTTCAACCAATCTTCTTTTGATGTCGTCCTCCAATGCAGCCCCAACCCTGACTTCTTTCCTGTCCTCTTTAGTGCCCAGATTGACAACTTCAACATCCTCTTGATGAGGCAAAATGACTTTTTCCTCTTGTCTCAACAGTCTGGCCAACTCTTCAGGTAGGTCACAATCTTCATCAGTCTCTTCTTCAGCTTGAAAAATAGGATTGTCAAAATCATATTGAGTCATAGCCGAACCTGAATCGATGGTATCTGTGATGTGAAACCTGCATGATTGATGTTTTTATGTTTAATATGATATGCAAACAAACACAAACACATTGCCAATTTGATGTTGAAAATATAAGAAGAAAAACAAGGATCAAAATATTTGAATGCAAAAATAATGCCTTTGATTAATGATAAAGAGTTTGAACATAAACCAAAAGGGCCCTACAAAGGAAAGTCACTACATCTTGGGCAGAACGTAGGACCACACATAATCAAAAACAAAGAAATTACTCTTCAGAAGTGACTTGGACGATTTCCTCCATAGCCCAATTGCACAGTTTCAGTCTGGGAGCACACAGACGGATCCAAGCATCCATGTTGCAGTCGCTATCTCCTTCATCATCTCCCACAACATTAATTCTATCAAAAATAACCCCACCACTGATGAACTGAATAGGTCCTCTATACCTTAGGGCACTCTGAGAAGAAGATGGGCTATATCCCAATCCAAACCTGTCTTGCTTGTTAGGAACACTGAGAACCTAACCCCACTTCTGCGAAGAACCGGATTCTACAATGGCACGAGCTTCTTTAAACAATGACATTGAAATTTATAGAACTTTGACTTCAACAGGAGGCCTTTCCTTAATCTGTACTGCTTCAAAAGCCTGACACAACGTCTCATGAATCTTGCCATCCACTTCTACATACTTGAAAGATTATAGTTGACTGATCATGATATCTTCCTCCCCACAGACCATGACAATCTTCCACTCCACCATATATTTCAGCTTCTGGTGTAAAGTCGAGGTGACTGCCCCAACAGAGTGTATCCATGGCCGGCCGAGTAAACAACTATAAGTAGGCTGGATATCCATGATATAGAAGACTATGTCAAATATTTTTGGGCCCACCTGAATCAGCAATGTGACTTCACCAAACACTGACCTTCTAGTCCTATCAAAAGCTCTCACCTCCAAATCACTGGGAGTACAAATCAAACCTTGGGTGTCCAGCTTCATCAATGCTTTCTTGGGCAACACATTGAGTGATGATTCTGTATCAACTAGCACATGAGACAAAACAGCCCCCTACACTCTATGGATGTGTGTAGAGCATGGTTGTGATTTCTCCGAGCAGGAGTTAGATCCAAATCAGTAAATCCCAAACCATTACCAGCGTTGACGTGAGCCACTACTCCTTCCAGTTGATTAACAAAAAATTTTTCTGGTACATAAGCCGTGTTCAAGATCCTCAGCAAAGCATTTCTATGTGCCTCAGAGCACAACAACAATGACAAGATCGAGATCTTATAAGGCATCTGCTATAAGTGATCTACGATCTTGTAATCACTTTTGCGAATGAGTCGCATAAATTCTTCAGCATCCTTAGCCAAAGAATCCTTCTCCCCCTGTTGCTGACTTTCTTCCACTACAACTTTACCCTTACCTTTGTTATCCTTTCGAGCATTAGTCTCAGGCGAAGAGAACACTCTGCCATTCCTAGTTATGCCTCTGGTTCCAACAACATTATCAACAGACAATCCTCCAGATGACATCTTCACCAACTCTTGTTTGTACCCATTGCAGAATACCTCTGCCCCATAGTTCCAAGGAATGGCCTTGGTACTCTCATAAGGCATCGGTCCTGGTGTAGTAATGATAACAGGAGTTGGCCTCGGCGGTGCTGAAATATTATTGTTCGGTATGGGGTCGAAATCGTTGTGATTTCACCCCACTCATTATTAACTTCCTTCACATCTTCTTCCCCTACTATTCTGTCAAATTGAAAATTTCCCTCATTAATCAAACCTTGAATATGATTTCTCAACTCAACGCATCCTTCTAGGTGCACACCACATCCCTCACAACCTTCTAAACAACCAGGAAAAACACCACCCTTCAACAATCTGCTTTTCACATAACTCAACGGCGTTTTCAACTCCGCAACATTAGTTATCAGGTTCAACCTTTCTCCCTCAATAACAACATTAGCTTTGGCCACCTCATGATTCGGCATAGGATTTTGATCCACATTCAGGGTCTCATTCGTGAAATTGATTGCTTTGGAGTCAAGCAAATCTTGCACTTTATGCTTAAAAGCTTTACAATTATCAATGTTATGACCCGGAGCACCAGAATGAAAATCACACCTAGCATTTGCGTCATAGCCCGGTGGAGGTATGCCAGTAAGCGGCGCCAAAGTCCTTTTCTGAACAAGTTGCAACCGTAGCAGATGTTGCAGTAATTGAGAGTAAGGCATGGGAGGCGTGTCAAACTGCCTGTTGGCCATCCTTCTTCTGTTTGGATAACGGTGAGGTGTAATGGTAGGTTGCTGAGGTACAGCCGAAATGGCTATACTAGCAATTTGTTGCTGACGTTGAGGCTGGTACTGTCGTTGATGTTGTGCTTGGTCTTTGTTTCTGTAGGCTGATACAACATTCATGTCTCCTTCCCTTTTCTTTGAATTCCCATATGTCTTCCTCATTCCTCCTGATGTAGACCCTTCTCCACTCTGTATCTTCCCCAATTTTATTCCATTTTCCACTCTTTCCCCTGTTATGATCAAGTCAGAAAAACTCCCGGACATGCTCCCAATTACCTCTCATAGTATATTCCTGGAAGGGTTTCCAAGAACATATCAATTAATTCCCGTTCCACCATCGGGGGTTGAACTCTAGCTGCCAGTTCCCGCCACCTCTGGGCGTATTCCTTAAATACTTCATTGTTTGTCTGTGATAAGTTCTATAACTGTACTCTGTTTGGTACCAAATCACTATTATATTGATAATGACGAATAAAAGCTTCCCCTAAATCCCTCCAACTCCTGATATGTATCTCTTCCAGAACCATATACCATTCTAGAGAAGGACCTGACAAGCTATCCTGAAAGAAGTGCATTAGCAATTTCTCGTCGTCAGAATAAGCTAACATCTTCTGGTAATAGGCCCTGAGATGTACTCTAGGACAGGTTGTCCCTTTGTACTTGTCGAAGTCTGGCACTTTGAATTTAGGGGGAATCTTGACCCCTGGTATTAATCCCAGATTTGACATGTCGAGTCCCAAAGAGTTTTGGTTCTCGAGGCTCTTCATCTTCTCTTCAATCATCTTGAACCTCTTGTCAGCCTTAGTCTGGAGACCCACGTCCAAGTCTCTTATTGAAAACACGTCATCTTGGTCGTCTTCTTCCCAGTGAGGACCTACAGCTCCATGTGCAGCACCCACACCACCTCCTGCACCGGCTGCATGAACTCCTGCTTGGTGACCTCCGCCCGGAGGATTAACAACAATAGGGATTACATTGGCCTGAGGAATGCTAACATCAGTTGAGGGAGGAATAACAGTAGTTCCTCCATGTAAGACACTGTTGCCATCCACCCTGGCTATCAGTGGTTGGACTAGAGTTCTCAGTTGTTCCTACCCATTGGCTACTCCCTGCATCATGTCTATAAACTGTGTCATCCGGTCTCTGAATTCCTACAACTCTTGCGTAACCTGATCCATGATTCTTTCCTGATTCCCCCTAGTAGAGTATCTATGAAATACCGAGTTTGCTATCCTGTAAAATGTTGTAAGAAAACCATGTAGAGATAAGATTGACGGTCCCAAGAACACCTGCTATGCAAAATGGTAATGATAATGCAAAATGCAAGCATGTATATACAATTCAGGAAGATCTTTCCCCTTGATTCTAGTTCCAAGAGCAAAAAGCAAACAGGAGAACAACATATAGAATCACAAATCTCTTCTCATAAATAAAATGAGGACGGAAGTCAGCGTACACAAAATAACGTCAAGAGATACAACAGTAAATGATCATACGACCCCATCCAACAAATCTGGTGATGGCCTCAGTATAAGATAATAGAGAAGAAAACTGAAAGAAAATTGCATCAGATAACTCTCTTCAGTCACTATAATGAGTCTGAAACTCCTTTAATAGCTTCTTTGTATCTGGGTGTTCAGGCTTTGTAACCAACACCTGTATGAGCAAATCTCTTCTGTTGATAACATCCCTCAAACTTTGAGCATAATCTTCCCAAGCATCTTCTCCGAAGACGTCTTCAAGTCTTGGTTTCTTCAATTCTGCCCTTATCTTGAACTCTTCCATCGCTGACATGGCTTCTCGTAACATACAATCACTTTCATACCGGCGAGATGATTCTAATGAAGCTTTTTCATCCTTGATCCTGATCTGTGTCTTCAATCTATCAATCTATTTTTTGAGCT
Organism: Lathyrus sativus; assembly: GCA_963859935.3. NCBI lineage: Eukaryota > Viridiplantae > Streptophyta > Magnoliopsida > Fabales > Fabaceae > Lathyrus > Lathyrus sativus. The sequence continues at coordinate 290,018,560 of OZ012737.1, forward strand.
CATCTTCTCTTCCCTTGTGGCGGTTAGCGCAGTGTTCCACTGATCATTGAACTTGGATATCTCCAGGCATGCTCTATCTAGCTCTTTCTTCTTATTTCTAAGAACATTACCAGTGCTCTTCAAATCTTGACTAACTCGTTCTCGTACACGAATCTCTTCAGTCAACTCCTTTCCCATCTTGTCCAAGGCTTCTGTCTTCATCTTCGCCAAGTAGACTGCTTCATTCTTGTCGCTCTTTAACTGACTAACTTCCTTTTTCAACTCTCCATTCTCCTTGCGTAACTCTTCTTTTTCGACCCACAACTTATTATATCTCTGAATATCAACTGTCGTAGGTTCTTCAATGACCAAAGGATGCAAAGGTTCTTTGACAAGGAATGGTAACATCATTCTCTCCACCCTTTCCTGTATCCAATCCACATAAGGTCCATAAGCTCTACAATTGCCTTTACCCAAAGAAAGTTTTCCTTTCCGATGAACTCTTCCCTAAGCCTTCTTTAACCTGGCTAAAGAATCACAGTCAGTTGTTCCTGTGAAATACAGAGATTCTTGTATTTCCTCCTCCTTCGGGGGCCCTTTCAAAGCGTAACCAAATTGTCTGATAGCAAGAGCAGGATTGTAGTTGATACCACCTTTTCTTCCTATCAGAGGAACATTAGGAAAGTTTTCGTAGCTAAAAATGATCTCCATGCCAAGAAAATCTCGATTAAACCAGACAATATTCTTAGATGTCAAACCCATGAGTCTTTCAGACCAATCCAATGTATCTGACGTATCAACAGAAGCTCCGGCTTGAGGAAGATGTTCCATAAACCATTTGTGAAGGAGTGACGCACAACAAGAAATGTTTTTTCCTCCTCTCTTCTCATTTTTGTAATGTACTGAATGGTACACGTTTCCCAGAAGAGTAGGTATGAGATTCCTGGAAGCGAAAATAGGAAAAGCATCCGTATCAACAAAGTCTGGTATGTTAGGAAACAAAACTATGCCATATATGCATAGAGCTAGAATAGCGTTGAAGACCACCCAGCAACCCTCCTTATAAAAATGTTGAGCCTTGCCCACCAAGAAAGACAATGAAAAACCAGAGACCCTATTTCTCCAAACCACAATACCATCTAACTCAGATTTGTTCAAATAAAGAGCGTTGGCCAATTTTGTCAGGCCAGGTTCCTCCTCAGAACGAAAGAAAGGCATCTCCTTTAAGACCGAAACTCCCATCAGAAAAGCGAACTCCTCCAAAGTAGGAACTAAGACATAACCAGGGAAAGTGAAACAGCGTAACTGAGGGTCGTAGAACTGCAACAAAGTGTGGATGACTCCTAGTTCATATCTTGAGGTTTTACGGACAAAACTCAAAATATTCCCATAGTCTTGTTTTGAAGTCTTCAATGACACCATGATCAACCACAAAAATGAGACCAAATAAAGGTCCTAATTCCGACATCGGGAACTTGTAGGTGATAGTCTTTTTCAATCCAGGCTCCATGTTGACAGCGGATCAGATCACTAGAATCAAAGGGAAAATGGGAACCTGAAATCACACATACATGCAAATGTTAATATGCAGATGAAAATGCAAATGCAAACAGGGGATCGAGACTGTTGTGATGCTGACTGAGTTGGATCAAAACTTTGCTTCGGCAAGAAAATACCAGAATACCAGAATACCAAAGCACTAAAGTGATAGAAACCCACAATATCAAAGATCAAAGGTCTGCACTGACGAGAATGCCAGAAAACCGGGTTGGTTGAAGGTCAAATTTCCTGTATAACCTTTCCCACTCACAGGTAGAACCTAATCTCTTACAAGGTACGACATCCTATGTAGGTCGTCAATATTACAGACTCTCAAGTCGAGAAACGATGATATGTTCACCATTTCTGGTTTGGCATTATGGTCAAATGAGGAGGCCTCAACTGACTTCTCAATGAACGGTCTCCAGAGTCGTTAATTTTCAGATCCAACATCCTTTCAACTGTCTGAGACGTACAGGACAGGATGTCTTCAAAGAAAACCTCGTCTGAACGCGAATTTCAAGAAGGCTATTGCATGCCAAACATGCAATCCAACACTACTCTCCACACTAATGCTAGATGTGTACTCAAGCCTATGTATTGGGCTTATCTCTCAATGAACACCACACCCAAATAGCACAGCAGTAGTATGATAATAATGGTAAAGTGGGGAAAATAAAATGCAAATGCAACAATATACAAATACAACATATACACACAAATATACACATCCAAAAACATAAAGCAAACAAGCGTTAGGATTGACTCGCATAGGGAAATAGGGTCCCCAGCTGTCGCATACTGCAAAAAAGGAGCCGACGGAAACAAACAGAAGAGTCTCCACTGAACGTTATTTATCCCAATGAAAGGGAAAGGAAACGATTGAAGAAAACCTATGAGAACGGGAAAAGACAAGGTCATCGCAACCAAATCTTGGGTTCGGGAGTCAGTTACTGAAGGGGAAGGTATGAGCACCCTCACGTCCGTTGTACTCAACGGAATCCATAGTTGTTGTCTAATCTATGGGTGAAAAATAACTAAAAGCTACTGCTAAACGGGGGTGGAAGAAAAGAAAAGACTCGATAGGACATCGCCGCCCTATGCCTACGTATTCCCTCGTGCAATGGGAAAGTTAGAGTCAACGTAGTTCGCGAAACTACGGGTGATGGGGGGACGATTGCTCGCCAAGACATCACCGTCTTATGCCTACGTATCCTCATCTGGTATGAAAAATTAGAGCAAACGTAGTTCGGGTAACTACGGGACAGGGTTGATTAAGTGTTCTTTTACGAGCGACGTTAAATCTCCATTCCAGCAGTTAGGGACGATGCCTGTTTGCGGTAGAACGGAAAAGTAACATACTTTTTTCTGAAAATGAAGTTTGAAACAATCCTGAAGGATGAAAAGGTTTTGAGTTTTGTTTGTGAGTTTTAGAAGAAATGAATTAAATTGATTTGAGACTCATGTTGCACTAAAGACTATGACACAAGAGCGAATGCGTCGCATAATGCCCAAAGGGCATACACTAAAAACTCTAGACAAGTGAAGAGAGACCTCCCCACTTACCATTTCTCATGTACTTAAGGCTCGTAGCGTACAACACTTGTCATTCTTTATTAATTGTTTTAGAGGAGTTTGAGATGAGAAGTGAAGACACTAGGACACTAAAGGGAACTAAGAACCCTAATGTTGTCATGCAAAGTGGTCCTAATGTTGAGATGAAAGGGTACTACCTAATGTTATCATACAAAGGATTGAAAGCCTAATGTCTCTCATATTCCCATCTTAAACAGAGCGACTAGGAATCCTAAGGGATCATGTGAGCAAACACAAGTAAACACATCACTAGTCAATCATAAAAGAAGGTAGAAAGTAAGACTTAAAGAAGTCATGAAATAAGAAAAGAGATGAGAGAAGCAAACACACAAGCAAATAATGAACATGCCAACATGAGAAATACATCCATGACACACACATGTCATATCCAAGTCAATAAGATGGAAGTTAGAACACAATGGCAAACAAAGCAATCACACAAAGTCAAATGCCACAAACATCTTAAGAAGAATGATGGTAAACAACAAATTACAAACAAAGAAATAAGGGGAGAGAGAGAGTGGGGAAGTAACCACATCATGATTATCAAAGTCACACATTCATTCATGATCAATTAAAATAAAACATCCAAACACAACTCTAAAGAAGTTCAAACATTCAAATCATTCTCAAAGTAAGACACATGCCACAAAAACATCAAGATCAAGTATCCATTTAACTAGATCAGAAGTAACTCAAATGATATGCATCAACTTCAAAAACAAGTTATCAAACTAGGACAAGAAGGATCAAACTCAAGTTGGAACACCAAAGTCATGTGTTGCACCCCAAAATTTGCCCAACCTTTTCTTACCTGGTTTATGTTTCATTGCATTAACATTTGCATATTTATATCATTTTCATATCATGATATCATTCATATAGAAGGGGATCAAATGTTATTCTTATCAAGAGAAGCCTAGAAAGAGGTCTCACTCAAGATTGAGAGTTATCAAAGTCATCAGAAGGTGGTTTGAGGGCCTAAAGGTTTAGATGTTTGAGTGTGAATCTTCTCCTAATTTGAGGATCAACTGAAGACCATCAGAGGGTTGTGAAGTGTTGAATGTGAGAAGAGGATGTGTATGGAGCTCATAGAATGCCTAGAGGTCCCTGGGAGAGTTTAATCAAGCCATTGTGTCAAATGCAAGAGCCACAGTCGAGGTGCAAGCAATTAGGGTTTCATCTGGATCAATCCTAGGTCAACTGGACAATTGAAAAGTATCAAGGCCTACCTTTAGGTCATGGAGTTCATGAAATGATGTGATAAGACATTTTTGGTGTTGTGCCAAGGTCAAATCAAGAAGAATCAAGAGTGTGGGAAGTGGCTAAGATAGGGTTTCAGTGCAAAATTCCCTGTTTAGTACCTAACTTCAAGACCACATAAGTCAAAATACAAGTTTCAAATGGATCTTTCGCCAACATGAAACTTGTATAGAATCTCAATACCTTTAATTTGAGAACTAGAAATCCTCCATTGGATCTATAGAACTCAAGTTATGGTCCAGACAAGTTACAAGTCCTCAGATGCCACTGAAATTTGTCTGTGAAAATCATCTGGCTTCAAAGCTATTTTTATCCTAGAAGGATGTTTCACCTGAACTTTTGGCCAACATGAAAGTTGTTCCTCATGATATTAGCTTTCTAAATTGTACTAAAAATCTTCCATCTGATTTGTAGAACTCAAGTTATGAGGTTTACAAGTCAGGGGTATTTTGGAAAAGTGAGATTATAGGTCATTTTCAACCATAGGCCAAAATCTCCAACTTGCACTTGTCAAATGCAATTTTGTTCAACATGAAAGTTGTTGAAAATGGGGTTTTTAGGCTAGACAAGAGGTTATGAGGGATTGGTTGAGCTCATAGCAAGAGTTGGTTTGAATTGGTTTCAAAAAGGGGAAATTCAAATGTGTAAAGGAGGGAAAAATGTAATTTTGTGTTAGATGACCAAAACCAAGCAAGTGAGTACATTTTCTGATTGGAAATCACATTTTAAACACTTTGGTTTTAACATAATTTTGAGGTCAGGCCAAGTTTTGGGAGTTACCATGTTGTTACTTCACTTGTAAGTTACATTGCCAAAACACTACACAATACTATTCAGGCTATTCTTTCCATCCAATTTCACTCTAAATGCCATGTGCAAGGTGTTAGAACCTTCTGGAACAAGCAACAAGCTTGCATTACACGACTGGTATGAAACTTGAATGCAAAAAATCAAAAAATGTGAACCACGAATTTGGGCCTCAAATGGATTGCAAAAGCCCATGGAAAGCTTCTATATATTATTTAGAGTGAGTTCCGAGCAAGGTTGAGCTTCATTTCGTGCTGAAACCAGAAAGAGAAAGTAAATTTTCAGAGCTGCAACTTCAAATCGTGTTTTGAGATTCAGATCAATTCAAGCCAAATTGAAGGTTGAAACATCATCCTCTTGCATCCTTGAAAGATTCTAGAGAGTTTAGGAGGAAGAAACGAGCTACAAGTACCTCTGTCAACAGATCTAGAGCAGGTTAGTAACTCTCAACATTCTACATGATTTAGCATGAGTTAAATAGTTTTGAGCTTGTTGTTAGAATCAGGAAGAGATGTAGATCGTTTCTGGATAGGAATTTGGACAATTAGAGACAATGTAGGATCATGTATGAATTCTGTTGAGGCACGATTTGGCTTGATCTTGAGGAATTGACATGAATTGGATAGATGATGATGACCTAGGAAGTATGAGGAACATTTATGTGCAATTAGTTTAGGATTTGATGATGATCAGAATTGAGGTGCATCTTGAGTTTGCCTTTGAATTTTAAAACCTAGCTAGATATAGAGGAAATGGATGTGATATTTAGTTTCAGTGTGAAATTCTGAGGGGGATCATGTTCAGTTTGGTGTTGTTTGGACACCTGTGATTGCTTGCTCGCCGGAGAAGACAACCGGAAGTCTTCTCTGACCACCTAAGAAACTTCCCTCCGTTTTGGGATTCAAATGAGGAAGATGATGCACAGCCATCAGATTAAGTTGAAAGTAAGACTTTGTAAGCGCGTTGGATGGCCACGATTGATTCTTATTTGGTTGACCTTAACTGCAGCAAAATGCTGCGTTTCATTTAATTGAGTTGGCAACTTATGTGGCGCATTCTGGAGCCTCAGATGAGAGGACTTGGTCTCTTGATCCTACGTTCCTTGTTTTATCTTGCATTTTATTTAGTTGTACTTGATTTTGATTTTATTTTAATTCACTTTCATTCCAAAAATCATATTAAATTCATTCTTGATTAGAAAATTATTTTAAAAATACCTCCATGATCTTGAGAGAATTTTTGATTTTATGAAATTGTTAGATGGCATTTTCATGCATTTTTCCATTTAATTTGATTTTTCTTATTTTGTTAATTATTTTAATTTTGCATATTTGACCATCTATTTTGTGGAATTTTGTTCTTCCAATTGGTGATGAGTTTGGCTTTGATTTTTTAGTATATGTTAGGGTAGACATGTATGTTACCTTAGAATTTTTGGTGGATTTTTATAATAAGTTTAGGTTCTATTTTAGGTGTTGAGATTAGAGCCTTCCCAAACTTGTGGATTACCTTGATACATTTCAATCTAGAAATTATTTTGGTGACTTATACGTTGAATTAGGATTTAATATTTTAACCATAGGTTTTTCAAACATGTATGTTCCCCTAGGAATTTAATTATAATTTTACAACTTTGTTTCCTATTTTTGTTGAATTTTGCAAATTGCTTGTGTTTGTGTTGTTCTCTCTTGAGTACCTTTGCTTGTTTGGCTTGGTTGATGACTTTGGAGCTTGCTTGGCTTGGAATCCTTTTTGGGAGGTCTTCTGGACTTGGTATAGATGCTATGGATTGAGGATTGGAGCTTGGAGTTGAAGTTTTATTTTCCTTTAGGAGTTGTTTTAGGAGCTTAGGAAATTAGTGTTTTAGGAAGAGCTATTAGAGCTAGTTTTGATTTCTTCATCAAACATAGAATGCATTGTGTGCTTCTATTCCATCCAATGACATGAAGTCCTCCTAGGGAAACTCCATCTCTCCTTTGGAGGGATGTGTGGTATGCCCATATTTGAGTAGAACTTTGAGGATACCTTTCCATTTCAATGTTGGTACTTGATGATTTCCTTTGGTTTTCATTAAGTTTTCAACATTTCAACCTTGATCTTGGTGATTGTTCCTCTGCTTGGAGTGTGCTTGCTAGAGCTTGAAGATGAAGTTGAAGAAGCTTGAGATAGAAGCTATCTTGAAGATGAAGTCTTGCTGTCAACTTTGTTGTTATTTCACCTGTGCTGTTTAGAGCTTGCTATTGCTGTCTGCTGTAGGAGTTTGTTGCTGCTGCTTGGTTGCCTCCTCTGTATCTTTTATCTTTCTCTGTATTGTCTTTTTGCTTGTGTGGATTATCCTTTAGGTTTGAGGTGGAGCTTATCTCCTCTTGCTTGATGTTTTCTCTCTTGCCTCAATGGTACTGTTGCATAGCATGCATGTTTACTATTTACTGTTTACTGTTTACTATTTACTTTCTTTTGCTGTTTCCCCTAGGATCTCTGATTTCCTATGTGCAAGAGGGAATTATGACAGACATTAGGTTTTGACCCATGCATGATAACTGTAGGTAGATTCCCCTTTCAACCATAGTTTTAGGGTGTCTTTCTCCTCTCATCTCAAAACAAATTCAAAAACACAGTAATAAGGTTAATTAAAGTCGTGCGTTACGAGCCTTAAGCTATCTGGAAAAAGGTTGGTGGAGGGTCTCTCTCTAGTAATCTGGATGTTAGTGTGGCACCCTTTGGGTGACATACGAAGCGTTCACTCCTGGGTCATAGTCTCTAGTGCGACTGAAATTGCGAACATCCTAAAAAACAGTTCTTTCGTAAAAAACTCAAACAAACATTCAAACTCTGTTTTTGTCCTCTTGGACCCTTAATCAGGAAAACCCTTTTCAGAAGGAGATAAAAAACTGTCAGACAAGCTTGTGTCTTCCGTAGCCCGAACTACGTTTGCTCTGATCTTTCATGATGTATGAAAGTACGTAGGCACGAGATGCGATATCTCGGCGAGCAACCTTCCCCCATAACCCGTAGTTAGGCGAGCTACATTGACTCTGATTTCTCGTTCCAGACGGGAATACGTGGGCATAAAGTGCGATACTTTTCCGAGTCATTTTATTTTCTTTAACCCAGACCTGTAGAATAGATAGATTAACATACCCTTAGATAGAAAACAAGCGTGGATCCCGTCGAGTACGACGGACGTGAGGGGTGCTAATACCTTCCCCTTGCGTAACCGACTCCCGAATCCAGGATTTGGTTGCGATGAACATTCCTTTCCCTCTTTGCGTTAGGTTTACTCTGAGCGTTTCCTTTCCCTCTTGTGGGATAAATAACGCATGGTGGCGACTCTTCTGTCATAGCCGGCGCCGATTTTCGCAGTAGCGACAGCTGGCGACTCTGCTGGGGACATTTGTGGTTCCCTATGCGAGTCAATCCTAGCGCTTGTTTTCCCGTATGGGGTTTTGTATTTATTTTTCTGTCTTTACTTTCAATACTGTATATATTTGATGTTGTGCTGTGGGTAGAGGGTTAGTTTGAGAGATAAGCCGGACCTGGGCTTGAGTGCACATAGACTTAGAAGTAGAGAGTAGTGGTTAGCCTGCTTGCTTTGCTTGCACCCGCTAGCTACGAAATTTACGCTCAGACGAGATTCTCTTTGATGGCATCTTGCCTGGCCCTTTGGGCTCGACAGGTTGTTGGATTTGAGGGTTGTCGACTCTGGGAACCTATCATTTGGGATTCGGCTAAGTGAGGCCTCTTTAAGGGTTGATGATGCCACACCTTCTGGGTATCGTATCATCGCTCTTGAAAGTCTGTGACGCTGATGACCGCATAGGATGCCGTACCTCGTCTACGAGTTAAGTACATACCTGTGAGAGGGTAGGTGGGTCTTTTTGCAGGAAAACTGTGGCCTCAGAACACCTGGTTTGTCTCTGTCAGTGAGAATTGGTTGTGAGGGTTCTTTTGTGGTTGGTTTGGTTTGAGGAGAAGATCTGTTGGTTCTCAAGTGGTAGTACAGCACAACACAGTTCTTCATCATTGCACTTGATCCCTTGTTTGCATATGCATATGCATTTTCATGTTTGCATTTCATTAACGTGTATTTATGTTGCAGGTGTATTTTTCCCCTCTGATTCTAGTGTTCTTCTTGCCAGACATGGAGTCCATGAAGAGAACAGTTGCTTACAGGTTGCCATCTCCAGATATCAGTTCCTTGTTGCAGTTGGTTGCTCTAGCAGATCAGAGAGTGAGGGCTGAGTTTAGAGGGTCTTATGGGAAATTGCTCAGTTTGTTGTGCAGGCCTTTTGTGTTTGAGATGACTGGATTGTATACTTTGATGCAGTTTTATGAGCCTCAGTTGAGATGTTTCTTGTTCCCTGATTTTATTATGGCTCCTATTCTGATATGCTGGGAGTTCCTGTGTTAGATCAGATGCCTTTTGTTCATGAGGATACTGAGCCTGAGTTGGCTAGGCTTGCTAAGATTGTCAGTTTAGATGATTCTGAGTTCCCCGGAGGTTTGGTTAAGCTGAATGGAGCTTATGGTTTTCATCTTTCTTGCTTGGTTGAGAAGGCTAAGCAGTGTGCGAAAGATGGATGTTGGATTGCTTTCAATGTTATTCTGGCTATTTGCATTTATGGGATTGTATTGTTCCCCAATTTGCCTGATTTTGTTGACTCAGATGCTTTCTTTATTTTTGCCTCGAAGAATCCGGTGCCTACTCTCTTGGGTGACGTTTATCATTCTATTCATTATAAGAATGAGAAGCGTCGGGGAAAGAATGTTTCTTGCTGTGTACCTCTTCTATCCAGGTGGTTTCAGGGACATCTTCCTAAGAAGGGACCTTTTGTTGATACTGCTGGTACTTTAGATTGGTCTTCCAGATTGATGGGATTGTGTGCTGATAACATTGTTTGGTTTGATCGGAACATGCTCGGAGTGGATATTATATATAGTTGCAGTGGCTTTCCGAACGTTCCTTTGATTGGACGGAAAGGTTGTATTAACTACAACCCTTCTCTGCTTGTGAGATAGTTTGGCTATGCTTTGAGGGATTCTCCGGTTGAAGACGAGATACAGGAATCTCGATATCTCATGGGTTTATTAGACGGAGATGTTTTGGTCAGATTGAGGCGTGCTTGGGGTAATATTCACAGAAGAGGAAAGACATTGCTTGGTAAGAGTGACAGTTGAGCTTATAATCCTTATCGGCTCTGGATCCATGAGAGAGTTAGGACTTCTTTGATGTCGTATCCTGCTGTAGAGCCTTTGTATCTTCCGGTGGTTGAGGAACTTACTTCAGTAGAGATTGAGAAATATAACAAGCTGCTGGCTGAAAAGGAAGAGTTGCAAAGAGCGAATGAAGAGCTAGAGAAAGAGATTTTCCAGCTTAGGCATGAGAAGAATGAGGCACCCTTCACCTTGAAGAAGCAGACTGAGATGATTAATAGGTTGGGTTCAGATTTGACTGAAGAAACCAGCAAGAGAGAGAAAGTAGGAGTAGCCCTGAATGGTGTTAGTAGTGTACTTGCTACTAAGAAAGAACTTCTGAACAAGGCTTATTCTCGACTTTCCAAATGGGAATCTTTGTGGAATACAACGCTTACCAAGCGGAAGGAGCGTGAAGATGAGTTGAAGCTTCAGATTTCCCAGTTAGAGGAGCAACTCAGTGCTAAGGATGCGAAGATTGCTGAAGAAGTATCTCTTAGACATGACGCTAAGTCTAGAGTGAGTTGCATGGTCAAAGAGACTAGGGGTGGTGAATTGAAGGTTGGCTCCAAGAGATGCAGGGTTTATGAGTGTTCTGGCAGAGGAACTTATGAAGAGGACGCCAAAAAGCTGAGATCCACTATTGAGCGGCATGCATTACTGATACAAGAGCTAATCTCCATACTAGGTCATTCGGAGACGTTGAGGATATTGGAAGATGTCAGAGCTCACCATTTGGCCTGATTTGTCTTTGCTTTGCTCTTGTTATTTGTATTTGTATTTTGACCATCGCCAGACTTGTTGGCCGAGGTCTGTTCAATTGTATTCAGTTGTATCTTTGTACTCTGCCTCTTGGCATTTGTTTATGTATGAGGTTTCTGTTTCTGCGCTTGCTTACTTGGGACTCCATTGTCGTTATGGCTTCTTTCTCCGGAACTAGAATCGGGGGGAAACTAACCTGTTGCATATTTACACGTGTGCATTTGCATATTCATATTGCATGGCAGGTACTTCTTTTTGAGCTCGAATCTTATCTCCTGCATCTTACAGGTTGTTTCAGGATTGATGAACAGAGAATTCACCGGTACGCTACGAGAAGCAACAGTAAGAAGATCATGGATCAGGTACAGTCTGAGATGCAGGAGATCCGGGATAGGTTTGCCCAATTTATGCAGACTATGGAAGCTGTGGCTAAAGGCCAGGAACATCTTCAAACTCTGGTGCAACCGCTACTGGCGCGAGTGGCTGGTAATACTGAATACAATTCTGGTCATGTTGAGACTCCTCGTAGGGAGGAAGTGATACCAAATGCTGGTGAGACTGGTACTGGCAACGGCAACGGCAACACTGATAATAGAAATGCTGATAATGTTAATAGGAACGTGGAGATCAACAGGAATGTTGGTATCAACACTGGTTTCGGTGACAACAATCAGGGTCTTGGCTTTGGCAATCGGGATGGCAATGATGGTTTCAATAATCAGGGCCTCGGTAACGGAGGGTTTGGTAATAACAATCAGGGTTATGGTAATAATGGCTACGGTAATGCTGGTTTTGGCAATGTGAATACCAATGGTGTTGGGATGGGTCCTTTCAATACTGGTTTTGGGACAGTGGCTGCTAATCAAGAGCTTGGCAATCTGAGGTATGACCCCAGGTTCTTCCAAAGTGGTCATGGTTATGGTCGTAATGCTGCTTATGATGGATATGGTAATGAGGGTCCGTACTAGAATAGAGATCGTCATGAAGATGCCTTTTCTAGGCAAGGCATGGGTTTTGAGGGTCCCACTGATAGTGATCGGAGGATTAAAATGCTGGAAGAACAGATGAGAGGTATAGCCAATCAAAATTCGGCAGGGTTGGACATGGCTACCATGGGGCTAGTTCCTGGGCTGAGAGTGCCATTGAAGTTTAAAGCTCCCACTTTCGATAAATATAAAGGGGATACATGCCCACGGGTTCATGTGCATTCATACTACCGGAGGATGTCGGCTTACTCTGATGATGAGAAGATGCTTATGCATTTTTTCCAAGATAGTTTGTCAGGACCATCATTGGAATGGTACATGGGACTAGAGCCTGCACAGGTCGGAAGTTGGAAAGAATTGGCTGATGCTTTCGTCAAACACTACCAATACAATAGTGACCTTGCACCAAATAGGGTCCAGCTTCAAAGTCTTTCACAGAAGAACGGGGAAAGTTTCAAGGAGTATGTTCAGCGTTGGCGCGATCTGGCGGCAAGAGTCCACCCCCCTATGGTTTAAAGGGAATTGATTGATATTTTTGTTGGAACATTCTCTGGGATGTATTATGATAAATTGCTCAATTGCTCGATGGGTAGTTTCTCTGACATGATACTCATGGGAGAACGAATTGAAAATGGCATCAAAATTGGTAAGATTCAAGCCGGTGAATTGACCTCAGCTGGAGGTGTGAAAAAGGTCTTTGGTGGTAAAAGGCAAGGAGACGCCAGTGCAATGTATGGTGGTCGAGGACGAGGTAGAGGTCGGAATCAGTATCTTCAACAACAGGTTGCTAGTGTGACGATCCCTATACCACAACAATGACAACAACCACAACAGCAGCAACAACAACAACAAAGGTATAATCCTGCTCAGAGAAGGATCCAGAATGGGAAGTCGAAGAGGGTATTTGATACACCTCTGTCAACGTATGCAGAGCTGCTTCAGACACTGTTAAGTTTGAATCTGGTTGAGAAGAGAACGTTGGACCCACCCACAGGAGCGCTTCCTTACGGGTATGATACTAGTAAGCAGTGCGAATTTCATTCTGGGGCACCTGGACATGATATCGAGAGTTGTCATGCTTTTAAGCACAAAGTCCAAGATTTGATTGATAGTAAAGTCATCAACTTCAGTAATGATGGTCCCAATATACCAGTGACGAATCATGGAGCAAATTTTGTTTTGACAGAAGAGGACTTGGATTTGGTTATGGACGTAAATGATCTGAAGACACCTTTGAGCTATGTTAAAAGCAGATTGTTGAAAGGAGGGGTCTTCCCCGGATGTGATGAGTACTGTTTGGATTGTTGGACCCGACCACAGGGTTGTATTGATCTGAAGAGAGGTATTCAGGCCATGATTGATGATGAGGTAACATGTGAAAAGCAGGGTGAGGTCGCAACAATTACAATTCCACGAAAGACTATTACGATATCCGCACCCGCCAAGCGGCCAACTATCACGATAACGAAAGCAGGACCCGTTCCTTATGAGAGTACGAAAGCCATTCCATGGAATTATGGGTTGGAAGCTTTTTGCAACGGGGAAAAGATTAATATGGATAGCCAGCCAGCAGGGGCAGTGGGTAGTCTTGTTGAAGCGGGAGGTATGACCCGAAGTGGTAGAATCTTCACTTCACCTGAAATCGAGGCTGAAAGGATCGCTAGAGGCAAAACCAAGGTGAATGAAGGAGGACCTTCCCAGTCAAAAGAGAAAGAAACATCAGTCAAGGATGTAGAAGAGTTTATGAGGTTAATTCGCAAAAGTGACTATAAGATTGTGGAGCACTTGTGTTGCACCCCAAAATTTGCCACCCATTTCTTTACCTAGCTTATGTTTCATTTCATTCACATTAGCATTATCATTTGCATTTCATTGACATGTGTGCAGGAGATCAAGAGGTATAATTACCAATCAAGAGCTATACAAGACTTTGAAGCTAGCTAAGAAGGTTATTCAAGGGTTGATATCCTTGTCAGAGAAGTTAGAGGATCCTCAGAGAGATTGGTTGAAACCAAGAGGGTGTGTCTCCTAACTTGAGAGTTGTAGAAACCATCAAATGATTCTGAGGCCATGGAGATGGACTTGAGGTCTTGAGAGAGCTCATGAGAAGTTTTGAAGATCACTTTGAGGCCTAGACAGGTCATTGTGCAAGATTGAGAAGGCTCAACCATGATTGGTGCAGCTAGGAATTGACTGGGTCAACTGATGATTTGAACAAGGTTGAGACCTAGTTCAAAGGCCATGTGATCATGGATTGATGAATTGAGATGCTATAAGGATGACTCCAAGGTCAACTCATCATGATTGAAGAGTTTGAGAAGTTTCAAGCTAGGGTTTCTAAGGCTTGACAGTGTAAAATCCCCTAGTTTGACCCCTATCTTCAAGGCAGTTTAGCTCAAGATATGATGGCCATCCCATCTTACCCCCAACATTAATGTTGTAGTGCTTGTCCTTAGCTTTAATTTGAGTACTAGAAGTCCTTGATAGGATTTGTAGAACCCAAGTTATGGCTTTGACAAGTTACAAGTCATTTGAGGCATGTGAATTTGGAGCTTGAAAGTTATCCAAATTGCATGGCCCTTTTGCCCTAGAAGGATGATTCCTATGAACTTTTTATCAACATGAATATTGTTCCTTATCCTCTTAGATTTCTAGAGAGTACTAGAAGTCCTTGATAGGATTTGTATAACTCAAGTTATGGCTTTGACAAGTCAAGGGTATTTTGGGTATTTGGAGATTACAGGTCATTTCAATCATAAGACCATAACTCCTATTTGCAAGCTTCAAATGGGAAAATGTTCAACATCAAACTTGTTCAAAATGATGTTTTAAGGCTAGCCAAGTGGTCATGATAGGTTGGAATTGCTTGTAACTCAAAATTGCAAAATTGACTTAAAAAGGAAGAATTAAAGTTCATTTAAAGGACCAAATTTGTGATTTTTCATTCCAAGGCCAAGATTAGGCATGTAATATGTCATTTTGATCAGAAATGACATTTTAAAGACATTGGCAATATTACTTTTCTCATTTGAGGTCAAAATCATGGAGTTGCATTTTGTTACTTAAGGCTTAAGGTACATATGCCAAACTACACATAAGATCAAAACCAAGGTGCAAACACATCCAAACACCTTCAAAATCTCATGTGGAGAGAATTTGGATGAGAATGAGGGCAAATGCAAGCTGCTAGAAAAACTGATATGACCATGGCATGAGATTGAATTTCAAGTGAGATGAGATATTGAACTTCTCATTAGAGTGATCCAGAACTTTCTAGATCATTCATTCATGTCATATATATGATTATGAAGTGATTCATAGCCATGGTTGGTGAGAATTGAGAGAGGAGAGTGAGATTGCATTTTGAATTTGCACATTGCAAATCAAAATTTGTTACAGCCATTGGAGCCATTTCAGTCCAAGTTCTTGATCCCAATAGCTTGCTCTAGGGTTGGTGATTGATCCCATATCAAATTCAAGGCACAACTGTGGAAGAATCGTGAGTTGGCCATTGGAGTTTGAAGCTTGCAACTCAGAATCGGGTTCAAGAATCTATCAAGTTTCAACTCTTATCTTTGCATACGGAAGGTTGATTGGAGGCTAGTGAAGGAATCTAGAGTTTCTTGAAGCTTGATTTGAGGATTTGAGTACTCTGTTCACACGATTTTACCAGGTATGTAATTCTCATTCCATGGCTTAATTTAAGTAGAATCAATAGGATTTGTTAGGTTAGAATCATTGTAGGTTGGTGTAGGAAGCTTTCTGGATCATTAATTGGAAGATTGGTGACAATTTAGGGTTTATGCAATTTTCGGTTGAGATTGCTATTCTTGGATTCTTGAGCTTTTAGAGTGATTGAGTAGTATAGGAAGATTCCTTGTGAAATTTGGGACAAGATTCGTGTAGAAACCATATGAAATGGAGGCTTGTAGAGAGAGTTAGGGTTGGGAGAGGCTGACCGGAGAAGTCACCGGCGGTGGCCCTAGCGCGCGCAGGTGAACGAAGCTTCAGAAATTCAAAATGAGGAAGACGACCTCATAGCCATTGGATTAGATGTGGACCTTTGACCAGATGAGGATCTAACGGCCACAGATTGATTTAAGTTTGTGAAGAGTCTGAGTAAAAGCCAAAACGCACCGTATAACTTAAATGTTGGTTTTGGGCTTAAGTCACTAATTGATATCAGCACCCCACTTCTGGCCCAGTCTGGATAATAAACTGAGAAAATATGCTATTCACACCGCGCGCTTATTAATTTCTCATTGTTTTCATTTTATTTTTTCATTTTGCATAGGTTATTGAATAATCCATAAAAAATTGAAAAATAACTCAATTGATCCCATTCTTTTTTCCATTGATTCATGATTGAATCTAGTTTTTTTTAGAGAAAAACTATTAATATTTCATGCATTTTTGATTTTATTTGCATTTATTGAATTTTAATTGATATTAAAATGACCATGGTTGATGCTTGGTTTTGTTGAATTTGGTTTGATCATTTGATGATGATTCTTACCTTGATTTTATGTGTGTAGCTAGCAAAGATATGAATGTTCCCCCTAGATTTTTATCACATTTTTGTGATGAATGTAAGTGGTAGTTTTAGGTTGAAACTTTAGGAGTTCCATTTTTAGGGTTTATGGTTAGTACCTTATGATTTAGGTTTTATATCTAGAACTTGGTGGATGATTCAACCTATGATTTTTGTATGGTAGATTCATGATTGAATTAGGATCCCTTAGGAATTTTTGTAGGAATTTACAATGTAGTTTACTATTTTTGTTTGATTTTAGTTTAGGTGCTAACTTTAGATGATTCTAATGCACTAATTCAACTAGAATGACTTCTTTAGTTCCCTTAGATTAGGGTTTTGTCTCTCTTTCCCTTCGTGGATGATGCAAGCAAGTTGAAGATGCATTGGGATGCTTAAGGAAGCTTGGATGTGAAGATCTCCCCTTCTTTTGGTGTAGTGTTAATTAGGTGTTAAGATTAGGGTTTGTAGGCAGAGAGACAAACTTTGCTCTTGTTAGATGAATCTTTCTCCCTTGTTAGAGGATGGAGTTCCTTGTTAGAAGATTGAAGATGCTAGAAGTTGCTACTTCCCAGTATTTGAAGACTACCATTGAAGCTGAAGCTTGTAGATCAGGAAGGGCAAGTTGATACTGGTAAAGAAGAGAGAGTTGAAGCTTGAAGAAGAAGAAGAACAAGTTGACACTTGTGAAGAAGATCAAATTGAAATGGGGTGAAGAGCTGAGGCTTGAAGAAGAAAGAATAAGTTGATACTTATGTTGATACATTGAGAGCCTGCAGGGGCTAAGTTGTTACTTGATATTAGGAGTGAAGCCTAAAGGTGGAATTTACTGAAGAGCTGAGGCTTGAGGAAGAGAGAATAAGTTGATACTTATGTTGATGTGTTGGAAGCTCAGAGAAGCAAGTTGATACTTGCTATTGAAGATGATAGCCTTGAAGAGTAGTTGCAGACTGATGACTGAACTGCTGTCAGAAGATTGCTTTGCTGTGGGAGCTATTGATTTGCTTTCTTTCCTATCTGTTTTATTTCTGTGCAACTGTATTGATGTGACTTGTTTAACTTGTTTGATGCATTAGAATAAGTTCATATTTAGACTGATGTAAGCTAGGAGCATGATTGCACTAGAGGTTGAGTTGCTCCATCTGCTTGTATTTTTACTGTATGGCTTTGCTTGCGGGTATTCGGTAGAGCCCTGCTCCCTTGCCTATGTGGTTTGTTATTTGCTTGATGGCATTTTATTTCATTTCTTCTGTATGATTGCAATTATTATATTTTGCTTGATAGCTTGTTATTTCCTCTGTATGATTATAGTTATTCATATCTGGCTTGAGGTCGAGATGAGCTTGTGGAGGCGGATACCCCACACACATTTCCTCCCTCACTTGCATCGCATGCATTTTACAATCGTTTACTGTTTACTGTTTAAGCTGATGCTTTATCTGTTTCTGTTCATCATTGACATGATCCCTTAGGAATCTCACTTCCTTTGATAAGGAAGTGATGATTAGAACTTTAGGTTGAAACCTATGCATGATAACTTCTAGGAGTTCCCTGTTTCAAACCTCAACCATAGGATGAATCCTTGGCATGACAACATTAGGACTTGATAGTCTCCCCTTAGTTGAACCTGTTCGTTCTCTCTTCTCATCTCAAAACAAATCAAAATACAGTAATAAATGTTAACTGATGTCGTACATTACGAGCCTTAAGCTATCTGAGAAAGGATTGTTGGAGAGTTTCTTTTCAACAGTCTGGATGTTTAGTATGGCACCCTTTGGGTGACATGCGACACATTCACTCTCAGGTCATAGTCTCTAGTGCGATATTGGTTACAAACATCCATAAAAAACAATTCTTCCGTAAAAGACAGAAAACGAACTTCAAACCTTTTTGCCCCGTGGGCCCATAATTCAAAGGAAAGCTTTTCTGAAGAAAAGAGTGTTGTTAACTCCCAGTTCTACCACAAACGGTAACGCATAAGTCTCCAAGGGTCGAGCTGCGTACATCCAACTGCTGGAACTGTTTGTTAACCCTACTCGGAAAAACAGATGAATCTAAATTCCCATAATCCGTATTATCCCGAACTACGTAAGCTCTGATCTCTCATACTTGTTGAGAGTACGTAGGCACAATACTGACGTATTGGCGAGCCACCTTCCCTGTAACCCGTAGTTAGGCGAACTACATTGACTTTGATTTCTCATTCTCTGATGAGAATACGTAGGCATAAAGTGCGACGCTTTGCCGAGTCATTTTATTTTCTTTTCAGACCGGCCTTGATAGGTAGATAGTAAAACCAACCCGTCAGATAAACACAACAAGCATGGATCCCATCGAGTACGATGGACGTGAGGGGTGCTAATACCTTCCCCTTGCGTAAGCGACTCCCGAACCCAAACAATGGTTGCGATGACCTTGTCTTATACCTTTTCGTCAGGTTGTTCCGAACGTTTCCTTTCCCGTTCCGAGGGATAAATAACGAAAGGTGGCGACTCTTCTGTCTTGTCGGCACCTCTAAAATTTCAATACTATCTTCGTTGCTTTGTTCCGAGGCCCATCGGAATGCCTTGTTGAAAATCTTGGACACGTCTTTTGTACCTCAGGAAATAACTGTTAATCAGCTTGAGGGGGTACTGGCGCATGTGAATGCTGGACACAGTCTGGGATTTACTAACTTTGATTTGACGCCTAGAGGTCGGGACCATAATATGGCTTTGCACATTTCAGTGGAGTGTCGGGGCACTGTTATGTCACATGTTCTTGTAGACACCGGATCATCTTTGAATGTGTTGCCGAAGAAGGCTATGATGAAGCTAGATGTCCGAGGAATTATTTGCACGCCAAGTGACTTGGTCGTGAGGGCTTTTGATGGGACCAGAAGGTCGGTGTTTGGATCCATAACGTTGCCACTCCAGGTCGGGCCGGAAGTGTTCAATACCGTGTTCTACATCATGGATATACATCCAGCTTACAGCTGTTTACTCGGGCGACCATGGATACATTCTGCAGGGGCTATGACGTCCACGCTACATCAGAAGCTTAAGTACATGGTTGGGGACAGTGTTGTTACTATTTGCGGAGAGGAGGACATTCTGGTTAGTCATCTCTCGTCATTCAAGTACGTCAAAGTGGATGGGGAAATCCATGAGACGCCATGCCAGGCCTTCGAGGGGTTGCAGATCAAGAACAAGTCTCATGTTCCCGTCAAAGGGCTAGAAGTGGCCATGTCTTTGTACAAAGACGCTCAGGCAGTGGTTCAGGATGGAGAAACCAAAAGATGGGGCCAAGTCTTGGAAATTCCTGTCAAGATGGACAAGTTCGGGTTGGGGTATCGCCCGACATCGTCACCTTCCGCATCAGGCGTGCCAAAGTTCAAAGGACCAGTGGTGGTCACTCCAGATGGGGTCTGCTATGAAACGATTAATGTTGTTTCCGATGCTGAAGACGGAGATAGTGACTACGATATGGACTCGTGGATAAAGCCCGGCGTGCCAGGACAAAATCTGTGCAACTGGTTTATCCAGGAACTTGTCCCAGTGACTACAAAACAGTAATGATTTGTTTTCTCAATTATTGTATAATCCTGTGTCCTACCCGGGGCATAGTGATTTTGTTTTTAGGGCTACCTGCTTATGTGTGTACTTTGTTTAATCATTAATAAAGGCGTTTTTCTCATACAAATTTTGTGATCCTTGTTTTTCCTGTTTTTGTTTTAACAATAAAATGGCAACGTGGTTATGTGCTTTGTTTGCATTATTTGAAACATTTAACCATTCTCATTGCAGGATTCATATTTCAGACGACACCGATCATGAACTTCCTATGACTCGCTTCGACTTCGAACACCCGATATTTCAAGCAGAAGAAGAGATTGTTGAGGATAGTGACTTATCGAAAGAGCTGACTCGACTTTTGAAACACGAAGAGAGAATCATTCTGCCTCATCAGGAGGAAATTGAAGTTATCAACGTGGGGTCCGAAGAGGTTGTCAGGAATATCCGGATAGGGGCTGCACTGCAGAGTGATATCAAGCAAAGGCTTATTGAGATGTTGCGGGAGAACAGTGATATCTTTGCTTGGTCTTACGAAGACATGCCTGGGTTGGATACTGACATGGTGATTCACCGTCTGCCATTGCGCGAGGAATGTCCTCCGGTTAAGCAAAAACTCAAAAGAACTCGACCAGATATGGCTGTGAAAATTAAGGAGGAAGTTCAGAAATAATGGGATGCTGGTTTTCTGGCTGTCACAACTTATCCCTCATGGGTCGCCAATATAGTACCTGTACCAAAGAAAGATGGTAAGGTGCGGATGTGCGTGGACTATCGAGATTTGAATAAGGTGAGCCCAAAGGACGACTTTCCGCTTCCTCATATTGATGTGCTGGTCGACAACACCACTCAATTCTCCGTGTTTTCCTTCATGGACGACTTTTCGGGCTATAATCAGATAAAGATGGCGCCGGATGATATGGAGAAAACAACTTTTATTACCCCGTGGGGAACGTTCTGCTACAAAGTGATGCCCTTTGGTTTGAAGAATGCTGGGGCAACATATCAGCAAGCTATGACGACACTCTTTCATGACATGATGCATAAAGAGATCGAAGTCTATGTTGATGATATGATTGCCAAATCCCAAACGGAGGAAGAGCATCTGGTCAATCTTCTGAAATTGTTCAAGAGGCTTAGGAAATTCAGGCTGAGACTGAATTCTAACAAGTGCACCTTCGGGGTGAGATCTGGTAAGCTACTGGGGTTCATTGTGAGCGAAAAAAGAATTGAGGTTGATCCTGCTAAGATAAAAGCCATACAAGAAATGCCAACGCCGAAAATAGAAAAAGAGGTTCGTGGTTTTTTAGGGAGATTGAACTACATTGGCCGGTTCATATCTCATCTAACGGCCACGTGCGAGCCATTATTCAAGTTGTTGAAAAAAGATCAGGTTGTGACCTGGAATGAAGATTGTCAAAGGGCGTTTGAAAAAATAAAAGAATATTTGCAGGAACCTCCAATATTGATACCCCCAGTAGCTGGGAGACCATTGATTATGTATTTGACGGTTCTTGAGAAAAGTATGGGTTGTATTCTCGGTCAACATGACGAGACTGGACGTAAAGAGCATGCGATTTACTACTTGAGTAAAAAGTTCACAGACTGTGAATCCCGTTACTCAATGCTCGAAAAAACGTGTTGTGCGCTAGCCTGGGCTTCCAAACGTTTGAGGCAATACATGCTAAATCATACAACCATGCTAATTTCAAAGATGGATCCGATCAAATACGTATTTGAAAAGCAAGCACTTTCCGGAAGGATTTCCCGATGGCAGATGGTATTGACAGAATATGATATTCAGTATGTTTCTCAAAAGGCTATTAAAGGTAGCGTTCTGTCAGAATACCTAGCTGAGCAGCCGATTGATGATTACCAGTCGATGAGTTTTGATTTTCCTGACGAGGAAATCATGTACTTAAAAATGAAGGACTGTGAGGAACCGTTGCCAGATGAAGGTCCAGAGTTGGGTTCCAAATGGCAATTGATATTTGACGGTGCCGTTAATTCATATGGAAGTGGAATAGGGGCAATCATTACTACTCCCCATGGGTCGCACATCCCATTCACTGCTAGATTGACCTTTCCAGTTACCAACAATGAGGCCGAATATAAAGCGTGTATTATGGGGCTCGAAGAAGCTATCGATCTAAGAATTAAAAATCTTGATGTGTACGGAGACTCTGCTCTAGTTGTGAATCATATCAAGGGAGAGTGGGAGACTTGTCAGCCCAATCTGATACCTTATATGAATTATGCAAGAAGGTTGTTGCCTTTCTTTGACAAGGTGGAATTGCACCATGTACCACAAGCAAAAAATCAGATGGCAGACGCTCTCGCGACTTTGTCTTTAATGTATAAGGTTAACTTCTGGAATGAGGCTCCCAGGATAGTTATCTCTCGCCTTGATAGGCCCGCTTTCATATTCGCCATTGAGGAAGCTTCTGATGGCAAACCGTGGTATTATGATATCCAGCAGTTCCTGAAGACCCAAGAGTATCCGTCTGGGGCATCCAGTCGAGATCAGAAGACTCTTAGGAGATTGGCTGGCAATTTCTATCTGAATCTGGATGGGGTTTTGTATAAGAGAAACCACGACTTGGTATTGTTGCGGTGTGTGGACGAGAAAGAGGCTAAGTTGCTCATGGAAGAAATCCACGAGGGTACATTTGGCACGCATGCTGGCGAACATGCAATGACGAGTAAGCTATTAAGAGCAGGGTATTACTGGCTGACAATGGAAACATATTGTTTCAAATTTGCAAAGAAGTGTCATAAATGCCAAATTTATACGGACATGATTCATGTGCCTCCGAGCCCTCTGAACGTTATGTCGTCGCCTTGGCCTTTTTCCATGTGGGGAATTGATGTGATTGGGAAAATTGAGCCCACGGCATCCAACGAACATCGTTTTATCTTGGTAGCTATTGATTACTTCACCAAATGGGTTGAAGCGGCATCGTATGCTAATGTTACCAAGCAGGTGGTAGCCAGATTTATCAAGAAAGATATTATCTGCAGATATGGAATCCCGGAGCGGATTATCACTGACAACGGTTCGAATTTGAATAACAAGATGATGAAGGAATTGTGCCAGAATTTCAAAATTGAAAATCACAACTCTTCTCCTTATCGGCCCAAGATGAATGGCGCTGTTGAAGTGGCCAATAAAAATATAAAGAAGATCGTACAGAAGATGGTTGTGACCTACAAGGACTGGCATGAGATGTTGCCTTTTGCTTTGCACGGTTATCGTACAACGGTACGCACTTCAACCGGGGCAACTCCTTTTTCACTTGTGTATGGTATGGAGGTTGTTCTACCATTAGAGGTTGAGATTCCTTCTCTGAGGGTTTTGCGTGATGTCCAACTTGATGAGGCAGAATGGGTGAAAGATAGATTGAATCAGCTCAGTTTAATGGATGAGAAGAGACTGGCTTCTCTAGCATATGGTCGGTTGTATCAGAGCCGGATGAAGAAAGCTTACGATAAAAAGGTGTGTCCTCGAAGCTTTCAGACGGGCGATCTTGTGCTGAAAAAGATTCTCCCACCACAATCAGATCACAGGGGCAAATGGACTCCCAATTATGAAGGTCCATATGTCGTTAGAAAGGTTTTCTCTGGAGGAGCCTTACTGTTGTCCACCATGGATGGTGAGGACTTCACATCCCCTGTGAATTCGGACGCAGTTAGAAAATACTTTGCTTAAAGAGACCCGCTGGACAGAAAAAAGAAAGTCCAGGAAAAAATGGGGCATCCCGGCGAACCATAAAAAAGGAATAAAAGGTTCGGGCAAAAGTTAGGGATAAAATTGAAAAAATGTACACCCGCGAAGTTGAAAACCCGAAAAGGGCAACTTCGGCAAAAAAGGGTATCCCGGTGAATTGAAAACCCGCAAAGGGTGGTTCACGCAAAAGTTAGGGATTTGAAAAAGCAAATGACTGCGGTCCGAGTTTGATACTGCATTGCTTAGTGGTTTGGGAGTACCTGAGGGTCGTATATCCAAAACAATCTCTTCCGAAGGTCGAGTATCAGGAAAGCGTCAGAGTCAGGCGAGTCATAGGAGGATCAACTCATGGTGTTCGTCTGTACCATGTTGCCGACATGTATACTAATTTTCTTTGTATTTCTGTATCTTTGTATTTTGCTTGTGCGTAACTTCCTCTTTTCAGGAGTTGCATCCAGTGTACAAAATTTTGCCTATTTACAGGCCCGTTATCAATAAAGCATGTTATTCAATACTTGATGCTTGTTCTTTACTGTTTTGTTTGTGAAAAACGCCGATGTTTTTGATAAACTTGCATGTGCATAAACTTGCTGGCCCTTGCCAATAATTGCTAAAACTTCGAATTAACTGAACAAATATCATGAATACTAACCGGAATAGATCTTGTTGTATAGATTTGTTTTGTCTCGTTTGTGTTTTGCAGGATTCTCACCTTTGGAGCAAACAGTCAGGGAACTTGCGTTTCTCTAGCCAGAGTCCCGTGACCTAGTGATTGTATCACTCCTCAGCAGATGGAGGTCAAATTTTATCTCAGAAGATTTGAGATGACACTTATCCCAGTTGGATGTGGGTGGTCCTCCCCAGAAGAGTATCCCCGGGAAAGCTGCCAAGAGAGTATCCTCAGTGGATCTGAGTGTCCCCAACAGAAAGTGCATTCCCAGCAGTGAGTATGTACACACTTCATACCCAGCATGGGTAATTCTCGCAGAGTATAACCAAGTCGTCTTTGGTTCAGAAGGATTATCCCCGTGCAGGAATGTTTCTCCTTCTCCCCAGCAGGTTGTTTTTTCCTCCGACAGGATGAACATCCTCATCAGAGTTCGTAATTTCAAGCTTGTGAGCCATTCCCCGGCAGGATGGTTATCCCCAGCAGAGTTGGTTACACCGTTCCAACATTTATTTTATTGAAGTGCTTTGTGATACCCGTTCATCCCCAGCGGATTAGGTCTTGTCTTCAGCATTTATTTTGCTGAAGCGCCTCTTGGCATCTTTGCATTTTGCATATATCATCATATTTGCATCTACCCAAACGCGTAGCATTTCCATGCCGTATGGAGCATTACGCCATTGTCAAACATACGCATTCTGAAACATAAGCCAGGTTGGTTACCTCTTTGGTTTCAGGTGTTATCCCTTGTAGAGGAGTGGGATTCTTGCTCAGAAGGATCTCTAGATATTCAAATTCTCGGCGTGAGATAGGTGATGATAATGTTCGTCCCCTAACAGAGTTGCTTGGTTAAGTTTCTCTTTGTCCCGGTGGGATTATTCTCAGGTTGCTGTTACGCCAGCATCGAAAGATTTCAGGCCTTAAACCTTCAGAGGTGTCGCTAGTGATTTCCCCACAGAGTGGTGTGATTAAGTTTCTCGTATTTTCCAACAAAGTATTCTTCAAATGTACCTGTGTTGACAGTGATTATTACCTGTGATGGACAGAGATTGTACCTGTGTTGACGGTGATTGTTATCCGTATTGACGGAATTGTACCTGTGTTGACAGTGATGTTTACCCGTGCTGACGGTGATTGTTCTCCGTGTTGACGGAAGTGTACCTGTGTTGACAGTGATGTTTCCCCGTGCTGACGGTGATTGTTCTCCGTGTTGACGGAATTGTACCTGTGTTGACAGTGATGTTTCCCCGTGCTGACGGTGATTTTCATCTGTGACGAATTCTTACCTGTAATGGACAGAGATTGCGCCTGTGATTGACAGAGATTGTACCTGTGATTGACAGAGATTGCACCTGTGATTGATAGAGATTGCGCCTAGGTTGACAGAGATTGTACCCGTGCTGACGGTGATTGTTGTCCGTGTTGACGGAATTCTTCCCTGTGTTGACAGAGATTGTTACCTGTAATGGACAGAGATTGCGCCTGTGTTGACAGAGATGTTTACCTGTGGCTGACAGAGACTGTACCTGTGTTGACAGAGATCGTACCTGTGTTGACAGTGATTGTTACCTGTATGGACGGAGTCGTTATCCGTGATTGACGGAGTTGTCCCAATGAAATCGCCGGAGATTGTTATCCGTGTTGATGGATTTGTTACCTGTGTTGACAATGATTGTTGCCCGTGTTGACGGAAGTGTTACCTATGTTGACAATGATGGTTACCCGTGTGGATGGAGTTATTATCCGTAATCGACGAATTGTCCCCAGTGGAGTTGTTACCTGTGATCGACAGAGATCGTTATTCCAGTTATGGATGAAATTGTACCCGTGTTGACGGAGTCTCTCCTCGTGTTGACGAATTTAGTCGAGTTGTGGACGGAGTTGTTTCTTGCAAAGTTAATTCGATACCTGTGGCGTCACACAGGGGGTTAGTGTTGAAATCCCAATTTTTATTAGATGATTGATTAGTTGTTGCCGTAACAACTGGGTTCAGCACAACGGATGTTGTTCCCCAAGTAGTTTTTGCTGTGTATTTCTGCGGTTGGCAAATTTCTGGGTTTCTTGGTATTCAACCGTCTTCTACCTCGATTGTTTGAAGGTCGTTCTCTCTTCACCCAGTCGGGTCCAAGCCGTTTGAATAGGGGCAGCTGTTGCACCCCAAAATTTGCCCAACCTTTTCTTACCTGGTTTATGTTTCATTGCATTAACATTTGCATATTTATATCATTTTCATATCATGATATCATTCATATAGCAGGGGATCAAATGTGATTCTTATCAATAGAAGCCTAGCAAGAGGTCTCACTCAAGATTGAGAGTTATCAAAGTCATCAGAAGGTGGTTTGAGGGCCTAAAGGTTTAGATGTTTGAGTGTGAATCTTCTCCTAATTTGAGGATCAACTGAAGACCATCAGAGGGTTGTGAAGTTTTGAATGTGAGAAGAGGATGTGTATGGAGCTCATAGAATCCCTAGAGGGCCCTGGGAGAGTTTAATCAAGCCATTGTGTCAAATGCAAGAGCCACAGTTGAGGTGCAAGCAATTAGGGTTTCATCTGGATCAATCCTAGGTCAACTGGACAATTGAAAAGTATCAAGGCCTACTTTTAGGTCATGGAGTTCATGAAATGATGTGATAAGACATTTGTGGTGTTGTGCCAAGGTCAAATCAAGAAGAATCAAGAGTGTGGGAAGTGGCTAAGATAGGGTTTTAGTGCAAAATTCCCTATTTAGTGCCTAACTTCAAGACCACATAAGTCAAAATACAAGTTTCAAATGGATCTTTGGCCAACATGAAACTTGTATAGAATCTCAATACCTTTAATTTTAGTACTAGAAGTCCTCCATTGGATCTATAGAACTCAAGTTATGGTCTAGACAAGTTACAAGTCCTCAAATGCCACTGAAATTTGTCTGTGAAAATCATCTGACTTCAAAGCTATTTTTGACCTAGAAGGAGGTTTTACATGAACTTTTGGCAAACATGAAAGTTGTTTCTCATGATCTTAGATTTCTAAATTGTACTAGAAATCTTCCATCTGATTTTTAGAACTCAAGTTATGAAGTTTACAAGTCAAGGGTATTTTGGGAAAGTGAGATTATAGGTCATTTTCAACCATAGGCCAAAATCTCCAACTTGCACTTGTCAAATGCAATTTTGTTCAACATGAAAGTTGTTCAAAATGGAGTTTTTAGGTTATCCAAGAGGTCATGAGGGATTGATTGAGCTCATAGCAAGAGTTGGTTTGAATTGGTTTCAAAAAGGGGAAAATTCAAATGTGTAAAGGAGGGAAAAATGTAATTTTGTGTTAGATGACCAAAACCAAGCAAGTGAGTACATTTTCTGATTGGAAATCACATTTTAAACACTTTGGTTTTAACAGAATTTTGAGGTCAGGCCAAGTTTTGGGAGTTACCATGTTGTTACTTCACTTGTAAGTTACATTGCCAAAACACTACACAATACAATTCAGGTTATTCTTTCCATCCAATTTCACTCTAAATGCCATGTGCAAGGTGTTAGAACCTTCTGGAACAAGCAACAAGCTTGCATTGCACGAGTGGTATGAAACTTGAATGCAAAAAATCAAAAAATGTGAACCACGGATTTGGGCCTCAAATGGATTGCAAAAGCCCATGGAAAGCTTCTATATATTGTTTAGAGTGAGTTCAGAGCAAGGTTGAGCTTCATTTCATGCTGAAACCAGAAAGAGAAAGTAAATTTTCAGAGTTGCAACTTCAAATCGTGTTTTGAGATTCAGATTAATTCAAGCTAAATTGAAGGTTGAAACATCATCCTCTTGCATCCTTGAAAGATTCTGGAGAGTTTTGGAGGAAGAAACGAGCTACAAGTACCTCTGTCAACAGATCTAGAGCAGGTTAGTACTCTCAACATTCTACATGATTTAGCATGAGTTAAATAGTTTTGAGCTTGTTGTTAGAATCAGGAAGAGATGTAAATCGTTTCTGGATAGGAATTTGGACAATTAGAGACAATGTAGGATCATGTATGAATTCTGTTGAGGCACGATTTGGCTTGATCTTGAGGAATTGACATGAATTGGATAGATGATGATGACCTAGGAAGTATGAGGAACATTTCTGTGCAATTAGTTTAGGATTTGATGATGATCAGAATTGAGGTGCATCTTGAGTTTGCCTTTGAATTTTAAAACCTAGCTAGATATAGAGGAAATGAATGTGATATTTAGTTTCAGTGTGAAATTCTGAGGGGGATCATGTTCAGTTTGGTGTTGTTTGGACGCCTGTGATTGCTTGCTCGGCGGAGAAGACAACCGGAAGTCTTCTCCGGCCACCTGAGAAACTTCCCTCCGTTTTGGGATTCAAATGAGGAAGATGATGCACAACCATCAGATTAAGTTGAAAGTAAGACTTTGTAAGCGCGTTGGATGGCCATGATTGATTCTTATTTGGTTGACCTTGACTGCAACAAAACGCTGTGTTTCATTTAACTGAGTTGGCAGCTTATGAGGCGCGTTCTGGAGCCTCAGATGAGAGGACTTGGTCTCTTGATCCTACGTTCCTTGTTTTATCTTGCATTTTATTTAGTTTTAATTGATTTTGATTTTATTTTAATTCACTTTCATTCCAAAAATCATATTAAATTCATTCTTGATCAGAAAATTATTTTGAAAATACCTCCATGATCTTGAGAGAACTTGTGATTTTCTGAAATTGTTAGATGGCATTTTCATGCATTTTTCCATTTAATTTGATTTTTCTTATTTTGTTAATTCTTTTAATTTTGCATATTTGACCATTTGTTTTGTGGAATTTTGTTCTTCCAATTGGTGATGAGTTTGGCTTTGATTTTTTAGTATGTGTTAGGGTAGACATGTATGTTCCCTTAGAATATATGGTGGATTTTTAGAATAACTTTAGGTTCTGTTTTAGGTGTTGATATTAGAGCCTTCCCAAACTTGTGGATTACCTTGATACATTTCAATCTAGAAATTATTTAGGTGACTTAAAAGTTGAATTAGGCTTTAATATTTTAACCCTAGGTTGTTAAAACATGTATGTTCCCATAGAAATTTAATTAGAATTTTACAACTTTGTTTCCTATTTTTGTTTAATTTTTCAAATTTCTTGTGTTTGTGTTGTTCTCTCTTGAGTACCTTTGCTTGTTTGGCTTGGTTGATGACTTTGGAGCTTGCTTGGCTTGGAATCCTTTTTGGGAGGTCTTCTGGACTTGGTATAGATGCTATGGCTTGAGGATTGGAGCTTGGAGTTGAAGTTTTCTTTTCCTTTAGGAGTTGTTTTAGGAGCTTAGGAAATTAGGGTTTTAGGAAGAGCTATTAGAGCTAGTTTTGATTTCTTCATCAAACATAGAATGCGTTATGTGCTTCTATTCCATCCAATGACATGAAGTCCTCCTAGGGAAACTCCATCTCTCCTTTGGAGGGATGTGTGGTATGCCCATAGTTGAGTAGAACTTTGAGGATACCTTTCCATTTCAATGTTGGTACTTGATGATTTCCTTTGGTTTTCATTAAGTTTTCAACATTTCAACCTTGATCTTGGTGATTGTTCCTCTGCTTGGAGTGTGCTTGCTAGAGCTTGAAAATGAAGTTGAAGAAGCTTGAGATAGAAGCTAGATTGAAGATGAAGTCTTGCTGTCAACTTTGCTGTTATTTCACCTATGCTGTTTAGAGCTTGCTATTGTTGTCTGCTGTAGGAGTTTGTTGTTGCTGCTTGGTTGCCTCCTCTGTATCTTTTATCTTTCTCTGTATTGTCTTTATGCTTGTGTGGATTATCCTTTAGGTTTGAGGTGGAGCTTGTCTCCTCTTGCCTGATGTTTTCTCTCTTGCCTCAATGGTACTATTGCATAACATGCATGTTTACTATTTACTATTTACTGCTTACTATTTGCTTTCTTTTGCTGTTTCCCCTAGGATCTCTGATTTCCTCCGTGCAAGAGGGAATTATGATAGACATTAGGTTTTGACCCATGCATGATAACTGTAGGTAGATTCCCCTTTCAACCATAGTTTTAGGGTGTCTTTCTCCTCTCATCTCAAAACAAATTCAAAAACACAGTAATAAGGTTAATTAAAGTCGTGCGTTATGAGCCTTAAGCTATTTGGGAAAAGGTTGGTGGAGGGTCTCTCTCCAGTAATCTGGATGTTAGTGTGGTACCCTTTGGGTGACATACGAAGCGTTCACTCCCGGGTCATAGTCTCTAGTGCGACTGAGATTGCGAACATCCTAAAAAATAGTTCTTTCGTAAAAAACTCAAACAAACATTCAAACTCTGTTTTTGTCCTCTTGGACCCTTAATCAGGAAAACCCTTTTCAGAAGGAGATAAAAAACTGTCAGACAAGCTTGTGTCTTCCGTAGCCCGAACTACGTTTGCTCTGATCTTTCATGCCGTATGAAAGTACGTAGGTACGAGATGCGATATATCGGCGAGCAACCTTCCCCCATAACCCGTAGTTAGGCGAACTACGTTGACTCTGATTTCTCGTTCCAGACAGGAATACGTAGGCATAAAGTGCGATACTTTGTCGAGTCATTTTCTTTTCTTTAACCCAGACCTATAGAATAGATAGATTAACATACACTTAGATAGAAAACAAGCGTGGATCCCGTCGAGTACGACGGACGTGAGGGGTGGTAATACCTTCCCCTTGCGTAACCGACTCCCGAATCCAGGATTTGGTTGCAATGACCATTCCTTTCCCTTCTTGTGTTAGGTTTATTCTGAGCGTTTCCTTTCCCTCGTGTGGGATAAATAACGCACGGTGGCGACTCTTCTGTCATAGCCGGCGCCGATTTTCGCAGTAGCGACATCATGCAAGCATCTCACAAGTCAAAAACAATGATCATTCAAAGCATATGTGATAAAACAAACATTCAATGGACATCTAATCATGCAAGTCAGAATCTCAAACATGTTAGCAAGAGCAAACAAGATTCAACAAGCACTCAAGGGATCACACAAGACCATACCTCAAAACTAGGTCAAGACATGCACACAGACATATAGTTAAAACAATGAGGTTTTGAGGCATCAACCAAAAATCGAAACGTGTCCAAATAAAATCCAAATAAAACACCAAACTCAAGTTAAGTTCATCCAAAATCAGTGTGCAAAAGATCATAGCAAGAATTTCATCAAAGCATCACCAATTGTATCAAACAAGGCAAGGTACTCAACTTATCGAGCATACATCCAGGGTCAAATAAAATCCATTGAAAAACAAACAAGAAATGATCACCAAGACCTCAAACCAGCCCTCAAATAACCCTTAATCAAATACCCAAGTGTGAGAGGAAAATTGGTCAAAGGGGGTATTCAAATGAGGTCAAAGATCAATTCTAAATCAAAAGGACAAACCATAAAACCACTTCAAAAATTAAATTGATTAAAAATAATAAAAATAAATAAAAAATAAAATAGAAATAGTGAAAAATATCTCAACATGTCAATTGATCAGAAACTATATTTTGTTGATTTTTATGATGATTGAAACTATTTAAAATAAAACTAAAAAGAAAATGGAATAAAAATAAAATAAAATGGAAACAAATGCAAGAGGGGGTGTGATAGCAATCTCTGGTTGAACTGAAAACAAGTTAACACGTAAATGAGCCCCAAAAAGGGTTGTGTGGATAGCAAGAAATGCCAAGCCTAGACCATACCAAACCTCAGATTAAATGAAACACACTGTTTCATTAATCAACGTGGTAAGACACCTCAGATTGTCAACGCACATGCACGCAAGTCAAACACCAAGTCACAACCACCTCAGCTTTTGACCTCAGACGCCGGAGCCCTAGCTCTGGTCGTCTTCTCCGGTGAACCTCATCGGTGGTGACTGAAAATCAACATAAAATTGAAAACCCAAGGCACATACTTGAAGGAAATTTCATATAGATCACAAATCTACCATTAGTTTTTCAAAAAGGTAGCTCTAACATGTTGAAAATGCAGCACGAAAATTGAACATGCAAACTGAAACTTCATCAAACAGCCACAATAAGCACACAAACATTGCCTACACATGATAGGGCTTCAGATGCAACCAATATGAACATGTTTTCATGCTTAGAATGAAAGTTCCAGATTGAGAAAAATTACCTAACGGAGCAACTCCGTTGGTCCTTCTAATGCAGTGCAAGCTTCAATCGAAAGCTACTAAACCCTTCCTTGTGCTTCAGTGAGTGAGAATCAAGCCAGAGATGGAAGGAAAAACCAGAGAAAAATGAAACTCGAAGAGAGAGAAAACTTGAGAAATTTTTAATGGATTTCACTCTTTCTGCAGTAATCAGCTCATGCCCTCACGTTAGGGTTTCTTTAGGGCTTATATATGAAGGTTGTGAGATGTTTTGGCAGGCCCATGATGAGTGATTCTCTTGATTTCAAAAACTTGCCAAAAATTCCAAAGTGAGGTGTACACGAGTTTGGGTGCTTTGTCATGCATTCAAGTTAATCCTTTGGGCCAGAGGGAGGTGAGGAAATGAATATGTATGGTTTGAAGGATTGGAAATGAGCTTGCCATGCATTTTGAGTAATTACCTCATAAGGCATGAAAATTCAAAATGACTTGAAAATGTGAGTTCATGCTTGCTCATTTTGGGTAAAAATTAGAGTGGTCATGACATGATGATGAAATGGTATTAAAGGAACAAAAACAATCTCATTTGGTGACTTGGAATGTAAGGAAATCACATTAGATTCAAAATCCATGTTTTCAAGTTCATCATGCTTTCATGGTCTCACAAATCAACAAAGGCCATGGATTTTGAGGTCATGATAGAGTTAAGGTCTTGGAAAGCAAATTTCATGTGGCAAGAGTTTTTATTTGACGAATTGGAATCCATGAATTTGGTCCTTGAAGTGAATGACCTAAAACTAGGTTTCCAAAAATGACCTTGACTTGGGATGATCATAACTAGAGCTTCACACATGGGAATAATTAGTTCTAACACTTTTTGGAAAGCTTAGACAATAAGGAACAACTCTCATGTTTGTTGAAAAATGAGGAAGAGCTTGGTTCCATGTGAAAAATGCCTTAGAAGTGAGTTACCCTTGAGTGCCTCTAAATTCTCTTCATTTTGTGACACCAACTTGTAGACATCATAACTTGAGATATATGAACCCAATGGGAGAGTTCCTGTACTCAAAAGAAAGCTTGAAAGATGAGGAACAAGTCTCATGTTTGATGGAAAATGAGATGTGACTTGCATCATAGTGATAATTGTCATTGAAGTTATATACCAAAAGAGGGGATTTTACATTTAGGATCATATGAAACCCTAATTTAGCAACTTCTTGAACTCTTGAATCTCCTTGACCTAGCTTCAAAATAACATTTGATATGACTTAGTATGACTTCTCATGGGTTCAATGATCAAGAATCAAGCCTTGAGCTCTTTCAAATCCACAATCGACTTTCTGTTGACCAGATGAAACCCTAACACCTTATCCACTGACTGAGGTTATTGCAAATGGTCTGTGTAATCATGTGACCCCCTATAGAGGATCCCCAGGGTGTACATTGAGCCCTGGAACCATGTCTTATCCAAGGAGATAACCACATGTGCCTCTAATCATCCTCAAGATAGGAGAAGATTACCAAACACCTACTTTCTCTCTTCAAGAAGCTTTGAGACCAACTCTGATGATAATGAAGACTTAGTGATTTGAAATTGTACCCTTGCCTGAGGTTTGAACATGAAGCTTCTCTTATGAGTAGTAAATAAAACATCTTGATCCCCTGTCTAGAACCAATGCTATGCACAAATGCTAATGCAAAATGCTATGAAACATAAGCCAAGATAGAAGAAAAGGTTGAGCAAATTTTGGGGTGCAACACTTACCTATGCATATATTAGAAATATTAAGTGCTTTAGGTCTTTGTTATGGTATTTCCCGTACCTCTGATACTTGTATCATGTACACCTTGTTCTCTATTCTGCTAAGCCTTCAATAGTTTAGATTAAGTCTCCTGCTATGTGCTTGAGCAAAAAGTCTTGTCTCATTGGGATTTAAGCAATAATTCTGGAGCCAAGATGCTTAATCCACGTAAGTCTCATTGCTTAAGTGCTTGAGCTGTGAAAGTATTATTCAGCTAGTCTGATTGATCAAGGATAAGTCTCCATCTATGGGGCGTGAGTAAGAAGTCTCGAGTGCTGCTTGAGTAAGGGAAGTCTCAGTCTGGATGGGCAGAAGAGCAGGTGGCTCTGCCATAGGATGCGAGTAAAGGGAAGTCTTAGACATGTGCTCTAAGCAAAGGGAAGTCTCAACAAGAAGATAGAAGAACATGTGGCTCAGTCAAATGACGTGAGCAAAGGTTAAGTCTTAGACATGTGCTCTAAGCAAGGGAAGTCTAAGATAGTTGGTCTGAGCATTTGTAAAAGTCTTATGTAGAAGCATAAGTGATTGTAATCATGAAGTGGTTATAATGAAAATCTCTCTTGTGAGGCAAGGGGACTGGACTACTCTCAGTTAGGGGAGGAACTACTATAAATCTTTTGTGTCTTCTGCTGTTATTTTATTTACTTCTATTATATCTGTTGTCAAACGAATTAACTCAGAATATGAACATCAGTTCTGATTCTGAAATTCTTATTAGAAGCTAAATTTAAAGTGAATGGGAAACACAATTCAACTCCCCTTCTTGTGTACTTTTCACACCTTCAAATGCTTCTTGTATCCTCTCATCCACCCTTTGATCAACTATCTCTTCAATTTTTTCTTGTGCATTAATTTGTTAGTTTTTTGTTTTGATCCACAAAATGTCCTCAAGTCGACGCCTCTTCCAATACCATGAACACACCTACCATGAACCTCTGTTCCAATCGCTTCTACCAATATGTCACGATGTTCTTCTAAAACAAAGGTACCATCTTTGGAGTTTTCAACCAGCAAATCCTACAACACAAATAACAGTTCATCTTTACCAAATTAAATTAACTAAAATCAATAATGCTGAAGAAAGTATCTACTTACAATATTTTCAGTAACATCATATGTAGCCTCAAATGTGAACTCTCCTGCAGACCTTTTACATGCTCTCTTCCATTTCTCGTGGCGTGATGATGGAGATTGATTGCGATCAAGGCTTTTAGAATGATCTCCCAGCTCTAGTTCTCTTTGTATTATTTTTTCTTTAATCAATATCTATTCCATTTTATCATATCCTCCACAAGACAACCTAAGTGGATAGATATTTCTTGCCCTATTCTCCTTTCTTTTTTGGCTCTTAGCCAAGAAGTCAAGAGTGTTATGAGACTTGGCAGACTTCTCCCAAGTGTCCTTCCTAATAAATGTATGCATCACATATGGAGGCTCTAAGTTAAGCTTTGGATGTGTAATATAATCACTTGTGAGTTATGTCTTGAAGCCCTTCCAACACTAACCAGCATCTGCAATCCATTTCTTTTTCAGCTTATCATCGTCTGAAATAATAAACACTTTCTACATCTATATAATAGAGTTGATATTAATATTAAACCAAAACTAAATAAATTGGCATATATACCTGTAAAATAACTCATAAAACTTAAAATAAATATTGTAATAATTGTATTTGATCTTTCAATTCACTAGAAACTTTGTTCAAATTATCTATCAAAATGTTGATTTTGCTTCTATCTTGTACCAACACGTAAGTCTTAAAACTATCAGCGATTTCACCATAAATCTTATCAATTCTTAGACAAAAATCAATCGGGTAGCTAACACCGCTTTCGTGGGATTTTGACACATTGGTCATCATCGTGGAACCTCTAGTTTTTCTTTTACTTTTAGTCTTTGCAGAGGTTATATGAGAGGTGTTGGCCGAATCACCCATCTTTGTTTAAATATGAACTATATTATTCAACAAGAACATTAATCAACAACTCTCTACTAAGGCCCATAATGCATATGAACTATACCTATCATGGTACATTTAACTTCAACATCAAAACTTCCTAAAAAATATTTAACTTGAAACAAAACCAACAACATCACCATTTTATCAACATAATCAAAATAACTTCTCTGAACATAATATATAAGCAATAAGCAATTCACAACAACAAAACTAACATCTCTAAGTTATGTGCATGGATAAAGTTGTGAGGGAAAACTGTCTCACAACATACGTTCTCAAGTTTCGATGATGACAAAGTACAACCTCGGATGAATCAGAGTCGTCATGCATACTTACGATGATGATAAAGTACAACCTCGGATGAATCAGAATCGTCATGCAATACTTAACATATTACATCCTTCCTATATCCTTTTAAATCATCATATTTCATTGGCAATATATGTGACTAATGTTTTGTCGTGACAAGATGCACGAAACAACAAACATATCAATTTTTGCAGGTTTTGTAGCTATGAGTCAACCATACCGTCAGCACACAATTTCATTCAGTTCACACGGGTCAGCGCATGAAGGTCATGCGTCGACCGTTAACTTGGCGCATGCAGGTTTAAGAATCTCACGGGTCAGCGCATGAAGATCATGTGTCGACCGCTGACTCGGCGCATGACAGTTTGAGTGTCACACGGCTCAGCGCACGCCGACCCTATGGTCGACCGTTCGCGCGCAGAAACAGAAATTCTGCTATGTTTCATTGATCTGTCAACTGTCTGTTTTGTATATTACTATAAATAGCTGTCTTTTCAATTTTAACAACGAACATTTTTAATAACATTTTTGAAAGCATTGTGAGAAAGTGTTCAGGTCAAGAAACGTGAAAGAGGTGCATCAGTGTTCTTCATCTTCATCGTTCAATCAACTCACAAATCCTCAAATTACAGATAATCAATTTTTTGCTGCGGTTTGTGGTTTGCTCGACGGTGATAAGGTTCGAACGCGTGATTGAAGATCCGGTTCGAGTGGAAGCTGGTGCAGGTGTTTCTTGGGAGAAAACCTTTGAGGTTTTACCTATCAAGACTACAGGTTTTGAAGGCTTTTGTTACGGAATCGTCGGTTCAACAATCAAGCGAGTGGGAAGGTGATTGATTAGCGGAAGGTTGATCAATCTAGTAGCTAGGGCGTTGAAAGGTTGAAGACGTTCCGGGTTCAATTTGGGTGTGTCTAAGATCAGTCGTGCCGAAGGTTTGATCAACGGAAGAGTTGTCAATAAGGTGGCTGCAATCGGAGGTCATTCACATCAAATTGGAGGACTTGATTCATCTTGAATCAAGGGGCAAGAAGTGGTAGAAATTATCAGCAACATTAAGATTGTTTGTATCAATTGTCTATCGATTCTTGTGTATAACTGTTCTACCAAACAGGTGATATCTATTCAATACATATCTCAATTCTCTTTGTAGAATTGAGGGCAGACGTACCCCAACGCGAGGACGACTGGGGGAACTGCCTCATCAAATCTTGTGTTCCTTTATTTTCTGCATTTTCAATTACAGCTTAAAAATTAAGTGATTCTAGAATAAGTGATTTTGTCAAATTGTAGTATTGATTGAGTGAGTTGGTGAAACACTGTTTTTTAACTACTAAGTACAATAGAAATACTGTACTAAGGCTTTTTCAATCACTCATTCAACACAAATATCATTTAAGGTATTTGTGCACACCAACTGTTCGACAAAAGTGCTGAACTAAAATTGCCTTAATTTTGCTGCTAGTTTTGTGCACACCAACTGTTCGACAAAAGTGCTGAACTAAAACTGCCTTAATTTTGCTGCTAGTTTTGTGCACACCAACTGTTCGACAAAAGTGCTGAACTAAAACTGCCTTAATTTTGCTGCTAGTTTTGGTGTAATTTTTTATCATTGGAATAAGGAAATAGTACGAGTGAATCACATCTGAGTTTTGCATAAAAGTGTGTAGTGATTTACTA
Organism: Lathyrus sativus; assembly: GCA_963859935.3. Lineage (NCBI taxonomy): Eukaryota > Viridiplantae > Streptophyta > Magnoliopsida > Fabales > Fabaceae > Lathyrus > Lathyrus sativus. Next base: position 290,056,992 of record OZ012737.1, read on the forward strand.
TCCGTTATCGTCTTAAATTCATCTGCTTGACGCATATCCGGCTCTCCAATAGTTGTTCGTTTTAGACTATATTTTCCAAGGCCGCTTCCGCATTTGAAAACAATTTTGAAAACCAATTTTATTGGTAGCGCCACTCAAATTTTTAAAAGGGATCTATTCAACCCCCCCCCTTCTAGATCCGTGCCTTAGTCTAACAAGTGGTATCAGGAGCTCCGGTTCTCCGGTGCTTCAAATACAACATTGATAGAATAATGGCTAACGAACCAAAAGGGGCGTACAATAGAGCTCCCGTTTTTAACGGTGAAAATTATAGCTATTGGAAAGACTGTATGCGGGTGCACATTAATTCCATAGATAGAAAGATATGGAACGTTATTCTCAATGGTCCGATTGAAATAACCATGACAAATGAGAATAACGAAGTTGTGCCAAAGCCCGAAGCACAATGGACCGACGACGATGAGCGAAAGTATAATTACGATTGGAAAGCTAAGAACATTCTAATCTCCTCATTAGGTGTAGATGAATACTACCGTGTATCCCATTGCCCTACGGCTAAAACTATGTGGGATGCATTACAAATTGCCCATGAGGGGACAAACGATGTTAAGTTGGCTCGAATCAACACTCTTATACAAGAGTTTGATCTTTTTTTTATGGAGCAAGGGGAAACCATTGCTGACATGCAAAAGAGATTTACTCATCTCATAAACAGATTACATTCACTAGGAAGACCTATTTCCAATGATCTTGCTACTAATAAAGTTTTGAGATGTCTTAGCAGGGAATGGCAGCCGAAAGTGACCGCCATCAAAGAGGCAAATGATCTTACGGTATTAGACCTGACTACATTGTTTGGCAAACTACAAGAGCATGAACAGGTACTCTTGAGTCTTGACCAACATGAAAGGAAAGAAAAGAAGGACAAAGTCAAGATGAGTGAAAAGAAGTCAATAGCTCTTAAGGCTTCTTCCTCGAAGTCTAAAGCAAAAGAGCAAAGTGATTATTCTTCAAGCGACGACGAAGAAGAAGACATAAATGAGGACATGGGGCTGTTCGTTAAACGGTATAACCGGTACGTGAGAAAGAACGGCATCCAACATTCGGAGAAGAACCTGGTAAATTTCCGAAGGCAATCAAGGTTCTCCAAAGATGACAATCAAAAAGGCAAAAAGACTAGAGGAACGTGCTATAAATGTGGAAAGCCCGGTCACTACAAACCGGACTGTCCAATGAACAACAAGGAACAATCGAAGTCACATAAGAGAGCATCAAAGCCTAGGAGGGCGTACATCGCGTGGGAAAGCGACAGTGATTCTTCCTCCTCTAATGAAAGCTCTAGTGATGAAGAAGAGTCCGTGAATCTATGTCTCTCCGCAAATCAGAAAAAGAAAAAGAAACAGGTACGTCACTCTAGATATAATATGTCATCTAATATGTCTCATTCCGAATTACAAACCGCATTCGATGTTTTACACAAGGAAGCAACTGAAGCCTTTAAGAAACTTGCTTCTAATAGAAGAATTTTTACATATTTAGAGCACAAAGTCTTAGAGTCCGAAAAGAAATTAGAGGACCTTAAGGCTTCCATTGTGAAAGATAATGAATCGGATTGTAAGGACAATAGTAATCCTTTCAACTTTGGTTGTGATACTTGTCATATTTGGCAAGGTGAGGTTAGAAACCTTAAGGCCAAATTAGACAAGGCACTTGAACCTAAAATTACATTTGCAATCGATAAAAAGGATTTTAGAAAAAGTATGATAAACCCATATCAAAAATATGCATATGTAATTAGGGATCAAGCAAGTGAAAGTGATTCTAATGTCGACTTTGTATGCTTTTACTGTTGCAAGAAAGGCCACTCCATTGGTAAATGTCGATTTAGGAGATTTCTTGTTCCTAAAGGCATCTACCAATGGTTGCCCAAACGCAACCGTCTTGTCGCTAACCTATTAGGACCCAATATGCCATTGGGTACCTCCCTTTTCTGAGTTATATTTTGACAGGTGAAATGTGTCGAGTCCACCGAGAGAAGATGGGTTCTTGATAGTGGGTGCTCAAGGCACATGTCTGGAGACATATCCTTATTCATAGACTTCGTGGCTAAGAAGAAAGGGTATGTAACATACGGTGATAACAACCGCGGAGCGATACTAGGTAAAGGTAGTATAGGTAATCCCTCCTCTACTACAATTTCCGATGTGTTGCTTGTCGAAAACCTTAAACATAATCTCCTTAGCATTAGCCAATTATGCGACAAAGGTTACAATGTTTCCTTTTCAAAAGATTGCTGCAAAATTGTGCATGAAAGTGATAAGAAGAATGTGTTTATTGGTTTTAGAGTAAACAATGTGTATATGCTTGACTTGAATGTGGTATCCCCAACAAGCGATCAATGTCTCATATCTATGAGTGAAGACTCATGGCTATGGCATAGGCGCTTAGCGCATGTCAACTTTGACTTACTCAATAAGATTGTCTCAAAAGATCTAGTACTAGGACTTCCCAAAATTAAGTTCACCAAGGATCACCTTTGTGATGCTTGTCAAAAAGGAAAACAAACGAGGATCTCCTTTAAATCCAAAAAGATTATTTCAACAACGAGACCTCTTGAACTACTTCATATGGACTTGTTTGGGCCGTCTAGGATCAAAAGTCTAGGAGGAAACTATTACGGATTCGTAATAGTGGACGACTTTTCTAGGTTCTGTTGGACCATCTTCTTAGTGAGTAAAAGTGACACGTTTGCCGCTTTTGAGAGATTTGCCAAGCTCTCCCAAAATAAGTTAAATACAAACATTGTGTCAATAAGAAGTGACCACGGAGGTGAATTTGAAAATCATTTATTTGAAGAATATTGCGGTAACCATGGCATCGATCATAACTTCTCGGCTCCACGAACTCCTCAACAAAATGGGGTTGTGGAGCGTAAAAACAGAATTTTAGAAGAATTGGGAAGAACAATGATTAATGATAGTGGTTTACCAAAATACTTTTGGGCCGACGCCATTAGTACGGCATGTTATGTTTTGAATAGGGTACTCATCCGCCCCATTCTAAACAAAACTCCGTATGAACTTTTAAAAGGGCGAAAGCCTAATGTTTCTCACCTTCATGTTTTTGGATGCAAGTGCTTTGTATTAAACAATGGAAAGGAAAACTTGGGCAAGTTTGATTCAAAAGCCGATGAAGGCATTTTTCTAGGGTACTCGCAATCAAGTAAAGCATATAGGATTTATAATAAAAGATTACTAGCTGTTGAAGAGTCTGTGCACGTTACGTTTGATGAGTCCTATCCGAGAAATGTCGGAAAGGATAGTGTTGTTCATGGTCCAGGTACATCCACAGAAGACATACTCAAAGGTGGCGAAACGGGGATTGATCAACCCGATAGAGTCAAAATTGAGGAGGATAAGGATGCACACCATGAGGTAACTGAGGAAGCTCATCCGCCTACAAACGATGATCTCCCTCAAGCTTGGAAGTCGTGTAAAGATCATCCAATTGACAATATTCTCGGAGACATCACAAAGGGAGTCACCACTCGATCTAAGCTAAGTAACTTTTGTTATCACTTCGCTTTCGTTTCACAAATAGAGCCTAAAAACCCCAAAGAGGCCCTACTCGATGAGCACTGGTTTTTATCGATGCAAGAGGAACTAAATCAGTTTAAAAGAAACGAGGTATGGGACCTTGTCCCTCCTCCGCGAGGCCATCGAGTAATCGGCACCCGATGGGTGTTTAGGAACAAGTTGGACGAAAACGGGGTAATAACCCGTAATAAAGCGAGATTGGTCGCTCAAGGGTATAACCAAGAGGAAGGCATCGACTATGAGGAAACTTATGCGCCGGTTGCCCGACTCGAGGCTATACGCCTTTTACTCGCCTTTGCATGTGCAAAGGATTTTAAGTTATTTCAAATGGATGTTAAAAGTGCGTTCCTTAACGGTCACATAAATGAAGAAGTATATGTGTCTCAACCTCCCGGTTTTGAATCTCATGAATACCCTGAACATGTTTACAAGTTAAAAAGAGCTTTATATGGTCTCAAACAAGCTCCTAGAGCTTGGTATGAGCGTCTAAGTAAGTTTTTACTTAATCAGGGGTACTCACGAGGAAAGGTTGACACTACACTCTTCATTAAACGTCAAGGAAAGCACTTGATTTTGGTGCAAATCTATGTTGACGATATTATATTTGGATCCACTAACATGAATCTCGTGAGAGAGTTTTCTGACCTCATGCAGGGCGAATTCGAGATGAGTATGATGGGGGAGCTCACATACTTCCTCGGCCTGCAAATTAAACAACTCCAAGAAGGGACATTTGTGAGCCAAACAAAATATTGTTTGGACTTGATCAAGAGATTTGACATGGCAAAATCCAAGGCCATAGACACCCCAATGCCTACATGCGTAAATTTGGATAAAGATGAAAATGGCAAGGACGTAGAGGTAAAACGATATAGAGGTATGATTGGTTCACTTCTCTATCTTACTGCGTCACGTCCTGATATTATGTTTAGTGTGTGCATGTGTGCACGATACCAATCATGTCCCAAAGAATCCCACCTAAAAGCTGTTAAACGAATTCTTCGATACCTGTCAGGTACCCCGAAGTATGGATTGTGGTATTCTAAGGGTAGTGATTGCTCGTTGGTAGGTTACTCCGATTCCGACTTTGCCGGGTGCAAATCGGATAGGAAAAGCACTAGTGGTACATGTCATTTGTTTTCAAACTCCTTGGTTAGTTGGCATAGCAAGAAACAAGTTTCAGTTGCTTTATCAACGGCCGAGGCGGAATACGTTGCCGCTGGTAGTTGTTGTGCTCAAATTCTGTGGATTAAGCAACAACTACTAGATTTCAATCTTAAACTTGAACGTATTCCTATCCTATGTGACAACACTAGCGCTATTAACCTTACCAAAAATCCCGTATTACACTCTCGCACTAAACATATAGAAATTCGACACCATTTTCTTAGGGACCATGTTGAGAAAGGTGATGTTGTATTTGAACACGTTGACACTAAAAACCAACTAGCGGACATTTTCACAAAGCCGCTAGCAACGGAACCTTTCTTTCATATCCGCCGAGAACTTGGCATCCTCGACATTTCGGAACGGGAATAATATTTGCTGATGTTATCTTATTTCATTCAAATAATCATGCTGTTGTACTTCTAACAATTTGATATTCGTGTAAGTATAAGTATGTTGTTTATCAAGCTACTCCGGCATTAAGGTGATATTGTTCCATTTCTCTCTCTCTCTCTCTAATAACTCTCATGATCAACAATTGTATCGTTTGACCTATGTTGCATATGTATGAAAATTTTTTTTGTATGATAAACTGTTTGGATGCAAATTGTTTTGTGGCATTTTAGGTAGGCATCAAATATGGCTTGATATGTGACATTAAGTGCAAATCTACATTTGTGCATCCGAACTGAGCTACACACCAAATCTGAACAGTTCAACTCTTTTTCAACAAGAATGAATGAAAGATTTGCAGCTTTCACAACTGCCCATGGATACCAAGAAACAGCCGTCTCTCGCAGCATCAATCGCCTGAATCAAGCAGTGGATTACCTCACTGATATGGCTGATCCATATCGTTATCCGTCTTCCTTTGATATGGGCAAGGGACAAGGATATTAGTCATTTGTTTTTGCATTTGCTCATTCTCCATGTTGTTTTTGTTATCATGTTCTGTTTTATCTCTCCTAAGTGCACACTAATGTTTGTTTTACAGTCTTGATTCCTATAAAATGTTATGACTTATGTGTCCTTAATTTGGTTTAATCTATTTTTAATATTTTGCTCATTGTCAATATTTTGTGTGGATATTGGTATATGATTACTTATAGCCTGTTGAGTATTTTGTTAATTGTTAATATGCCAAAACTTTACCTTTCTCCATCTCTTTTTGATGTTGTCAAAGGGGGAGAAAAGACAAGTAGATTGTAGATCACAACAGCTATGACTGTAAAAGAAAGGGGGAGCTTACTACTATGTTAAAGATATCGCATGTTGTGTTCACCAAGCTTCGCATAGGTTTGTCATCATCAAAAAGGGGGAGAATGTGAGGGAAAACTGTCTCACAACATACGTTCTCAAGTTTCGATGATGACAAAGTACAACCTCGGATGAATCAGAGTCGTCATGCATACTTACGATGATGACAAAGTACAACCTCGGATGAATCAGAATCGTCATGCAATACTTAACATATTACATCCTTCCTATATCCTTTTAAATCATCATATTTCATTGGCAATATATGTGACTAATGTTTTGTCGTGACAAGATGCACGAAACAACAAACATATCAATTTTTGCAGGTTTTGTAGCTATGAGTCAACCATACCGTCAGCACACAATTTCATTCAGTTCACACGGGTCAGCGCATGAAGGTCATGCGTCGACCGTTAACTTGGCGCATGCAGGTTTAAGAATCTCACGGGTCAGCGCATGAAGATCATGCGTCGACCGCTGACTCGGCGCATGACAGTTTGAGTGTCACACGGCTCAGCGCACGCCGACCCTATGGTCGACCGTTCGCGCGCAGAAACAGAAATTCTGCTATGTTTCATTGATCTGTCAACTGTCTGTTTTGTATATTACTATAAATAGCTGTCTTTTCAATTTTAACAACGAACATTTTTAATAACATTTTTGAAAGCATTGTGAGAAAGTGTTCAGGTCAAGAAACGTGAAAGAGGTGCATCAGTGTTCTTCATCTTCATCGTTCAATCAACTCACAAATCCTCAAATTACAGATAATCAATTTTTTGCTGCGGTTTGTGGTTTGCTCGACGGTGATAAGGTTCGAACGCGTGATTGAAGATCCGGTTCGAGTGGAAGCTGGTGCAGGTGTTTCTTGGGAGAAAACCTTTGAGGTTTTACCTATCAAGACTACAGGTTTTGAAGGCTTTTGTTACGGAATCGTCGGTTCAACAATCAAGCGAGTGCGAAGGTGATTGATTAGCGGAAGGTTGATCAATCTAGTAGCTAGGGCGTTGAAAGGTTGAAGACGTTCCGGGTTCAATTTGGGTGTGTCTAAGATCAGCCGTGCCGAAGGTTTGATCAACGGAAGAGTTGTCAATAAGGTGGCTGCAATCGGAGGTCATTCACATCAAATTGGAGGACTTGATTCATCTTGAATCAAGGGGCAAGAAGTGGTAGAAATTATCAGCAACATTAAGATTGTTTGTATCAATTGTCTATCGATTCTTGTGTATAACTGTTCTACCAAACAGGTGATATCTATTCAATACATATCTCAATTCTCTTTGTAGAATTGAGGGCAGACGTACCCCAACGCGAGGACGACTGGGGGAACTGCCTCATCAAATCTTGTGTTCCTTTATTTTCTGCATTTTCAATTACAGCTTAAAAATTAAGTGATTCTAGAATAAGTGATTTTGTCAAATTGTAGTATTGATTGAGTGAGTTGGTGAAACACTGTTTTTTAACTACTAAGTACAATAGAAATACTGTACTAAGGCTTTTTCAATCACTCATTCAACACAAATATCATTTAAGGTATTTGTGCACACCAACTGTTCGACAAAAGTGCTGAACTAAAATTGCCTTAATTTTGCTGCTAGTTTTGTGCACACCAACTGTTCGACAAAAGTGCTGAACTAAAACTGCCTTAATTTTGCTGCTAGTTTTGTGCACACCAACTGTTCGACAAAAGTGCTGAACTAAAACTGCCTTAATTTTGCTGCTAGTTTTGGTGTAATTTTTTATCATTGGAATAAGGAAATAGTACGAGTGAATCACATCTGAGTTTTGCATAAAAGTGTGTAGTGATTTACTATCCGTTATCGTCTTAAATTCATCTGCTTGACGCATATCCGGCTCTCCAATAGTTGTTCGTTTTAGACTATATTTTCCAAGGCCGCTTCCGCATTTGAAAACAATTTTGAAAACCAATTTTATTGGTAGCGCCACTCAAATTTTTAAAAGGGATCTATTCAACCCCCCCCCCCCCCCTTCTAGATCCGTGCCTTAGTCTAACAAAAGTGAGTTAAGTACCAAAAACACGATGATGAAGTTTCTTTCGAGATTGGTTGGAATAGTTGATCTTCGAACACATATTTGTGTTGGAAGAGATGATATAATTTGAGTTTAGCGTATTTTGGTAAAGATGAAAATCGCCTAGATTTTTTTAAGAGAACGAAGATGAAATGAGTTTTGAAAGGTAAATGAAAAGTTAGAATCTAGTTCTGTGAAATATACGAGCATACAAACTTTCACGTCGGGTATTAGGGTCAACCAAGGGAATATATTAATTTAAAATATATAAAAAATAGAAACGCATCATATTCTGGAAATTTCATGCAAATTATATTTCCCTTCACTTGGGCAAAAAAATCAAGAAAAAAGACAATTTAAAAGTTAAAAAAAATAATAAGGGTCATTTGAAACAATAAGACATTTAAGTAAATAATTTAATGAAATCAATATTTTTAATTGTAAACAATTAATTAAATTTTTTTATGAAGTATTTACATGTGATCACGTGCCTTAGTCGTTGTTTACCTATTTAGGGTGATTAGTTTGTAATAAGTCTGAGTAGTTCTCAGAGTAATAAAGTAAAGCACACACTTTTAAACATTGTTTCTAACACTTCATTTGCTTTGAAAATCTTCTTCAAAATGTTTTTAGACTAAGACTAATCGATTAAAAAGCATGCTTAATCAATTAAGAAGAAAAAAATTCGCTCTCTAATCAATTAAAGCATATGTCTAATCAACTATGGAGAGAACTCGCCCTATAATAGATTATGAAACCTCTTAATAAATTAGGATCCGAATCTGGTTATATCTTTCCAAAAAATATATATTTCATAATTGATTAGTGTTTTTGGCTAATCAATCATGGAGCGACTTCGACCGAAAATCTATTCCTTTTGGTGCCAAATTTTTTCATATATAAAGAAGACTTGTGTTCACTTCTATAAACATAAGAAATCTAATATATCATTTTCTCTCTTACTCACCCTATTATTAGAAACATTTCCATACACTTAAAATTATCTTAATATTGATAGAGCAAAATACTTAAGTCTTACCTATATTTCATAACTGTTTTTTGAATCTGTTTGTGTTGTACATGTAAATCAAGAGTATCATTCTCTTGTAACATTGATATTAGTATAAAGGTTGCAATTGAACCTAGGTGTAGCACCCCAAAATTTTCCCTTCTGTTTTAACCTAGACTGCCTTTTGTTTCTCCGTATTTTATATTTCTGCATATCATAGCATCTATTCTTGAGGCATGGGATCAATGTTTTTCTGTGACTCAGGGCACTTTTAGGGCAAGAGACTGAACAGCGAGCATCAGAAGCTCCGACATTTATTTTGCCCGGCGATCGAGTGATTGATTTTATTTAATTTTTGTAGGATATTTTCAGCTCAGGAGGCAGCACTCAGGCTATCCCAAGCATTCTCATGGTTATAATATTCAAGAGCAAGTTTCTGAGGCTTAACCGGACTCAGAACGGGTGAAAACGGATAAATGTGCAGGTTTCCCTCCAAAAGGCGCCAAAATTCAAATTTTTAAGGTGTTAATCGATTAACCAAATGGTTAACCGATTAACCAAGTCAAAATCAGGTCAAATTTGAATGTTCAAAGGTGTTAATCGATTAACCCATATGGTTAATCAATTAACCAAGGCAAAAATCAGCTATGCACGTGAATTTTCAAAGGCAGCCACTTTGGGGTCCATTTTGATCACTTGTGAAATTGATTTTACACCAAAGGAAGGATCTAGAACCACTTTGAATTTTGATTAACTTTCAAATTAATTCAAGTTCCCTCCAATTTCCCACTCCTAATCCCAAACCAATATTCACAAACCACACTCCAAACCACATTTGGATCCAAACCAAGAGCATATTTAAATGATTTACTCCAAACCTCACACACACATTCCTCATAATTTCATTCTCATTTCAGAATTCTCTCTCATTTTCTCAATTTTCTCTCAACTTTTCTTCCCACCAAAACTCCATTAAATTCTAGAGCTAAAACCTTCATCCTTCATCCATATCATCTTTAATTCTCCATTCAAATTTTGTGATATTGTGGATCTGAATTTTGAAGTTGATCTAGAGGAGCTTATTTGGATAATTCTTGCTTAATTTTAGTGGATCTTCATTTCTACTACAAGGAATCACTTGGATCTTGAAGGATTTCTAGATTACTTGCTTAGATCTGCTCAATTGAACTTGAATCAATAATTACCAAAGCAAATCTCTGCTATGTAGGTTGGAAATTCTAGATTCGATTATGTTTTTGAGCTTATTTGCATAATCATCATATTGATCTTCATTTTTGATTGATTTTGTTGATTTTGATTTATGTATTGTGATCTTGATGTTTGAATGTGTTTACATGTTGTTGGATCACTGAATGCTGGTGTTAAATTCGTACATAATTGATTATATGATCATTTGGATTATTGCATAAGTGATTAATTGTTGAAAGATCTTTTGAGCTGCTGTTTTCTACTTTTGGTACATTGTTAATCGGTTAACCAGTTGCAGTGCAAACTGGTTAATCGATTAACCAATGCAGATTTTCAAATTTTCAAACATTTTCAACTAGTTAATCGGTTAACCATATGTGTTAACCGATTAACACTGAACCAGAATGTCATGTTTGCTTTTTTTGAGCTTATTTTAGGTATCATTTCACTTGGAATCTTCCTGGATTAGTATGATGCATTTGAGTGAGATGTTTTGGATATTGTGTTGTTGTTTTTGGTTGTTTAATCATGATTCCTTCGACACACATGTTCGATTTACACTTGAATGCATGCCTATGGATGTGGTTTAAAGTGATGATCATTTGCATTGTTTCCTTTGCTTGCATTGCTTGGTTGAGATGTACTTGTGGTGGCTGCTGCCCCACACTTTTTTCCTCCCACTCTTCTTTGAATCTTTTGTGCTTGCATTTCATGTTTGCATTTTATCTTTCATTTATTTTTATTTGTGATTGAATTGCTTTGTGTTTTCTTGGTCTTTTGCCATGATCCCTTAGGATTCTTAGTCCCTTCGCTTAGGATTGGAGTAGGAGAGACATTAGGTGTTCAATCCAAGCATGCTAACTTTAGGGTAGATTTCCCTTTCAATCCCAACTTTAGGCCCATTTTGCATGACAACCTTAGGGTTGAGTTTCCCTTAGACCTTCTGTGCGTCTCTCTTCTCATCTCAAAACACATTCTAACCCATTTAATAAATACGATGAACATTTTATGCTACGAGCCTTAAACACATGGGAAATGATGAGTGATGGGTCTCTTCTCTCTTGTCTAGAGTGTTTAGTGTACGTCCTGTCTGGGGGCGATATGCGATGCATTCGTTCCTATTTCATAGTCTTTAGTGCAACGTGGATCACAAATCAAACTAATTCACTTCACTAAAAAACACAAATAAAACATCAAACTTTTTCCTTCAGGATTAATTGAAAACCATTTTCAGAAAGAGTGTTGTTAACTCTTGGTTCTACTGCAAACATGCATCGTCCCTAACTGCTAGAACGAAGGTTTAACCCTACTCGGTTAAAACACTTGGACCGATCCATGGTCATGTCAGGCCGAACTACGTTTACTCTGATTTCTCATACCAGATGTGGATACGTAGGCACAAGACGACGATGTCTTGGCGAGTAACCTTCCCCCACCTTCACCCATAGTTTTCCGAACCATGTTGACTCTGACTTTCCCATTGCACGAGGGAATACATAGGCATAGAGCGGCGATGCTCTATCGAGTCTCTTTTCTTTTCTTTTGTCCTGTGAGCCTGTAGCTTAGATAGATAAACAAACCCTTTGATTAGACAACAAGCGTGGATCCCATTGAGTACAGCGGACGTGAGGGGTGCTAATACCTTCCCCTTGCGTAACTGACTCCCGAACCCAAGATTTGTGATGATGACCTTGTCTTTTCCCTTTTTCGTTGGTTTTGTATGATCGTTTCCTTTCCCTCTCTTTGGGATAAATAACAACCGGTGGCGACTCTTCTGTTTTTCCGTCGGGTGTTTTTCATAGTTGTGACAGCTGGCGACTCTGCTTGGGACTATGATGGTTCTTTATGCGAGTCAATCCTAGTGCTTGTCTGTTTTGCATCTTTGGGTGTTTACTTTTGTACATTTTCTGTTGTATATTATTACTGCATTTTATTGTCATATCATGCTGCTGCTGTGCTGTGGGGTGGGTTGTTCCATTGAGAGATAAACCCAATACCCAGGCTTGAGTATACAGATAGGATTAGTATGGAGAGTAGCGGGAGCTTATGTGGCGTTTGGCCACGCAATAGCTCGTGCAAAATTCACGTCCAGACGAGGTTTTTCTTTGGAAATATTCTATCCTGCACGTCTGGTGCAGTTGAGGGAGTATCGACTTAGCAAGACTAACGACTCTAGAGACCGTTCATTGGGAAGTCATCTAAGTGAGGCCGCTTCGTTAGACTATGATGCCAAACCAGAAATGGTGAACGTATCATCGTTTCTCGAAAGTCTGTGACACTGATGACCTGCATAGGAGGCTGTACCTTTCAAGACTAGAACCCACATGTGAGAGGGGATGCGTTTTGCAGGAAAATTGACCTCCGACCAACCCGGTTTTCTTGTCAGTACAGATTTTAAATCTCGAGTACTCCGGTTTTTTATTATCTCAGTGTTTTGAGTAAGGCGTAGCTATGGTTGAATTCAGTCAACGGTGCAACAACGAGTTTGAGCATTGGATACCTTGATCCCATGTGTGCATCTGCATAATCATCCTGCATTTGACATTGCATGTCTATGTGTGTTACAGGTTCTCATCTCTCCTTTGATTCTGGTATTGGTCTTTTGTAGAGATGGAAATTGGCAGAAAGAGGATTTGTGGTATACAAGTTTCCGACACCTGTGTTAGGGCCTTAATTTGGTTTGATTTCGATGGCTGAGCCTGGCATCTTCGTAACCTTCAGGAAGGATTTTACCTGATGAACAAGAATATTATCGTGGTGTTCTCATCCATCTCTGATGTTCTTGTTTATTGAAACTAGAATCAAGGGGGAGATCTCCCTGTAAACATAGGCATGTTTGTATTTTGCATCCTGCATCCTGCATCCTCATTTGCATCGTAAGTTGTTCTCAATGGTCTCATGTTCTTATCTCTGCTTGGTGTTCCTCAGTAACAGGATTGAGGAGTTCAGCTTCCACGGATATCCAACTCGAGGCGATCAGCAAAGAGGAATGGATCAGATTCGGGCAGAGTTGAGGGAAGTCCGAAGCCAGATGGGACAATTCATGGTGGGCATGCAAGCCTTGTGTCAGGATCAAAAGATGCTTAGGGAGGAAGTTCATCAATTGAAGAATCAGATGGGCCTGATCGTAGAAGTGATAAGAAATGTGCTAAGAAAGGAGGGCGATCAGGTGCCTGAAACCGTAGCAGAGATGCTTATTCCACCCTTACCTGTGGAATCTCTCCCAAGGCGTGGTGTGCCTCAAAGATCTTCTGCACAACATGTGAGTCCAGAATTTCCCCATCAGTAGCTACCTCCTGTTTCCCGAGACAATCTTAATACTAGGAGGTATACTCAGAGGACGAAGCAGCCCGACAAAATCTTCAACCAGATCCCTATGACTTATGCTCAGTTGTTGCAACTCTTGCTTCAACTTCGATTGGTTGAACTTCGGACTCTGGCTCCATTTACTGGTAAGCTACCACCAGGCCATGATGCAAGGGCCCATTGTGATTTCTATTCTGGGGCACCGGGGCATGATGTCGAGAATTGCGAAGCTTTTAAGCATAAAGTTCAAGACTTAATCGAGTCAAAGGCAGTTGAATTCGCGTCGGACGATGTAAGCGTACCAGGTGGTCCTATCCTATTCATTGCAAAAGAGGTGTATGTTCCTATTCTCTCCCCTGAGGCTGCATCATGTCGGGAATATGTTTTGCAATCTGTAATCTCAGAATCTCCATGCCCACAGCTGTTGCCTGTTCCTAGGCCAAGCCTGAGGATGAAAGTACCTGAAAAAAGGGAGTCCCTTGTACTTCAGACTCAGTCTCCAGATGTTTCAACTATTCAGAGTCAACAATCTTTTGGATCTTTGAATCAGATATCATCTCCCCTCCAGAGTCAATGGTCATATCGTCATCATCCGCGTCAGCACGCCCGACAAAGACCAAAGAAGCCAAAGAGGCATTTCACTCGGTTGCCGATGTCATACAGTCAGATGTTGCCAGATATGAGCAGAGGTGGTTTGATAGTGCCAAAAAGGATTAATCCATAGATTCCTCCGTATCCGCCAGGTTTTGATGTTAATGCCCGCTGTGAGTACCATGATGGGGCACAAGGGCATTCAACTGAAGGCTGTAAGGTGCTTAAAAGCAAGATTCAGACTCTGTTGGACTCCAATAGGTTCTCAATCACACCTCAGGGACTCCAGATCGGAAATCTTCCTTTGTTCAGCCATGTGGGTTCAGCGGTTAATATTGTGGAAGAATTTACCGATGGAAGAGGTTCCGAAGAGTGTTAGATTGACTTTGACGAGCAATTCTGAAGGTGGCTGATTCAGCAGCAAGTCAAGATTTGAAAGCCCGGTTCCCAGAAGCTGGCAATCTTTTTTATCATGTCATTTCTTTGCATTTGTAGTTTCTTTCCTATTTAAGTGAAAATTTCATTTGTAAAACTTGTTTGTTTTCGATTGATAATGATAATGAAATGCAGGTTTTTGATTAAATCCATTTGTGTTAACTCAATATTTTTATTGATGTCAAACGCTGGTTTAAGCGGAATCCAAGGGAGGATGATGAAGTTGAAAGATGCGCAAGCTTCCGATCGTATACTTTTGAATAAAACCTGCTGATGATGTACATGCATTGTTTCAAATTCCTAAACACTGGAGATATAAGGAAGATAATCCCTTGTCAACCCCTTCGAGCCTAGTAGTAGGAGTTTCTTTCAAAAAAACGAAAAAAATCCTCAATCTTAACCCGAGGCAGGGTAGGTGTCAGTTAATTTGACCGAGCATCCAAATTACAAAAGGAATGTTCCCGTTCGAGGATCAGTCGCACCTATATAGGTCATGCCTAAAAATCCACAGTGGTTAAACCTTACCAATCAGGAGGGAGACAATCATAACCCTTTCGGAGAAAGCAAGATAACCAGTGTCACACGACTTATTTCAAAAAAGAAAAGAAAAGAATCAAACGAAGAAGCCCGCTAAGTCGAATCTTGAAAATAAGCGACTTAGGCAAAAATTGAGGATATCTCGCTGGACATCAAAATCGAAAGTTCAAAAGAATTAGTCCAGGAAAAAATTAGGGAAAGAACGAAAAGAAAAAAAGTGAAAAGGATTACAAAAGAAAAATCCTCAAACAAACAAGTCGTGTGACTCCAGGCACCAAAGACGAAAAATGAGTGACTGTTACTCCACAAAACTTGTGGTTTCCTGAACCATCACTCTTGTCATTCTAACCTTTAAGAGTTGGGCGCTTGTGTCAAATTAGATGAATATAGGATTGGAGAACATCAAGGAGAATGGGTGGGTTAAAACAAATTTTGAGCCTTATATCCTTTCTTTCAAACTGTGAACCTGACCAAGTTACAACCTTCAAAAGACCTAATTGAAGCAGGTTGGTTTCGAAAGCATACTGCGGTAAAGATCGCGTCGAAACTGACTCCTAAAAGGATTCCTCTGACCATGTTGGTGCTAAGGTTGACATTCTGATAAATGATTCGTTCACTATATGTCACAATTTTTTTTCCAGTGAATAGACTTGGATTTCAAAACTGTCATATGCATTGCATTAATATATCTTTTGTGCAGAACAATTGGTTTTACTTGTGAGTAAGCACTTGACATCAGGAGAGTTCCCACAGTGGACAGTTTGATCGAGATAAGATGCAGAACGCCTGAATACTCCATTGAGCTGGGGCAAGCTATATCACGTGATCATATCCTAGGAGTTAACCATCTTAAAGTTAATTGATCTGGGGCAATTAGGTCGAGATTCATTAAACCTCTCGAAGATTAGCCAGAGGTACTGCACCATAAATTAGACAATCAGGGGCAAGGTCGTTGCAAGGCTGGGGCAGGCCACCCTAAGAGCCCAAAAGATATCCTTATCCAGAAGCTAACACCTCTTCAAGGTTCAAAGTGCTGAAGCCGTTCATGTCAAATCATCAGGGTACAGAAATTTCAAGTCCCCTCGTGAGGAAGTTTTTACAGAGATTCCACAGGCTGGGGAAAAATTGAAAACAAAAGAACTGTTCGTCCCCATATTTTCAGAGCTTAGCAGAGTTACTCAAGCGGGTTTAGTCGACCTTCAAGTTCAAGGTGAAGTTCCGGAAGTCGGACAAAGCATTTCCCAACATCGGTTGTACCTGACCTTCCACAGAAAACCAAAAGCCATGTACTTGGCATAATCATTCCCAGTGGCACACATGTATTGTCACCAGCGGAAGCGCATAGTGTGTCTCCGGCAAAACAAAGTTTGTCTCCTTACAAAGGCTGATTCCCCAACAGGGTGGATTTGTTCTCATCATATTCCCGAGCAGAGTAAGGTGGAAGGATATTCCCTCGAGGGTAAGGTAGATTGCAATCCAGTATTATTCTCCAGCAGAGGCCACGTCTTTGACGCCCTTTCCCCAACGGAGTCTACGTGCTGACGTTTTCCCAGTAGTATCAGTATTTAGGATTTTCTTTCTCGAGCAGAGTTCAGTGCTGATTCCCTCGACATAACAGTGTTTGAGCAGGGCGTAACCCATTCCTTAGTAGAGTGGGGGTCCTTAGTAGAGGTTTCTGATATTCCTCAGCAGGGCGGGTTGTTACCGGTGCGTCCCCAGTAAGGTGGGATTTCTTTCCAAGCAGAGTGGAGCTTTCAGCGTGGTTTTTGATTCCCCATTGAGTGGATTGTTTGGTGTTTTCCCAGCAGGGTGAAGATTTTCAAGAAAGGCCATCTAAGGCATTTCCCCAACCGAGTCTTTTGTTCCCCAGAAGAGTCTATTCTGTTGGGTCATCAGGGATGTTTCCCTCAGCGGAATTTGATTTCTTCCCTAACGGAGTTGGTCACTTCTCTTCAGCATTTATTTTGCTGGAGTAGATCCTTTGCATTTGCATTTTGCATAGCATCCTCCCAAATGTGTAGCATTTCCATTTCATATGGAGCATTACGCCATTTTCAAACATATGCATCGGAAGCATAATCCAGGTTTGGTGCCTTGGAGGCCGGTTTTCTTTTCTAGCAGAGGTTGTTTAATTCAGGAGATTTCTGTGTTGTCCCCATCGGGGTGGATCTTTGGGGTTGTTAATGTTATTGGGATTCTTCCCAGCCAGTCATTTGGTTAAACGTCTTTCTTTCCTCAGCTGAGTCATTGGTTAAATGTCTTCGTTCTCCCCAATTGAGTTGCCTGTGAGTTTTCCTCCCTGGTCGAGCCTGTTGATCAGACGTTTCTTTTCCCCAACAAAGTGGTGGTCAAACTTATGTTCATTGGCAGAGTCGTTTGTTTAAACTTCTCTTTTTCCTATCTGAGCTTTCCTTGCAAGTTGTGAGTTGGTTGATTCTGTTGCCTGCTTATTCTGGAATGTTATTCCAACTTTTGGTTGATAATCCTCACTTTCTTCAGCAAAGTCGGATATTCCAACTTTTGGTTGGTAACCTTTTTTGTGGTCAGTTCGCTCTCGTTTAGCGTTTCCGGTGATCCTAACTTTTGGTTAGTAGCCTTTTATTCCAACTTTTGGTTGGTAGTTTCGGATGATCATCCCAAATTTTGGTTGGTAGTCTTCTGTGGTAGAGTCAGCGTTGTTCAGCGTCCCTGACGATCCTAACTTTTGGTTAGTAGCCTTGTTTCCCAACTTTTGGTTGGATTTATCCCCTGCAGACGTTACTCCAACTTTTGGTTGGTAGTCTTCCTTTGTTGACATTATTCCAACCCTTGGTTGGTAGTCTTCCTTTGTTGACGTTATTCCAACATTTCTGCATATCATAGCATCTATTCTTGAGGCATGGGATCAATGTTTTTCTGTGACTCAGGGCACTTTTAGGGCAAGAGACTGAACAGCGAGCATCAGAAGCTCCGACATTTATTTTGCCCGGCGATCGAGTGATTGATTTTATTTAATTTTTGTAGGATATTTTCAGCTCAGGAGGCAGCACTCAGGCTATCTCAAGCATTCTCATGGTTATAATATTCAAGAGCAAGTTTTCGAGGCTTAACTGGACTCAGAACGGGTGAAAACGGACAAATGTGCAGGATCCCTCCAAAAGGCGCCAAAATTCAAAATTTTAAGGTGTTAATCGATTAACCAAATGGTTAACCGATTAACCAAGTCAAAATCAGGTCAAATTTGAATGTTCAAAGGTGTTAATTGATTAACCCATATGGTTAACCGATTAACCAAGGCAAAAATCAGCTCTGCACGTGAATTTTCAAAGGCAGCTACTTTGGAGTCCATTTTGATCACTTGTGAAATTGATTTTACACCAAAGGAAGGATCTAGGACCACTTTGAATTTTGATTAACTTTCAAATTAATTCAAGTTCCCTCCAATTTCCCACTCCTAATCCCAAACCAATTTTCACAAACCACACTCCAAACCATATTTGGATCCAAACCAAGAGCATATTTAAATGATTTTCTCCAAACCTCACATACACAATCCTCATAATTTCATTCTCATTTCAGAATTCACTCTCATTTTCTCAATTTTCCCTCAATTTTTCTTCCCACCAAAACTCCATTTAAGCGCTTTCTTTGAATTCTTTGAGTCTCCATTGGAATCATTGAATTCTAGAGCTAAAACCTTCATCCTTCATCCATATCATCTCCAATTCTCCATTCAAATTTCGTGATATTGTGTATCTGAATTTTGAAGTTGATCTAGAGGAGCTTATTTGGATAATTCTTGCTTAATTTTGATGGATCTTCATTTCTACTACAAGTAATCCCTTGGATCTTGAAGGATTTCCAGATTTCTTGCTTGGATCTGCTCAATTGAAGTTGAATCAATAATTACCAAAGCAAATCTCTGCTTTGTAGGTTGGAAATTCTATATCCGATTCTGTTTTTGAACTTATTTGCATAATCATCATGTTGATCTTCATTTTTGATTGATTTTGTTGATTTTGATTTATGTGAATTGTGATCTTGATGTTTGAATGTGTTTACATGTTGTTAGATCACTGAATGCTGATGTTAAATTCGTGCATAATTGATTATATGATCATTTGGATTATTACATAAGTGATTAATTGTTGAAAGTGCTTTTGAGTTGCTGTTTTCTGCTTCTGCTATACTGTTAATCGGTTAACCAGTTGCAGTGCAAACTGGTTAATCGATTAACCAGTGCGGATTTTCAAATTTTCAAATATTTTCAACTGGTTAATCGGTTAACCATATGTGTTAACCGATTAACACTGAACCAGAATGTCATGTTTGCTGTTTTTTGAGCTTGTTTTGGGTATCATTTCACTTTGAATCTTCACGGATCAGTATGATGCATTTGAGTGAGATGTTTTGGTTATTCCGTTGTTGTTCTTGGTTGTTTAATCATGATTCCTTCGACACGCGTGTTCGATTTCCACTTGAATGCATGCTTATGGATGTGGTTCAAAGTGATGATCATTTGCATTGTTTCCTTTGCTTGCATTGCTTGGTTGAGATGTGCTTGTGGTGGCTGCTGCCCCACACTTTTTTCCTTCCACTCTTCTTTGCATCTTTTGTGCTTGCATTTCATGTTTGCATTTTATCTTTCATTTCTTTTTATTTGTGATTGAATTGCTTTGTGTTTTCTTTGTCTTTTGCCATGATCACTTAGGATTACTAGTCCCTCCGCTTAGGATGGGAGTAGGAGAGACATTAGGTGTTCAATCCAAGCATGCTAACTTTAGGGTAGATTTCCATTTCAATCCCAACTTTAGGCCCATTTTGCATGACAATGTTAGGGCCGAATTTCCCTTAGACCTTCTGTGCGTCTCTCTTCTCATCTCAAAACACATTCTAACTCATTTAATAAATACGATGAACGTTGTACGCTACGAGCCTTAAGCACATGGGTAATGATGAGTGAGGGTCTCCTCTCGCTTGTCTAGAGTGTTTAGTGTACGTCCCGTCTGGGGGAAATATGCGACGTATTTGTTCCTATGTCATAGTCTTTAGTGCAACGTGGATTACAAATCAAACTAATTTACTTCACTAAAAAACACAAACAAAACATCAAACTTTTTCCTTCAGGATTAATTGAAAACCATTTTTAGAAAGAGTGTTGTTAACTCTTGGTTCTACCGCAAACATGCATCGTCGCTAACTTCTAGAACGAAGGTTTAACCCTACTCGGTTAAAACACTTGGACCGATCCATGGTCGTGTCAGCCCGAACTACGTTTGCTCTGATTTCTCATACCAGATGAGGATACGTAGGCACAGGACGACGATGTCTTGGCGAGCAACCTTCCCCCACCTTCACCCGTAGTTTTCTGAACTACGTTGACTTTGACTTTCCCGTTGCACAAGGGAATACGTAGGCATAAAGCGGCGATGTGTAACACCCATTTTAAATATTTAGTCTTTTGGTGTTATTTTATTTTGGTGTGTCCTTTGTGTGGGGGTGTGTCTGAGAGTGTTGGTGGGTACCCTTAAGTTATGGGGATTATTTAATAAAATATAGAGTTTAATAATAATATAATATAATTAATAATGATGATAATGTAATAATTAGTATATTATTATTATTATTATTATTATTATTTGCATTATTATTAGTGTTATTATTATTACTGGAATAAAGTAAAATAAGGATTAAAAAGGGGTATTAGAAGAGTTTGGGGGAAAGGAGGAGCAAAACACGATAAACCAGTTTTAGAGAGGAGAGTAAAGAGGAAGAACAAGGAGGAAGAGAAGAAGGCTAGGGCTAATGATTCTTCAGGTTCTTCGGCAATCGGAGCATTAATCGAGGTAAGGGGGAGAAACTGATTGGGATTGGTGTTTACATGAAATTGGGTAGAGGGGATTCGTTAACCCCGTAGGGATTTGATGAATATGTTTGTTATGTTGATATGTCTTTGATTGTTGTTGATTATGATGAATTTCGTGTACATTGATGTGTTTATGAGTATTGTTGCCATTAACGAAATTGGGTATGTGTTGTTGTGGATTTGGTGAAGTTCCGTGTAACTTCTACAGGGGTAGTGATGAATATAAAAAATTGGTTCTGGAGCGAAAGTTTAAGGAGCAATTGATTAGTGTAGTGTGTAATAGTTGTAGTGAATGATCGGACAGAGAATAGATAAGGAATTATAGGCTTAGAATTGAGCAAGGTGACATTTTTAGATAGTGAGGGTTTTGAGTATCGCAGACGCTCGCTAGGAGGTTCGCTAGGCGAGCAGGTCGCGAGCATTCGCTAGGGACACGTTAGGCGAGCTGTGTAGCGAACATGTCTAGTAGCTACTGTCTGCCTTCGCTAGG
The DNA here is from genome assembly GCA_963859935.3 of Lathyrus sativus. Taxonomy (NCBI): domain Eukaryota; kingdom Viridiplantae; phylum Streptophyta; class Magnoliopsida; order Fabales; family Fabaceae; genus Lathyrus; species Lathyrus sativus. The sequence goes on from OZ012737.1 coordinate 290,078,462, forward strand.
GAGTTCGCTAGGCGAGCAGCTAGCGAGAGTTCGCTAGGGCTTCGCTAAGTTAATGAGCCAGCGAGCATGACAACAAATTGTGATTTTGTACGGTGAGGGTGGTTATGTCGTCTTGTAGTATTCCTTGAGTTGAGACCAATATAGACATGGTGATTAGTGGTGAAGGGTGTATACTTGACATAAAAATCCAACATGTGCTTTGTCGCTTCCGCGAAAATAAGGTGTCGGCAAAACAGAAGAGTCGCCACCTTTCGTTATTTATCCCTCAGAGCGGGAAAGGAAACGATCGGAAAAACCTGACGAAAAGGTATCAGACAAGGTCATCGCAACCGTTGTCTGGGTTCGAGAGTCGGTTACGCAAGGGGAAGGTATTAGCACCCCTCACGTTCGTCGTACTCGACGGGATCCACGCTTGTTGTGTTTATTGGACGAGTTGGTTTATCTATCTTCCTATCAAGGCTGGCTTAAAAGAAAAGAAAATGACTCGGCAAAGCGTCGCGCTTTATGCCTACGTATTCTCATCAGAGAATGAGAAATCAGAGTCAACGTAGTTTGACCTACTACGGGTTACGGGGAAGGTGGCTCGCCAATACATCAGTATTGTGCCTACATACTCTCAACAAATATGAGAGATCAGAGCTTACGTAGTTCGGGATACTACGGATTACGGGGATTCAGATTCATCTGTTTTATCGAGTAGGGTTAAACAGCAGTTCCAGCAGTTAGGGACAAAGCCTGTTTGTGTTGGCGCTGAAGTTTAACGACACTCTTTTCTTCAGAAAAGTTTTCCTTTGAATTACGGGCCCACGGGGAAAAAAGGTTTGAAGTTTGTTTTCTGTCTTTTACGGAAGAAGTGTTTTTTATTGTGTTTGCAATTTCAATCGCACTAAAGACTATGACCTGAGAGTGAATGCGTCGCATGTCACCCAAAGGGTACCATACTAAACATCCAGACTGTTGGAAAGAAACTCTCCACCAATCCTCCCTCATATAGCTTAAGGCTCATGACGTACGAAAGAAATCATTCATGATTACTGTATCTTAAGATGTTTTGAGATGAGAAGAGAGCAGGCTCAACTAAAGGGAGACTATCAAGTCCTACTATTGTCATGCCAAGGATTCATCCTATGGTTGAAGTTTGAAACAGGGAACTCCTAGAAGTTATCATGCATAGGTTTCAACCTAAAGTTCTATCATCACTTCCTTATCAAAGGAAATGAGAGTCCTAAGGGATCATGTCAATGATACACAGAAACAGATAAAGCATCAGCTTAAACAGTAAACAGTAAACGACTGTAAAATGCATGCAATGCAAGTGAGGGAGGAAATGTGTGTGGGGCATCAGCCTCCACAAGCTCATCTCAACCTCAAGCCAGAATGAATCACAGTAATCATACTGAGGAAATAACAACATGATATCAAGCAAAATACAGTAAACTGCAATCATACAGAGGAAAATGGAATGCTATCAAGCAAAATAAACCACATGGGCAAGGGAGTTGGGCTCTACCGAATACCCGCAAGCAAAGCCATACAGTAAAAATACAAGCAGAGGGAGCAACTCACCCTCTAGTGCAATCATGCTCCTAGTTTAAAGTCAGTCTAGATATGAACTTATTCTAATGCATCAGACAAGTCAAACAAGGCATATCAATACAGCAAAGAAAACAGACAAGAAAGCAGCAGATCAACAACTCTCTCTCAATAATGCTCTCCTCAGACAGCAAACCAGTCTTCAGACTTCAATTACCCTTCAAGACTATCATCCTTCATGACAAATATCAATTTGCTTCCCCAGGTTTCAACCCTTCAACATAAGTTTCAACTTAATCTTATTCTTCAAGCTTCAGCTTTCTTATTCAATTCCACCTTCAGGCTTCACTCCTAACTGCAAGTATTAACTTGATTCCTTCAGGATCTCCAAGCTTCAAAGCAAAATATCAACTTATCTTATTCCTCAAGCCTCAGCTCCGCACTCAATTTCAATTGAATCCTCTTCATAAGTGTCAACTTAGTCTTCAAGCTTCAACTCTCTTTGCTTTACCAGTCTCAACTTGGTCTTCTCTCTTCATCTACAAGCTTCAGCTTCTCAGAGTAATCTTAGAAGTGTCAACTTCAATCTTTAAGCCTCAGCTCTTCACTCAATCTCCCTTGTATCTTCAAGTATCAACTTGGTCTTCTTGCTCTTCAAGCTTCAGCAGCAATGACAATGCTCAAGGAATCATACCTTTTCCACACTATTCAGTGAAGTCCTCATCATCAAACTCAAGCCCAACATCTTTCAAGATATTCAAACCAGAATACAATTGATTTGACAGGATGAGAGGAAATGATAAACAACTTACTGACAACCAAAGGAAGCCTGTAAGGGTTCATCATTATGAGAGACTGATTCCCTCAAAGTTCTACTTCCCAGATAAAGCCACTCATCCTTCCAAAGGAGGGATGTGAATATCTGAGAAGGACTTTTAGTCATTGGGAGGAATGGAAGCACAAGAGGCTTTCCATGTTTGTGAAAGAAATCATTCTAACTACAAGGCTCTCCCTATGTCCTATCTCCTAATCTTCATCAGACACCTTCAGGCACTAACAAATCCAAAGCTCCAAGAAACTTCAAGCAACTTCAAGCATCTTCCTCTTGTCTTCCACTTGTCCTCAATCTCAACCAAAGGCAAACCAAGCACAAACCCTAATCTAAGGGGACTAAGGAAGTTAAACTCATTGAATTAGTAAATTAGGATCACCTAAAACCTAGTACTAAATTTAGTCCTAACTAAAATACTAAAACCAATTGTAAAATCCTACAAAAATTACTATGGGAACCTAGGTCAATCATGACTCTACCACATTAGTTTCAAGGATCAAATCATCAATTTGGACCTAGAACTAAATCCTACATTACAAGGTATCAACCTAAAACCCTAAAAAGGAAGCATCTAAATTTCAATCTAGAAGGCACACCTATTTTAATCACAAAAATGTGAGAAAATTACTATGGGATCACACATGTCTAACCTAATCACACACAAAAAATTAGGCCAAGAATCATCACCATGAGATCAAACAAAATTCTACAAAAATATGCATCAAACATGAACATTTTAATATCAATTAAAATACAAAATTCCAATTAAATCATAAATTATATGAAATGAAAATATTTTTTCTCTAAAAACTAATAGACTCAATCATGAGTAATATGCAAAAAGAATGGGTTGAATTGGATTAATATTCAATTAGTTATGAATTTTACAAAAATCATGAATTAAATGGAAAAATAATGAAAATCAAATAAAAATAATGAAGCGCGCGGTGCAAATAGCAGTCAGATTCAGTTCAAAACATGGGTTGGGCTTGCTGAGGGGTGTGGATAGCACTCAGATTATTAAGCCCAAAGCGCCAAATAAATGAAACGCATCGTTTCATCAGAAACTCTTCACAACTCAGCTTTAAAACACAGCCCTTGGATCTTCTCACAGTCAATGGTCAAAACGTGATCCAATGGTGAGAACTTCCTCTTCCCCATTTCAAAGCTCTGAGCTTCGCGCCCAGCTCCGGCCACCGCCGATGGAGCTCCGATCATCCCCTTCAACCCTAGTTCTTCCTAGAGGCCTCCAATCCAAGAGGTCAAAACATGAAACACACTCCAAATCTTGCCACGAACTCAATCATACCATTAGTTTCTTCTGAAACCCCAAGAATCAACATCTCCCAATCTCAACCGAAAATGGTGATTCACTTAATTTGTCTCTAATTCAACAATTAACCATCTGAAATCCATCCTAGGCCATTCTACAACTAATCTAGCACCCTAATTCAACCTAATTCTACCTAAATCATGCTATAGGAAGAAGGTTACAAACCTGGAAATTCTTGAATAATAGATGCTCGAAATCTCCACTTCAAGCTCTCAAATCTTCTGGACATGATCACTGAACCTCCTCCTTGCTTCTGTATGCAAAAGATTCAATGGAAAATGCTTCAATCTTGAAACACGATGAAGAGTTGCAGGTGCTGAAAATCCCTTGCTCCCACACGATCTAGCCACCAATTCTTCTTGGAAATGATCTGGAGTCAATCCTTGATACTCATGGAAGAAGAATCAATCAAGAAAATGGAAGGAAATGGAGGAATTTGGTGAAACCGATTGCACTTGCAAGCTATGAAAACTCAATCTCAAACTATGCTCAAACCTTCAATGATCACCAACCTCTGCCATGGATTCATTCTACTCAATATATAGATGGAGTTTGGATGATCTAGAACCCTCTAGATCCTTCCAATGAGATTTTACACATCTCATGTCATGAGATTTTGAATCACTTATCATGCCATGCTCCATTCTGTTTGCAGCTTGAAATTCATCTCAATCTCCTTCAATTTCTCCCCTATTGACATTTTGGAAGGATTTAGCTTTCCAAGTTCCTTCCCCATGCCTCAATTTTGAGTTATGCATATGTTACTTAATATGCAAGCAAGTGTTTTCCAAAGCATGTCCATGATTTAGACCTCAAATCAAAAATGTGGCTAAACCATTGTTTTCAAAATGTTTTCTCGAGTCAAAATGATATATTACATGCCATGGTTTGGATGTGTAGGTTGAAAATATCAATTTCCAACTTTGGTTTATTTAACTTATGCCTTCATTTTAGGTCATTTTTATAACTTTGAGCTACAAGATTTTCCACCATCTCATGACCTCCTTATTAGCCTTAAAACATCATTTTAAGCAAGTTTGATGTTGAAGATTTTTCCATTTGAAACTTGGAAATAAGAGTTATGGCCTTATACTTGAAATGACCTGTAATCTCCAAATGACCAAAATGCCCTTGACTTGTCAAAGCCATAACTTGAGTTCTACAAATCCTATCAAGGACTTCTAGTACTCTCTAGAAAGCTAAGAAGATAAGGAACAACGTTCATGTTGACCAAACGTTCATAGGAATCATCCTTCTTGGGCAAACGTTTGATGCAAGTTGGGTAACTTTCAAGGCCCCAGATTCACATACCTCAGATGACCTGTAACTTGTCAAAGTCATAACTTGAGTTCTATAAATCCTATCAAGGACTTCTAGTACTAAAATTAAAGCTAAGAACAATCTCTACAACATTCATGTTGGGGGAAAGATGAGATGACAATCACATCTTGAGCTAAACTGCCTTGAAGATAGGGGTCAAACTAGTGGATTTTACACTGTCAAGCCTTAGAAACCCTAGCTTGAAACTTCTCACACTCTTCAATCATGATGAGTTGACCTTGGAATCATCCTTATAGCATCTCAATCCATCAATACATGATCACATGGATCTTGAATTAGGTCTCAACCCTCTCCAAATCATCAGTTGACCTAGGGCTGACCCAGTCAAACCCTAATTACACCAAACATGGCTGAGTCTTCTTAATCTTGCACAATGACCTATCTAGGCTTCATGATGGCTTTCAAGACATCTCATAAGCTCTCTCAAGGCTTCAAGTCCACATTCTTGGCTTCAGAGTCATCTGAGGAGCTCCCCACAACTCTCAAGTTAGGAGGCACACACTCTTGGTTTCAACCACTATCTCTGAGGATCTGTTCACTTCTCTAACAAGGACATCAACCCTTGAGCCCTTGAATAACCTTCTTGGCTAGCTTCATGGTCTTGTATATCTCTTTATTAGTAATCATACCTCTTGATCTCCTGCATACATGTCAATGAAATGCAAATGATAATGCTAATGTGATTGAAATGCAACATAAGCTAGGTAAAGAAGAGTTGGTCAAATTTTAGGGTGCAACAGCTGCCCCTATTCAAACGGCTTGAACCTGACTGGGTGAGAAGCGAACGGCTCTTAACCAATCAAGGTGCGAGACGGTTGAATACCGACAAACCCAGAAATTTGCCAACTGCGCAAGTACACGATGCTTTGATGGGAACAAATCTTCGAAAACTGAAATACTGGCTGCACGGCAACTAGCTGGGGAATTGGTCACACGGTGACCAGTAATACATGGTCGATCATGCCGTCAGACATCAACATTCTTCGGGATTCATCAGGTCAACAATCAAATTAATCATGCCGTCGGGCATTCAAAGAGGACTTTCGGGCGTCAGCCGGACTTCATCAGTAAGCTGGGAATAAAATTCTCGGTCAGTCATGAACCAATTGGGGATATCCGAACTTCTACCATCGGGCGCTCCGCATCAGCTGGGAGAACTGCTTCGTCAATACGGTTGGACTTCAATCATCAAGTCTTTAGGGGAAGTTTCAACTTCACTGTTCAGAAACCCGTCGGGGATGACGCATCTCCGCTAGGGATTCTGGAGAACTATCAAGTAACTCTGCTTCGGGGATCCATAAATCATTCTGGGTGAATCATCTCTGCTGAGGAAATCAAGGATCATCTTGAACAAATAACTCCGTCGGGGACTTCAAGAATCATCCTGAACCAATAACTATGCTGGAGATTTCAGGAATCATCCTGAGCAAATGCTCTACCGGAGACTCTAGGCATCAACTTGAGCAAGCAACTCTGGCGACTGCACTCGGGATTTTAAGAATCATCTTAAGCAAACGACTTTGCCGGGGGAGAATTCAAGATTCGTCTCGATCAAACCATTCCGCGGAGGAACACCTGCAAAACAAGAACGGTAACGACCTAGCTCATGTTTCATATGCATATGCTTTGACAATGACGCAATGCTCCACATGGTGGAAATGCTACGCGTTTAGGGTAAATGCTATGCAATCATGCAAAATGTTATGCAATCATGTAAAATGTTACGATCCCATCAGCAAAATAAATGCTGAAGGGAGAGTCCTCCTGTCAAGAAGAAAGAAACACTCTGGTGGAGAGGAGGAATCATCCTACCGAGGAGAAAGAACCACACCAATCTCAATTGGACTCCGCCTGGGGAAACAAACTTCAGTCGACTGCTGCAGGGGAAAGAAGCTCTATGAGAACCTGGACCTGCTGAGGAAAGCGATGTCAATCGCAGAAATAAACTGCACGGCCTTCGCGACTACTTCCCTGGAGATAACGACTCCGGCAGGGAAATATAGCGTCAGCTATTCAACATTCTACTGGGGAAAAACCAATCATGACCCGAACTTCTTCCAAGGACTCGGCTCTCTCGGGGACCTGCAAACTCGGTTGGGGAAGAAGAAATCATCCTGCTTCCTAGGGAGAGTACGACTCTGTGGGGAATCTCAATTCTGCCGGAGACTTCAGTCTGGAACTATCAATTGCTGAACACTTGCGAATAGTCTTCTACGGGACCTGCACTTGTGACCCGGTGCTGGGGGATGAACACACGCTTCGGCGCCTGACTCAGTTGGGGAGATGCGGTTCCTTCAGGATGCATCTGATTGGGGAGACAATCTTCTCTGCCTGGGGAGACATATCAATGCTTTATGATCTCATGCTCAGACTCTGTGGGGAGAGGCTGCTGAACTTTGCTGGAGAAAGAGGAATCATCCTGCTTGGGGACGCATACGGCGTACTATCTGGCATCCGCTACACCTGTAACAACCCAAACAAACAGACGAGATACCCTTCTCAAAGGGACCTATCAAGGTTATTATCTTGTGACAATGTTCAAGTAATTCATTGTTTCAACAATCAGTGGCCTAGGCCAGTAAGTTTATGTATGCGCATTTTATCGAAAACATCGGCGTTCTTTTTCGCAAACAAAACAGATAAATGCTAAACAAACAAACAGAATTGCTGAATAGTATACATTTTATTGATAGCGAACCCCTGAATGGGTAAAAATGTTTTACAACAGATGCAAGCTCCTGGAATGAGGAAGTCGCGCAAAAAAGTAAAAACATAACTATACATCAGTATATATAAATGTCGGCAACGAGGCGTAGAGGAACACCATGAGTTGATCCCTCTATGACCCACTCGACTTCGATACTTCTCCAACGCTTCAGCTTCAGAAGAGATTGATTCGGATAAACGGCCCTCAGGTCTTCCAAACCACTAAACAATGAAAGTCCACACGCGGAACACAGTCATTTTCTTTTTCAGATCCCTAACTTTTGCCTGTATCGCACTTCTGGGTTTTCAATTCACCGGGATACCTTTTTTTGCCAAAGTCGCCCTTCCGGGTTTTCGACTTTGTGGGTGTACATTCTTTTCAATTTATATCCCTAATTTTTGCCCGAACCTTTTTCCTTTTTTATGGTTCGCCGGGATGCCCCATTTTTGCCTGGACTCTCTTTTTACTGTCCAGCGGGTCACTTTTTAAGCAAAGTATTTTTTAACTGCGTCCGCGTTCACCGGGGATGCAAAATATTCACCATACATTGTGGATAACAACAAAGCTCCTCCCGAGAAGACCTTGCTGACGACGTACGGACCTTCGTAATTAGGAGTCCACTTGCCCCGGTGATCGGAGTGTGGAGGAAGAATCTTTTTCAGGACGAGATCACCCGTCTGAAAGCTTCTAGGACGCACCTTCTTATCATAAGCTTTCTTCATTCGGCTTTGGTATAGACGACCATGTGCAATCGATGCTAGCCTCTTCTCGTCCATCAGGCTGAGTTGGTTCAGTCGGTTCTTAATCCATTTTGCGTCGTCAAGTTTCACATCAACCAAAACTCGCAAAGAAGGGATCTTCACTTCTAACGGTAGGACAACCTCCATACCGTACACTAAGTTGAAAGGAGTTGCCCCAATTGACGTACGTACCGTCGTACGATAACCGTGCAATGCAAATGGAAGCATCTCGTGCCAATCCTTGTAGGTCACAACCATCTTCTGAACAATCTTCTTGATGTTCTTATTGGCCGCTTCAACGGCGCCATTCATCTTCGGCCGGTAAGGAGATGAGTTGTGGTGTTCAATCTTGAAACTCTGGCACAGCTCCTTCATCATCTTGTTATTCAGGTTCGAACCATTATCAGTAATGATCCGCTCGGGAATTCTGTATCGACAGATGATGTCCCTCTTTATGAATTTAGCCACCACTTGCTTGGTCACATTAGCATATGAGGCTGCCTCCACCCACTTGGTGAAGTAGTCGATAACTACTAGAATGAAGCGATGACGTTAGATGCAGTGGGCTCGATCTTGCCTATCATGTTGATGCCCCACGTGGAGAACGGCCACGGGGAGGACATGACATTCAACGGGCACGGCGGCACATGAATCTTATCAGCATAAATCTGGCATTTATGACATCTCTTCGCGAATTTGAAGCAATCCGACTCCATCGTCAGCCAGTAGTATCCTGCTCTCAGGATCTTTCTCGTCATAGCATGCCCGCCGGCGTGCCTACCAAATGTGCCTTCATGAGCATACTCCCCTCTTTCTCATCTACGCATCTGAGTAGCACGAGATCATGGTTTCTTTTATACAAAACTCCATCAGGATTGAGATAAAAATTTCTAGACAGTCTCCTCAGAGTCTTCTTATCCTGGGTTGACGCTCCCACAGGATACTCCTTAGTCATAAGGAAGGTCTGGATATCATGGAACCATGGCTTGCCGTCGGCGGCTTCCTCGATCGCAAAGACGAATGCAGGTCTATCAAGACGAGAAAGGACAATTCTTGGAGCTTCATTCTAAAAATTGACTTTATACATCGAAGCCAACGTGGCTAAGGCATCAGCCATCTGATTTTCGGCCCTGGGCACATGATGGAGTTCCACTCGATCAAAGAACGGAAGTAGCCTTCCGGCATAATTCATGTACGTCACCAAATTCGATTGGCGAGTCTCCCATTCCCCTTTAATTTGGTTGATCACGAGTGTCGAGTCACCATATACGTCTAGGTTCTTGATTCTCAAATCAATTGCTTCTTCTAGACCCATAATGCATGCTTCGTACTCCGCTTCATTATTGGTGACCGGAAACGTCAGTCTCGCAGTGAACGGGATATGGGATCCGTGGGGAGTCGTGATGATCACCCCAATGCCACTTCCGTAGGAATTAACCGCCCCGTCAAATATCAATTTCCACTGGGATTTCCTATCGGGCCCCTCGTCGGGCAACGGCTCATCGCAATCCTTCGTTTTGAGAAACATGATATCCTCATCAGGGAATTCAAATTTCATCGGCTGGTAGTCTTTGATCGGCTGTTCGGCAAGGTAATCAGACAATACGCTTCCCTTAATGGCCTTCTGGGAAACGTATTGAATATCATATTCCGTCAACACCATTTGCCATTTGGCAATCCTGCCCGAAAGTGCTTGCTTCTCGAAGACGTACTTGATCGGATCCATCTTCGAAATTAGCATGGTGGTGTGATTGAGCATGTATTGTCGTAAACGTTTGGCAGCCCAGGCTAGTGCACAACACGTCTTCTCCAGCATCGAGTAACGAGATTCACAGTCTGTGAACTTCTTACTCAAATAGTAAATGGCATGCTCCTTTCTGCCCGTCTCGTCGTGCTGACCGAGAACACACCCCATACTATTCTCAAGAACTGTCAAGTACATGATTAGCGGTCGTCCGACCACTGGGGGTATCAAGATCGGAGGTTCCTGCAGATACTGCTTTATCTTGTCGAATGCCTTCTGGCAATCCTCATTCCAGGTAATCGCCTGATCTTTCTTTAGTAGTTTGAACATCGGTTCACACGTGGCCGTGAGCTGAGAAATAAACCTTGCAATGTAGTTTATTCTGCCCAGGAAACCACGAACTTCTTTTTCTGTTTTTGGCACTGGCATTTCTTGTATCGCTTTAATCTTCGCAGGATCAACCTCGATGCCTCTTTCGCTCACGATAAACCCCAGTAGCTTTCCAGATCGTACTCCGAAAGTACACTTGTTAGGATTCAGCCTCAACCTGAACTTCCTAAGCCTCTCAAAAAGCTTCAGCAAATTGACCAGATGCCCTTCCTCCGTTTGGGACTTCGCAATCATGTCATCAACATAGACTTCAATCTCATGATGAATCATATCATGAAACAAAGTTACCATTGCTCGTTGGTAAGTGGCCCCTACGTTCTTCAGACCGAAAGGCATTACCTTATAGCAAAATGTTCCCCAAGGAGTGATAAACGTCGTTTTCTCCATGTCCTTCGGCGCCATCTTGATCTGATTGTAACCGGAGAAGCCATCCATGAACGAAAACACGGAGAACTGAGCTGTATTGTCGACCAACACATCAATATGAGGGAGCGGGAAATCATCTTTAGGGCTCGACCTATTCAAATCCCGATAATCGACGTACATTCGCACCTTACCGTCCTTCTTCGGTACAGGCACTATGTTGGCGACCCACGGAGGGTAAGTAGTGACCGCTAAGAAGCCAACATCAAGCTGTTTCTGCACTTCTTCTTTGATCTTAACGGCCATATCTGGTCGTGTCCTCCTAAGCTTCTGCTTAACGGGAGGACAATCTTCTCGCAACGGCAAGTGGTGGACCACGATGTCAGTATCAAGCCCGGGCATATCTTTGTATGACCAAGCAAAGACGTCACTATACTCTCTTAGCATCTCGACCAATCTCTGCTTGACATCACTCTGCAATGCGGCCCCTATCCTGATGTTCCTGACAAGTTCCTGACGTTCCTGACAATTTCTTCAGAACCCAAATTCACAATCTCGATCTCCTCTTCATGAGGCAGAATAATTTTCTCCTCTTGTTTCAACAAGCGGGCCAACTCTTTAGGAAGGTCTTCGTCTTCATCAATCTCTTCTTCGGCTTGATAGATCGGGCAATCGAAGTCGAAGTGAGCCGTAGAAGGTCCAGAGTCGATGTCATCTGCTATGTGGATCCTGCAATAACAAGGGTTAAGTTTAAAACAAGGATGTGCAGGTTAGCACAAACCCCATTGCCATTTTATTGTTTTTCAAAACAAATATAAAACAGGAATAACAGAGATCACAATATTTGAATACGAAGAAAACGCCTTTGATTTATTAACAAAATGCATGTACATAATCCAACAAGGCCCTGACAATAAAACCACTATGCCCCGGGTAGGACATAGGGTTGTACAATGATTGGAAAAAAAGTAAATCATTACTCTTCGCTTGTCATCTGGATGATATCCTTGACGGACCAATTGTTGAGGCCCTCGCCTGGCTTGCTTGGCTGGATCCAAGAGTCGAGGTCACAGTCTCTATCTCCGTTGTCTTCAGACACTGCATTGATGCTTTCAAATATCACTCCGCCACTGGTAAGCTGGATCGGCCCCTTACCTCGCGACGCGCTGCTAGAAGAAGAAGCTTCAGCTCCAGGAGAATATCCCAACCCAAACTTATCTTGCTTGTTAGGTATCTCCAAAATTCGCCCCCAGCCTGGGGTAGATCTGGCTTTGACAACGGCCCGGGCTTCCTTGAAGGAAGAGAGAGTCATCTCTGGCTTTTCGGTGACTACAGGGGCTACGTCCTTCACTTTAACGGCTTCGAACGCTTGGCATAGAGTCTCATGGATTTCCCCATCCATTTCAACATACTTGAAGGACGAAAAATGGCTCACCATTATGTCTTCCTCGCCACAAACAGTTACGATGCTACCCCCGACAGCATATTTGAGTTTCTGGTGCAACGTGGAGGTCACGGCACCCGCCGAATGGATCCATGGCCGGCCCAAGAGACAGTTGTAGGCAGGCATGATGTCCATAATATAAAAGACCGCGTCGAACGTTTCCGGCCCAACTTGGATCGGCAACGTCACCTCCCCGAAAACATGGCATTTGGTTCCATCGAATGCTTTCACCACCAGATCACTGGGTGTGCAAATCACTCCACGAGTATCCAGCTTCATTAATGCCTTCTTCGGAAGAACATTAAGCGACGAACCCGTGTCCACCAACACGTGTGACATAATCGTGCCCCTACACTCTATCGAGATGTGCAGGGCGCTATTGTGGTTCCTCCCTTTCGGCGTCAGCTCCAGGTCAGTGAAACCTAACCCATTTCCAGCATTTACGGGGGCTACAACCTCTTCTAGCTGATTTACCGATATTTCCTGCGGTACATATGCGGCGTTCAACACCTTCAGCAGCGCGTTGCGGTGTGCTTCAGAACACAGCAACAAGTTCAGGATGGAAATCTTCGAGGGCGTCTGATGGAGATGATCCATAATCTTGTAGTCACTCTTTTTAATCAACCGTATAAACTCCTCGGCGTCTTTAACAAGTAAGTCTTTTTCTACCCCACGAGGGGTCTCTTCAACGACTTTACTTTTACCTTTGTCAGTTGCATCAGCTCTGACCGCTTTATCCGCCAGGACCTCAGGTGGTGCAAACACTCTTCCGCTGCGAGTAATACCACTGATTCCCGCAAGGTTCTCCACATTCGGCCCAAACGATTCTAGCTCCAATTTCTGTCCGTTGCAGTAGACTTCAACCCCATAATGCCATGGGACAGCATTAGTGCTTTCGAACGGTATTGGCCCAGCTTTGGTGATGGTAATCGTGGGCGGCCTGGGCGCAGAAATAGTTATCGTCTGGCGAGGGATGGTGATGGTGGCGACCTCATCATCTTGCTTCAGCACTACCTCTCCCGATCCACTTTCGGCCCTCCGGCTAAACTGTAAAATCCCTTCGGTCATCAGGCTTTGGATTCCTTCTACCAACTATTCACATCCATCAGAACGTGTCGCACAACCCATAAACAGCTCTCCGCAACCTGGAAAGAAACCTCTTTTCATTAACTTAGCTTTAACGAAGCTAAGCGGCGTCTTCAGATCTCTGACGTCAGTCAACAAATCTAAGCTCTCGTCTTCGATAATGGCGTTCACTCCACCTCCCCTATGATTCGGCATAGGATTCTTCGTGACATTTGGCACATTATCCGAGAAGTTGATGATCTTAGGGTCCACCATGTCCTGCATCTTATGCTTGAAGGCTTTGTAGTTCTCTATTGTGTGGCCTGGTGTCCCTGAGTGAAACTCACAAGTCGCGTTCGTGTCGTACCCTGGCAGAGGTGCCCCTATCAAGGAAGCCAGAGTTCTCTTCTGGATCAACTGTAGCTGAAGCAAAGTCTGCAATAGTTGCACGTACGACATGGGCGGTGTCTCGAGGTGACGGCTCGACAGAGGTGCCCGATTATGATATTTTCTGTACCCTTGTTGATTCGGCTGCTGCTGCTGCTGCTGCTGTTGAACTGTCGGGATAGTTATACTGGCCACCTGTGGGTGAGGGCCTTTACCCTTCCTTCGAGCGTTGGTCACAGCGCTCGCTTCTCCTTCCCGTCTTTTGCCACCATAAGGTTTCTTTCCGCCTCCTCCAGCTGAGGATGACTCACCTTGAATTTTCCCGAGCTTGATCCCATTTTCGATGTGCTCACTCGTGATAATAAGATCTGAGAATGTTCCAGACATACCGCTGACCAACTTCTCATAGTAAACCCCTGGGAGGGTAGCTACGAACATCTGCACAAGCTCACGTTCAGCCATCGGCGGCTGAACCCTGGCTGCCAATTCACGCCACCGCTGGGCGTATTCCTTAAACCCTTCGTTGTTCCTTTGCGACAGATTCTGCAGTTGGACTCGGTTCGGGGCCAAGTCATTGTTGTATTGGTAGTGGTGCACGAATGCTTCAGCAAGGTCCTTCCACGTGCGCACACTAGTAGGCTCCAGACTCATGTACCATTCGAGGGATGGCCCGGAAAGACTGTCTTGAAAGAAGTGCATCAGCAACTTCTCGTCCTCAGAATGAGCAGACATTTTCCTGTAGTATGATCTCAGGTGGACGCGAGGGCAAGTGGTGCCCTTATACTTTTCAAAGTCAGGTACCTTGAACTTGGGAGGCACCTTGAAATCAGCAATCAATCCCAACTTGGACATATCAATGCCCAGGGTGTTCTGATTCTCGATATTTCTCATCTTATCCTCGAGTGCTTTGAACCTTAGACGTGCTTCAGCATTCAGCTCCCCTTCAGCAACTCTCTGAGAGAACACATCATCCTGACGATCCTCTAGCCATGGCTGAGGCCCAAACAGATTCCCAACACCTGCATTGCCGTTGCCTAGCCCAACATTGACATTAGCTTCCAGACTCCCATTACCGACGCCCGTCGTATTGCCATTGAGTCCCATATTAGCCATCACGTTGCCATTGGCACTTCCATTCCCCCCGGTCACGGGTGTTGCACCCTAAAATTTGCTCAACCTACTTCACTTAGTTTATGTTTCAATTGCATTAGCATTTGCATAAGGAGTCATGTACATAGTCTAATCATTTGCATAGCATAGCATAGCAAGTAATTCAACAAGGGACCAAGTACTATTCTCATCTCTATGAGCCTATCAAGAGGTTATTGTTCAAATTCAGGCCTATCCCAGTCATCAGAAAGAAATTGAAATCTGAGAAGTTAGTGGATCATGCAGTGGATCTATCTCCTATCTTGAAGGCATTTGAAGATCATCAAAGAAGTTGTGAGCTGTGAATTGAGAGCATGGAGGGTATATAGACATCATGGAGGACCTATAAGGTCATTTTGAAAGTGAGACAAGTCATGGATGTGATCACAAGAGTTGCAGTGGAAGACAGTCAACTAGGGTTTCATCTGGGTCAACCCTAGGTCAACCCTAGGTCAAATGAGTGATTGAAAGGCATCAAGGTCTATTTGAGGGATGTGGGGTTCATCATTTGACATGTAGATATGGACGTGGTGTTGTGCCAAGGAGAAATCAAGAGAAATCAAGAAGAAGAGGAGTTTCTAAATTAGGGTTTCTGTGTAAAATCCCCTGATTTAGGTCAAACTTCCAAGCAAGATAATTCAAAATGCAAGCTTCAAATGGATCCTTGGCCAACATGAAACTTGTAGAGGATCTCAAGACCTTTAATTTGAGTGGTGGAAGACATCAAGGAGAATTGTAGAACTCAAGTTATGGTCCTTGCAAGTTATAGGTCATCTGAGGCATCTGAAATTTTGTCTGTGAAAGTTACTTGTCTTCCAAGCAACTTTTACCCCTCAAGGAGCTTTCAAATGTATTTATGGTAAACATGAGAGTTGTTCCTAATTGTCTTAGATTTCTATAAAGGTATGGTATGCCTTCATCTGATTTGTGGAACTCTACTTATGACCTTGGCAAGCAAAGGGTATTTTGGTCATTTGAGAATTACAGGTCATTTCAAGCCTATGCCTAAAACTCATACAAGGAAGCTTCAAATGAAAAACTTCAAAACATAAAACTTGCTCCAAATGACATTTTGAGTCTATAAAAGTGATCATGAAAGTTTAGAAATGCTCATAGCTCAAGGTTCCAAAGTTGGTCAATTAAAAGGTGAATTTAATGAATAAAAGTGACCTAAAAATGAGATTTTTCATAACATGGCCAAATGGGATGAAATTATAGGTCATTTTGATTGGAAAGAGTGTTTTAAGACCATTGGCTATAGTGGATTTTTGAGTTTAGGTCAAGATTTGAGAGATATCATGGCTTGCTTATGTATGAAGTTACACATGCCAAAACACAAGGGATTTGTGCACAAGAGGTTTCTAGCAAGTTCTAGATGTTTCCATGGGCATCTATATAAACCCTAGAGCTGATCCATGAAGGGGTTGCACTTCATTTTGATCCAAAACACCAAGTTTCACTCCATTTTGCATTCTTGCAAATTCATTCCAATCTCCTCAATTCTTCATCAATCATTCAATTTCATGATCCAAATCCACTCAAGAATCATCCCTGAGTACATTGCAAGCAAGATTTGAAGAAGAGATCACAAGAATCGTGCTATACAAGTTCATCCTCCAAATTGCAAAAAGAATTGGTTATGGCAATCCAAAGCATTTGAGCAAGAATTTCTGCATACAGAACCAAGAACCAAGTCCATTGATCAAGTCCAAAGCATTGCAAGCTGTGAATCCAAGGATTTCTCCATCTGTTTTCAAGATTACACCAGGTTAGTAATCTCTTCGAATTGGCTAGAAATAGATAGCATGATAGAGAATCATTAGGTTAGAACTGTTAGGAATAAGGAGATGATTAATTTTAGTGAGTTTGAGAGCATTTCATGGAGTTTACCATTGGAGCACAAATTCTATTGAGGATTATAACATGAGGATTAAGCTGTTAAAATCTTAGGTGATTATTGATTATTGATCAGTGCAAGGTCAGGAAGAGATTAGTACACTTAGATTATGGACTGATGATGATGAAATTTCTGAGTAGTTCTGAATTGGAGATCGTGTTTCATGATTCATGTGATATGAATTGATGCTGATGATATGAGCGAATTCAGGGAGAAAATTAGAGTGATTTTGCTTTTTACACTTTTGAATTTGATGAAGAATCAAGCCTGTACGAATTGATGGAATATGGTGCATGAAGTTCGATTTCATGGCTTCCATGGTGAAACCCTAGGCTAGAGGAAGACAAAGCTCCACAAGCGTTGGATGAGCAAGACCATGTTGACTGGAATGATGATCGCACGGCCACGATTCAAAGCTGAGTTTGGAGGGAAGCTGGGTGCCTTAAGCGCACCGTTTCACTTAAAACCCTCTGGTGGGCTTAAGAAACTATTGCTATCCACACCACCATTCGCCAGGCCCATTCATGTTTAACTGATTTTATTACTTTTTACACCGTTTTTGTGTTTTTTGTCTTTGGTATTTTTCTGACTTAGCTGGGCCCAGACGCGCCTTGCTACGCGCACCCCAAGTCTAGCCCCATCATCCATTTTCCAACTGAAATAATTACTAACTGCACCCCTAACCAATTTCAATTCATTTTAATTTCATTCATTTTTCTTAATTGTTTGAAAAATCATAACAAATTGAAAATTCCATATTTTTGAGTGGTTGTTTTTGCATCTTTTTCTTATTTTTGTTAAGAAAATTGTCATGTAATAAAATTAGCATTTTATTTTATTTTTGCATTTTTAGTATATTTTTATTTTAAATAGGTTTAAATGATGTTTAGTTTAATACTTGATCTTGTTGATTTTAGTTTAGCTAGATCCTTTTATATTTTGGACCCATTATTTTTAGAGTACTTCACTTAGGACTTTAATTTTCATATGAGATTTAATTCATGATTTTAGGATTAAATTTTAGATGGTTTGTTTAGGTGTGATTAGGAGAATCAAAATTAGGGTTTAGATATAACATAGGTGTAATAAATCATTTCTTTTAGGAGTTGTAGTTTGAATTTTGGGGTATGGGACTATAGGGGTATTATGGGTAAATAATAGATCCCTTAGAAAATATTAGACTTCCCCTATTCTACTATTACTACTAGTATATTTCCTGTTATTGATTGACTGTGTGGTGTGCCCTCTCTAGGGTTATTATTTGACTGTGTGGGGTATTGGGCTTGCTTGGGGTTTGGGTTTGAGCTGAAGACTGTGCTGATGAAGCCCATTGAAGATTAAGAGAATGAAGACCAATTTCCAGAGTTGATAAGGAGTATCTCTTGCTGGCAGCTGTTGAAGGTGTAGGATCTAGGAGTTAGGCAGAGCCCTAGAATAGCAACTTGATTCACAAACATGGAAGGTCTTGTTTGCCTCCATTCTTTCTCTATGATTCAAAGTCTCTTTTAAATATCCACCTCCTTCCTTTGGAAGGATTAGTGAATGTATTTAAAAGATAGAACTTTTGAGGGAAAACTGTCAGTATCATGTTAACAGTCAGTGAGCCACCCTTGGTAGGCAATTGACTATTTAACATCCATTTCATCTTGTTGACTGATATTCATCTTGTTTGCTGTTTATTTCTGCTGTTTATAATTTTTGATGTATTGTTTGAATTTCCCTGACTGTATTGTTTGCCATTAACCTGTTAGGTTGAAAGCGAATTTTGTTCGCTTTTGCCTGTTGTTTTCTAGGTTCGAGGTTGAGTGAGACTCCCTTGCCTCGCTTGTATTGCTGCATCCATGCATTTTACTGCGTTATTGTATATATGCTATTGTTTCTGTTTCCGTTTATCCCTTAGGATCTCTGTTTCTCTCTGCGCAAGAGAGGAGCATGATAGACATTAGGTCTTAACCCATGCATGATAACATTAGGTTAGTTTGATTCCCTTTGCAACCATAGGTTAGAGTTCTGTCTCTTCTTTCTCAAAACAAACAGAAAAACACAATAAGATTTCAAAAACAATAAAAGACACTTCTTCCGTAAAAGAATGTGAACTCATCAAAACGTCATTTTTGTCCGCTTGGACTGTTAAGCAGAAAAACCCTTTTCAGAAGGAATAAAAACAATCAAAACAGACTTGTGTCGTACGTTGCCCGAACTACGTTTGCTCTGATCTTTCATGCTGTATGAAAGTACGTAGGCATAGGATGCAATATCCTAGCGAGCAACCTTCCCCTCCTTTCCCGTAGGTAGGCGAACTACGTTGACTCTGATTTCTCGTTCTAGACGGGAATACGTAGGCATAAAGTGCGATACTTTGCCGAGTCATTTTATTTTCTTTTTAACCCTAGACCTGTAGAATAGATAGAATAACAATCCGTACCAGAAAACAAGCGTGGATCCCGTCGAGTACGACGGACGTGAGGGGTGCTAATACCTTCCCCTTGCGTAACCGACTCCAGAATCCAGGATTTGGTTGCGATGACCATTCCTTTCCCGTCTTTGCGGTAGGTTTACTTCGAGCGTTTCCTTTCCCTCCTTTGGAATAAATAACGCACAGTGGCGACTCTTCTGTTCAGCCGGCGCCGATTTTCGTAGTAGCGACAGCTGGCGACTCTGCTGGGGATCCAACGTCCCCTGGCTGCTAAGGACTGCGATAGTTCCTTATGCATTTGGGATCCAACGTCCCTTAAGCGAGTCAATCCTAACGCTTGTTTTCCCGTCGAGGATTTTGTATGGATTTACTTTTTCTGTCATTTACTTTCAGCATTATATTATTATTATTATTGTTGTATTGGGGTTGTGACGGGTGTTCTATGATTGAGAGATAAGCCGGACCTGGGCTTGAGTGCACCTAGAATTAGAGTAGAAAGTAGTGGGCGCGTTCCGGCTTTGCTTGCATTAGTGTCCCACAAAATCTACACTCGGACGAGGTTCTTCTGGTTGGCTTCCTTTTCTACCCTTTGGGTCGAAGGGGTTGTTGGTTAGCTGAATTGTCGACTCCGGGAACCGATCATTTGGAAGTTGGCTAAGTGAGGCCTCTTCAGGATTTGATGATGCCACTCCTTCTGGGAATCGTATCATCGACCCTGAAAGTCTGTGACGCCGACGACCGCATAGGATGCCGTACCATTGTCAGTTACTAGGACACCTACCTGTGAGAGGGTTTGGGATTATGCAGGTAACTAGACCTTCAGATACCAGTTTGTTTCTTGATCTGAGATTCTGGGTATTTATGGACAGTTGAGAGGTCTATCAGAGACCAGCTGAAGTTGTGATAGGAGGTCTATCGGAGACCAATCAGAGTTATGTTATGGGGTCTATCAGAGACCAGTGTTGGAGCTTTGTATTGGGTCTGTCCAAGACCAGGGTTTGAGGAATTCCGGAGGATCTATCTGAGACTTTTGATATGGTTCAGGCTTCTCAGCCATGGCATTTGGTCCCTGTTGCATCTATTTGCATTGCATTGCTCGCATAACCATTATCATATGCATTTCATTAACGTGTGTCTGTGCTGCAGGTGCATTTGCATATTCCCTGATTCTAGTGCCCGGACTTCTGCTTATCGATCATGGCTGGTTTGAGAAAGACAGTTGCGTACAAGTTACCTACACCTGACATTACTCCCCTACTTGGTCTGATGTCCCTTGCTGATGAGGAGGTTAGGAGAAGTTTCAGAATGAGTTATGGAAGATTGTTGAGACTGGTCTGCAAGCCAACTGCTGTTGAGATGAATGGGTTGTACACCTTGATGCAATTCTATGACCCTGCATTGAGATGTTTCACATTCGCTGACTTTATTTTGGGGCCTACCATTGAAGAGTATGTAGAGTTTACTGAGCTGCCAGTACAGAATAAGGTTCCCTTCATCCATCGTGACGCTAAGCCCCAGCTGGAGGACTTAGCAAAGGCCTTGCACATGAGCGCTTCTGAACTATTAGTGACTTCTTGGCTTGGGGTTCCAGGTTTCTCCCTTGATTTTCTGGTTGGCAAAGCTCAGGAATACGCCAAGAGCGGGTGCTGGATAGTCTTTAATGCTATCTTGGCTCTATGCATCTACGAAATAGTGTTGTTTCCCAATTTACCCAATTTCGTGGACTTGGACGCCTTTCATCTGTTTGCTGCTGGCAACCCGGTACCCACTTTGATTGGAGATCTCTATCATTCATTGCACTACAAAAATGAAAATAGAAGAGGAAAGACTGTTTACTGTTGTGCGCCGCTGTTGAATATGTGGTTTAAGAGCCATCTCCCCCTGAAGGGGCCTTTTGTAGATAGTACGACTACAGCTGACTGGCCAGAGCGCCTGATGAGACTATCTTCTGAAGACATTGAGTGGTTTGACCGAGACTTGCTGGGGTCTGAGCTTATTTTCAGTTGTTCGGAGTATCCTAATGTTCCGTTGATAGGAAGAAAAGGGTGCATCAATTACAACCCATCTCTGTTTGTTCGCCAGTTTGGATACGCGTTGAAGAACCCACCTCAGGAGGAAGAAGTACAGGAATCTCTGTACTTCACCGGTGATTTGAATGGAGAGTTACTAGCCAAGCTTCAGCATGCCTGGATGCGTATCAACAGAAGAGGGAAACCACTGTTGGGGAAGAATGATTGTCAGGCTTATGCACCCTACAAAGTTTGGATCCAAGAGAGGGCAAGACAGTTACTGATGCCATTTCCAGCTGCACCGGTCCCTGTTCATATTCCGATGGAAGAACCAACCACTGTTACTATGGAGGTCTACGAGCAAGTTGTAAAAGAAAAAGAAGCCTTGAGGAAGATCAATGAAGAGTTAGAAAAGGAACTGGCTCAGATGCGTAGTGAGAAGAACAAGGTTGTGCATTCTTTCCAACAGCAGATCGAGTTAGTAAACAGGCTAGGGGCTGAGCTGACTGAAGAGAAAAAGAAGCGTGAACGCCTAGGGAAAGAGTTCAGAAGCTCTCATGACATGTTGGAAGCCAAAAAGAAAGCACTCGATGCCGCTCACCGAGAAATCTCTTCCTGTAACAAGACGTGGAATGCTACGCTAACCAACAACAAAAAGAGGGAAGATAAATTGAAGCAGCAAATTTCTGAACTCGAAGAACAGTTGAAGGCTAGCATTAAGAAGTATGAAGAGGAGGTAATGGCCAGATATAGTCTCCAGAACGCATTGAACAAGGCCATCGAAGGCAAGAAAGAAGCCGTGTCTCAGAAGCGGAAGCTAGAGGATCGCTTCGGAGAAGGGGCATGGGAGGAATCCGCTGGTGATTTGCGACGTGTTCTCAAGCGAAGAGATCTACTCGTTGAGGGTCTGCTTACCCGACCAAGTCATCCCGAGACTAAGAAGTTACTAGAGGAGTACCAGGCATATGGGAGTACTTGACCATTTCATGTATTAAAGTGTATGATTTATTTGCATAGTGCTGACCATCACCAGGATTGTTGGTTGAGGTCATGCCTTCTTATTGTACGCTCATTGATATTGTATTCTCGGTTCAATGGATTTCTTTGCAATATATGAGGTGTTTTCTATGATTCGGCTCCGAACATCGTATTGCTGTCACTGTCACCGCACTGGCACATTCGCACTAGAATCGGGGAATGACGCGCCCTAATGCACAGACACATATTGCATTGCATTCACATTCATATTGCATTACAGGTGATTATTGAACGGTATCTCATTTCCTGCACTGTACCAGGTCTTTTCAGGATTGAAAGTCAGCGCCCGCACCGATACTCCACTCGTACCAACTGCCGAAGAATTATGGATCAGATGCAGAATGAAATGCAGGACATGCGTGAGAAGCTGGCGCTCTTCATGCAGACAATGGAGACCATTGCGAAAGGACAGGAGAATTTGTAAGCTTTGGTGCAGCCTCTGTTGGTAAGAAATGCTGGGCACGGAAATGAGGATCATCAGTCTGTGCGAGTCGACACTATTCACGGGGATGGTACTCCCACACCAGTGGCTCCACCCGTAGTAAACATGCCTGCTGCCAATGTGAACAACGGCGCCGCCACCGGGAACGGTAACGTTAGAATCGGTAACGAGACTGTCGTCAACAACGTTGGGTTCGGAGATGTCAACCTGGGTGATAATATGGGAGGTAATGGCTTCGGCAATAATTGATTCGGCTTCAATGACCAGGGGTTTGATCATGCTGGGAAGTCCTATGCTCAGGGCTTCGGGCAGGACGGATTTGGTATGACTAATCAGGGTTATGGCGGATTCGGAAATGGAAATGGCACTGGGTTAATGGCTTTTGGACCTGCAGGAGTCGCTCCGGGATATGGTAACAGGGGGCGAGGCCCTGTGATGAATCAGACTAGAGTTGGCCGTAACAACGGGTACGATGGATACGGAACTGGGAATGGTAATTGGCAAGAAGACCAGAAAGAGGATGCTTTCTCCGGTGGAGGTTTCGAAGGTCCTATGGATGACTCTCAGAGAATCAGGATGCTCGAGGAGCAGATGAAGGGGGTCGTAAATCAAAGTGATGTTGGCTTAGATATGACTACAATGGGTCTGGTGCCTGGCCTGAGGGTACCAATAAAATTCAAAGCTCCCACATTCGACAAATATAAGGGGGATACTTGTCCAAAAGTGCACGTGCGGTCATACTACATAAAGATGTCGGTGTATTCAAACGATGAGAGGATGCTAATGCATTTCTTTCAAGATAGCTTGTCTGGTCCTTCCCTCGAATGGTATATGGGATTGGAACCAACTCAGATAAAGACATGGAAGCAGCTGGCTGAAGCATTTGTGGCTCACTATAAGTACAACAGTGACTTGGCACCCAACCGGGTCCAATTGCAGGGGTTGTCCCAGAAGAAGGGCGAGAGCTTCAAAGAGTATGTGCAGAGATGGCGCGACATGGCTGCCCGAGTTCATCCCCCTTTGGAGGACAAAGAAATGAATGATATGTTCATAGGAACATTCACTGGCATGTTTTATGACAAGTTGTTTCATACTTCTTTGGGCAGTTTCTCAGACTTAATCCTGATGGGAGAGAAGATTGAAAGCAACATTAAATAAGGAAGATTCCAAGCTGAGGAATCTACTGCAGCTGGCAGTAGCAGAAGGGCTTTCGGTGGGCGCCGTCAAGGTGATGCAAGCGCAGTGTTTGGGGGCTGAGGCCGAGGTCGGGGCAGAGGTCGAAACCAGTACAATCAGCCGCAGCAGGTGGCAAGTGTTACTATTCCGTTTCAGCAACAACCAATACAACAACAACAACAGCAACAACAGCCACAACAGGGGGCATATCCTGCCCAGCGCAGAACCCAGGGGGGCAGACCAAGGAGGGTGTTTGAAAAGCCTCCTTCAACGTATGCAGAATTGCTACAGACATTACTGGGTTTGAACTTGGTGGAAAAGAGAACTCTGGCGCCAATAACAGGCACTCCTCCGTACGGTTACGATGCAAGCAAGCACTGTGAATTCCACGCCGGGGCTCCTGGCCACGATGTAGAGGGTTGCCACGCGTTCAAGCATATGGTGCAGGATCTATTGGATAGTAAGGCTATCAATTTTGGACAGGCGGGTCCGAACATAGTGCAAAAGCCCATGCCCAACCATGGGGCAAATGCCATTTTAACTGAGGAGGGTTTGAACTTGATTATGAATGTTGACGACCTAAAGACACCGTTGTGTGAGATAAAGAGAAGGTTATTGCAAGGAGGTGTGTATCCAGGTTGCGACGAGTATTGTTTAGAGTGTTGGACCCAAGCTGGGGGGTGTGCTGACTTAAAGGAGGGTATTTAGGCTTTAATAGATGGAGGCACATTGCAATTCGACAGAACGGCAGTTGAGGAACCTGCAGAGGTATTAGCAGACAAGCAAAGTGATGTAGCTACTGTGACGATTCCCCGAAAAACGATAACTATAACGGCACCGGCCAAGCGACCGCCGATCACTATCACCAAGGCAGGACCAATCCCTTATGAGAGCACTAAGGCAGTCCCTTGGACCTACGGGTTGGAGGTATATTGTGATGGGGTGAAAATTGATGTCAATAAACAGCCAGTTGAGGTTGTAGACAACGTCGTCGGTACCGGAGGGATGACAAGAAGTGGGAGAATCTTTATATCGCCTGAGGTAGAGGCTGAACGACTGGCGAAAGGGAAAGGAAAGATGAATGAGACTGTCCCTGTGCAGAGGAACGACAAAGAAACGTCATCGAAGGATGTGGAAGAGTTCATGCGCCTTATTCGTAAGAGCGATTATAAGATTGTTGAGCACCTTCAACAGACGCCGTCAAAGATATCCATACTATCGTTGCTTTTGTGTTCTGAAGCTCACAGAAATGCATTGCTGAAGGTTCTGGATACGTCCTTCGTACCCCAAGATGTTTCCGTGAATCAGCTGCAGGGGGTGTTGGCGCATGTGAACGCAGGCCATAGCTTGGGATTTACAGACTTCGATTTGACCCCGAAGGGGAGAGAGCATAACATGGCATTACACGTCTCTGTTGAGTGTAGAGGAGCATTCATGTCTCACGTGCTGGTCGATACCGAATCTTCCTTAAATGTGCTGCCTAAGAAAGCGATGATGAAACTGGATGTCAGAGGAATCATGTGTACGCCTAGTGACTTGGTGGTTAGGGCATTTGATGGTACGCGAAGAACAGTCTTTGGATCCATAACATTACCTCTACAGGTGGGGCCGGAGGTTTTCGCGACTGAGTTTTATATTATGGACATCCAGCCAGCGTACAGCTGCCTTCTCGGACGACCCTGGATCCATGGTGCTGGGGAAGTCACATCTACCTTGCACCAAAAGTTGAAATACATGGTAGGGGACAGTGTGGTCACAGTATGTGGAGAAGAAGATATATTGGTTAGCCATCTGTCATCATTCAAGTATGTGGAAGTCGACGGCGAGATTCATGAAACACCCTGTCAAGCCTTTGAAGGGTTGCGCATCAAAGACAAAGGTCCCGGGCCGAGTAAAGCGTCAGAGGTAGCCGTCTCGTCATATAAGGAAGCTCAAGCTCTAGTGGAGACTGGTGAGACAAAAGGCTGGGGCAAGGTGCTGGATATTCCCGTGAAGATGGACCGATTTGGGCTGGGATATCAACCGTCGTCATCAACACCTGCTGTGGGGGCACCCCGTTTCAGAGGACCGATAACCATCACCGCTAGTGGAGTGTGTCACGAGGCCATCAACGCTGTTTCAGATTCCGAAGAAGGAGACAGCGACTGCGATATGGACGCCTGGATTCAGCCGAGCGTGCCAGGACAAGGATTATGCAATTGGTCTATTCAGGAGATTGTTCCTGTGACTCTCAAACAGTAATACTTTGTTTTCTTAATTGTTGAACAATCTGGTGTCTTACCCGGGGCATCATGATTTTGCTTAGGGCTGTGCTGTTATGTACATTGCGTTGTTTAATCATTAAATAAAAGGCGTTTTTCATGTACAAATATTGCGATCTCTGTTTTTCCTGTTTTGTGTTTTACAATAAAATGGCAACGTGGTTATTCGCTTTATACGCATTTTGAAGCAT
This sequence comes from Lathyrus sativus, assembly GCA_963859935.3. Taxonomy (NCBI): domain Eukaryota; kingdom Viridiplantae; phylum Streptophyta; class Magnoliopsida; order Fabales; family Fabaceae; genus Lathyrus; species Lathyrus sativus. Next base: position 290,104,920 of record OZ012737.1, read on the forward strand.
TTAACCATTCCTTTTGCAGGATAACATTTTCAGATGACATCATTGAACCGCCTATGACTCGTCTCGACTTTGAGCACCCGGTATTTCAGGCCGAAGAAGAGATTGTCGAAGATGGTGACGTGCCCGAAGAATTGTCTTGGTTGGTGAAGCAAGAAGAACGTGTCATTCTGCCTCACGAGGAGGTCATCGAAATTATTAACCTGGGGTCGGAAGGGGTTGAAAAGAACATCCGTATAGGAGCTGCGCTGCAGAGCGATGTCAAGCGAAGACTGGTTGAAATGCTCAGAGAGTATAGTGATGTGTTCGCTTGGTCGTATGAAGACATGCCTGGGCTTGATACAGATATGGTTGTGCACCGCATGCCGTTAAAAGAAGAATGCCCGCCGGTCAAGCAGAAGCTTCGCAGAACTAGACCTGATATGGCAGTGAAGATTAAGGAGGAGGTTCAAAAGCAGTGGGATGCTGGTTTCCTAGCTGTGACAAAATATCCCTCATGGGTCGCTAATATTGTACCAGTGCCAAAGAAAGACGGTAAAGTGAGAATGTGCGTAGATTACCGTGATTTGAACAAAGCGAGCCCGAAAGATGATTTTCCGCTTCCTCACATCGATGTGCTGGTTGACAACACTGCTCAATTCTCCGTATTCTCCTTCATGGATGGCTTCTCGGGCTATAATCAGATTAAAATGGCACCAGAAGACATGGAGAAGACTACTTTCATAACGCCTTAGGGAACATTTTGTTACAAAGTGATGCCCTTCGGATTGAAGAATACTGGGGCAACATATCAGCGTGCAATGACGACTCTTTTCTATGATATGATGCATAAAGAGATCGAAGTTTATGTTGATGATATGATTGCCAAATCCCAGACGGAGGAAGAACATTTGGTGAATCTGCTGAAGTTATTCAAAAGGCTTAGGAAGTTCAGGCTGAGACTGAACCCTAACAAGTGCACCTTCGGGGTGAGATCGGGTAAACTGCTGGGGTTTATCGTGAGCGAAAAAGGAATAGAGGTTGATCCTGCAAAGATCAAAGCAATAAAAGAGATGCCGACGCCTAGAACAGAAAAAGAGGTGTGCGGGTTTTTAGGGAGGTTGAACTACATCGCTCGGGTCATATCTCACCTAACGGCCACGTATGAGCCGTTATTCAAGTTGTTGAAAAAAGACCAAGCTGTAACGTAGAATGAAAATTGTCAAAAGGCGTTCGATAAAATAAAGCAGTATTTGCAGGAGCCTCCTATTTTGATACCCCCAGTGGCAGGGAGACCCTTGATTATGTATTTGACAGTTCTTGCGGGAAGTATGGGTTGTGTTCTCGGTCAACACGATGAGACAGGAAGGAAAGAGCATGCAATATACTACTTGAGTAAGAAGTTTACTGAATGTGAATCTCGATATTCAATGCTCGAAAAAACTTGTTGCGCGCTGGCCTGGGCCGCCAAGCGTTTGAGGCAATACATGTTGAATCATACAACCATGCTCATCTCGAAGATGGATCCTATCAAATATGTATTCGAAAAGTAGGCATTATCGGGGAGAATTGCCCGTTGGCAGATGGTTTTGACCGAATATGACATTCAGTATGTCTCGCAGAAGGCTATAAAGGGGAGTGTACTGTCTGAGTATTTGGCAGAGCAGCCTATTGAGGATTACCAATCGATGAGGTTTGATTTTCCTGACGAGGATATCATGTACCTAAAGATGAAAGATTGTGAAGAGCCGTTGCCAGACGAAGGACCAGAGTTGGGTTCCAAGTGGTAGTTAATATTTGACGGAGCTGTAAACGCCTACGGTAGCGGAATAGGGGCAATCATCATTACTCCACACGGGTCGCACATCCCGTTTACAGCCCGATTGACCTTTCCGGTTACCAATAATGAAGCCGAATACGAAGCTTGTATCATGGGGCTTGAAGAAGCCATTGATTTGCGAATCAAAAATCTGGACGTATACGGAGACTCAGCTCTGGTGGTGAATCAAATAAAAGGCGAATGGGAGACACGTCAGCCCAATTTGATACCGTACATGAATTACGCAAGGAGATTGTTGCCTTTCTTTGACAAGGTTGAATTGCATCATGTACCGCGAGCAGAGAATCAGATGGCTGACGCCCTGGCTACATTGTCTTCCATGTACAAAGTCAACTTCTGGAATGAGGCTCCCAGAATTGTTATCTCTCGGCTTGACAGACCTGCCTTCGTGTTTGCCATTGACGAAGCATCTGTTTACTGGTCCAAGCGGACAAAAATGACGTTTTGATGAGTTCACATTCTTTTACGGAAGAAGTGTCTTTTATTGTGTTTGAAATCTTATTGCGTTTTTCTGTTTGTTTTGAGAAAGAAGAGGCAGGACTCTAACCTATGGTTGCGAAGGGAATCAAACTAACCTAATGTTATCATGCATGGGTTAAGACCTAATGTCTATCATGTTACTCTCTTGCAAAGAGAGAAACAGAGATCTTAAGGGATAAACGGAAACAGAAACAATAGCATATATACAATAAAGCAGTAAAATGCATGGATGCAGCAATACAAGCGAGGCAAGGGAGTCCCACTCAACCTCGAACCTAGAAAACAACAGGCAAAAGCGAACAAAATTCGCTTTCAACCTAACAGGTTAATGGCAAACAATACAGTCAGGGAAATTCAAACAATACATCAAAAATTATTAACAGCAGAAATAAACAGCAAACAACATTCTTCATCAACATCTGTCTTCAAGTCATCTTCAAACATATACAAGCTTCAAGCAAGCATCAGTCTTCATCTTCAAGCCTTCAAGCAAGGTCTTTGTCTTCAATCCTTCAATGGCTTTTCTTCAAGTCTCACTCTCCAAGATGAGAAACAGTCAAAAGAATGAACTGGGGTGTTAAGCAATTAGTTGACCACCAAAGGTGGCAAACAGACTGCTAACAACACATAGAATGTTTCTCTCCAGAGTTCTATCTCTTAGACACTATCACCAAGCCTTCCAAAGGAAGGGGGTGAGTGTCTTAGAGAGACTCTGCATCATAGAGAGGGATGGAGGCAGCCAAGACCTTCCATGTTTGTGAATCAAGTTTTCTACTCTAGAGCTCTGCCTAACTCCTAGATCCTATAACCTTCAACAGCTGCTAGCAAGAATTTCTTCATCAACTCTGGGGATTTGGTCTTCATTCTCTTAATCTTCAATGGGCTTCATCAGCAAAGTCTTCAGCTCAAACCCAAACCCCAAGCAGGCCCAATACCCCACACAGTCAAACAATAACCCTAGAGAGGGCACACCACACAATCAAGCAGATACAGGAATATACTAGTAGTAATAGTAGAATAGGGGAAGTCTAATATTTTCTAAGGGATCTATTATTTACCCATAATACCCCTATAGTCCCATACCCCAAAATTCAAACTACAATTCCTAAAAGAAATGATTTATTACACCTATGCTATCTCTAAACCCTAGTTTTGATTCTCCTAATCACACCTAAACAAACCATCTAAAATTTAATCCTAAAATCATGAATTAAATCTCATATGAAAATTAAAGTCCTAAGTGAAGTACTCTAAAAAGAATGGGTCCAAAATATAAAAGGATTTAGCTAAACTAAAATCAACAAGTTCAAGTATTAAACTAAACATCATTTAAAACCTATTTAAAAGGAAAATATACTAAAAATGCAAAAATAAAATAAAATGCTAATTTTATTATATGACAATTTTCTTAACAGAAATATAAAAAGGATGCAAAAACAACCACTTAAAAATATGGGATTTTCAATTTGTTATGATTTTTCAAACAATTAACAAAAATAAAAGAAATTAAAATGAAAATAAAAGAGTTAGGGGTGCAATTAGTAATGATTTCAGTTAAAAAAAAGGATGATGGGCCCAGACTGGGGGTGCGCATAGCAAGGCGCGTCTGGGCCCAGCTAATCAGAAAACACAAAAGAAAATAAAAAAAACAAAAACGGTGCAAATAGTAACTATGTTAGTTCATATCACGTTGGGCCTTGAAAGTGGTGGTGTGGCTAGCAGTTACACTTAAGCCCAGTCTGAAGACATAAGTGAAACGGTGCGTTTCACGCTTCACTCTTCCCTCTCTTTCTCAACTTCAAATCCTGGCCATTGGATGCGTTTTCAGTCAACCCAGAAGACTTCATCCAACGCTCATCATGTTTCTTCTCCAATGAGAAGCTAGGGTTTCCACCATTAATGCCATGAGCAAGCTTGCACGAACCAGGTTTCAACATCCTCATACACCTTTGTTTCTCCATGAAATTCAGATCCGTAAAAAGCAAAATTGCTCTAATTCTCATGATGAACAATAATACATCATTAATTCTCACTAACACTCTCTAGAAAGCCAAACCCGATAGCTCTACATCCATGGATGCTCAAACTTCCAACTTCTCCTTTCTCCAATTTCTTGGCATCAACACAACCACCAAACATCACTGATCATTCTAAACTAATCCACATGAATTAACACTCTATATCCTCTTAGTTCTAGGTCAAAACAGTTTTGGTGTTCATGTAACAAACTCCATGAAATGCTCTTAAACTCACCAGAATTATTCATCTACCTATTCCTAACAATTCTAACCTAAAGATTCTCTATCATGCTATCTATTTCTAGCCAATTCGATAGAAAAACTAACCTGGTGTAATCTTGAAAACAGATGGAGAAATCCTTGGATTCACAGCTAGCAAGGCTTAGGACTTGATCAATGGACTTGGATCTTGGTTCTGTATGCACTTGTTCTTGCTTAAACACCTTGGATTGCCATAAACACTTATTTTTGCAATTTGGATGATACACTTGGTAGCACACGAATTCTGCTTCAATTCAACCAGATCTTGATGGAAACTTGCTCTATGATGAATGTAGATGATGATAGAATCAAGAATTTTGGAGAATGATGAAGATTTGATAGAGTTTGGAATGAATTTGCAAAATTGAGGAATGAGATGCAACTATGAGTTTCAACCAAAATGAATCACCAAACCATGATTGGATCCACTCTACTCAATATATAGATACTCATGGAACCATCTAGAACTTGTTAGAAACTTCTTGTGTACAAATCCCTTGTGGTTTGGCATGTGTAACTTCATACATAAGCAACCAATGATAACTTCCAAATTATGAACTAAACTCAAAAATCTAATATTGCCAATCATCTCAAAACATTCTTTCCAATCAAAATGACCTATAATTTCATCCCATTTGGACATGGTATGAAAAATCTCATTTTTAGGTCACTTTTATTCATTAAATCCACCTTTTAATTGACCAAATTTGGAACCTTGAGCTATGAGCATTTACAAACTTTTATGATCACTTTTCTAGACTCAAAATGTCATTTGGAGCAAGTTTTATGTTGTGAAGTTTTTCATTTGAAGCTTCCTTGTATGAGTTTTGCGCATAGGCTTGAAATGACCTGTAATTCTCAAATGACCAAAATACCCTTTGCTTGCCAACGTCATAAGTAGAGTTCCACCAATCCGATGAAGGCATACCATACCTTTCTAGAAAGCTAAGACAATGAGGAACAACTCTCATGTTGACCAGAAATCCATTTGAAATTTCCTTGAGGGGTAAAGGTTGCTTAGAAGACAAGTAACTTTCACAGACAAAATTTCAGAGGCCTCAGATGACCTGTAACTTGCAAGGACCATAACTTGAGTTCTATAAATCTCCTTGATGTCTTCCACCACTAAAATTAAAGGTCTTGAGATCCTCTACAAGTTTCATGTTGGCCAAGGATCCATTTGAAGCTTGCATTTTGAATTATCTTGCTTGGAAGTTTGACCTAAATCAGGGGATTTTACACAGAAACCCTAATTTAGAAACTCCTCTTCTTCTTGATTTCTCTTGATTTCTCCTTGGCACAACACCACATCCATATCTACATGTCAAATGATGAACCCCACATCTCTCAAATAGACCTTGATGCCTTTCAATCAATCATTTGACCTAGGGTTGACCTAGGGTTGACCCAGATGAAACCCTAGTTGACTGTCTTCAACTGCAGCTCTTGCAATCTCATCAATGACTTGCCTCTCTTTCAAAATGACCCTCTAGGTCCTCCATGATGTTTGTATACCCTCCATGACCTCAATTCACAACTCACAACTTCTTTTATGATCTTCAAATACACTCAAGATAGGAGAGAGATCCACTGCTTGATCCACTGACTTCTTAGATTTCAATTTCTTTCTGATGACTTGGATTGGCCTGAATTTGAATAATAACCTCTTGATAGACTCATAGAGATGAGAATAGTACTTGGTCCCTTGTTGGATAACTTGCTCATGCTATGCTATGCAGATGAATGAATTATGTACATGACCTAATATGCAAATGACAATGCAATTGAAACATAAACTAAGTGAAGTAGGTTGAGCAAATTTTAGGGTGCAACAGCTGCCCCTATTCAAGAGACTTGGACCCGACTGGGTGAAGCGCGAACGGCCTTCAAACATTCGAGGTACGAGACGGTTGAATACTAAGAACCCGGAAATTTGCCAACCGCAGAAATAAACTGCACCACTGTTTGGGGACCGACGTCCACTAACTGAATCTGGTTGTTACGGCAACAACTGATCCGACGTCTGATAGTTCTGACTTCAACTTCAACCACCTATGTAACGCCACAGGTACTGAACACTTTTTGCAAAACACCTCTGTCCACAACTGGACTAACCTTATCAACACAAGAAGAAGGACAAATTCGTCAACACGAATAGAGATTCTGTTGTCACAGTAGTAACCTTGTCCACATCTGGACCCAAATTTCGTCAAACCACGAATACACAAATCTGTCCACGTCAGGACTCACATCTCAACAACACAGGAATAGAACTTTGTCCACGTTAGGACGCCTGTTTCGTCAACACGATGAAATCTCAACTAAAACTTGTCCACGTCAGGACTCCACCTGCCGTCAACACGGAAAATTCTCGGCGACTTCGCTGGGGATGACTCGTCTGCATTTCATCAGCACGAGGGGATCCTATCAACATAGGAATGAATTGTCCACGTCAGGAATAAATCGTCCACGTTAGGAATAAACTTTCCACGTTAGGAATAACCTGTCCACGTTAGGAATAACCTTTCCCCGTTAGGAATAAATTGTCCACGTTAGGAATAAATCGTCCACGTTAGGAATAAACTTTCCACGTTAGGAATAAACTTTCCATGTTAGGAATAACCTGTCCACGTTAGGAATAACCTTTCCACGTTAGGAATAACCTTTCCACGTTAGGAATAACCTTTCCACGTTAGGAATAACCTTTCCACGTTAGGAATAAACTTTCCACGTTAGGAATAAACTTTCCACATTAGGAATAACCTTTCCACGTTAGGAATAACCTTTCCACGTTAGGAATAAACTTGTCTTGATTTGTCCACGTCAGGACTCACATCTTCGACCCGCTGAGGAAATAAAACTTGTCCACGTCAGGACTCACGCTTCGCCAACACGAAGAAAGATAAAATTGTCCCCATCAGGACTCGCGCATCTTGTCAACCCGAGGAACTATAAACCTGTCCACGTCAGGACACACACTTTGCCATTACGAAGAAAGATATCTTCTGGGGATAGATGGTCCCCGAAGAGTAATCAATTTTGTCAACGTCAGGGCTTCACATTCCATCAATACCGAGAAATCGAATATGTCCACGTTAGGACTAGCACATCTCGTCAACCCGAGGAAATAAATTTGTCCACGTTAGGACACCCATTTCTCTAGCACGAAGAAATTTCGTCAATATAGGAATAAATTGTCCACTTCAGGACTCATATTTCGTCAACGCAAGGAACTCCTATCAATATAGGCACTAAAATTTTGACGACTTCGGGGAAATACTCCTGTCAACCAGTAAGAAAATACATCTGTCTGTTCCTACGGGAAGATACTCTGAATACAGTTTCTCTGCTTATCTCCACAGTAACTAACTCCATTGGTCCCAACCCACAAACCTTTTAGCACTGACGTGACAGCGACTTTGAGGCGGACTCTACTGGGGATATTTGGAAACCAAACTATCGGACGCCTGTTCTGATAACCGGTGGCAGCCTCTGAAATTCTGATTCATGAAACCCTTTGATGCTGACGTGACAACAAATTTGAAGAAAATAATCTGCTGGCCGGACTAGAGAAACTTCAACAAGCAACTCTGGCGGGGAAAACAAGAGAAATTTAAACAAATAACTCTGCTCGGGGACAAAGAGAAACTTAACCTAATAACTCTGTGGGGAAAATAGTAAGATGAACCGTATCATCACACATCTCACGGCGAGACCTCGAATGTATGGTCATAGATCTAAGCTAGAACTCCATACTCCTGCTAAGAAAACACACCTGAAAGCAAAAGGTTAACCAACCTGATTTATGTTTCAAAAATGCGTATGTTTGAAAATGGTGTAATGCTCCGTACGACAGGGAAATGCTACGCTTTTTTTTTATTTGGTGGATGCAAGTATGACACTATATGTCGATGCAAATGCAAACTCGAACTGCTGGGATGCAGAAACCGCTTCAGCGAAATAAATGCTGAAGATAATGCCAACTCCGCTGGGGGTAACCGGTGCCACAGAATTATTCTAGCAAAATAAATGCTGGAAGAGTGAAGCCAACTTCGCTGAGGGATAATTGAATACGCCAATCCTGATTGGACTTCTGCTGGGGAGTGAACGGGTATCACACGGTATTCTGACAAAATAGATGCCAGGGCACACAGCCAACTCTGCCGGGGAGAGTTTTCTTTTTTAATCTTTGAGTTCCACTGGGAGGAAAGGAACCACTTGCTGAAAAGAGAACTCCGCTGGGGATGGAACGATTCTCTTGGGGGAAATCAACTGACTCCGCTGGGGGAGAGTGAATGACCCTACTGGGAAGGGTAGACTGTCTAAGTACAGCTCACGAGTTGGAAACGTTAATCTTCTAAGGCTAAACCACTCTGCTCGGGATGCACTGTCTGAATACAACCTTCGATCTAGGAATCGCCAAACTCTGCTGAGGATAAACGACTTTGCTGAAGAATGTCCTTTGGATAAGCTACGGCTAGCTGGGGAATTTGATCCTTCTTCAGTAAGGAACATTGTTATCTTGGAAGCGCGGCCTGCGTGGGGATCGAGTCTTTCGTTACGAGCTTCTGGTCCATACTGCAATCTTTTGATCGTTCACTTCATACGGCTACAAACCCTGCAACGCCACAAACAAGACAAGACAAGTCTACGCAACCAAATCTATTCAGGTTAGTGTTCTTTACATTATTTTCAGTTAATTGAAAGTTTTAGCAACTATTGGCAAGGGCCAGCAACGTTATACACTTGCTAGTTTCATTAAACCTAGGCGTTTATCATGTACAAAACAGTAAAGAACCAGCATCAAATACGGAATAACATGTTTTATTGATTGGGCCCCTAAATGGGCAGAGTTTTGTACACGGGATGTAACTCCTGAAAAGAGGAAGCTACGCACAACGAATATACAAGTATGCACAAGAAGCATAAATATAATGACAAATCAAATTTGTACACATGTCGGAAACGGGATGCAGACGAACACCACGAGCTGATCCTCCTATGACTCGCCCGACTCTAATGCTTTTCCTGGCATTCACACTTCCGAAGAGATTGTATCTGATAATCGACCCCTCAGGTATATTCTCCCGCTCCAATGCTCACTGCAGTATCAAATTCGGACCGCAGTCATTTGCTTTTCAAATCCCTAACTTTTGCGTGAACCGCCCTTTATGGGTTTTCAGTTCACCGGGATACCCTTTTTTTGCCAAAGCCGCCCAGTGTAGGTTTTCAACTTCGCGGGTGTACCTTTTTTTAATTTTATCCCTAACTTTTGCCCGAACCTTTCATTCTGTTTTTGGTTCGCCAGGATGCCCCATTTTTGCCTGGACTCTCTTTTTTCTGTCCAGCGGGTCAATTTCAAGCAAAGTATTTTTTAACTGCGTCCGAATTCACAGGCGACATAAAGTCTTCACCGTCCATGGTGGACAACAACAAAGCCCCTCCTGAAAAGACTTTTCTGACAACATATGGCCCTTCGTAGTTGGGGGTCCACTTGCCCCTGTGATCTGCCTGTGGCGGGAGAATCCTTTTCAGCACAAGGTCGCCCGTCTGAAAGCTCCGAGGCTGTATCTTCTTGTCATATGCTTTCTTCATTCGGCTCTGGTACAAACGACCGTATGCTAGAGAAGCTAGCCTCTGCTCATCCATTAAGCTCAGCTGATTCAACCTGTCTCTCACCCATTCTGCCTCATCTAGTTGGACATCTCGTAGCACTCTCAGGGAAGGAATCTCAACTTCCAGTGGTAGCACTGCTTCCATTCCATATACCAACGAGAACGGGGTTGCCCCGGTTGATGTGCGTACCGTCGTACGATAACCGTGCAAAGCAAAAGGTAGCATCTCATGCCAGTCCTTATAGGTCACCACCATCTTCTGGACAATCTTCTTTATATTCTTATTGGCCGCTTCAACAGCGCCATTCATCTTGGATCGGTAAGGGGAGGAGTTGTGATGCTCGATCTTAAAACTCTGACACAGCTCCTTCATCATTTTGTTATTCAGGTTTGAACCGTTGTCAGTAATTATCCGCTCGGGGATTCCATATCTGCAAATGATATCTCTCTTGATGGATCTGGCCACCACCTGCTTAGTCACGTTTGCGTAAGATGCCGCCTCCACCCATTTGGTGAAATAATCGATCGCTACTAGAATGAAACGGTGCCCGTTAGAAGCTGTCGGCTCGATCTTTCCAATCATATTGATTCCCCACATCGAGAATGGCCATGGCGATGACATCACATTCAGAGGACTCGGAGGCACATGGATCTTGTCTGCATATATTTGGCACTTGTGACACTTCCTCACAAACTTGAAACAATCAGTTTCCATAGTCAGCCAATAATAACCTGCCCGCAGCAGCTTCCTCCTCATAGCATGCCCGCCAGCATGCGTACCAAACGTACCCTCATGTATTTCCTCCATGAGCAGCTTCGCCTCTTTCTCATCTACGCAACGTAGTAGCACCAAGTCATGATTTCTTCTGTATAAGACACCATTCGGATTTAGGTAGAAATTACCCGCCAATCTCCTGAGAGTCTTTTGATCGTGACTGGATGCCCCAGCCGGATACTCTTTGTTCTTCAGGAAATTAAGGATATCAAAATACCATGGTTTATCATCGGATGCTTCATCAATGGCAAATACGAAGGCAGGTCTGTCAAGCCGAGAGATGACAATTCTGGGAGCCTCATTCCAGAAGTTGACTTTGTACATGGAAGACAAAGTGGCCAGGGCGTCAGCCATCTGATTCTCTGCTCGCGGTACATGATGCAATTCAACCTTGTCAAAGAAAGGCAACAATCTCCTCGCATAGTTCATGTACGTTATCAAATTGGGCTGACGTGTCTCCCATTCCCCTTTTATTTGATTCACCACCAGAGCTGAGTCTCCGTATACATCCAGATTTTTGATTCGCAAATCAATGGCTTCGTCAAGCCCCATGATACAAGCTTCGTATTCGGCTTCATTATTGGTAACTGGAAAGGTCAACCGGGCGGTAAACGGGATGTGCGACCCGTGTGGAGTAGTGATGATTGCCACTATTCCGCTACCATAGGCGTTTACAGCTCCGTCAAAGATCAACTTCCATTTGGAACCCAATTCTGGTCCTTCGTCTAGCAACGGCTCTTCACAATCTTTCATCTTTAGGTACATGATATCCTCGTCAGGAAAATCGAACCTCATCGATTGGTAATCCTCAATAGGCTGCTCTGCCAAGTACTCAGACAGTACACTCCCCTTTATAGCCTTCTGCGAGACATACTGAATGTCGTATTCGGTCAAAACCATCTGCCAGCGGGCAATTCTCCCCGATAACGCCTGCTTTTCGAATACATATTTGATAGGGTCCATCTTCGAGATGAGCATGGTTGTATGATTCAGCATGTATTGCCTCAAACGCTTGGCGGCCCAGGCTAGCGCGCAACAAGTTTTTTCGAGCATTGAATATCGAGATTCACATTCAGTAAACTTCTTACTCAAGTAGTAGATCGCATGCTCTTTTCTTCCTGTCTCGTCGTGTTGACCGAGAACACAACCCATACTTCCCTCAAGAACTGTCAAGTACATAATCAAGGGTCTCCCTGCCACTAGGGGTATCAAAATAGGAGGCTCCTGCAAATACTGCTTTATTTTATCGAACGCCTTTTGACAATTTTCATTCCACATTACAGCCTGGTCTTTTTTCAACAGCTTGAACAATGGTTCACACGTAGCCGTTAGGTGAGATATGAACCGAGCGATGTAGTTCAACCTCCCTAAAAACCCGCGCACCTCTTTCTCTGTTCTAGGCGTCGGCATTTCTTGTATTGCTTTTATTTTTGCAGGATCAACCTCTATTCCTTTTTCGCTCACGACAAACCCCAGCAGTTTACCCGATCTCACGCTGAAGGTGCACTTGTTAGGGTTCAGTCTCAGCCTGAACTTCCTAAGCCTTTTGAATAACTTCAATAGATTCACCAAATGCTCTTCCTCCGTCTGGGATTTGGCAATCATATCATCGACATAAACTTCGATCTCCTTATGCATCATATCATGGAAAAGAGTCGTCATTGCACGCTGATACGTTGCCCCAGCATTTTTCAATCCGAAGGGCATCACTTTATAACAAAATGTTCCCCAAGGCGTAATAAAGGTAGTCTTCTCCATGTCCTCTGGCGCCATTTTAATCTGATTATAGCCCGAGAAGCCATCCATGAAGGAGAATACGGAGAATTGGGCAGTGTTGTCAACCAGCACATCGATGTGAGGAAGTGGAAAATCATCTTTCGGGCTCGCTTTATTCAAATCACGGTAATCTATGCACATTCTCACTTTACCGTCTTTCTTTGGCACTGGTACAATGTTAGCGACCCATGAGGGATATTTTGTAACAGCTAGGAAACCAGCATCCCACTGCTTTTGAACCTCCTCCTTAATTTTCACTGCCATGTCAGGTCTAGTTCTGCGAAGCTTCTGCTTGACCGGCGGGCATTCTTCTTTTAACGGCAGGCGGTGCACAACCATATCTGTATCAAGCTCAGGCATGTCTTCATACGACCAAGCGAACACATCACTATACTCTCTGAGCATTTCAACCAGTCTTCGCTTGACGTCGCTCTGCAGCGCGGCTCCTATACGGATGTTCTTTTCAACCCCTTCCGACCCCAGGTTAATAATTTCGATGACCTCCTCATGAGGCAGAATGACTCGTTCTTCTTGCTTTACCAACCAAGACAATTCTTCGGGAATGTCGCCATCTTCAACAACCTCTTCTTCGGCCTGAAGTACCGGGTGCTCAAAGTCGAGACGAGTCATAGGCGGTTCAATGATGTCATTTGAAAATGTTATCCTGCAAAAGGAATGGTTAAATGCTTCAAAATACGTATAAAGCGAATAACCACGTTGCCATTTTATTGTAAAACACAAAACAGGAAAAACAGAGATCGCAATATTTGTACATGAAAAAAACGCCTTTTATTTAATGATTAAACACGTAATGTACATAACAACACAGCCCTAAGCAAAATCATGATGCCTCGGGTAAGACACCAGATTGTTCAACAATTAAGAAAACAAAGTATTACTGTTTGTGAGTCACAGGAACAATCTCCTGAATAGACCAATTGCATAATCCTTGTCCTGGCACGCTCGGCTGAATCCAGGCGTCCATGTCGCAATCACTGTCTCCTTCTTCGGAATCTGAAACAGCGTTGATGGCCTCGTGACACACCCCACTAGCTGTGATTGTTATCGGTGTTCTGAAACGGGGTTCCCCCACAGCAGGTGTTGATGACGACGGTTGATATCCCAGCCCAAACCGATCCATCTTCACGGGAATATCCAGCACCTTGCCCCAGCCCTTTGTCTAACCAGTCTCTACTAGAGCTTGAGCCTCCTTATATGACGAGACGGCTACCTCTGACGCTTTACTCGACCCGGGACCTTTGTCTTTGATGCGCAACCCTTCAAAGGCTTGACAGGGTGTTTCATGAATCTCGCCGTCGACTTCTACATACTTGAATGATGACAGATGGCTGACCAATATATCTTCTTCTCCACCGACTGTGACCACACTGTTCCCTACCATGTATTTTAACTTTTGATGCAAGGTAGACGTGACTGCCCCGGCACCATGGATCCAGGGTCGTCCGAGAAGGCAGTTGTATGCTGGCTGGATGTCCATAATATAAAATTCAGTTGCGAAAACTTCCGGCCCCACCTGTAGAGGTAATGTTATGGATCCAAAGACTGTTCTTCGTGTGCCATCAAATGCCCTGACCACCAAGTCACTAGGCGTACACATGATTCCCCTGACATCCAGTTTCATCATTGCTTTCTTGGGCAACACGTTCAAGGAAGATCCGGTGTCTACCAGTACATGAGACATGACTGAGCCCCTACACTCAACTGAGACGTGCAACGCCATGTTATGCTCTCTCCCCTTCGGGGTCAAATCAAAGTCCGTAAACCCCAAGCTATGGCCTGCGTTCACATGCGCCAATACCCCCTCCAGCTGATTCACGGAAACATCTTGGGGTACGAAGGAAGTATCCAGAACTTTCAACAATGCATTTCTGTGAGCTTCAGTACACAATAGCAACGACAGTATGGATATCTTTGACGGCGTCTGTTGAAGGTGCTCAACAATCTTATAATCGCTCTTACGAATAAGGCGCATGAACTCTTCCACATCCTTCGATGCCGTTTCTTTCTCGTTCCTCTGCACAGGGACAGTCTCATTCATCTTTCCTTTTCCTTTCGCCAGTCGTTCAGCCTCTACCTCAGGCGATATGAAGATTCTCCCACTTCTTGTCATACCTCCAGTACCGACGACGTTGTCTACAACCTCAACTGGCTGTTTATTAACATCAATTTTCACCCCATCACAGTATACCTCCAACCCATAGGTCCAGGGGACTGCCTTAGTGCTCTCGTAAGGGATTGGTCCTGCCTTGGTGATAGTGATCGGCGGTCGCTTGGCCGGCGCCGTTATAGTTATCGTTTTTCGGGGAATCGTCACAGTAGCTACATCACTTTGCTTGTCTGCTGATACCTCTACAGGTTCTTCAACTACCGCTCGGTCGAATTGTAATGTGGCTCCATCGATTAAAGTCTGAATTCCCTTCTTCAATTCATCACAACCCCCAGCTTGGGTCCAGCACTCTAAACAATACTCGTCACATCCAGGATACACACCACCTTGCAATAATCTGCTCTTTATCTCGCACAACGGTGTCTTTAGATCATCAACATTCATAATCAAGTTCAAACCCTCCTCGGTTAAAATGGCGTTTGCCCCATGGTTGGGCATGGGCTTTTGCACTATGTTCGGACCCGCCTGTCCAAAATTGATAGCCTTACTATCCAATAGATCCTGCACCACATGCTTGAACGCGTGGCAACCCTCTACATCGTGGCCAGGAGCCCCGGAGTGGAATTCACAGTGCCTGTTTGCATCGTAGCCGTACGGAGGAGTGCCTGTTATTGGCGCCAGAGTTCTCTTTTCCACCAAGTTCAAACCCAGTAACGTCTGTAGCAATTCTGCATACGTTGAAGGAGGCGTTTCAAACACCCTCCTTGGTTTGCCCCCTTGGACTCTGCGCTGGACAGGATGTGCCCCCTGTTGTGGTTGCTGTTGCTATTGTTGTTGGTGTATTGGTTGTTGCTGAAATGGAATAGTAACACTTGCCACCTGCTGCGGCTGATTGTACTGGTTTCGATCTCTGCCCCGGCCTCGGCCTCGGCCCCCAAACACTGCGCTTGCATCACCTTGACGACACCCACCGAAAGCCCTTCTGTTACTGCCAGCTGAAGTGGATTCCTCAGCTTGGAATCTTCCCTGTTTAATGTTGCTTTCAATCTTTTCTCCCATCAGGATTAAGTCTGAGAAACTGCCCAAAGAGGTATGAAACAACTTGTCATAAAACATGCCAGTGAATGTTCCTATGAACATATCATTCATTTCTTTGTCCTCCAAAGGAGGATGAACTCGAGCAGCCATGTCGCGCCATCTCTGCGCATACTCTTTGAAGCTCTCGCCCTTCTTCTGGGACAACCCCTGCAATTGGACCCGGTTGGGTGCCAAGTCACTGTTGTACTTATAGTGAGCCACAAATGCTTCAGCCAGCTGCTTCCATGTCTTTATCTGAGTTGGTTCCAATCCCATATACCACTCGAGGGAAGGACCAGACAAGCTATCTTGAAAGAAATGCATTAGCATCCTCTCATCGTTTGAATACACCGACATCCTTCTGTAGTATGACCGCACGTGCACTTTTGGACAGGTATCCCCCTTATATTTTTCGAATGTGGGAGCTTTGAATTTTATTGGTACCCTCAGGCCAGGCACCAGACCCATTGTTGTCATATCTAAGCCAACAACGCTTTGATTCACGACCCCCTCATCTGCTCCTCGAGCATTCTGATTCTCTGAGAGTCATCCATAGGACCTTCGAAACCTCCACCGGAGAAAGCATCCTCTTGCTGGTCTTCTTGCCAATTACCGTTCCCAGTTCCGTATCTATCGTATCCATTGTTACGGCCAACTCTGGTCTGATTCATTACTGGGCCTCGCCCCCTGTTACCGTACCCCGGAGCGACCCCAGCAGGTCCAAAAGCTATTAACCCAGCGCCATTTCCATTTCCGAATCCGCGATAACCCTGATTAGTCATACCAAATCCGTCCTGTCCGAAGCCTTGAGCGTTGAAGCCGTACTTCCCAGCATGATCAAACCCCTGGTCATTGAAACCAAATCCAATATTACCGAAGCCATTACCTCCCATATTATCACCCAGGTTGACATCTCCGAGCCCAATGTTGTTGACGACAGTCTCGTTACCGATTCCCATGTTACCGTTCCCGGCGGCAGCGCCGTTGCTCACATTGGCAGCAGGTATGTTTACTACAGGTGGAGCCACCGGTGTGGGGGTACCATCCCCGTGAATAGTGTCGACTCGCACAGACTGATGATCCTCATTTCCGTGCCCAACATTTCTTACCAACAGAGGCTGCACCAAAGCTTGCAAATTCTCCTGTCCTTTCGCAATGGTCTCCATTGTCTGCATGAAGAGCGCCAGCTTCTCACGCATGTCCTGCATTTCATTCTGCATCTGATCCATAATTCTTCGGCAGTTGGTACGAGTGGAGTATCGGTGCGGGCGCTGACCTTCAATCCTGAAAAAGACCTGGTACAGTGCGAGAAATGAGATACCATTCAATAATCACCTGTAATGCAATATGACTGGGAATGCAATGCAATATGTGTCTGTGCATTAGGGAATGTCATTCCCCGATTCTAGTGCGAATGTGCCAGTGCAGTGATAGTGCTAGCAATACGGTGATCGGAGCCGAATCATAGAAAACCTCATATATTGTAGAGAAATCCATTAAGCCCAGAATACAGTGTCAATGAGTACAATAAGAAGGCATGACCTCAACCAACAATCCTGGTGATGGTCAGCACTATGCAAATAAAGCATACACATTAATACATGAAACGATCAAGTACTCCTATATGCCTGGTACTCCTCTAGTAACTTCTTAGTCTCTGGATGACTTGGTCGGGTAAGCAGACCCTCAACAAGTAGATCTCTTCGCTTGAGAACACGTCGCAAATCACCAGCGGATTCCTCCCATGCCCCTTCTCCGAAGCGATCCTCTAGCTTCCGCTTCTGAGACACAACTTCTTTCTTGCCTTCGATGGCTTTGTTCAATGCATTCTGGAGACTATATCGGGCCATTACCTCTTCTTCATACTTCTTAGTGCTAGCCTTCAACTGTTCTTCGAGTTCAGAAATTTGCTACTTCAATTTGTCTTCCCTCTTTTTATTGTTGGTTAGCGTAGCATTCCACGTCTTGTTACAAGAAGAGATTTCCCGGTGGGCGGCATCGAGTGCTTTCTTTTTGGACTCCAACATGTCATGGGAGCTTCTGAACTCTTTCCCCAGGCATTCCCGCTTCTTTTTCTCTTCAGTCAATTCAGCACCTAGCCGGTTTACTAATTCGATCTGCTGTTGGAAAGAATGCACAGCCTTGTTCTTCTCACTACACATCTGAGCCAGTTCCTTTTCTAACTCTTCATTGATCTTCATCAAGGCTTCCTTTTCTTTTACAACTCGCTCGTAGACCTCCATAGTAACAGTGGTTGGTTCCTCTACCGGAATAGGAACAGGGACTGGTGCAGCTGGAAATGGCATCAGCAAATGTCTTGCTCTCTCTTGGATCCAAACTTTGTATGGTACATAAGCCTGACAATCGTTCTTCCCCAACAGTGGTTTCCCTCTTCTGTTGATACGCATCCAGGCGTGCTGAAGCTTGGCTAGTAACTCTCCATTCAAATCACCAGTGATGTACAGAGATTCCTGTACTTCTTCCTCATGAGGTGGGTTCTTCAACGCGTATCCAAACTGGCGAACCAACAGAGATGGGTTGTAATTGATGCACCCTTTTCTCCCTATCAAAGGAACATTAGGATACCCCGAACAACTGAAAATAAGCTCAGACCCCAACAAGTCTCGGTAAAACCACTCAATGTCTTCAGAAGATAGTCTCATCAGGCGCTCTGGCCAGTCAGCTGTATTCGCACTATCTACAAAAGGTCCCTTCAGGGGAAGATGTCTCTTAAACCACATGTACAGCAAAGGCACACAACAAGAGACGTTCTTGCCTCTCCTATTCTCATTTCTGTAGTGCATCGAATGGTAGAAGTCCCCGATCAATGTGGGTACAGGGTTGCCAGCAGCAAACAAATGAAATGCATCCATGTCCACGAAGTTCGGGAAATTGGGAAACAGCACTATCCCATAAATGCATAGAGCCAAAACAGCGTTAAAGACTATCCAACATCCATTCTTGGCGTATTCTTGAGCCTTGCCAATCAGAAACTGGAGAGAGAAACCTGGAACCCCGCGCCAAGAAGTCATCAACAACTCAGAAGCATTCATGTGCAAGGCCTTAGCCAAGTCCTCCAACTTGGGCTCAGCGGCAGAGTGAATAAAAGGAACTCTATTCTGTACTGGCAGCTCAGTAAACTCTACATACTCTTCAATGGTAGGCCCCAAAATGAAGTCAGCGAACGTGAAACATCTCAAAGCAGGGTCATAGAATTGCATCAGTGTATACAGCCCACTCAGTTCATCATCAGTTGGTTTGCGAACCAATCTCAACAGCCGTCCGTAACTCTGCCTGAAGCTTCTACAGACATCCTCATCAGCAAGAGAAATCAGACCCAGGAGGGGAGTAATATCAGGGATAGGTAACTTGTAGGCAACTGTCATCCTCAGACCAGCCATGATCAATACTCAGAAGTCCGGGCACTAGAACCAAGGAATATGCAAATGCACCTGCAGCACAGACACACGTTAATGGGATGCAATGATAATGGTTATGCAAACAATGCAATGCAAGTAAAATGCAACAGGGACCAAGTGCCATGGCTGAGAAGCCTGAACCATATCAAAAAGTCTCAGATAGACCCTCCAGAATTCCTCAAACCCTGATCTCAGACATACCCAATACCAAGCTCCAACACTGGTCTCTGATAGACCCCATAACATAACTCTGACTGGTCTCTGACAGACCCCATATCATAACTCCAACTGGTCTCTGATAGACCTCTCAACTGTCCATAAATACTCAGGATCTCAGATCGAGAAACAACCGGTATCTGAAGGTCTAGTTACCTGCATAACCCCAAACCCTCTCACAGGTAGGTGTCCTAGTAACTGACAAAGGTATGGCATCCTATGCGGTCGTCGGCGTCACAGACTTTCAGGGTTGATGATACGATTCCCAGAAGGAGTGGCATCATCAAATCCTGAAGAGGCCTCACTTAGCCAACTTCCAAATGATCGGTTCCCAGAGTCGACAATCCAACTAACCAGCAACCCGAGCCACCCAAAGGGCAGGACAGGAGGCCAACTAGAAGAACCTCGTCTGAGTGTGGATTTCGCGGGACACTAGGACATGCAAAGCACGTGCGCGCCCACTAATTTCTACTCTAGTTCTAGGTGCACTCAAGCCCAGGTCCGGCTTATCTCTCAATCATAGCACACCCGTCACAACCCCAATACAGCAATAATAACAATAATATAATCCTTAAAGTAAATGACAGAAATATAACTCCATACAAAATCCTCGCCGGGAAAACAAGCGCTAGGATTGACTCGCTTAAAGGGACGTTGGATCCCAAATGCATAAGGAACTATCGCAGTCCTTAGCAGCCAGAGAGTCGTTTCGTCCCCAACAGAGTCGCCAGCTGTCGCTACTGCGAAAATCGGCGCCGGCTGAACAGAAGAGTCGCCACCGTGCGTTATTTATCCCAACGGAGGGAAAGGAAACGCTCAGAGTAAACCTACCGCAAAGACGGGAAAGGAATGGTCATCGTAACCAAATCCTGGATTCGGGAGTCGGTTACGCAAGGGGAAGGTATTAGCACCCCTCACGTCCGTCGTACTCGACGGGATCCACGCTTGTTTTCTGGTACGGATTGATATTCTATCTACTCTACAGGTCTGGGGTTAAAAGAAAATAAAATGACTCGGCAAAGTATCGCACTTTAAGCCTACGTATTCCCGTCTGGAACGAGAAATCAGAGTCAACGTAGTTCGCCTACCTACGGGAAAGGAGGGGAAGGTTGCTCGCTAGGATATCGCATCCTATGCCTACGTACTTTCATACAGCATGAAAGATCAGAGCAAACGTAATTCGGGCCACGTACGACACAAGTCTGTTTTGATTGTTTTATTCCTTCTGAAAAAGGGTTTTTCTGATTACTGGTCCAAGCGGACAAAAATGACGTTTTGATGAGTTCACATTCTTTTACGGAAGAAGTGTCTTTTATTGTGTTTGAAATCTTATTGCGTTTTTCTGTTTGTTTTGAGAAAGAAGAGACAGGACTCTAACCTATGGTTGCGAAGGGAATCAAACTAACCTAATGTTATCATGCATGGGTTAAGACCTAATGTCTATCATGTTACTCTCTTGCACAGAGAGAAACAGAGATCTTAAGGGATAAACGGAAACAGAAACAATAGCATATATACAATAAAGCAGTAAAATGCATGGATGCAGCAATACAAGCGAGGCAAGGGAGTCCCACTCAACCTCGAACCTAGAAAACAACAGGAAAAAGCGAACAAAATTCGCTTTCAACCTAACAGGTTAATGGCAAACAATACAGTCAGGGAAATTCAAACAATACATCAAAAATTATAAACAGCAGAAATAAACAGCAAACAACAGTCTTCATCAACATCTGTCTTCAAGTCATCTTCAAACATCTACAAGCTTCAAGCAAGCATCAGTCTTCATCTTCAAGCCTTTACGCAAGGTCTTTGTCTTCAATCCTTCAATGGCTTTTCTTCAAGTCTCACTCTCCAAGATGAGAAACAGTCAAAAGAATGAACTGGGGTGTTAAGCAATTAGTTGACCACCAAAGGTGGCAAACAGACTACTAACAACACATAGAATGTTTCTCTCAAGAGTTCTATCTCTTAGACACTATCACCAAGCCTTCCAAAGGAATGGGGTGAGTGTCTTAGAGAGACTCTGCATCTTAGAGAGGGATGGAGGCAGCCAAGACCTTCCATGTTTGTGAATCAAGTTTTCTACTCTAGAGCTCTGCCTAACTCCTAGATCCTATAACCTTCAACAGCTGCCAGCAAGAATTTCTTCATCAACTCTGGGGATTTGGTCTTCATTCTCTTAATCTTCAATGGGCTTCATCAGCAAAGTCTTCAGCTCAAACCCAAACCCCAAGCAGGCCCAATACCCCACACAGTCAAACAATAACCCTAGAGAGGGCACACCACACAATCAAGCAGATACAGGAATATACTAGTAGTAGTAGTAGAATAGGGGAAGTCTAATATTTTCTAAGGGATCTATTATTTACCCATAATACCCCTATAGTCCCATACCCCAAAATTCAAACTACAATTCCTAAAAGAAATGATTTATTACACCTATGCTATCTCTAAACCCTAGTTTTGATTCTCCTAATCACACCTATACAAACCATCTAAAATTTAATCCTAAAATCATGAATTAAATCTCATATGAAAATTAAAGTCCTAAGTGAAGTACTCTAAAAAGAATGGGTCCAAAATATAAAAGGATTTAGCTAAACTAAAATCAACAAGATCAAGTATTAAACTAAACATCATTTAAAACCTATTTAAAAGAAAAATATACTAAAAATGCAAAAATAAAATAAAATGCTAATTTTATTATATGACAATTTTCTTAACAGAAATATAAAAAGGATGCAAAAACAACCACTTAAAAATATGAGATTTTCAATTTGTTATGATTTTTCAAACAATTAACAAAAATAAAAGAAATTAAAATGAAAATAAAAGAGTTAGGGGTGCAATTAGTAATGATTTTAGTTAAAAAAAGGGTGATGGGCCCAGACTGGGGGTGCGCATAGCAAGGCGCGTCTGGGCCCAGCTAATCAGAAAACACAAAAGAAAATAAAAAAAACAAAAACGGTGCAAATAGTAACTATGTTAGTTCATATCACGTTGGGCCTTGAAAGTGGTGGTGTGGCTAGTAGTTACACTTAAGCCCAGTCTGAAGACATAAGTGAAACGATGCGTTTCACGCTTCACTCTTCCCTCTCTTTCTCAACTTCAAATCCTGGCCATTGGATGCGTTTTCAGTCAACCCAGAAGACTTCATCCAACGCTCATCATGTTTCTTCTCAAATGAGAAGCTAGGGTTTCCACCATTAATGCCATGAGCAAGCTTGCACGAACCAGGTTTCAACATCCTCATACACCTTCATTTCTCCATGAAATTCAGATCCGTAAAAAGCAAAATTGCTCTAATTCTCATGCTGAACAATAATACATCATTAATTCTCACTAACACTCTCTAGAAAGCCAAACCCGATAGCTCTACATCCATGGATGCTCAAACTTCCAACTTCTCCTTTCTCCAATTTCTTGGCATCAACACAACCACCAAACATCACTGATCATTCTAAACTAATCCACATGAATTAACACTCTATATCCTCTTAGTTCTAGGTCAAAACAGTTTTGGTGTTCATGTAACAAACTCCATGAAATGCTCTTAAACTCACCAGAATTATTCATCTACCTATTCCTAACAATTCTAACCTAAAGATTCTCTATCATGCTATCTATTTCTAGCCAATTCGATAGAAAAACTAACCTGATGTAATCTTGAAAACAGATGGAGAAATCCTTGGATTCACAGCTAGCAAGGCTTAGGACTTGATCAATGGACTTGGATCTTGGTTCTGTATGCACTTGTTCTTGCTTAAACACCTTGGATTGCCATAACCACTTATTTTTGCAATTTGGATGATACACTAGGTAGCACACGAATTCTGCTTCAATTCAACCAGATCTTGATGGAAACTTGCTCTATGATGAATGTAGATGATGATAGAATCAAGAATTTTGGAGAATGATGAAGATTTGATAGAGTTTGGAATGAATTTGCAAAATTGAGGAATGAGATGCAACTATGAGTTTCAACCAAAATGAATCACCAAACCATGATTGGATCCACTCTACTCAATATATAGATACTCATGGAACCATCTAGAACTTGTTAGAAACTTCTTGTGTACAAATCCCTTGTGGTTTGGCATGTGTAACTTCATACATAAGCAACCAATGATAACTTCCAAATTCTGAACTAAACTCAAAAATCTAATATTGCCAATTATCTCAAAACATTCTTTCCAATCAAAATGACCTATAATTTCATCCCATTTGGACATGGTATGAAAAATCTCATTTTTAGGTCACTTTTATTCATTAAATCCACCTTTTAATTGACCAAATTTGGAACCTTGAGCTATGAGCATTTACAAACTTTCATGATCACTTTTCTAGACTCAAAATGTCATTTGGAGCAAGTTTTATGTTGTGAAGTTTTTCATTTGAAGCTTCCTTGTATGAGTTTTGGGCATAGGCTTGAAATGACCTGTAATTCTCAAATGACCAATATACCCTTTGCTTGCCAAGGTCATAAGTAGAGTTCCACCAATCAGATGAAGGCATACCATACCTTTATAAAACGCTAAGACAATGAGGAACAACTCTCATGTTGACCAGAAATCTATTTGAAATTTCCTTGAGGGGTAAAAGTTGCTTGGAAGACAAGTAACTTTCACAGACAAAATTTCAGAGGCCTCAGATGACCTGTAACTTGCAAGGACCATAACTTGAGTTCTATAAATCTCCTTGATGTCTTCCACCACTCAAATTAAAGGTCTTGAGATCCTATACAAGTTTCATGTTGGCCAAGGATCCATTTGAAGCTTGCATTTTGAATTATGTTGCTTGGAAGTTTTACCTAAATCAGGGGATTTTACACAGAAACCCTAATTTAGAAACTCCTCTTCTTCTTGATTTCTCTTGATTTGTCCTTGGCACAACACCACATCCATATCTACATGTCAAATTATGAACCCCACATCTCTCAAATAGACCTTGATGCCTTTCAATCAATCATTTGACCTAGGGTTGACCCAGATGAAACCCTAGTTGACTGTCTTCAACTGCAGCTCTTGCAATCTCATCAATGACTTGCCTCTCTTTCAAAATGACCCTCTAGGTCCTCCATGATGTATGTATACCCTCCATGACCTCAATTCACAGCTCACAACTTCTTTGATGATCTTCAAATACACTCAAGATAGGAGAGAGATCCATTGCTTGATCCACTGACTTCTTAGATTTCAATTTCTTTCTGATGACTTGGATAGGCCTGAATTTGAACAATAACCTCTTGATAGGCTCATAGAGATGAGAATAGTACTTGGTCCCTTGTTGGATAACTTGCCCATGCTATGCTATGCAGATGAATGAATTATGTACATGACCTAATATGCAAATGACAATGCAATTGAAACATAAACTATGTGAAGTAGGTTGAGCAAATTTTAGGGTGCAACACACGGTTATCGTACGACGGTACGCACATCAACTGGGGCAACCCCGTTCTCGTTAGTATATGGAATGGAATCAGTACTACCACTGGAAGTTGAGATTCCTTCCCTGAGAGTACTACGAGATGTCCAACTAGACGAGGCAGAATGGGTGAAGGACAGGTTGAACCAGCTGAGTTTAATGGACAAGAAGAGGCTAGCTTCTCTTGCATACGGTCGTTTGTACCAGAGCCGAATGAAGAAAGCATATGATAAGAAGATACGTCCTCGGAGCTTTCATACGGGCGACCTTGTGCTGAAAAGGATTCTCCCGCCGCAGGCAGATCACAGGGGCAAGTGGACCCCCAACTACGAAGGGCCATACGTTGTCAGAAAAGTCTTTTCAGGAGGGGCTTTATTGTTGTCCACCATGGACAGTGAAGACTTTACGTCGCCTGTGAATTCGGACGCAGTTAAAAAATACTTTGCTTGAAATTGACCCGCTGGACAGAAAAAAGAGAGTCCAGGCAAAAATGAGGCATCCTAGCGAACCAAAAACAGAATGAAAGGTTCGGGCAAAAGTTAGGGATAAAATGAAAAATGTACACCCGCGAAGTTGAAAACCTACACAGGGCGGCTTCGGCAAAAAAGGGTATCCCGGTGAACTGAAAACCCGTAAAGGGCGGTTCACGCAAAAGTTAGGGATTTGAAAAGCAAATGATTGCGGTCCGAATTTGATACTACAGCGAGCATTGGTGCGGGAGAATACACCTGAGGGGTCGATTATCAGATACAATCTCTTCGGAAGTGTGAATACCGGGAAAGCATTAGAGTCGGACGAGTCATAGGAGGATCAGCTCGTGATGTTCGTCTGCATCCCATTGCCGACATGTGTACAAATTTGATTTGTCATTATATTTTATGCTTCTTGTGCATACTTGTATATTTGTTGTGCGTAGCTTCCTCTTTTCAGGAGTTACATCCCGTGTACAAAACTCTGCCCATTCAGGGGCTCAATCAATAAAACATGTTATTCAGTACTTGATGCTGGTTCTTTACTGTTTTGTACGTGATAAACGCCTAGGTTTTAATGAAACTAGCAAGTGTATAACGTCGCTGGCCCTTGCCAATAATTGCTAAAACTTTGAATTAACTGAACATAATGTCACTAACACTAACTTGAATAGATTTGGTTGCATAGACTTGTCTTGTCTTGTTTGTGGTGTTGCAGGGTTCGTAGCCGTATGAAGTGGATGATCAAAAGATCACAGTGTCGACCAGAAGCCCGTAACAGAAAGACTCGATCCCCACGCAGGTCGCGCTTCTGAGATGACAATGTTCCTTACTAAAGAAGGATCAAATTCCCCAGCTAGTCGCAGCATAGCTGGAGGGCATTCTCCAGCAAAGTCGTTTACTCTCAGCAGAATTGACGATTCCCAGATCGAAGGCTGTATTCAGACAGTGTGGTGTCCCCCAAAAGGATCCCCCATCCCGAGCAGAGTGGTTTAGCCTCAGAAGATTAATATTTCCAACTCGTGAGCTGTACTTAGACAGTTTACCCTTCCCAGTAGGGTCATTTACGCTCCCCCAGCGGAGTCAGTTGATTTTCCCCAAGAGAATCGTTCCATCCCCAGCGGAGTTCTCTTTCAGCAAGTGTTTTCTTTCCTCCCAGTGGAACTCGAAGATTAAGAATCTCCCCGACAGAGTTGGTTGTGTGTCCTGGCATTTATTTTGCCGGAATACCGCATGATACCCGTTCACTCCCCAGCAGAAGTCCAATCATGATTGGCGCATTCAGTTATTCTCAGCGAAGTTGGCTTCACTCTTCCAGCATTTATTTTGCTGGAATAATTCTGTGGCACCTGGTTATCCCCAGTGGAGTTGGCGTTGTCTTCAGCATTTATTTTGCTGAAGCGGTTTCTGTATCCCAGCAGTTCGAGTCTGCATTTGCATTGGCATATAGTGTCATAGTCGCATCTACCGAACAAAACGCGTAGCATTTTCATGTCGAGTGGAGCATTGCGTCACTGTCAAACATATGCATTTTGAAACATAAACCAGGTTGGTTAACCGTTTGTTTTCAAGTATTGTTTCCCATGCAGGTGGAGAGAGCTCTTGCTCAAGTTAATTACCAAACATTCAGGATCTCGGCGTGAGACGTATAATGATAATGTCTATTGTGGCATTGTTCCCCACAGAGTTGCTTGATTAAGTTTCTCTTACCCTTCCAGAGGAGTATTTCTTCAAGGTTGCTGTTATAACGATATCAAAAGATTGCGTGAATCGATTTTTCGAAGGTGTCTGGCAGCGCGGATTCAGAAAATCCCCAATAGAGTACTTCTCAGAGCTGCTGCCATGTTAGCACTGAAAATTGGAAGACTAGACCCAGATTGTGTTACCCATGTGATCGATGGAGCTAGCTGCTGCAAAGATAGGTAGAAAAGCTGTATCAAAGAACTTTCCTGTAAGAATCAGGCAGATGTGTTATATTTTCCCGTATGAAGCAGGCGGAAGAACTTTCCTATAAGAATCAGGCAGATGTGTTATATTTTCCCGTATGAAGCAGGCTGAAGAACTTTCCTGTAAGAATCAGGCAGATGTGTTATATTTTCCCGTATGAAGCAGGCGGAAGAACTTTCCTGTAAGAATCAGGCAGATGTGTTATATTTTCCCGTATGAAGCAGGCGGAAGAACTTTCCTGTAAGAATCAGGCAGATGTGTTATATTTTCCCGTATGAAGCAGGCGGAAGAACTTTCATGTAAGAATCAGGCAGATGTGTTATATTTTCCCGTATGAAGCAGGCGGAAGAACTTTCCTGTAAGAATCAGGCAGATGTGTTATATTTTCCCGTATGAAGCAGGCGGAAGAACTTTCCTGTAAGAATCAGGCAGATGTGTTATATTTTCCCGTATGAAGCAGGCGGAAGAACTTTCCTGTAAGAATCAGGCAGATGTGTTATATTTTCCCGTATGAAGCAGGCGGAAGAACTTTCCTGTAAGAATCAGGCAGATGTGTTATATTTTCCCGTATGAAGCAGGCGGAAGAACTTTCCTGTAAGAATCAGGCAGATGTGTTATATTTTCCCGTATGAAGCAGGCGGAAGAACTTTCCTGTAAGAATCAGGCAGATGTGTTATATTTTCCCGTATGAAGCAGGCGGAAGAACTTTCCTGTAAGAATCAGGCAGATGTGTTATATTTTCCCGTATGAAGCAGGCGAAAGAACTTTCCTGTAAGAATCAGGCAGATGTGTTATATTTTCCCGTATGAATAGGCGGATGATATTTCCTGTGTTCAGGCAGATGATGTTCCCGTATGAATAGGCAGATGAAATTTCCAGTGTTCAGGCAGATGATGTTCCCGTATGAATAGGCGGATGAAATTTCCTGTGTTCAGGCAAATGATGTTCCCGTATGAATAGGCGAATGAAATTTCCTGTGTTCAGGCAGATGATGTTCCCGTATGAATAGGCGGATGAAGTTTCCTGTGTTCAGACAGATGATGTTCCCGTATGAATAGGCGGATGAAGTTTCCTGTGATTAGACGGAAATGTTTCCCCAGCGAAAGCGCCAGGATTTTTTCCGTGATGTGAGTCCTGACGTGGACAGATTTGTGTTTATTCGTGATTTGGCGAAATTTGGGTCCAGATGTGGACAAGATTACTCCTGTGACAACAGAATCTCTATTCGTGTTGACGAATTTGTCTCTCTTCTTGTGTTGATAAGGTTAGTCCAGTTGCGGATAGATGTGTTTTGCAAAAAGTGTTCAGTACCTGTGGCGTTACATAGGTGGTTGAAGTTGAAATCAAAATTATCAGACGTCGGATCAGTTGTTGTCGTAACAACCTGATTCAGTTGGTGGATGTCGTTCCCTAAACAGTGGTGCAGTTTATTTCTGCGGTTGGCAAATTTCCGGGTTCTTAGTATTCAACCGTCTCGCACCTCGAATGTTTGAAGGTCGTTCGCTCTTCACCCAATCGGGTCCAAGTCGCTTGAATAGGGGCAGCTGTTGCACCCTAAAATTTGCTCAACCTACTTCACTTAGTTTATGTTTCAATTGCATTAGCATTTGCATAAGGAGTCATGTACATAGTCTAATCATTTGCATAGCATAGCATAGCAAGTCATTCAACAAGGGACCAAGTACTATTCTCATCTCTATGAGCCTATCAAGAGGTTATTGTTCAAATTCAGGCCTATCCCAGTCATCAGAAAGAAATTGAAATCTGAGAAGTTAGTGGATCAAGCAGTGGATCTATCTCCTATCTTGAGGGCATTTGAAGATCATCAAAGAAGTTGTGAGCTGCGAATTGAGAGCATGGAGGGTATATAGACATCATGGAGGACCTAGAAGTTCATTTTGAAAGTGAGACAAGTCATGGATGTGATCACAAGAGTTGCAGTGGAAGACAGTCAACTAGGGTTTCATCTGGGTCAACCCTAGGTCAACCCTAGGTTAAATGATTGATTGAAAGGCATCAAGGTCTATTTGAGGGATGTGGGGTTCATCATTTGACATGTAGATATGGATGTGGTGTTGTGCCAAGGAGAAATCAAGAGAAATCAAGAAGAAGAGGAGTTTCTAAATTAGGGTTTCTGTGTAAAATCCCCTGATTTAGGTCAAACTTCCAAGCAAGATAATTCAAAATGCAAGCTTCAAATGGATCCTTGGCCAACATGAAACTTGTAGAGGATCTCAAGACCTTTAATTTGAGTGGTGGAAGACATCAAGGAGATTTGTAGAACTAAAGTTATGGTCCTTGCAAGTTATAGGTCATCTGAGGCATCTGAAATTTTGTCTGTGAAAGTTACTTGTCTTCCAAGCAACTTTTACCCCTCAAGGAGCTTTCAAATGGATTTCTGGTCAACATGAGAGTTGTTCCTCATTGTCTTAGCTTTCTAGAAAGGTATGGTATTCCTTCATAGGATTTGTGGAACTCTACTTATGACCTTGTCAAGCAAAGGGTATTTTGGTCATTTGAGAATTACAGGTCATTTCAAGCCTATGCCTAAAACTCATACAAGGAAGCTTCAAATGAAAAACTTCACAACATCAAACTTGATCCAAATGACATTTTGAGTCTAGAAAAGTGATCATGAAAGTTTTTAAATGCTCATAGCTCAAGGTTCCAAAGTTGGTCAATTAAAAGGTGAATTTAATGAATAAAAGTGACCTAAAAATGAGATTTTTCATAACATGGCCAAATGGGATGAAATTATAGGTCATTTTGATTGGAAAGAGTGTTTTAAGACCATTGGCTATAGTGCATTTTCGATTTTAGGTCAAGATTTGAGAGATATCATGGCTTGCTTATGTATGAAGTTACACATGCCAAAACACAAGGGATTTGTGCACAAGAGGTTTCTAGCAAGTTCTAGATGTTTCCATGGGCATCTATATAAAACCTAGAGCTGATCCATGAAGGGGTTGCACTATATTTTGATCTAAAACACCAAGTTTCACTCCATTTTGCATTCTTGCAAATTCATTCCAATCTCCTCAATTCTTCATCAATCATTCAATTTCATGATCCAAATCCACTCAAGAATCATCCCTGAGTACATTGCAAGCAAGATTTGAAGAAGAGATCACAAGAATCTTGCTATACAAGTTCATCCTCCAAATTGCAAAAAGAATTGGTTATGGCAATCCAAAGCATTTGAGCAAGAATTTCTGCATACAGAACCAAGAACCAAGTCCATTGATCAAGTCCAAAGCATTGCAAGCTGTGAATCCAAGGATTTCTCCATCTGTTTTCAAGATTACACCAGGTTAGTAATCTCTTCGAATTGGCTAGAAATAGATAGCATGATAGAGAATCATTAGGTTAGAACTGTTAGGAATAAGGAGATGATTAATTTCAGTGAGTTTGAGAGCATTTCATGGAGTTTACCATTGGAGCACAAATTCTGTTGTGGATTATAACATGAGGATTAAGCTGTTAAAATCTTAGGTGATTATTGATTATTGATCAGTGCAAGGTCAGGAAGAGATTAGTACACTTAGATTGTGGATTGGTGATGATGAAATTTCTGAGTAATTCTGAATTGGAGATCGTGTTTCATGATTCATGTGATATGAATTGATGCTGATGATATGAGCGAATTCAGGGAGAAAATTAGAGTGATTTTGCTTTTTACACTTTTGAATTTGATGAAGAATCAAGCGTGTACGAATTGATGGAATATGGTGCATGAAGTTCGGTTTCATGGCTTCCATGGTGAAACCCTAGGCTAGAGGAAGACGAAGCTCCACAAGCGTTGGATGAGCAAGACCATGTTGACTGGAATGATGATCGCACGGCCACGATTCAAAGCTGAGTTTGGAGGGAAGCTGGGTGCCTTAAGCACACCGTTTCACTTAAAACCCTCTGGTGGGCTTAAGAAACTATTGCTATCCACACCACCATTCGCCAGGCCCATTCATGTTTAACTGATTTTATTACTTTTTACACCGTTTTTGTGTTTTTTGTCTTTGGTATTTTTCTGACTTAGCTGGGCCCAGACGCGCCTTGCTACGCGCACCCCCAGTCTGGGCCCATCATCCATTTTCCAACTGAAATAATTACTAACTGCACCCCTAACCAATTTCAATTCATTTTAATTTCATTCATTTTTCCTAATTGTTTGAAAAATCATAACAAATTGAAAATTCCATATTTTTGAGTGGTTGTTTTTGCATCTTTTTCTTATTTCTGTTAAGAAAATTGTCATGTAATAAAATTAGCATTTTATTTTATTTTTTCATTTTTAGTATATTTTTCTTTTAAGTAGGTTTAAATGATGTTTAGTTTAATACTTGATCTTGTTGATTTTAGTTTAGCTAGATCCTTTTATATTTTGGACCCATTCTTTTTAGAGTACTTCACTTAGGACTTTAATTTTCATATGAGATTTAATTCATGATTTTAGGATTAAATTTTAGATGGTTTGTTTAGGTGTGATTAGGAGAATCAAAATTAGGGTTTAGATATAACATAGGTGTAATAAATCATTTCTTTTAGGAGTTGTAGTTTGAATTTTGGGGTATGGGACTATAGGGGTATTATGGGTAAATAATAGATCCCTTAGAAAATATTAGACTTCCCCTATTCTACTATTACTACTAGTATATTTCCTGTTATTGATTGATTGTGTGGTGTGCCCTCTCTAGGGTTATTATTTCACTGTGTGGGGTATTGGGCTTGCTTGGGGTTTGGGTTTGAGCTGAAGATTGTGCTGATGAAGCCCATTGAAGATTAAGAGAATGAAGAGCAATTTCCAGAGTTGATAAGGAGTATCTCTTGCTGGCAGCTGTTGAAGGTGTAGGATCTAGGAGTTAGGAAAAGCCCTAGAATAGCAACTTGATTCACAAACATGGAAGGTCTTGTTTGCCTCCATTCTTTCTCTATGATTCAAAGTCTCTTTTAAATATCCACCTCCTTCCTTTGGAAGGATTAGTGAATGTATTTAAAAGATAGAACTTTTGAGGGAAAACTGTCAGTATCATGTTAACAGTCAGTGAGCCACCCTTGGTAGGCAATTGACTATTTAACATCCATTTCATCTTGTTGACTGATATTCATCTTGGAGATTGGGACTTGAAGAAAAGCCATTGAAGATTGAAGATAGATACCTTGCTTGAAGGCTGTGAAGATGAAGACTGATGCTTGCTTGAAGCTTGTAGATGGTTGAAGATGACTTGAAGACAGATGTTGATGAAGACTGCTTTTGCTGTTTACTTTTGCCGTTGATAATTTTTGATGTATTGTCTGAATTTCCCTGACTGTATTGCTTGCTGTTTAACCTGTTAGGTTGAAAGTGAATTCTGTTCACTTTTGCCTGTTGTTTTCTAGGTTCGAGGTTGAGTGGGACTCGCTTGCCTCGCTTGTATTGCTGCATCCATGCATTTTACTGTGTTATTGTATATATGCTATTGTTTCTGTTTCCGTTTATCCCTTAGGATCTCTGTTTCTCTCTGCGCAAGAGAGGAGCATGATAGACATTAGGTCTTAACCCATGCATGATAACATTAGGTTAGTTTGATTCCCTTTGTAACCATAGGTTAGAGTTCTGTCTCTTCTTTCTCAAAACAAACAGAAAAACACAATAAGATTTCAAACACAATAAAAGACACTTCTTCCGTAAAAGAATGTGAACTCATCAAAACGTCATTTTTGTCCGCTTGGACTGTTAAGCAGAAAAACCCTTTTCAGAAGGAATAAAAACAATCAAAACAGACTTGTGTCGTACGTTGCCCGAACTACGTTTGCTCTGATCTTTCATGCTGTATGAAAGTACGTAGGCATAGGATGCGATATCCTAGCGAGCAACCTTCCCCTCCTTTCCCGTAGGTAGGCGAACTACGTTGACTCTGATTTCTCGTTCCAGACGGGAATACGTAGGCATAAAGTGCGATACTTTGCCGAGTCATTTTATTTTCTTTTTAACCCCAGACCTGTAGAATAGATAGAATAACAATCCGTACCAGAAAACAAGCGTGGATCCCGTCGAGTACGACGGACGTGAGGGGTGCTAATACCTTCCCCTTGCGTAACCGACTCCCGAATCCAGGATTTGGTTGCGATGACCATTCCTTTCCCGTCTTTGCGGTAGGTTTACTTCGAGCGTTTCCTTTCCCTCCTTTGGAATAAATAACGCACGGTGGCGACTCTTCTGTTCAGCCGGCGCCGATTTTCGCAGTAGCGACAACGGGGACGCCATTCTGTGGAGTTTCAACTGGTGGAGGAGTAGGAACAGTCCCCCCATGAAGCACGCCATTACTATCGACCCTTGAAATCAGAGGCTGAACCAAGGTTCTGAGCTGATCCTGGCCATTGGCGACCGCTTGCATGAGCTCCATGAAGCGATCCATTCTTTCGCGGAGTTCCTGGACATCAGTTTGCACTTGCTCCATGATCCTGGTTTGATTAGCTCTGGTCGGATAGCGGTGAATAGGTCTCTGATCAATCCTGGAACCACCTGAAACAACCTGGAAACACAAAAGGGTTAGGAAAAAACGACAAAGTGATCGTTATGCAAATGCAAACGTGTGTCTGTGCGTTAGGGAGATCTCCCCCGATCCTAGTGCCTGAGTGCCAGTGCTGATAATAAGAAGTCTGAGTCCAGTCATGGAAATAACAATCTCATATATAAAGAAAGAAACCCATCAAGGCAGTACACAACATCAGTGAGTACAAGCAGAACGAATAGCATGACCTCAACCAACGAGCCTGGTGATGGTCAGCACATAACAATGATCAAAACAAAAGGAATACAAACAGTCAAGTACGGCCACGGGCGCGAAACTCTTCTAACGACCCCTTCATTTCTGGATGATCAGGCCGAGTGAGCAACCCTTCGACGAGTAGCTCCCTCTGCATAATGGTATACTGAAGACCTTCGACCGAATCTTCTCATGCTCCTTCGCCGAAACAATCTTCTAACTTCCGCTTCTTGGATTCAAACGTCAGTTTGCGCTCCTTCAGGTTAGCGAGAGCCCTGTTGAGCTGGCCTTCGGGGGCGTATCTGCGAGCGGTTTCTTCATCAAACCTCTTCTCATTAGCCTTCAGCTGGGCTTTCAGCTTGGAAATCTGTTGCATCAGCTTATCCTCCCGCTCTTTCCTGGTGGCTAGGGAGGCTTTCCAGTGCTGGTTGAACTTGGATATCCTCCTATATGCTTCGTCCAAGTGCTGCTTCTTCGTATCTAGTACGCCGTTGACAGCTTTGAAGTCTTGACCCATGCGTTCACGCTCGGCTATATGCTTAGTCAAGTCTGTCCCCAGCTGGTTCACCAGCTCTGTCTACCTTTTGAAGGAATGAACGGCTTTGTTTCTCTCGCTTCTGAGTTGAGCCAATTCTTTCTCTAGTTCTTCGTTTGCCCTCTTCAATTCATCTCGCTCAGCTAACACCTGATTATGCTGCTGAATGGGCACGGTAGTAGGCTCTTCAATCATTGGAGGGCTTTCTGGCTTGGCAGGAAGAAACGACATCCCTATAGCATCTGCTCTGGCTCTGATCCACGCCACATACGGAGGGTAGGCTTGGTTATTGCTTTTCCCCAGCAATGGTTTTCCCCTCTTACTGACGCCATTCCAAGCGTGTTGAAGCTTAGATAACAGATCCCCCTCTAGAAGACCAGTGAGGTACAAAGATTCCTGCACCTCTTCATCCTTCGGCGGAGTTCTCAAAGCGTAAGCAAACTGTCGGACCAGCAAAGACGGATTATAGTTTATACAGCCTTTCCTGCCTATCAAAGGCACGTTTGGAAACCCGCTGCAGCTGAAGATAATCTCGGTACCCAACCTATCTCTGTCAAACCAGTCAATATCCTCCGCAGATAGACTCATCAAACGCTCAGACCACTCAGCTGTGGCTGCAGACGAAGCAAAGGGACCCTTCTTGGGTAGGTGACTATCAAGCCATCTGTAGAATAGGGGCACACAGCACGAGACATTCTTGCCCCTTCTGTTCTTGTTTTTGTAGTGGATGGAATGGTAGACATCTCCTATCAAGGTAGGGACTGGATTCCCTGAAGCAAAGATGCGGAACGCATCGAAGTCTACAAAATCCGGCATATTGGGGAACAGAATGATGCCATATATGCACAGAGCGAAAATGGCGTTGAATACGACCCAACATCCATCTTTGGCGCACTGTTGAGCCTTACCCACTAAGAGCTGCAAGGAGAAACCGAGAACCTTGTTCCAACTAGACAATACCAACTCGGAGGCATCCAGATGAAGTGAAGGAGCTAGACCAGCCAGATCAGGCTCAGCATCCATATGAACAAAGGGCATCTGCCTCTTGACAGACACACCTAACAAATCAGCATATTCCTCTAGCGTGGGTGCGAGAACAAAATCCTGGAAAGTAAAGCATCTTAACGGAGGGTCATAGAACTGCAGCAGAGCGTGCAACCCATTCAACTCGAACGCAGAAGGTTTACGAACCAAACTGAGCAATTTGCCGTAATATTTTCTGAACTCATCTCTCACAGAATCACATGCTAAAGCAATCAAACCAGTCAGCTGAACAACATCAGGAGCAGGGAGCTTGTAAGACACGGTCTTCCTCAGAGAACCCATAACGATACAATGGGAGGCAAGAAATCCTGGATCGGGGAAAACGGTACCTGCAACATAGACACACGTTAATGAAATGCAAATGAGTATGCAAAGCGATGTAAAATGCAATCATGCAGCAGGAGATCAAGGCAACTGAGATGTGGAGATTCTGTATCAACAAAACCACAATACTGCTCTGTCAAGAACAACCACTATCACTGATAAGAAGAAAACCCTGGTATCGGACCACAAATCTGCTCTGTCAAGAACACACATCTGATAATAAGGACCTCTGATACAGGACCAAAACTCTGCTCTGTCAAGAACACACATTTGATGATAAGGACCTCTGATACAGGACTCTAACTCTGCTCTGTCAAGAACAAACATCTGATAATGAGGACCCCTGATACAGGACCAAAACTCTGTTGTATCAAGAACAAACATACATCTGCTGATGAGATCCTCTGATCCGAATCATAAACCTGCTCTATCAAGAACAAATACACATCTGATGATAAGATCTTCTGATCCCAATCATAAATCTACTCTGTCAAGAACAAATACCCATCTCTGAATATAAGGTCCTCTGATACAGGACTAAAGCTCTGCTCTGTCAAGAACAATCATATATCTGATGATGAGAAACTCCGGTACCAACAAAACTGATTCCACTATCAAGAAAACCAGGTAGTCTGAAGGTCAAAGTTTCCTGCAATAAACCCAACCCTGCTCACACGTATGGACCTAAACTGACTCAAGTTCGGCATCCTATGCGTTCATCAGCGTCACAGACATTCAAGAGGGGTGATACGATACGCAGAAGGTGTGGCATCACCAGCTCATGAAGCGGCCTCACTCGGCTGAATCACAAATGATCGGTCCCCAGAGTCGACAATCCTCCAAACCAACAACCCCCTCAACCCAAAGGGTTGAAAAAGAAGCCAACCAAGAGAACCGCGTCTGAGCGTGGATTTCATGACACACTAGTGCCTGCCAAGCAAGCACGCGCCCACTAATTTCCACAACTAATGTTATGTTCACTCAAGCCTGGGTCTGGCTTCTCACTCATCAGAATGCCCCTCCCACAACAGCATAGATAATCATATCATACTGGAAATAAAGTGCGGGAAATAAAAATGCGATAAATAAACACAACCCAACAAGTAATCATACAAGCGCTAGGATTGACTCTCGTAGGGGACGTTGGATCCCCAAACTGACTCGCATTCGGGATGTTGGATCCCGGGAAACTATCAAGTCCCCAGCAGAGTCGCCAGCTGTCGCTTCCGCGAAAATAAGTTGCCGGCAAAACAGAAGAGTCGCCACCTTTCGTTATTTATCCCTTAGAGCGGGAAAGGAAACGATCGGAAAAACCTGACGAAAAGGTATAAGACAAGGTCATCGCAACCGTTGTCTGGGTTCGAGAGTCGGTTACGCAAGGGGAAGGTATTAGCACCCCTCACGTCCGTCGTACTCGACGGGATCCACGCTTGTTGTGTTTATTGGACGAGTTGGTTTATCTATCTTCCTATCAAGGCTGGCTTAAAAGAAAAGAAAATGACTCGGCAAAGCGTCGCGCTTTATGCCTACGTATTCTCATTAGAGAATGAGAAATCAGAGTCAACGTAGTTCGACCTACTACGGGTTACGGGGAAGGTGGCTCGCCAATACATCAGTATTGTGCCTACGTACTCTCAACAGATATGAGAGATCAGAGCTTACGTAGTTCGGGATACTACGGATTACGGGGATTCAGATTCATCTGTTTTATCGAGTAGGGTTAAACAGCAGTTCCAGCAGTTAGGTACAAAGCCTGTTTGTGTTGGCGCTGAAGTTTAACGACACTCTTTTCTTCAGAAAAGTTTTCCTTTGAATTACGGGCCCACGGGGCAAAAAGGTTTGAAGTTTGTTTTCTGTCTTTTACGGAAGAAGTGTTTTTTATTGTGTTTGCAATTTCAATCGCACTAAAGACTATGACCTGAGAGTGAATGCGTCGCATGTCACCCAAAGGGTACCATACTAAACATCCAGACTGTTGGAAAGAAACTCTCCACCACTCCTCCCTCAGATTGCTTAAGGCTCGTGACGTACAAAAGAAATCATTCATGATTACTGTATCTTAAGATTTTTTGAGATGAGAAGAGAGCAGGCTCAACTATAGGGAGACTATTAAGTCCTACTGTTGTCATGCCAAGGATTCATCCTATGGTTGAAGTTTGAAACAGAGAACTCCTAGAAGTTATCATGCATAGGTTTCAACTTAAAGTTCTATCATCACTTCCTTATCAAAGGAAATGAGAGTCCTAAGGGATCATGTCAATGATACACAGAAACAGATAAAGCATCAGCTTAAACAGTAAACAGTAAACGACTGTAAAATGCATGCAATGCAAGTGAGGGAGGAAATGTGTGTGGGGCATCAGCCTCCACAAGCTCATCTCAACCTCAAGCCAGAATGAATCACAGTAATCATACTGAGGAAATAACAACATGCTATCAAGCAAAATACAGTAAACTGCAATCATACAGAGGAAAATTGAATGCTATCAAGCAAAATAAACCACATGGGCAAGGGAGCTGGGCTCTACAGAATACCCGCAAGCAAAGCCATACAGTAAAAATACAAGCAGAGGGAGCAACTCAACCTCTAGTGCAATCATGCTCCTAGTTTAAAGTCAGTCTAGATATGAACGTATTCTAATGCATCAGACAAGTCAAACAAGGCATATCAATACAGCAAAGAAAACAGACAAGAAAGCAGCAGATCAACAACTCTCTCTCAATAATGCTCTCCTCAGACAGCAAACCAGTCTTCAGACTTCAATTACCCTTCAAGACTATCATCCTTCATGACAAATATCAATTTGCTTCCCCAGGTTTCAACCCTTCAACATAAGTTTCAACTTAATCTTCTTCTTCAAGCTTCAGCTTTCTTATTCAATTCCACCTTCAGGCTTCACTCCTAACTGCAAGTATTAACTTGATTCCTTCGGGATCTCCAAGCTTCAGAGCAAAATATCAACTTATCTTATTCCTCAAGCCTCAGCTCCGCACTCAATTTCAATTAAATCCTCTTCATAAGTGTCAACTTAGTCTTCAAGCTTCAACTCTCTTTGCTTTACCAGTCTCAACTTGGTCTTCTCTCTTCATCTACAAGCTTCAGCTTCTCAGAGTAATCTAAGAAGTGTCAACTTCAATCTTTAAGCCTCAGCTCTTCACTCAATCTCCCTTGTATCTTCAAGTATCAACTTGGTCTTCTTTCTCTTCAAGCTTCAGCAGCAATGGCAATGCTCAAGGAATCATCCCTTTTCCACACTATTCAGTGAAGTCCTCATCTTCAAACTCAAGCCCAACATCTTTCAAGATATTCAAACCAGAATACAATTGATTTGACAGGATGAGAGGAAATGATAAACAACTTACTGACAACCAAAGGAAGCCTGTAAGGGTTCATCATTATGAGAGACTAGTTCCCTCAAAGTTCTACTTCCCAGATAAAGCCACTCATCCTTCCAAAGGAGGGATGTGAATATCTGAGAAGGACTTTTAGTCATTGGGAGGAATGGAAGCACAAGAGGCTTTCCATGTTTGTGAAAGAAATCATTCTAACTACAAGGCTCTCCCTATGTCCTATCTCCAAATCTTCATCAGACACCTTCAGGCACTAACAAATCCAAAGCTCCAAGCAACTTCAAGCAACTTCAAGCATCTTCCTCTTGTCTTCCACTTGTCCTCAATTTCAACCAAAGGCAAACCAAGCACAAACCCTAATCTAAGGGGACTAAGGAAGTTAAACTCATTGAATTAGTAAATTAGGATCACCTAAAACCTAGTACTAAAGTTAGTCCTAACTAAAATACTAAAACCAATTGTAAAATCCTACAAAAATTACTATGGGAACCTAGGTCAATCATGACTCTACCACATTAGTTTCAAGGATCAAATCATCAATTTGGACCTAGAACTAAATCCTACATTACAAGGTATCAACCTAAAACCCTAAAAAGGAAGCATCTAAATGTCAATCTAGAAGGCACACCTATTTTCATCACAAAAATGTGAGAAAATTACTATGGGATCACACATGTCTAACCTAATAACACACAAAATATTAGGCTAAGAATCATCACCATGAGATCAAACAAAATTCTACAAAAATATGCATCAAACATGAACATTTTAATATCAATTAAAATACAAAATTCCAATTAAATCAGAAATTATATGAAATGAAAATATTTTTTCTCTAAAAAATAATAGACTCAATCATGAGTAATATGCAAAACGAATGGGTTGAATTGGATTAATATTCAATTAGTTATGAATTTTACAAAAGTTATGAATTAAATGGAAAAATAATGAAAATCAAATAAAAATAATGAAGCGCGCGGTGCAAATAGCAGCAGATTCAGTTCAAAACATGGGTTGGGCTTGCTGGGGGGTGTGGATAGCACTCAGATTATTAAGCCCAAAGCGCCAAATAAATGAAACGCATCGTTTCATCAGAAACTCTTCACAACTCAGCTTTAAAACACAGCCCTTGGATCTTCTCACAGTCAATGGTCAAAACGTGATCCAATGGTGAGAACTTCATCTTCCCCATTTCAAAGCTCTGAGCTTTGTGCCCAACTCCGGCCACCGCCGATGGAGCTCCGATCGTCCCCTTCAACCCTAGTTCTTCCTAGAGGCCTCCAATCCAAGAGGTCAAAACATGAAACACACTCCAAATCTTGCCACGAACTCAATCATACCATTAGTTTCTTCTGAAACCCCAAGAATCAACATCTCCCAATCGCAACCGAAAATGGTGATTCACTTAATTTGTCTCTAATTCAACAATTAACCATCTGAAATCCATCCTAGGCCATTCTACAACTAATATAGCACCCTAATTCAACCTAATTCTACCTAAATCATGCTATAGGAAGAAGGTTACAAACCTGGAAATTCTTGAATAACAGATGCTCGAAATCTCCACTTCAAGCTCTCAAATCTTCTGGACACGATCACTGAACCTCCTCCTTGCTTCTGTATGCAAAAGATTCAATGGAAAGTGCTTCAATCTTGAAACACGATGAAGAGTTGCAGGTGCTGAAAATCCCTTGCTCCCACACGATCTAGCCACCAATTCTTCTTGGAAATGATCTGGAGTCAATCCTTGATACTCATGGAAGAAGAATCAATCAAGAAAATGGAAGGAAATAGAGGAATTTGGTGAAACCGATTGCACTTGCAAGCTATGAAAACTCAATCTCAAACTATGCTCAAACCTTCAACGATCACCAACCTCTGCCATGGATTCATTCTACTCAATATATAGATGGAGTTTGGATGATCTAGAACCCTCTAGATCCTTCCAATGAGATTTTACACATCTCATGTCATGAGATTTTGAATCACTTATCATGCCATGCTCCATTCTGTTTGCAGCTTGAAATTCATCTCAATCTCCTTCAATTTCTCCCCTATTGACATTTTGGAAGGATTTAGCTTGCCAAGTTCCTTGCCCATGCCTCAATTTTGAGTTATGCATATGTTACTTAATATGCAAGCAAGCGTTTTCCAAAGCAAGTCCATGATTTAGACCTCAAATCAAAAATGTGGCTAAACCATTGTTTTCAAAATGTTTTCTAAAGTCAAAATGATATATTACATGCCATGGTTTGGATGTGTAGGTTGAAAATATCAATTTCCAACTTTGGTTTATTTAACTTATGCCTTCATTTTAGGTCATTTTTACAACTTTGAGCTACAAGCTTTTCCACCATCTCATGACCTCCTTACTAGCCTTAAAACATCATTTTAAGCAAGTTTTATGTTGAAGATTTTTCCATTTGAAGCTTGGAAATAGGAGTTATGGCCTTATACTTGAAATGACCTGTAATCTCCAAATGACCAAAATGCCCTTGACTTGTCAAAGCCATAACTTGAGTTCTACAAATAATATCAAGGACTTCTAGTAATATCTAGAAAGCTAAGAAGATAAGGAACAACATTCATATTTACCAAAAGTTCATAGGAATCATCCTTCTTGGGCAAAAGTTTGATGCAAGTTGGGTAACTTTCAAGGCCCCAGATTCACATACCTCAGATGACCTGTAACTTGTCAAAGTCATAACTTGAGTTCTATAAATCCTATCAAGGAATTATAGTACTCAAATTAAAGCTAAGAACAAGCTCTACAACATTCATGTTTGGGGCAAGATGAGATGACAATCACATCTTGATCTAAACTGCCTTGAAGATAGGGGTCAAACTAGGGGATTTTACACTGTCAAGCCTTAGAAACCCTAGCTTGAAACTTCTCACACTATTTAATCATGATGATTTGACCTTGGAATAATCCTTATAGCATCTCAATGCATCAATCCATGATCACATGGCTCTTGAACTAGGTCTCAACCCTCTCCAAATCATCAGTTGACCTAGGGCTGACCCAATTAAACCCTAATTACACCAAACATGGCTGAGTCTTCTTAATCTTGCACAATGACCTATCTAGGCTTCATGATGGCTTTCAAGACATCTCATAAGCTCTCTCAAGGCTTCAAGTCCACATTCTTGGCTTCAGAGTCATCTGAGGAGCTCCCCACAACTCTCAAGTTAGGAGGCACACACTCTTAGTTTCAACCACTATCTCTGAGGATCTGTTCACTTCTCTGACAAGGACATCAACCCTTGAGCCCTTGAATAACCTTCTTGGCTAGCTTCATGGTCTTGTATATCTCTTTATTGGTAATCATACCTCTTGATCTCCTGCATACATGTCAATGAAATGCAAATGATAATGCTAATGTGAATGAAATGCAACATAAGCTAGGTAAAGAAGAGTTGGTAAAATTTTAGGGTGCAACATGCTTCATTAAAACGTTTTCACTAAAATACAGCGAAAATATTCATATAACAAAATACATCATATTCGTGATACGTTGCCGGAAAAGAAATGAATAAACAACTAAAAACACCTAAGTCCCGTGCTACGTATCAGAGCATCCTAAGACTCGACTGGCACACCAAAAATCCAAGCTAGCTAAGTACCTGGATTATCTGTACTTCCTAAGAAGCACATACCACAACAACATCAAAGGGGTGAGAAAACATGATCAAAATATATAGGTAATTAAATACATGAAATATAGTAGTAACTACAGCAATCATACAATTCATCACCCATCATTCACCAAACACGACATATAGTCCACCAACAACATAATACACCATAATGCGAATATGCAACGCAACACCATGCATGCCGTAGTGACTCATTGGTTCTTCTATGGAACCCGGATAGATCACCTACGCCCACCCTTGGCCATGATCCTTCCTCACCAATTCCCCACTCAAAGGAATACGAATGAATCACATACACTCCACCGAGCAATGACTCATCCCACCAATACATCATGATATGCATACATCAAATGCACAACAAATGAATATACGCATGCAATGTGCACACGATCTCCCAATCACACCACCATACATCACATGCATACACATAGCATACACCAATCAATTATATCATTTAATTTGCATATTAAGAAGGTTCACCCTCCAACAGCATGTATATTCATACCCCAACAATCGGGTACACACGATCATAATGATCACCTCACGATACTCCATATCATACACACTTTCATCAATCATCCACTTAATTCAAACGATACAGAATTCACTTCTGATCACCACCTATGCACCTCACATTATCCATTCCATCATCCCTACACTCAATGTAGACTAAGGGATACTACACAGCTAGCGCACAAAGCATACAACACAGAAAATCACATTTCTGCTACGCTCGCTACCTCGCTCGCTGGGCGAGCACCTAGCAAATAATCGCTAGCTTATTCGCTTAGCGAACCTCCTCGCGAATAGAAACAGTGGCTACTGGGCTCGTTCGCTACCCAACTCGCCACAGCGAATACTCGCTACCTGTTCGCTTAGCGAACTACCTCGCGAATGCAAACAGAGGCTTCTGGACTTGTTTGCGACCTCACTCGCTTAGCGAGCACCTAGCGAACGTTCGCTACTAGCTCGCTTAGCAATGGTGCTAGCAAACTGTCTACGACTTCTCAAATTCTCACTGTCCTGAATTGCTACCTTGCTCCAGTTCAAGCCTAATTTGCCACTTCTTGAAGGTGAGAAAATTACATAGAAGGGGGGGGGGGGTTGAATAAGTATGACAAATAATCCAAGATTCAAACACAATTATTTTTATCCTGGTTCGTTGAACTCAACTACTCCAGTCCACCCTCTCAAGAGTGATTTGCCTTTCTCAGTCAAGGACTTAATCCACTATTTAATCAAACAGATTACAATAGTAACACCTAAGAACAACTGTTCTTAGTCTTCTCAAGAGCTACTGATCCCAACTGGATCCTCTTAAGTAAAACCTTTTACAATCAGTGTAAAACTATTACAAGAGTAAGAATGCTTCTAAGAAGCTGTTATCA
Organism: Lathyrus sativus; assembly: GCA_963859935.3. Classification (NCBI taxonomy): domain Eukaryota; kingdom Viridiplantae; phylum Streptophyta; class Magnoliopsida; order Fabales; family Fabaceae; genus Lathyrus; species Lathyrus sativus. Next base: position 290,149,390 of record OZ012737.1, read on the forward strand.
CAACTGTGGTATTTCTCTTAAGTTTAAGAACAACGTTACAGCAAAATAAAATATAAGAGCTTTGAGAGATTTGCTTTGATAAGTGATTTTTTCAAGTAGTTCGTTACTGAAGAAGATGGAGTGGACTTCTTTATATAGGCACATAGATCCATGAAGTCTTCTCAACGTTGAAGGCTGTGCTGAAAAGCCTGGAGCCTTTTGTCTTTACATTGGAGGCTGTGCTGAAAAAGCCTGATGCCTTTTGTCTTTTACTTTGCAGAAACTTTCCTTAGAATGGAATGCACAGATAAAACCTTTTTGTCTATGTTCTTGTGTCTAGCATAAAATAGGAAAGAGCTGTTGAGATAAGCCAACGTACATATTCAAATCTTCTTCACTAAGTAAGTTCAGCTATGAACATTAGAGTCTGGATCTTCAGAGTCTTGGGATGTTCTTCAGATTGTGTTGAATCAGAGTATGTGCAGCTTGTGTGCTTGAGCGTGTAATTCTGTCAAAGCAGAGTCTTCTATATCAGATTCTCAATACTTATGCAGCGCAGTATCTTCAGAGTCTTCTGATGACTAAGCTTCTGAACTCTCAGAGTCTTCTATTCTTTAGAGGATTCTGCTTCAGAATCTTTAGTAGATAGCACTCAGATTCTTCTTGAGGCAGCGTTCAGATCTTTTTCTAAGATGCTCTTGAACCTTTGAAGCCTTTCATAATATCATTATTCAGGTCCAAATTTGCTCTTTAAGAATATTTTCTTTAGTACCTGTAGCAAACAGTCTAGAACAAATTTAGAGTATATAATTCTTGAATACAAAATTCATAAGTGTTATCATCAAAACATAGATATATTACTAAGAAACAATCTGTGTTCTTACAATCTCCCCCTTTTTGATGATGATAAAACATGAGAAATTTTGTTCAATAAAAAGATATGAATTATAACTCCCCCTGAGATTACCAATCTCCCCCTGAAATAAATACTCTAATAGAAGAAAACACTTCCCTTTTTGATTAAGTATATTTCAGATTTAGAGCCTGATGCAAGAGGTTTGACTTTCAGAGTCAAATCTTGATACCAGATAATTAATACTTTCTTCAGTCAGAGCGCCTGGTTATCATCTTGCTTGAATTATCTTTCAGGGTAAAGGTATCAGAGTAAGCTATCAGAATTGATTGAATACTCAGATTTGCTTTGAAGATCAGGTTCTGGTTAGAAAAGTCTTAGGGTAACTTCAATGAATTATGTCAGATATATCAATGTAATCTGAAAGACTTAAATTCACAGTAAGTTAATAAAATGTCTGAATTTCAGTTTTAGTAATTGCTTATATTTTGAACAATCAGATTCTCTTTTTCTCCCCCTTTTTGTCATAATCAAAAAGATTTTTAAAGACATAAAGATACAGAAGAAAAGAAGCATATAGAAGCAAAAACATCAACATGCAATTAAACATACCAAAGTTCACAGTCAAACAGGCAGATGCCAAAACGCATAACACAACAATAAGAAAACAACAAACGCAATAACATGTGCAAAAACGACAAATAAAACTAAGTCTGGCGTGAGGCAATAAGGGTCAGAAGCTCTGTCATTTTGGCAGTTGACTCTTCTTGCTTAGACATCCAGGTTTTGATCTCATCAGTTGTCTTCTCTTGCTTGATCATCCAATCTTTTATTTCTTTAACATCATTCACAAGCTCTGTGACCACAGATGAAGAAGGAGCAGCAGGGTTCTCTTCAGATTGGTTCTCTTCAGAGGCTTGTTCAACCATTTCAGATTCAGGAGCCTCTGGAGGAGCAGCTTCCAGAAGTAACACGGGAGGAGGAGGAGGCATGTTCATCAGAGTTACCTTGATTAATTCTGCAAACTTAGTCTTAGCAAGCTTAGATCATTTAGCTCTAACTTTTAAGGCAGCGTTGTTGAACATCCAGATGAAATGCTTCCAAGCAGTATTTGAGACAGTTGGATCCAAACTTGACATGCACACATCCTTAACACGAGTATATTCAGAATCTATCTCATTTTTGAAAATTTCAAACATAGTATTAACACATGATCCTAGATCTAACTGTTCAGACTGTTCAGAGGGATTAGGATTAGGAGTGTTAACAGGAGTAGGTTTAGATGGTGTAGGTTCAGATGGTTGTGGTTGAGGTGATGTTGGTTGAGATATTTGGATGTCATATTGAGGGAGTTCAGATGGTTGAGGAATGGTTTGTGTTTCAGATGGATTGGTTTCAGATGGTTGAGGGATGGTTTGGGTTTCAGATGTTTGAGTTTCAGATGGTTGAATTTCAGGTGGTTGTGGTTGAGGTGGAGAGTTTGGTGGAGTATGAAACATGGGAATGTTAAGATGTTCCTTCATAGCACTTTCAGAACTTGCTTGTTTGAGTGACTCTGGTTCAAAATCAGATGAATCAGATGATTCACAATCAGAAGATTCATCTGAGTGAACAGATGTTGAAGAAATGATAATTGATTGATTGAGGGGTTCTATATCCAGAATATTGTTAGAAAGATTTGGATCTTCTGATGGAATTGATTGTTCAGAGTATTCAGTTTGAACAGTCTCTGGTTGGTTTGGTTCTGAGATGATTATTTCTAGTTGGAGAATCTCTAATTGGGGATTATCTGGTTGTGACATTGCTGGTTGTGGAATTTCTGTTTGAGGAATTTCTGGTTGAATTGTTTCTGTTTGTGGAATTTCAGGTTGAATTGATTGAGTTTGTGGAATTTCTGATTGAATTGTTTGAGGGGGTTCAGATATAATATGAGGTTGAGGTTCAGAGGGAATTGGTACAGAAAATGGTTGTGAATGTACTGGTTCAGATGAGAGTGGTTCAGATGAAAGATTTGCAGATTGTTTGGGTTTTAAAGATCTTTGTCTAAGGTTTGGAGAGAGTTTTGGTGATGAAAGGGGTGAATGAACAGCAGGTGTAGGATCAGATGTTAATACCTGATGAATAGTGTCTCTAATCTCTTCCAGAGTGGCATCTCTAGAACTGATTATGACTTTCTTTGCTCCTTTCTTCTTTTTCCTTGGAACTTCAGATACTTTCCTTTTCTTCTGAACCGATCCTTCTCCAGCTTTCCTCTTACTACGCCTTTCCTTCATCAGATTGGGCATTTCTTCTCCTTGTTTCTGAACAAGATTAGCAGGTAGAGGAATTGAAGGTGAGAAAATACTTAGAAGGGGGGGTTGAATAAGTATGAAAGATTAAGACTAAAAAATAATAACTCAATTATTTTTATCCTGGTTCGTTTAAATCAACTACTCCAGTCCACCCTTCCTAGAGTGATTTGCCTTTCTCAACAAGGACTTAATCCACTATTTAATCAAACATATTACAATAGTAACACCTAAGAACACCTGTTCTTAGTCTTCTCAAGAGCTACTGATTCCAACTGAATCCTCTTAAGGAAAACCTTTACAATCAATGTAAATCAAATAAAAGAGTATTAATGCTTCTATAAAGCTTTTATCACAACAGTGATTTTTCTCTTAAGTTTAAGTACAAGAAATTCTAAGAAGAATATGAAAGAATAAGAGCTTTGAATAATATGATTTCTTTTCAGCAAATTGTGTAACTGAAGAATTTGACGGAGTCTTCCTTTTATAGGCAGCTGATCCAAGGAAGCTGAGCGTTGAGAAGAGAGTCCCAAAAAGGTCTGAGCCTTTTTGTCTTCACATCAAGTGACCTTTCCTAGAAGTAGATAGCACAGAAAAATCCTTTTTGTCTGTGTTCTTGTGTCTAGCACAAATGAGGAAAGAGACGTTTGATTTACTCCAACGGATATAATCTTTGAATATTTCTTCTTCAGTTTTCAGCAAGTTCTTCAGAATCTGAATGAGTCAGAGTCTTCTAATGATGTACAGAACTTTGTTGTATCAGAGTCTTCTGCAGCATGTGTGCTTTCAGCGTGTAGATCATCAGAGCATATTTGTCACAGAACTTCAGTACTTGGCAGCTTTAGTACTTTCAGAAACTTCTGTAGAAATTATGCTTTGAGAAACTCTTCATACAATATTCTTCTTTGCTTCAGATGCTTCTGACTAGCTTCAGAATCTTATGGAGCTTCTTGCTTCAGATCCTTCTAGAGACTACGCTCAGGATCTTCTGTAAACAGCAATCAGAATCTTCTAATGAGTGCATCTGGCGCTTCAGAGTCTAGATAACTTCTTGTATACAATACATATTTGCTTCTAGAGAGTTAATTTCATTTCAATCTGCAGTAAAACTTACAAGCAAATTTTAGAGTATATAATTCTTAAATATAAAATTTCCTAACAGTTATCATCAAAACAAAGAGTTATTATTAAGAACCAATCTGTGTTCTAACAATCTCCCCCTTTTTGATGATGACAAAAAGTATCAGAAATTTTGTTTAACTGAACATATAGAATTATAACTCCCCCTGAGATGATGAATCTCCCCCTGAGTTAAATACACAAAGGAATAGAAACTTCCCTTTTGTCTTGAGTAATCTTCAGAGTTAGATCTTGTTTGTTCTTATACCATTTGAAGGTCAGAATGTCTTGCAGATATAAGATTCAGAGTTTGATAATAGACAAATGATCTGAGAGACTCAGAGTTTCTTTTATATAGTGTACTTATCAAATGTTCTGAAATAGTCAAATTAAATGTTAGATAGAATAGATATGTCGGAAGATTCATTCTGGTGAAGTTATATTAAACAGTTCAGATATATATTTTCTCCCCCTTTTTTGTCATAAGCAAAAAGTAAAAACTTAAAAAATAAATAAAAGGAAACAGTAAATAAGATAATTCAATGGAGAAAACTTTGATTCATTTAAAAGATCAGATCAAGAGTACATAGGAAAACATCAGAAGATATAGCAATAAGGTACAAATGCAAACAACAGATGCAAAAACATTAGAATGAAAAAAAATCTAAGAGTGTTTGGACAAAAGCATCTTCAATAGATCTGTAATCTCAGAGGATGATTGCTCTTGCTTGGACATCCACTTAATCATAGTTTCATTCTTTTCATCTTGATTTGACATCCATTATGTCATATCCTCAGACTTCTTATCCTGCTTAGCCATCCAGGATTTTATCTCTGACTGTCCAGCTTCCAGAGCAACAATCTTATCTTCAAAATCTGGATGTTCTGTCTTTATCTCAGATGAAGAATTAAGATGAGGTTCTGTAGATCCTGGAGCAATGGAATTGGAAGAAGGGTCTATCAGAGACATAGCCAATGCATTATCAGTAGATTCTGTTGATGGTGGAGGAGCATCTAAACGAAGCAGAGGTTCAGATTTGTTGAGAGTCCAGAATAGAGCCCTTGCAGCTCTGAGCTTTGCATCATCAGAACAGACGTTCTTCAGATTTGAAGCTACAGTGTTGAATCTGTTGATGAATCCGTTCCAGATGATGTCAGATTCTTTGGCATCCATTGTTTCTGAGCATTTCTTCTGAACAGTACCTAAATACATCTGTATTTCTTGCAAAAATGTTTGAAATAAATGATCAATATTAAGTCTGGGATGTGGTCGTAACAAGGTTACCAGATTTATAGGTTTAGGTTGGGGAGTTGGTGGAAAAAGTGATTTTTGGATGGAAATCAGAGGAGGAGGATAATATGGAATGAAGGGTATCTCAGGAGATTTTTCTTTAGATCTGACTAAAGCATTAAGCAAATGAGGTTTTGCTCTTCTGTAAGGGGTAACTACATCAAAAGGTGCATTTGAGTAGGGTTTGAAAGCAGATTTTGGTGGTTCAACAGATGCAACAGTGTTATTAGATGCAATTTGCAGAGCTGAAACAACAGCTTTATCAGATTTTGCAGAGTGTGATATGGTTGCTAAAGGTTCTACATCTGTCATAGATTTTAAGTAATTAAGAATCACAGATGGAAGGATCATTGTGGATTTTGGTTTCAAAGGGTTGAGGGGTTCAGAAGGTTCAACTTTGTCATTAAAATCTTTCAGTTTGAAACCATAAGACAGATTATGAAAAAGAGAAGAAACTTGGGCACAGGATATAGAAGATGTTGGATTGGAATTGGGGATTAATATCTCAGATGATGGTGCAGATGGAGGAATAGGATCTGGAATGGGAGTTTTAGAAGGTATGGTAGGTTCAGGTTGGTTTATCTCAGAGTATTTGTCAGATGGAGAGATTAGAAAATCTGGGTGGATTTCTGATTCTGAGGAGTTAGAGGATGTGGTAGGTGTACAAGAGGTAGAAGATACTTGAAACACTATTTTTAAAGGTGTGACATCAAGAACTTCTATCTCAGGGATGTGAGGTTCAGAAGTATTGGTAGGTTCTGAAGGAATGTCAGATGGTTTGGATGGTTGTTCTTAGATGGGTGAATCAGAAGGAATAGTTATTGGTTCTGATGAAACTGGATTAGAAGTTACTTTTGTAGGTTCAGAAGTAACAGGTGCAATGGGTTCAGAAGGTGGATTATTTGATGGTGGATTGTCAGAGGCTTTTTCTGGTTGAACTTCTTTTGGTTGGTTCTCTGGATGTTCAGAGGTTTGTTGTTGAACAGATGTTTGTTGTTCTGAGGGTTGTTGTTCTGATGGTTGAGGTCGTGGAACAAATTGTTTGATATGAATTTTGGGTTGAGATGGTTTTGGTACAGAAACTGTTGGTGTTGTTGTTTGTGTTGTTGTTTGTTTTTGTGGAGATATGGAACTGGGAGCAGTAACAGAAGTGGTTTGTGTTGAAGGTGGATTTGGTACAGACTTAACATTAGAATCATTAATAACAAGTTTTGCAGAAGATACAGAAGATTTAGTACCTTTTATTTTGATCCTCTTGGTAGGTACAAAAGCAGCTTCTTCAGAGTCTTTTCTCTTCAAGAGCTTCTTGGGCTTCTCAGCAATCTTGACCTTCTTCTGAGCAGGTGCAGATTCTTCTACAGGCTGAGTCCTTTTCCTCTGGAGTTGTGCTTCTTCTTCTCCTGCATCTGGTAGTGGTTGTCTAGCTAGCTGAATCACATTAGCAGGAACATGTTTTCCTTCCTTCTTGCATTCATAAATATACATAACCACTATATGTCTGGGCTCTTCAGCAAAGAATAAAGGAAAGTCATCTACAGGAACCCTTTTATTCAATTCTGACACATTCAGCTTCTTGGGAGCTGTTGTGAGTTCATCAACAATTTTGAGTCTCAGCAGACTTTTAGCATTCAGAGGCTTTCCCATTATAAATTCTAATTCCTCTGTAACTCCAGCAGCGTACAGAGCAGTTACCAAACCATTCTCAGTAAGAAGATCTGAGATCAACCTTCCAAAGGGGATCCAAGTTCTGATCTTCTGTCCTTTCTCTTTCACATATTCTCTAGATGCATTGATATGGTTCCACAGATGCATAAACAGAATGTATGGAAGATCTACCTTGGTGCTCTGACTAAGGCAATACATGAAATAGAGCTGTTCATTATTGACATAGTCTGGAGAATTGGTTGACTTCCTGTGGTGGATGCATCCCATGAAGATCTTGGCCCAGATCTTGTAGTCAGGCTTCAGATCCTTGAATTTGTTAGAAGCTTGACCAGAAGTCATTACTTCTTCATAAACCTCATCCATGTCCACACGCCCAGCTGGCAAGTGGGAAACACCATCTGTTTCTTCATATCCTATTAATTTTCTTATCAGATCTTCTGTGATAATAATTTCTTTTCCCAGCACAGAAGATAAGATGAACTTGGGGTAAACTGATGCATGGATCCAGAATTCTTTCACAAGGAGAGGGTAAACTGGTCCAAAGAGCCTATCAAAATACTTAACCCATCCTTGAGCTCTAATGATGGAACGAAACTCAAACCCATTTTCTGCCAGAGAATCAAACTCAACCATAGATTCACATAGAACTTCCAATTTATCAATAGGGGTTAGAAGAGTTCTTTTGGGAGGAGAATAGGGAGCAACGCCCATGTTTTTTGAAGTTACAGCAGCCATAGAAGATGGGAACTGAGCAGCTGTTGATGATGAAGTTGCCATTGAAGGATGCTTTGTCAAACGCTTAGGTATAGGGTTTTTATGCAGAGAAAAGAGGAGATGAAAACGCATGTAATTTCTGAGAGTGTGAAAAGTGTGAAAGTGAATACAAGTCAAGTATATATACTAAGACACTTAGGCAAATCAACAGTCAGAAATATGCACGTTTGAGCAAACATTAAATGAAGAAAATAATAATCATTTCAAAGCATTAATTGCTTCTGACAATTTGGGGGGAAAACCAAGATTCTCACTATTCAAACTTCACCTCAAACATCTCTTCAGTTATGTACACGCCACCTTTTCAGATTTGGTGTGACACGTGTTTGCTTGCATGTTGTTCTGAATTCTCTTAAGAAATGAAACGTTAGCCAACGTTCAGATCTTCTAAAGATTGTTAGTTCAGAGTTTCACAAAAGAAATATTGATCAGAATAAAATAAACAATCAGAAGAAATACTTCAGACCATTAAGCATTTTTGCATCTGTAAAAATTTGCTTCTGATAAATATCATTCTGGACAAAAATCCATACCAATATTTTTCAGAATAAAATTAAATCTATCTTCAACAAGGGGTTTTGTAAAAATATCTGCCCATTGATGATCTGTATCAACAAAGGCTAAGTTTATGATTCCCTTCTGAACATAGTCTCTGATGAAATGATGCTTAATTTCTATATGTTTTGCCTTAGAATATAAAATGGGATTCTTGGACAAACATATAGCAGAAGTATTATCACAAAAGATAGAAATGTTACTTTCAAAAATTTGATAATCTTCTAGTTGACTCTTCATCCAGAGCATCTGCGTGCTACATCCAGCAGCAGCAATGTATTCAGCCTCTGTGGTTGAAAGTGCAATTGTGGGTTGCTTCTTGTTGTACCAGGAGATTAGATTTCTTCCTAGAAATTGACAACTTCCAGAAGTACTTTTTCTTTCCACTCTGTCTCCAGCATAGTCAGCATCACAGAATCCAACTAATTTGAAATCATCAGATTTTCTGTAACACAAACCCACATTAGAAGTACCTTTCAGATACCTTAGAATCCTCTTGACAGCTGTCAAGTGTGATTCTCTAGGATCTGATTAGAATCTAGCACACAGACAAACACTGAACAATATGTCAGGTCTAGAAGCAGTAAGATAAAGAAGAGAGCCAATCATACCTCTGTAGAGCTTCTGGTCTACTTTCTTACTTACCTCTTCCTTGCCAAGTGAGCTAGTAGGATGCATTGGAGTCTTTGTCAGCTTATTGTCAGACATGTTGAATTTCTTCAGAAGTTCTTTAACATATTTTGTCTGATGTATGTAGGTGCACTCTGGAGTTTGATTAATTTGGATTCCTAGAAAGAATCTGAGTTCTCCCATCATGCTCATTTCAAATTCTGCCTGCATACATGTAGCAAACTCCTTTCCAAGCATAATATTTGTTGATCCAAAAATAATATCATCTACATAAATTTGGCAAATTAGAAGATATTTCTTAATTGTTTTACAAAAGAGTGTTGTATCCACTTTGCCTCTGATGAAATTCTTCTCCAGAAGAAAATTGCTCAATCTCTCATACCAAGCTCTGGGAGCTTGTTTTAATCCATATAGAGATTTCTTTAATTTGAAAACATGATCTGGAAATTTTTCATTTTCAAAACCAGGAGGTTGGTGGACATAAACTTCTTCTTCTATAATTCCATTAAGAAAGGCACTTTTAACATCCATCTGATACAGAGTGATGTTATATTGTGCAGCAAAAGAAATAAGAAGGCGTATAGATTCTAACCTTGCCACTGGAGCATATGTCTCAGTGTAATCAATACCTTCTTGCTGACTGTACCCTTGAGCAACCAGCCTTGCCTTATTCCTCTCAACTTCTCCTTTCTCATTTAGCTTATTTCTGAAGACCCATTTTGTACCAATTATATTGAATCCTTGAGGTCTCTGAACTAGATCTCATACATCATTTCTGCTGAATTGATTTAGCTCTTCTTGCATGGCAATAATCCAATCATTGTCTTACAGAGCTTCATCTACAGAAGATGGTTCAATTTCTGACACTAGTCCAAATAGTGATGCTTCAGATGATCTTAGAAAGGATCTTTTTCTGATGGGATCATCCTTCTTTCCAATAATGGATGAGAAGCTTTAATTCTGGATGATGATCCTCTAATAGTTGACTCTTCAGAAATGTTTAGATTATTCATCTGAGAAGTTAAAGGAGTAGCATCTGGAGGTGCTTCTGGTTCCTTCACTTGAATTTTGTCTGCTTCTGGAACTTCAGAGTCAATGAAGACTACTTCCTTATCTGCAGAGTTATCAAACTGCTTTGGCTTTTCAGAGCCAAACTTATCATCAAATCTGACATGAATGGATTCTTCCACAATCTGTGTCTCAGTGTTGTATACTCTGTAGCCTTTAGAGCGTTCAGAATATCCAAGCATGAAACACTTATGTGCTTTGGAATCAAACTTGTTCAGATTTTCCTTAGTGTTTAACATATAGCAAATACATCCAAAAGGATGAAAATATGAAATGTTAGGCTTTTTGTTCTTCCACAGTTCATAAGGAGTCTTCTTCAGAAGAGGTCTAACAGACACTCTGTTCTGAATGTAACAAGCTGTATTGATTGCTTCTGCCCAAAAATGTTTTGCCAGATTTGTCCCATTGATCATGGTTCTGGCCATTTCTTGCAAAGTTCTGTTTTTCCTCTCTACAACCCCATTTTGTTGTGGAGTTCTAGGACAGGAAAAATCATGAGTAATGCCATTTTCAGAAAAATATTTTTCAAAAGATTTATTTTCAAATTCACCACCATGATCACTTCTGACTTTTATAATTTTGAAATTCTTTTCATTCTGGACTTGCTTGCAGAAGTCAAAGAACACAGAATGTGACTCATCCTTGTGTTTTAAGAACTTTACCCATGTCCATCTACTAAAGTCATCAACAATGACTAATCCATACTTCTTGCCTCTGATGGATGCAGTTTTCACTGGTCCAAACAGATCAATATGAAGTAATTCTAGTGGTTTAGAAGTAGAAACAACATTTTTTGATTTGAAAGATGTTTTTGAAAACTTCCCTTTCTGACATGCTTCACAAAGAGCATCTGAAGTGAACTTCAGATTAGGGAGTCCTCTGACAAGATTAAGTTTATTAATCTGAGATATACGTCTCATATTAATATGGCCCAATCTTCTGTGCCAGACCCATTGCTCTTCATTAACAGACAAGAGGCATTTAACATTTTGAACTTTAAGTTCAGAAAGATTTATTTTATAAATGTTGTTTTTCCTCTTACCACTAAATAGGATAGAGCCATCCTTTTGACTAATAGCTTTACAACATTTTTGATTAAAGGTAATATCATAACCATTGTCACTTAATTGACTTATGGACAATTAGTTATGCTTTAACCCTTCAACAAGTAAAACATTAGTACTAGAGGGAAGTTTACCATTTCCAATAGTGCCAGATCCAATGATCTTGCCCTTCTGGTTCCCTCCAAACTTCACGTCACCTCCAGATCTAAGTTCCAGGCTTTGGAACATAGACTTTTCTCCTGTCATGTGTCGTGAGCATCCAGAGTCCAGGTACCATGATTGGCGTCCTGACCTTGCTGCTAATAACATCTGCAACAGGAATTATTTTGTTTTTAGGTACCCAGATCTTCTTGGGTCCTTTGGGGTTAGTTGGTTTATAGGTTTGTCTAAACTTCTGTTTTTCAACATAATGTTTATTCTGACTTGCCTTGGGTTTAAACACATAAGTATTCTTCTCAGAGCTTGTGTGTTTAATGTCATTTAAGTGGCCAAATTTAAATTGAGAATACAGAGGTGTCTTTTTGATGAAAAGTTTGTCAACAGGTTTTGGATTGCTTCCAGATGAAGATTCATATCCAATACCTCTTCTGTTGTTTCCACTAACACCATAGATCATATAAGCCATCTTGCTTCTGTCTATGCTCTTAGTAAGAAATCTCTGAAAGCTAGAGTCATATTTTTCTAAAATGTTTTCACATGACTTAGTCTCAGATTCAGATTCTTGTTGAGTTATTTCAAAGTCATTTTTGATTTTCAGATTAATTTCTTTTTGCTCAACAAGTTCTGTTTTCAGAAGATCAATCTTAGATTCAAGATTGCTTTTCAGCTTCTTGTATTTGAGTTTGATATTGTTGTAACTTTTAAGAACTTCTGTTAAAACTTTTATAAGTTCTTCTTTGGTAAGTTTAGCCATTACCTCTTCTGCGTCATCATCAGATTCAGAATCTGATTCATATCCTGAGGTACCTTCCGCTTGATCCTCTGTGCTGGCCATCAGTGCAACATTAGCACATTTTTCTTCTGATTCAGAAGATGATTCAGATTCATCTGAGTCATCCCATGTTGCCATCAGAACCTTCTTCTTTTTGTTAAACTTCTTCTTGGGTTTTTCTCTTTGAAGTTTGGGGCAATCATTCTTGTAGTGCCCAGGTTCTTTGCACTCATAGCACACAACTTCTTTCTTGGCAGATCTTCTGTGTCCAGAAGATTCCTTTCTATTATCAGATCTTCTGAAGTTGTTGAACTTCTTTCCCTTGTGCTTCCAGAGTCTGTTGATCCTTCTGGACAACATGGATAACTCATCTTCTTCTTCAGACGAAGATTCTTCAGAGCTTTCTTGAATGACCTGCAAAGCTTTAGCAGTTTTGTTAGAGTTTAATGCAACAAATTTACCTTTTTCTTTCTTCTGAGGTTCATCTTCCTCAAGCTCAATCTCATGGCTCCTCAGTGAGCTGATGAGTTCTTCTAGAGAGATCTTGTTCAGATCTTTAGCCATCTTCAAGGCAGTCACCATTGGTCTCCATCTGGTAGGCAGACTTCTGATGATTTTCTTTACATGATCTGATGTAGAGTATCCCTTGTCCAGAACTTTCAGCTCAGCTGTGAGTATCTGAAATCTGGAGAACATGGCTTCAACAGATTCAGAGTCTTCCATTTTGAAGGCCTCATACTTTTGGATCAGAGCCAGAGCTTTTGTCTCCTTAACTTGAGAATTTCCCTCATGAGTCATTTTTAGGGATTCAAACATATATAAAGCAGTTTCCCTGTTTGTAATTTTTTCATACTCAGTATGTGAAATTGCATTCAATAATATAGTCCTGGCTTTGTGATGATTTCTAAAATCTTTCTTCTGAGCATCTGTCATAGATTTTCTGTCAATCTTTTTGCCATTCCCATCTGTGGGATGGACATATCCATCTATGACTAGATCCCATAGATCAGCATCATATCCTAGGAAAAAACTCTCAATTCTGTCTTTCCAGTAGTCAAATTTCTCCCTATCAAACATAGGGGGTTTGGTGCTGATCCTGTCCCTTTCTTCATATTTATTGTTAATATTGGATATTGAATTATCAGACATTGTAACAAATAAATATATATCAAAGTATTTATCTCTGGATCTTTACTGACACTGTTAAGTGGTAGCACACACAGAACCGGAGCTCTGATGCCAACTGAAGGTGAGAAAATACTTAGAAGGGGGGGTTGAATAAGTATGAAAGATTAAGACTAAAAAATAATAACTCAATTATTTTTATCCTGGTTCGTTTAAATCAACTACTCCAGTCCACCCTTCCTAGAGTGATTTGCCTTTCTCAACAAGGACTTAATCCACTATTTAATCAAACAGATTACAATAGTAACACCTAAAAACACCTGTTCTTAGTCTTCTCAAGAGCTACTGATTCCAACTTAATCCTCTTAAGGAAAACCTTTACAATCAATGTAAATCAAATACAAGAGTATTAATGCTTCTATAAAGCTTTTATCACAACAGTGATTTTTCTCTTAAGTTTAAGTACAAGAAATTCTAAGAAGAATATGAAAGAATGAGAGCTTTGAATAATATGATTTCTTTTCAGCAAATTGTGTAACTGAAGAATTTGATGGAGTCTTCCTTTTATAGGCAGCTGATCCAAGGAAGCTGAGCGTTGAGAAGAGAGTCCCAAAAAGGTCTGAGCCTTTTTGTTTTCACATCAAGTAACCTTTCCTATAAGTAGATAGCACAGAAAAATCCTTTTTGTCTGTGTTCTTGTGTCTAGCACAAATGAGGAAAGAGACGTTTGATTTACTCCAACGGATATAATCTTTGAATATTTCTTCTTCAGTTTTCAGCAAGTTCTTTAGAATCTGAATGAGTCAGAGTCTTCTAATGATGTACAGAACTTTGCTATATCAGAGTCTTCTGCAGCATGTGTGCTTTCAGCGTGTAGATCATCAGAGCATATTTGTCACAGAACTTCAGTACTTGGCAGCTTTAGTACTTTCAAAAACTTCTGTAGAAATTATGCTTTGAGAAACTCTTCATACAATATTCTTCTTTGCTTCAGATGCTTCTGACTAGCTTCAGAATCTTCTGGAGCTTCTTGCTTCAGATCCTTCTGGAGACTACGCTCAGGATCTTCTGTAAACAGCAATCAAAATCTTCTAATGAGTGCATCTGGCGCTTCAGAGTCTAGATAACTTCTTGTATACAATTCAGATTTTCTTCTAGAGAGTTAATTTCGTTTCAATCTGCAGTAAAACTTACAAGCAAATTTTAGAGTATATAATTCTTAAATATAAAATTTCCTAACAGTTATCATTAAAACAATGAGTTATTATTAAGAACCAATCTGTGTTCTAACAGGAATTCCTTCCTTCAGACACTCTACAATGTAAGTCCAGACAATATCCTTTAGTTCATCTGCACTGAACATTGGAAAGTCTTCTAAGGGTATCCTTCTGCCATTGACCTCCTTAGAGTTTATCTTCCTTAGTTTTCCATTCAGCTCTGAAATGATTTTCATCTTTTTCAGATTGAATCCATTTATCTCAGATCCAATAATGTATGACAGATCCTCTGTTATCCTTGCATCTGTCAGATGCTTTACCAGCTTGTTTTCACCAAGGATGTCTGAAATCAGTCTTCCCAGAGGTATCCAAGTTCTAACTTTCCCAGCTTTAGCTCTGACCTCTTCTCTAGCCTCTTTGACATGAGTAAGAAGATGACTGAAGATCAGATAGGGAAGATCCACCTTAACATTCTGGCTGATGCAGAACATGAAATACAGATGTTCTGAACTCACATAGTCTGGTGAGTTGGATGACTTTCTGTGAAAGATTGTACTCATAAATATCTTTGCCCAGATCCTATAGATAGGTTTCATATCTTTAACCTTACTTGTTGGTGTTCCAGCTACAGTGATTTCTTCATATACCTTAGCCATATCAATACGTGAAGAGGCTAGGTTTGAAACTCCATCAGATTCTATATAACTGAACAGTTGCCTGATCAGTTTCTCAGTAATCACTATCTCCTTCCCTAGGACAGATGAGTGAATGAACTTAGGACCAGTGCTAACGTGAATCCAGAATTCCTTTACAAGAGTTGGGTACACAGGACCCATCAATCTCTCAAAGTACTTCTCCCAGCCTTGAGCTTTAATGGCAGTAGTTAGGTCAAACCCATTTTCCTTTAAACATTCAAGATCAACGAAGCTCTCACACAGAACCTTAAGATCTACTACTAGAGTAAATAGGGTGCGTTATGGTTTCTTGTACATTATAGTTTTGTTGGAGATTTCAGCAGCATTTGATGTAGAAGCCATTGATGAAGAAGAAGATCTTGATTTGGGTTTAGGGTTTTTGTAAAGGTTGAAGAGAGAACAGAAACGCATAGGTGTAGTGAGTGTGAAAAATGTGAAAATAGTGTGATAGGTGGTATTTATAGACAACTAAAAATCAAGCATTGTGCACATCAAAAGACACATACGCACGTTTGTACAGCATTTAATGAAAGTAATCATTTCAAATTAAAATTATGACAACTGGGGGGAAATCCAAGAAAAGTGAGATTTTCAAAGTAATACCTCAAACGTCAATTCAGTTGAGCACTCCATCTTTTCAGATACTGAGTGACACATGTTTGCTTTGTATGTGCATCTGATGTCTCTCAAGAAATGAAACGTTTCCAACTTTCAGATCTTCTGAGTTTGTTAGTTCAGAGTTTCACACAAATAAATTAATTGAAGATAAAAGAACAATTAGTCAGATGAGATACTTCAGATCATTAAACATTTTGCATCTGAGAAGTTGCCTCTGATAAATATTACTCTGGACAAAAATCCATACAAATATTTTTCAAAATGAACTTAAATCTATCTTCAGCAAGGGGTTTTGTAAAAATATCAGCCCATTGATGATCTGTATCAACAAAGGCTAGATTGATTACACCCTTCTGAACATAGTCTCTGATGAAGTGATGTTTAATTTCTATATGTTTAGCCTTAGAATGCAAGATTGGAGTTTTTGACAAACATATAGCAGAAGTATTATCACAGAAGATAGAAAGATTACTCTCATAGATCTGATAATCTTCTAACTGACTCTTCATCCAGAGCATCTGCGTACAACATCCAGCAGCAGCAATGTATTCTGCCTCTGTAGTTGATAGTGCAATAGTGGGTTGCTTCTTGCTGTACCATGAGATCAGATGACTTCCAAGAAACTGACAGCTTCCAGAAGTGCTTTTACGTTCAACTCTGTCTCCAGCATAATCAGCATCACAGAATCCAACTAATGAAAATTCATCAGATCTTCTGTAACACAGACCCATGTTAGTAGTACCTTTTAGATACCTTAGAATCCTCTTAATAGCTGTTAAGTGTGATTCTCTAGGATCTGATTGGAATCTTGCACATAAGCAGACACTAAACAGAATATCTGGTCTAGAAGCAGTCAAGTATAGAAGAGATCCTATCATACCTCTGTAGAGTTTCTAATCTACCTTCTTACTTACCTCTTCCTTACCTAGAGTGCTTGTAGGGTGCATTGGAGTCTTTGCCATTTTACTACCAACCATGTTGAACTTCTTCAGAAGCTCTTTAGCATATTTGGTTTGATGTATGTAGGTGCACTCTGGAGTCTAGTTGACTTGGATTCCCAAAAAGAATCTCAATTCTCCCATCATGCTCATTTCAAACTCTGCCTGCATACATTTCGCAAACTCCTTTCCAAGCATAATATTTGTTGATCCAAAAATAATATCATCTACATAAATTTGACAAATCAACAAATCTTTCTTAACAGTTTTACAGAATAAAGTTGTATCCACTTTTCCTCTGATAAAGTTTTTCTTCAGAAGGAAATTGCTCAACCTCTCATACCAAGCTCTGGGAGCTTGTTTTAAGCCATAAAGAGATTTCTTTAGTTTAAAAACATGATCTGGAAAGTTTTCACTTTCAAAACTAGGAGGTTGGTGGACATATACTTCCTCTTCTATAATACCATTAAGAAAGACACTTTTAACATCCATTTGATACAGAGTGATGTTATTCTGTGCAGCAAATGAAATAAGAAGGCGTATAGATTCTAACCTTGCCACTGGAGCATAAGTTTCAGTGTAATCAATACCTTCTTGTTGACTGTATCCTTGAGCAACCAGCCTTGCCTTATTCCTTTCAACTTCTCCCTTTTCATTCAACTTATTCCTGAAGACCCATTTTGTTCCAATAACATTGAATCCTTTAGGTCTAGGAACCAGACCCCAAACTTCATTTCTGGTGAATTGATTTAGCTCTTCTTGCATGGAAATAATCCATTCATTATCTTTTAGAGCCTCATCCACAGATGTTGGTTCAATTATTGACACTAAGCCAAACAATGAAGATTCAGATGTTCTGAGATAGGATCTTGTCCTGATTGGATCATCTTTCTTTCCAATAATCACATCTTCTGGGTGAGATGCCTTGATTCTGGAAGAAGATCCTCTGACATTTGATCTTTCAGAAATGTGTAAGTTGTCCAATTGAGAAGATAGGGGAATAGCATCTGGAGTTGCTTCAAATTCCTTTTCTTTAGCCTTTTCTGCCTCTGATCCTTCAGAGTCTGTGAGAATCACTTCTCTATCTGCAGAATTCTCAAACTGCTTTGGCTTTTCAGAGCCAAGCTTATCATCAAATCTTACATGAATAGATTCTTCCACAATCTGTGTTTCAGTGTTGAATACTCTGTAGCCTTTAGAGCGTTCAAAATAACCAAGCATGAAACACTTCTGTGCTTTGGAATCAAACTTGTTAAGATTTTCTTTAGTGTTAAGTATATAACAAGTACATCCATAAGGATGAAAATATGAAATGTTAGGCTTTCTGTTCTTCCACAATTCATATGGAGTCTTTTTCAGAAGAGGTCTTACAGACACTCTGTTTTGAATGTAACAAGCTGTGTTGATTGCTTCTGCCCAAAATTATTTTTCTAGATTTGTCTCATTGATCATGGTTCTGGCCATTTCTTGCAGAGTCCTGTTTTTACTCTCTACAACCCCATTTTGTTGTGGAGTTCTAGGACAGGAAAAATCATGAGCAATGCCGTTTTCAGAAAAATATTTTTCAAAATATTTATTTTCAAATTCACCACACTGATCACTTCTGACTTTTATGATTTTGAAATCTTTTTCATTCTGGACTTGCTTGCAGAAGTCAAAGAACACAGAATGTGACTCATCCTTGTGTTTTAAGAACTTTACCCATGTCCATCTACTATAGTCATCAACAATGACTAATCCATACTTCTTGCCTCTGATGGATGCAGTTTTCACTGGTCCAAACAGATCAATATGAAGTAGTTCTAGTGGTTTGGAAGTAGAAACAACATTTTTTGATTTAAAAGATGTTTTTGAAAACTTCCCATTTTGGCATGCTTCACAAAGAGCATCTGAAGTGAACTTCAGATTAGGGAGTCCTCTGACAAGATTAAGTTTATTAATCTGAGATATACGTCTCATATTAATATGGCCCATTCTTCTGTGCCAGACCCATTTCTCTTCATTAACAGACAAGAGGCATTTAACATTATGAACTTTAAGTTCTGAAAGATTTATTTTATAAATGTTGTTTTTCCTCTTACCACTAAATAGGAAAGAGCCATCCTTTTGACTTATAGCTTTACAACATTTTTGATTAAAGGTAATATCATAACCATTGTCACTTAATTGACTTATGGACAATAAGTTATGTTTTAAGCCTTCAACAAGTAAAATATTAGTTATAGAGGGAAGTTTACCATTTCCAATAGTGCCAGATCCAATGATCTTGCCTTTCTGGTTCCCTCCAAACTTCACGTCACCTCCAGATCTAAGTTCCAGGCTTTGGAACATAGACCTTTCTCCTGTCATGTGTCATGAGCATCCAAAGTCTAGGTACCATGACTTGCGTCCGGATCTTGCTGCTAAGAACATATGCAACAGGGATTATTTTGTTCTTAGGTACCCAGATCTTCTTGGGTCCTTTAGGGTTAGTTGGTTTGTAGGTTTGTCTAAACTTCTATTTTTCAACATAATGTTTATTCTGACTTGCCTTGGGTTTAAACACATAAGTATTCTTCTCAGAGCTTGTGTGTTTAATGTCATTTAAGTGACCAAACTTAAATTGGGAGTACAGAGGTGTCTTCTTGATGAAGAGTTTGTCAACAGATTTTGGATTACTTCCAGAGGAAGATTCATATCCAATACCACTTCTGTTATTCCCACTAACACCATAGATCATAGAAGTCATCTTGCTTCTGTCTATGCTCTTAGTAAGGAATCTATGAAAGCTAGAGTCGTATTTTTCTAAAATGTTTTCACATGACTTAGTCTCAGATTCAGATTCTTGTTGAGTTATTTCAAAGTCACTTTTGATTTTCAGATTAATTTCTTTTTGCTCAACAAGTTCTATCTTCAGAAGATCAATCTCAGATTCAAGACTGCTTTTCAGCTTCTTGTATTTGAGTTTGATATTGTTATAACTTTTCAGAACTTCTGATAAAACTTTTATCAGTTCTTCTTTAGTAAGTTTAGCCATTACCTCTTCAGCATCATCGTCAGATTCAGAATCTGATTCATATCCTGAGGTTCCTTCCTCCTGATCTTCTGTGCTGGCCATCAGTGCAACATTGGCACATTCTTCTTCTGATTCAGAAGATGATTCAGATTCATTTGAGTCATCCCATGTTGCCATCTGAACCTTCTTCTTTTTGTCAACCTTCTTCTTAGGTTTTTCTCTTTGAAGTTTGGGGCAATCATTCTTATAATGCCCAGGTTCTTTGCACTCATAGCATACAACTTCTTTCTTGCTAGATCTTCTGTGCCCAGAAGATTCCTTTCTATGATCAGATTTTCTGAAGTTGTTGAACTTATTTCCCTTGTGCTTCCAGAGTCTGTTGATCCTTCTAGACAGCATGGATAATTCATCTTCTTCTTCAGAAGAAGATTCTTCAGAGCTTTCTTCAATAACCTGCAAAGCTTTAGCAGATTTATTAGATTTTAAAGCAACAGATTTACCTTTTTCTTTCTTCTGAGGTTCATCTTCCTCAAGCTCAATTTCATGGCTCCTCAGTGAGTTGATGAGTTCTTCTAAAGAGATCTTGTTCAGATCTTTAGCCATCTTCAAGGAAGTCACCATTGGTCTCCATCTGGTAGGTAGACTTCTGATGATTTTCTTTACATAATCTGATGTAGAGTATCCCTTGTCCAGAACCTTTAGACCAGCTGTAAGGATCTGGAATCTAGAAAACATAGTTTCTATATTTTCAGATTCTTCCATTTTGAACGCTTCATACTTCTGTATAAGCGCCAGAGCCTTGGTCTCCTTCACTTGAGAATTTCCTTCATGAGTCATTTTAAGTGACTCAAACATTCCATGAGCTGTTTCTCTGTTAATAATCTTTTCATACTCAGTATGAGAGATTGCATTAAGCAATATTATCCTAGCCTTATGGTGATTTTTGAAATCCTTCTTCTGGGCTTCTGTCATTGATTTTCTGTCAACTTTCTTGCCATCCTCATTTGTAGGATGTTCATAGCCATCAATAACCAAGTCCCACAAATCAGCATCATACCCCCAGGAAGAAACTTTCTATCCTGTCCTTCCAGTAATAAAATTTCTCTCCATCAAACATGGGAGGCTTTGTGCTGATTCTATCCCCTTCATATTTGTTACAGTTGGATGTAGATGTATCGCCCATAATGACAAACAAATATTTATCAAAGTAACTTTTCTCACTGGATCTTTACTGACACGGTTAAGTGGTAGCACACGTAGAACCGGAGCTCTGATGCCAACTGAAGGTGAGAAAATTACTTAGAAGGGGGGGGGGGGGGTTGAATAAGTATGACAAATAATCCAAGATTCAAACACAGTTATTTTTATCCTGGTTCGTTGAACTCAACTACTCCAGTCCACCCTCTCAAGAGTGATTTGCCTTTCTCAGTCAATGACTTAATCCACTATTTAATCAAACAGATTACAATAGTAACACCTAAGAACAACTGTTCTTAGTCTTCTCAAGAGCTACTGATCCCAACTGGATCCTCTTAAGGAAAACCTTTTACAATCAGTGTAAAACTATTACAAGAGTAAGAATGCTTCTAAGAAGCTGTTATCACAACTGTGATATTTCTCTTAAGTTTAAGAACAATGTTACAACAAAATAAAATATAAGAGCTTTGAGAGATTTGCTTTGATAAGTGATTTTTGCAAGTAGTTCATTACTGAAGAAGATGGAGTGGACTTCTTTATATAGGCACATAGATCCATGAAGTCTTCTCAACGTTGAAGGCTGTGCTGAAAAGCCTGGAGCCTTTTGTCTTTACATTGGAGGCTGTGCTGAAAAAGCCTGATGCCTTTTGTCTTTTACTTTGCAGAAACTTTCCTTAGAATGGAATGCACAGATAAAACCTTTTTGTCTGTGTTCTTGTGTCTAGCATAAAATAGGAAAGAGCTGTTGAGATAAGCCAACATACATATTCAAATCTTCTTCACTAAGTAAGTTCAGCTATGAACATTAGAGTCTGGATCTTCAGAGTCTTGGGATGTTCTTCAGATTGTGCTGAATCAGAGTATGTGCAGCTTGTGTGCTTAAGCGTGTAATTCTGTCAGAGCAGAGTCTTCTATATCAGATTCTCAATACTTATGCAGCGTAGTATCTTCAGAGTCTTCTGATGACTAAGCTTCTGAACTCTCAGAGTCTTCTATTCTTTAGAGGCTTCTACTTCAGAATCTTTAGTAGATAGCACTCAGATTCTTCTTGAGGCAGCGTTCAGATCTTTTTCTAAGATGCTCTTGAACCTTTGAAGCCTTTCATAATATCATTGTTCAGGTCCAAATTTGCTCTTTAAGAATATTTTCTTTAGTACCTGTAGCAAACAGTCTAGAACAAATTTAGAGTATATAATTCTTGAATACAAAATTCATAAGTGTTATCATCAAAACATAGAGATATTACTAAGAAACAATCTGTGTTCTTACACTTCTATCTCCTATTCTATCAGTACTACAAACCGTAAGCATCATACTCATCAATCGACCTATAATTCTTACTCTAACACCACCATCAGATACTTTTACCAACACTTCAGAGTTGCTCTGAACCTTATCCAAATCACACAACATCAACACCCATTCATCAATGACAACAACAAATCATCACATATCATCATATACACATAATTTCATCATAAACAACAACAATCAACATTATATCCACAAATCAACAAATCAATCATAATACCTACGGGGTTAAGGAATCCCCTCTACCCAATTTCATGTATATACCATCCCAATCAGTTTCTCCCCCTTACCTCGATTGTATCTTAGATTGATGAAAAATCCTCAAGAATCCTCAGCCCTAGCATTCTCCCCTTTCTCCTTGCTCTTCCTCTTTGCTCATCTCTCAGAAAATATTTATCGTGTTCTCACTTCTCTCTTCTCTCCACTTTTCTAAAATTCCAAAATGTATCGTGTAAACTCTTCTAACTCTAATACTTCTTATTCCTTATTTTTAATTCTGATCCCAATAAAATAATAATAATATTATTATTCTCTCACTAATAATAACAATATTCATAATAATATTAGTAATATGAATAATAATATTCCCCCAAAAATAATATTATTAATACTAATAATAATAATAATAATAATAATAATAATAATATCACCAATATTACTATCAATTATTATATTATCATATCCATTCCACGTCACCACGACTAATCCTTATATATCAAGGATAATCACCCACAACACATCAAACACACCCCACCTAAGGGCACACCAAAGCAAAATAATTAAAATAACACCAAAACGACTAAATAAATAAAATGGGTGTTACAACTCTCCCCCACTTTAATTATTTTCGTCCTCGAAAATTACCTGATGGAAACAATTCTGGATACGCTTCTCACATCCTACTTTCCAACTCCCAGGTCACACTGCCTCCTGCAGCACCTCCCCAAACTACTTTCACTAACGGTATCTCCTTCCCTCAGAGATGTTTCATCTTACGGTCTTCGATCCTCAACAACATCGTCTCGACGGTAAGATTCTCCTGAACTTGAACTTCATCTCTCTGAATCACGTGAGATGGATCCGAAACATATTTTCGCAGTTGTGACACATGGAACACATCATGTAAATTCGACAATTCAGGCGGCAACGCCACCCTGTAAGCCACAACACCAACTCTCTGCAAAATTTGATACGGTCCAATAAACTTAGGATCCAGCTTTTTGGACTTCAATGCACGACCCACAACAGTCATCGGGTTAACTCTTAGGAATACATGATCACCTTCACTGAATTCCAATTCTTTCCTCCGGCTATCATGGTAACTTTTCTGTCTACTCTGAGACGCCTTCATTTTCTCACGAATCATTTGAATCGTCTCAGTAGTCTGCTGTACAATTTCTGGTCTAAGCACCACATTCTCACCAGTCTCATACCAACACAGAGGAGTCCTACACCTCCTCCCATACAAAGCCTCAAATGATGCCATTCTGATACTAGAATGGTAACTATTGTTGCACGTGAACTCAATCAATGGCAAATGAGTGTCCCACGCACCACCTTTCTCCAACACGCAAGCCCTAAACAAATCCTCAAGCGACTGAATAGTCCTCTCTGACTGACCATCAGTTTGTGGATGATAAGCTGAACTCAACTTCAACATAGTACCCAACGCTTCCTGTAAACTCTTCCAAAATTCCGAAGTAAACCTCGGATCTCTATCAGACACAATACTGGACGGAACACCATGTAGCTTCACAATTACCCGAACATAAATCTCTGCTAGCTTTGTCAACTGGAAACTAATATTAATCGGCTCAAAATGTGCAGACTTCGTAAGTCGATCCACAATCACCCATATAGCATCAAATCCTCTCGCCGTACTCGGCAAACCAGTAACAAAATCCATAGTAATACAATCCCATTTCCAAACCGGAACTTCCAACGGTTGCATAAATCTAGAAGGTCTCTGGTGCTCTACCTTCGACTTCTGACACGTCAAACAGGCATAAACAAATTGAGCTATGTCTCTTTTCATACCAGACCACCAAAATAACTTCTTTAAATCATGATACATCTTCGTAGCTCCCGGATGGATACTCAGATTACTACGATGTCCTTCACTCAAAATTAACTTTTTCAGTTCCTGATTATCCGGCCCACAAATTCTGCCTCTAAATGTCAACACACCTGCACCATCCAGCTTAAAATCACTATCAGAATCACTTCCTGTTCCAGTCATCAAATCTACTAACTTCACATCCAACTTCTGGTTCTCTCTAATTGTATCCAAGAAATCATTATTCACCTGCAACATCCCCAACATCACACTATCTGTCGTAGTCTCGCAAACCATGTTCAAATCTCTGAACTGTTCAATTAGTTCCATTTCTTTCACCATTAAAGCTGACATATGAATCGCTTTTCTACTCAAAGCATCTGCCACTACATTGGCCTTTCCTGGATGATAACTTAAACTGAAGTCATAATCCTTCAAGAATTCCAACCATCTTCTCTGTCTCATATTTAGCTCTTTCTGATCAAACAAGTATCTCAGACTCTTATGATCACTGAACACTTCAAATCTCGAACCATACAAATAGTGCCTCCAGATATTTAACACAAAAACAACCGCAACCAATTCAATATCATGGGTAGGATAATTCCACTCATGCACTTTCAATTGTCGAGAAGCATACGCTACCACTTTACCATTATGCATAAGAACTCCGCCTAATCCCATCTTGGACGCATCACAGCACACCACAAAAGGTTCACATGGAGTCGGCAACACTAACACCGGTGCCATAGTCAATTTCCTTTTCAATTCTTCAAAGCTTTCTTCACAAGCGGCATCCACACAAAAAATTGGTTCTTTCTCGTCAATTGAGTCAATGGCAACGCCAAATTAGAGAACCCTTCAATGAACCTTCGGTAATAACCTGCCAAACCCAAAAAGCTTCTAATTTCCATCGCTGTCTTCGGCGGTTCCCACTGCAACACTGCACTCACTTTCGATGGATCCAATGCAATACCATCACTAGAAATCACGTGCCCCAAGAAACTCACTGTCTTCAACCAGAACTCACACTTCGACAGTTTAGCAAACAACTTATTATCCTTCAGCACCTGCAAGGCAATTCTCAAATGTCCTACATGTTCTTCTTCAGACTTAGAATAAATTAGGATATCGTCAATAAACACAACAATGAACTGATCCAAATAAGAATGGAAGATTCGGTTCATATACTCAATAAATACTCCCGGCACATTAGTCACTCCAAAAGGCATTACAGCATATTCATAATGTCTGTATCGAGTTCTAAAAGCCGTCTTCTGAATATCACCTTCTTTAACTCTGATCAGATGGTAACCCGACCTCAAGTCGATCTTACTGAACACACGAGCTCCTACCAACTGGTCCATCAAATCGTCAATCCTTGGAAGAGGATACTTATTCTTAATAGTCACCTTATTCAACTGACGGTAATCGATGCACAAATGCATACTACCATCTTTCTTTTTCACCAATAACACTGGAGCTCCCCACGGCAACACACTCGGCCTGATAAACTTTCTATCCAATAACTCTCCAATCTGAGACTTCAATTCGGACAACTCTATTGCCGACATCCTGTACGGCGCCATAGAAATAGGCCTTGTACATGGAACAAGATCAATACTGAATTCGACTTCCCTTGTCCGAGGTAATTCCGTAATGTCATCAGGGAACACTTCTGGAAATTCATTCACCACTGCCAACGCTTCCATTGGCGCTTTGTTATCCACCGATAACGATGCAAATAAAGCAAACACCTCAGCTTCGTTCTCCAACGAATTCCTTAATTCCTTATTAGATGAAAAATTCACCAACTCTTCTTCCCCTAGAGTAAGGAACAATAACACTTTCTGAAAACAATCGATGTAGACTCGGTTGAACTCTAACCAGTTCATACCTAGAATAACATCCAAATTACCAAGCGGTAGGCAAATTAGATCCACTCCGAAATCTCTACCGAAAATAGTCAGCGGACACTTCAAACATACTAAAGAAGTAGTCACTGAACCAATAGAGGGTGTCTCAATAGTCATCCGTCGCTCAAGAGTAGATGGTACCAATCCTATTCTCTTCACACAATCAATAGAAATGAACGAGTGGGTTGCACCTGTATCAATAATAGCAGTCAAAGGAATATTATTGATAATACAAGTACCTTTGATAGCACGCTCTTCACTGGCAGCTTGAGTTCCCGCCAAAGCAAACACTTTACCACCAACCGGAGACGCCTGAAACTTCTTAGGCTTCTCACAATGTATACTGATATGGCCCTTCTCACCACATTTATAACAAATAGGCATAGTGGCTCTGCACTCAGCTATCACATGGTCTGGCTTACCGCACTTGAAACACTTCTTTACCCCCTCCTTAGGACAATCCTTAGGACGATGACCTGTGCCACCGCACCGGAAACATTTCACATCAGCAGACGCGTCCCCTTCTCTAGACTTCCTATCGGTAGCAGCCTTACGTTTTCCTTTATCAGCAGAAACACTGTAAGGAGTACCACTGAACCTCTGCTTACCCTTACGGTCATTCGCAGCCTTATAATGCACAATCCTGGCCCGGTTATCATTGCCATAGATCCTACTCCTACTTACTACCTCAGGATAGTTTCTGATCTTCTGACAAGCAATTCCCAACTTGACCTCCGGACGCACCCCATTCTCAAATTTCAAACACTTAGATGTCATCGCATCATCAGTATTGTAATAAGGACAATACTGCACCAGCTCTTCAAATTTCGCAGCATACTCCGCTACGGTCAGATTACCCTATTTCAGTTCCAAGAACTCTATCTCTTTAGCACTCCGAATGTCTTCCGGAAAGTACTTCTCCAGAAAACCTTTGTGAATCACATCCCAAGTAATCGTAGTTCCTGCAGTCACCCACCTCTGACGACAGTTATCCCACCAAGCTTCCGCTTCGCCTTCCAGCATGTGAGTACCAAATCTCACCTTTTGCTCATCACTACAATTCGTAGTCCTGAAAATCTTTTCAATCACCTTCAGCCACTTCTGTGCAGCCTCAGGATCTAAAACTCCTCCTTCAAACGTCGGCGGCTTGTTACTCCAAAACTGTGCCAAATCTCTGAATTGGGCATCCGCAGCTTGGTTCTGATTAGCAACCGCCTGCGCCATTGCTTGCATAGCAGCAGCCAACGCAACATCATTCCTTCCTGCCATACTGCTCAACAACATCAACACCAGGTTAAAAGATACACAACTTTATCCTAGGGACAGACTCAACTCAACTACACTGGCCGGATGGACCGACCTGCTCTGATACCAATTGTAACACCCCACTTCCAAAATCAATTAAAATATAAACATTATAAATAACATCAGAGTTCTTCCACCCAAAGTGGGATACCACATCATAAAAATCCAACATGTGCTTCATTAAAATGTTTTCACTAAAATACAGCGGAAATATTCATATAACAAAATACATCATATCCGTGATACGTTGCCGGAAAAGAAATGAGTTTAACATAAACAACTAAAAACACCCAAGTCCCGTGCTACGTATCAGAGCATCCTAAGACTCGACTGGCACACCACAAATCGAAGCTAGCTAAGTACCTGGATTATCTGTACTTCCGAAGAAGCACAGACCACAACAACAGCAAAGGGGTGAGAAAACATGATCAAAATATATCGGTAATTACATACATGAAATAGAGTAGTAACTACAACAATCATACAATTCATCACCCAACATTCACCAAACACGACATATAGTCCACCAACAACATAATACACCATAATGCAAATATGCAACGCAACACCATGCATGTGGTACCGACTCATTGGTTCTTCTATGGAACCCAGATAGATCACCTACGCCCATCCTTGGCCATGAACCGTCCTCACCAATTCCTGATTCAAAGGAATACGAATGAATCACATACACTCCACCGAGCAATGACTCATCCCACCAATACATCATGATATGCATACATCAAATGCACAACAAATGAATATACGCACGCAATGTGCACACGATCTCCCAATCACACCACCATACATCACATGCATACACATAGTATACACCAATCAATTATATCATTTAATTCGCATATTAAGAAGGTTCACCCTCCAACAGCAGGTATACTCATACCCCAACAATCAGGTACACACGATCATAATGATCACCTCACGATACTCCCTATCATACACACTTTCATCAATCATCCACTTAATTCAAATGATACGGAATTCACTTTCGATCATCACCTATGGACCTCACATTATCCATTCCATCATCCCTACACTCTGTCGCTACTGCGAAAATCGGCGCCGGCTGAACAGAAGAGTCGCCACCGTGCGTTATTTATCCCACGGGAGGGAAAGGAAACGCTCAGAGTAAACCTCGCACAACACGGGAAAGGTATGGTCATCGCAACCAAAACCTGGATTCGGGAGTCGGTTACGCAAGGGGAAGGTATTAGCACCCCTCACGTCCGTCGTACTCGACGGGATCCACGCTTGTTTTCGGGTATGGATTGTTATTCTATCTACTCTATAGGTCAGGGTTAAAAAGAAAGTAAAATGGAAAAAATGACTCGGCAAAGTATCGCACTTTATGCCTACGTATTCCCGCCTGGAACGAGAAATCAGAGTCAACGTAGTTCGCCTACCTACGGGAAAGGAGGGGAAGGTTGCTCGCTAGGATATCGCATCCTGTGCCTACGTACTTTCATACAGCATGAAAGATCAGAGCAAACGTAGTTCGGGCCACGTACGACACAAGCTTGCCTTGGTTGATTTTATTCCTTCTGAAAAAAAGGTTTTCTGATTAGCGGTCCAAGCGGACAAAAATGACGTTTTGATGAGTTCACATTCTTTTACGGAAGAAGTGTCTTTTATTGTGTTTGAAATCTTTATGTGTTTTTCTGTTTGTTTTTGAGAAAGAAAGCGACAGAACTCTAACCTACGGTTGCGAAGGGAAACAAACTAACCTAATGTTATCATGCATGGGTTAAGACCTAGTGTCTATCATGCTCCTCTCTTGCACAGAGAGAAACAGAGATCCTACGGGATAGGCAGAAACAGAAACAATAACAGATATATACAGTAAAGCAGTAAAATGCATGGATGCAACAGCACAAGCGAGGCAAGGGAGTCCCACTCAACCTCGAACCTAGAAAACAATAGGCAAAAGTGAACAGACTTCACTTTCAACCCAACAGGGTAAACAGCAAACAATACAGTCCGGAAAACCAATCCATACATCAACAAATGAAATACAGCAAAAATAAACAGCTTCAGCAGCCTTGGATCAACATCTGACTTCAAATAATCTCCAATCAGCTACAAGCTTCAACAAGCATCAATCTCCATCTTCATGGCCTTCCGGCAAGGGCTTTGATCATCAGTCTGCTATCTGCAATGGCTTTTCTTCAAGTTCAAACCTCCAGGATGAGGGATCAATCACAAGAGTGAATTGGGTGTTAAGCAATCAGTTGACTACCAAAGGTGGTGAACAGACTGCTACTAACACAAAGAGACATTTTCTCTCAAGAGTTCTATCTCATAGACACTATCACCAAGCCTTCCAAAGGAAGGGGGTGAGTGTCTTAGAGAGACTCTGAATCACAGAGAAGAATGGATGCAGACAAGGCAATCCATGTTTGAGAAACAAACTTTCTAACCTAGAGCTCTGCCTAGCTCCTAAACCCTAGTTCCTCAGCATCTGCTAGCAAGAATCTCCTCCTCAACTCTGACAGTTGAACTTCAATCTTTGGATCTCCAATGGTCTTCATCTCCTCAAGACTTCAGCTCCCCAGGGCCCCAGACAAACCCAATACCCCAAACAAACAAGCAACAATCCCCAGAGGGCACACCACACCAGACAACAGATATACAGACAGTATTAATAGCAGTAGGGGAATCTTAACTTTTCTCTAAAGGGTCTATTAACTACCCATAGCCCCTATAGTCCCATGACTAATCTAGTTAAGTCCTAAATCCTAAGGGAAAAAATTGAACCTCCTAAGTTGTCACCTAAAACCCTAGTTTTGGTCATGATGTTCAACCCTATTTTAATCATCTGAAATCAATCTCTAAAAATGGGAACTAAAATATTTCTACAAGTTGAATACCTCATCTAAACAATCTAAAAAGAATGGCCAAAAAATATTAAAGCATGTAAGAGAACAAAAATCATTAAAATGATGCATGAAATGAAACTATTTAATATGACATTTATTTAGAAAATATGGAAAAAATATGAAATAAAAATAAAAATGAAATTTTATTTTTCTATAATATTCTAGACATCCTAAAGAAAATATGGTAAAAAGAATGGATTAAAATGCATTTTTTATGAATTAGTTATGAATTTATGAAATTGGTAAAAATTAAAATGGAATTAAGAAAATAAAATTGAATTAAAAATGAGGGAGGGGGGTTAGAATATCAATCACGCCCAGTTAAGAATCACAATGGGCCAACAATAGGGGGCGCGCTTAGCATTTAGGTTAAGCCCAGAATTCACTCAGAATTATTGAAAAGGAAAAAAAACCACGCAGGGGTGAAAATAGCAGCGAAATCACGTTAGAAATTGGAATTGGGCTCACATGGGGGGTGGGATTAACACATTTCAACTCAGGCCCGCCCGTTTCAATTAATGAAACGGCGCGTTTTGGCCTCAACTCAAATTCCCTCCAATAATCAGATTAAATGCTGGCCATTGGATCACGCTATTAGTCAAAAGTCCAACACGCATTGAACGGACGTGATTACGTCTTCCTCCTTGGTTCAACTGAGATTAGGGTTTCACTCCATGAACATCCATGCACGAGCAATCTTCCATCCCTCTGTTCTCACTCTACAGGCGACCAATCCACACGATGTGAACATGAAAACTACTCTACAACTCTCACTCTACAATCCTAGGGCATCAGTTTACCTTGAAACTCACCACAACAACAAACCCGATTGAATCAAACTCTGGCCACCATGAAATTACACTGATATGAACCATCACAATTCTTCCCCAAACTTAACCTAAACTAACCTACAACTAATGGTTATTAATCTGATCAATCAAACTAACATTCTAACGCATTAATCCAAGAGATTCAAGCACTAACAGTTTGTTGCACCTGTTAACAACCATCACCAATCCTTTCCAAATTCATCTAAACTAATCTCCTAACCACCTAGATTGCA
Source organism: Lathyrus sativus (assembly GCA_963859935.3). Lineage (NCBI taxonomy): Eukaryota > Viridiplantae > Streptophyta > Magnoliopsida > Fabales > Fabaceae > Lathyrus > Lathyrus sativus. Next base: position 290,180,937 of record OZ012737.1, read on the forward strand.
TCTAAACTAACAACATCATGCCAAACTAACTAGATCAAGCAGTTTGAATGAAAACTTACCTAGTGAGAAATCTTGAGAAACAGCTATGGAAGATGTGGATCTGAAGCTTTTGAGACTTGGATCTTGATCCACAAACTCAGTACTCAATTCTGTATGCAATGTTGTGATGATTCCTTGCTTGAATTATGCTGTCCAATGGAATTTGTAGTTTTGATGTTCTTGAATATGGTGCACGAAAAGGGATCCTAATCACCAAGTCTTTGCTTCAATTATGATCTATGATGATGATGGAACAAGATTGAATTGATGTGGATGAGAATTGGTGAAGGTTTTGTGAGATTGGAATGAAAACTTCAATGAAAAAGTATGAGAAAGCTTGTGAAATTCTTGGTGAAAATGAAGCCAACCCTTGCCAAATTCTCATTTCATGAATATATAGACCCCAAATGAACATTCTAGATCCATCTTGCACATTCCCTTGTTTTCCAACTTTGATCCATTTTTGAAATGTTTCTTAAAAGGCAAGCAACCATGGATAACTTTCTTTTTCCCTTCTAAACTCAAAAAAGTGTTTGAACCATTGTTCTTAGAATTGTTTTTCCATTCAAAATCATATATTGGAAGTCTCCATTTGGACTTGTAAATCTCCCAAACCATTTTTCAATTTGAAATTATTCACTTTATAAGCCTTTTTAATTCATATTTTGACCAATTATGCAACTTCATGCTATGAGCTTCTCCAATAATTTGTGACCTTCTTTCTAGACTTACAATCCCATTTGGAGCAAGTTTGATGTTGGAAGTTTTTCCATTTGAGGCCTCCTTGTATGAGTTTTGGACATAAGTTAAAATGACCTGTAATTCACAAATGCCCAAAATACCCTTTGCTTGCCAGGACCATAAGTTGAGTTCTCCACATCATATGAAGGCATGCCATACCATTCTAGAAAGCTAAGACAATGAGGAACAATTCTTATGTTGACCAAGAATTCATTTGAAATCTCCTTGAGGGGCAAAACTAGCTTGGAAGTCAAGTCACTTTCACAGACAAAAATTCAGATACCCCAGATGACCTGTAACTTGTAAGGACCATAACTTGAGTTCTATAAATCTCCTTGAGGTCTTCCACCACTCAAATTAAAGGTCTTGAGATCCTCTACAAGTTTCATGTTGGCCAAGAAGCCATTTGAAGCTAGCATTTTGACTTATCTTGCTTGGAAATTTGACCTAAACTAGGGGATTTTACAGAGAAACCCTAATTTAGTAACTCCTCTTCTCCTTGATTTCTCTTGAATTCTCCTTGTCATATCTCCATATCCTTCTTCATATGTCCAATGATGAACCCCACATCTCTCCAATAGACTTGAATGCCCTCTTAAGTCAGTCAATTGACCTAGGGTTGACCTAGGGTTGACCCAGATGAAACCCTAGTTGACTGTCTTCAACTGTAGCTCTTGTGCTCTCATCAATGACTTGTTTTCTTCTCCAAATGACTTTATAAGTCTCTCAAGATGTCTAGATGCTCTCCATACCTTCAATCCACAGCTCATAACCCTCTTATTGACCCTCAGATACCCTCAGCTAGGAGATGAACTCAAGGCTTGATCTGCTGGACTCTTTGCTTTCAAATTATTTCCTGATGACTTGAATGAGGTTGAATTATGAAGATAACCTCTTGCTAGGCCTCTAGAGATGATAATAATGATTGGTCCCCTGTTGAATGACTTGCTATGCTTATGCTATGCAGATGGTTAGTCTATGTACATGACTCTATATGCAAATGCTAATGATATTGGAACATAAACCAAGTGAATAAGGTTGGGCAAATTTTAGGGTGCAACAGCTGCCCCTATTCAAGCGACTTGGACCCGATTGGATGAAGAGCCCGGAGCCTTCAGACATTCGCGGTACGAGACGGTTGAATACTAATGAAACCAGAAATTTGCCAACCGCAAAACTAAATTGCGCTCCTGCTTGAGGAATGACATTCATCAGCTGAATCTGACTGTTACAGCAACCCACTGATCTCGTGCGATTGTGCTGGGGATTGTCTTCATCGTTCTGAAGAGGATTCTGTCATCACAACTTGCTTGCTTGTCCACGTTAGGACTCCGCTTGTCGTCAATACAAAGAAATCTCAACTAAAACTTGTCCACGTTAGGACTCCACTTGCTGTTACCCCAGAAAAATCTCGGCAACTCCGCTGGGGATAACTCGTCTGTATTTCCATAAACTGAATCGTCCACGTTAGGAATAAAACTCTTCCACGTTAGGAGTAGCCTGTCCACGTTAGGAGTCATTTCTTCTATATCTGCCCACGCCAGGACTAACCCTTTCATCTTTCCACGTCAGGAAGCAATCTTCTTTCCACATAAGGAGAACTATATCAATCTGTCCACGTAGGGACTCCAATATCACTTAACATGTCCGCGTCAGGACTCCATTCTTTCCACGTAAGGAATACAACTTTTGGTTCTGCACCTGTCCACGTCAGGACTCCACTCTTCTCGAATCTGTCCACGTAAGGACCCTAATTTCTCCGCGTAAGGAATAAACTTCTTCTTCCACGTTAGGAATATCTTCTTTGATCTGTCCGCGTCAAGACTAAACTCTTCCGCGTCAGGAATGCACTCTTTTTTTTTTTCACGTCCGGAATCAATCTTGATATGTCCGCGTGAGGACTCCAATCTTTCCACGTAAGGAATAAACTCGTCTTTCCACGTAAGGAAACCACTTTTCTTCCACGTAAGGAATGCTCTTGATATGTCCACGTGAGGACTACATCTTTCCACGTAAGGAATGCCAACTTCTTCGCGATTTGTCCGCGTCAGGACTAAACTTTTCCACGTAAGGAATGCCATCTTAATCTGTCCCCGTAAGGACTCCACTCTTTCCACGTCAGGAATACTGCCATTTCCACGTAAGGAAACCATTTTTTCTTCCACGTAAGGAATCATCTCTCTCTGATATGTCCGCGTATGGACTCGATCTTTTCCGCGTAAGGAATCTCCATCTTTCCACGTTAGGAATCACTTCTGTTGATATGTCCGCGTAAGGACTACATCATCCACGTTAGGGCCCACTTCTCCTCGTTAGGAACAATAACTTCTTTGATTCGTCCACGTCAGGACACTGATCTCGTCTTGATTTGTCCACGCTAGGACTCAGGCGTCTTCGACCCGCTGAGGAAATAAGACTTGTCCACGTAAGGACTCACACCTTTGACTCACTGGGGAAATAATTTGTCCACGTCAGGACTCACACATTGGTCTGATCCGTCCGCGTCAGGACACTAACACAAAGAGTAATTACTTTTGTCAACGTCATGACCTCCCATTCTACTAATTTCGGGAAACTGAATCTGTCCACGTTAGGACTAACACACCTTGCCAATCCAGGGAAATAAACCTGTCCACATTAGGACGCCCACTCCTGAAGAAATCCCGCCAATCTAGGAATAAACTGTCCGCGTCAGGACTTGGTTCTTCAATGATCCTCACCCACAAACTTCTTAGCACTGACGTGACAGCGACTTTGAGATGAACTCTACTGGGGATGTCTGAAAACCAACTATCGGACGCCTGCTCTGATAACCGGCGGTGGCCTCTGAAATTCTGATTCATGGGACCCGTTGATGACAAACAAACTCTGCTTGGGGATAAGAAGACACTTATCCTGGCCACTCTGGCTGGGGAAAATAAGAGACATTTGCATAAATGACTCTGCTAGAGACAAAGAGACTCTCATCATGCTGACTCTGTGGAGAATAATGCCAAAGCTGACATTATCATTGGATGTCTCATGCCCAGATCCTGAGTGTTTGGTAGTTCATTTGAGCAAGAGTTCTCTCCACCTGAACTGCTAGAATACAGAAACTACTTCAGCAAAATAAATGCTGAGAGGATAATGCCGACTCCGCCGGGGATAGCCAGATGCTACAGAATTATTCCCACCAAAATAAATGACGGAAGGGTGAAGTCGACCCTGCTGGGAAATTGGGAATTCAAACCACACGTCTTGTTGAGGTAACCCCCTGCTGGGGAATACAACTTTGCTGGGGAATAGCAGATGTGCACAGTATGCTCAGACTTTCTGCTGGAACGTGAACTGATATCACCAGTATCTCTGACAAAATAAATGACAGGACCCACCATCAACTCTGCTTGGGAGAGTCTTGATCTTCGAGTTCCACTGGAAGGAATGAAAACACTTGCAAAGAGAATTCCGCTGGGGAGAGTGCATGACCCTGCGGGGAAAGATGAACCTGTCTGAATGCAGCCTTATGATCTTGGAATCGCCAAACTCTGCTGAGGACGAATAACTTTTCTGGCGCACGTCCTTTGGATAAGCTACGGCTGGCTGGGGAATTCTATCCTTCTTCAAGAAGACCATGCATGACCTGCGTGAGGACTGAGTCTTTCGTTATCGCAATCTTTTGATCATTTTCCTCGTATGGCTATGAAACCTGCAACAACACAAACAAGACACGACAAGCCTATGCAATCCAATCGATTCAGGTTAGCGACGTTACACTCAGTCAATTCAAAGCTTTAACAACTGTTGGCAAGGGCCAGTGATGTTATACTCATGCTAGCTTTATCAAACTTAGGCGTTTTATCATGCACAAAACAGTAAAGAACAGGAATCAAGTACTGAATAACACATTTTCATTGATTGGGCCCCTGAATGGGCGGAGTTTTTGTACACGGGATGTAACTCCTGAAAAGAGGAAGCTACGCAAAGCAAATATACAAGTATGCAAGTATTCACAAGAAGCATAAATATTGACAAATTAAATTTTGTACACATGTCGGCAACTGGATGCAGATGAACACCACGAACTGATCCTCCTATGACTCGTCCGACTCTAATGCTTTCCCGGTATCCCCACTTCTGAAGAGGCTGTATCCGATAACTGGCTCCTCAAATATATTCTCCCGCGCTGATGCTCATTGCTATGTCAAATTCGGACCGCAGTCATTTGCTTTTCACATCCCTAACTTTTGCGTGAACCGCCCTTTACGGGTTTTCAGTTCACCGGGATACCCCTTTTTGCCGAAGCCGCCCAGTGTAGGTTTTCAACTTCGCGGGTGTACATTTTTCAATTTTATCCCTAACTTTTGCCCGAACCTTTCATTCTGTTTTTGGTTCGCCAGGATGCCCCATTTTTGCCTGGAATCTCTTTTTTTTGTCCAGCGGGTCTATTTTAAGCAAAGTATTTTTTAACTGCGTCCGAATTCACAGGTGACGCAAAGTCTTCTCCGTCCATAGTGGACAACAACAACGCTCCTCCTGAAAAGACCTTACTGACAACGTATGGCCCTTCGTAGTTGGGGGTCCACTTGCCCCTGTGATCTGCTTGCGGCGGGAGAATCCTTTTCAGCACAAGGTCGCCCGTCTGAAAGCTTCGCGGAAGTATCTTCTTGTCGTACGCTTTCTTCATTCGTCTTTGGTATAAACGACCGTATGCCAGAGAAGCTAGCCTCTTCTCATCCATCAAACTCAGTTGATTCAACCTATTCGTTACCCATTCTGCCTCGTCCAGCTGAACGTCTCGCAATACCCTCAGAGAAGGGATCTCAACTTCTAATGGTAGTACCGCCTCCATTCCGTATACCAACGAGAACGGAGTTGCTCCGGTTGATGTGCGTACCGTCGTACGATAACCGTGCAAAGCGAAAGGTAGCATTTCATGCCAATCTTTATAAGTCACCACCATTTTCTGGACTATCTTCTTGATATTCTTATTGGCCGCTTCGACAGCGCCATTCATCTTGGGTCGGTAAGGAGAGGAGTTGTGATGTTCGATCTTGAAATTCTGACAGAGCTCCTTCATCATTTTGTTGTTCAGATTTGAACCATTATCTGTGATTATCCGCTCGGGGATCCCATATCGGCAAATGATATCTCTCTTGATGAATCTAGCCACCACTTGCTTCGTTACATTTGCGTAAGACGCCGCTTCCACCCACTTGGTGAAATAATCGATTGCTACTAGGATGAACCGATGCCCGTTAGAAGCCGTCGGCTCGATCTTTCCGATCATATCGATTCCCCACATCGAGAATGGCCATGGAGATGACATCACATTTAGAGGACTCGGAGGCACATGTATTTTGTCAGCATAGATTTGGCACTTGTGGCACTTCCTTGCAAACTTGAAACAATCAGTTTCCATCGTCAGCCAAAAGTAACCTGCCCTTAGCAGCTTTCTCGTCATAGCATGTCCACCAGCATGCGTACCAAATGCACCTTCGTGAATTTCCTCCATGAGAAGCTTTGCCTCTTTTTCGTCTACACAACGCAACAACACCAAATCGTGGTTTCTTCTGTATAAGACGCCATCCGGGTTCAAATAGAAATTACCCGCTAATCTCCTGAGAGTCTTCTGATCTTGACTGGATGCCCCAGCCGGATACTCTTTATTCCTCAGGAAGTTAAGGATATCGAAATACCACGGTTTGTCATCAGATGCTTCATCAATAGCAAATACATAAGCCGGCCTGTCCAACCGAGAGATAGTGATTTGGGGAGCTTCATTCCAGAAGGTGACCTTGTACATGGAAGACAAAGTGGCAAGAGCGTCAGCCATTTGATTTTCTGCCCGCGGCACGTGATGCAATTCAACTTTGTCGAAGAAAGGCAACAATCTCCTTGCATAATTCATATAATGTATCAAATTGGGCTGCCGTGTCTCCCATTCCCCTTTGATCTGATTCACCACCAGAGCTGAGTCTCCGTATACGTCTAGATGTTTGATTCGCAAATCAATGGCTTCTTCAAGCCCCATTATACAAGCTTCGTATTCGGCCTCATTGTTGGTAACGGCAAAGGTCAATCGGGCAGTAAACGGGATGTGCGACCCGTGCGGCGTGGTGATAATTGCCCCTATTCCGCTACCGTAAGCATTCACAGCTCCATCAAATATCATCTTCCACTGGGACCCCGGCTCTGGTCCTTCGTCTGGCAACGGTTCTTCGCAATCCTTCATCTTGAGATACATGATATCCTCGTCAGGAAAATCAAATCTCATTGATTGGTATTCTTCAATAGGCTGTTCTGCCAGATACTCAGACAGCACACTCCCCTTTATCGCCTTTTGCGAGACGTATTGAATATCGTATTCAGTCAAGACCATCTGCCACCGGGCAATTCTACCTGACAACGCCTGCTTTTCGAATATATATTTGATTGGATCCATCTTCGAGATGAGCATGGTTGTATGATTCAGCATGTACTGCCTCAAACGCTTGGCGGCCCAGGCTAGCGCGCAACAAGTTTTCTCCAGCATTGAGTATCGAGATTCACAGTCTGTAAATTTCTTACTCAGATAATAGATCGCATGCTCTTTTCTCCCCGTCTCGTCGTGTTGACCGAGAACACAACCCATGCTTCCCTCAAGAACCGTCAAATACATTATCAAGGGTCTCCCTGCCACTGGGGGTATCAAAATAGGAGGCTCCTGTAGATACTTCTTTATTTTGTCGAACGCCTTTTGACAATTTTCGTTCCACGTTACAGCTTGATCTTTCTTCAACAGCTTGAATAATGGTTCACACGTGGCCGTTAGGTGAGATATGAACCGGGCAATGTAGTTCAACCTCCCTAAAAACCCGCGCACCTCTTTCTCTGTTTTAGGCGTCGGCATTTCTTGAATCGCTTTTATTTTAGCAGGATCGACCTCTATTCCTCTTTCGCTTACGATAAACCCCAGCAGTTTACCCGATCTCACCCCGAAGGTGCATTTATTAGGGTTCAGCCTCAGCCTGAACTTCCTAAGCCTTTTAAACAACTTCAGCAGATTCACCAGATGCTCTTCCTCCGTCTGGGATTTAGCAATCATATCGTCAACATAAACTTCGATCTCTTTATGCATCATGTCATGAAAAAGAGTCGTCATCGCACGCTGATATGTTGCCCCAGCATTTTTCAAACCAAAGGGCATCACTTTATAGCAAAATGTTCCCCAAGGCGTTATGAAAGTAGTCTTCTCCATATCCTCTGGCGCCATTTTAATTTGATTATAGCCTGAAAAGCCATCCATGAAGGAGAATACGGAGTATTGAGCGGTATTATCAACTAACACGTCAATATGAGGAAGTGGAAAATCGTCTTTTGGGCTTGCTTTATTCAAATCTCTATAATCCACGCACATTCGAACCTTGCCATCTTTCTTTGGCACTGGTACGATGTTAGCAACCCATGAGGGATACTTCGTCACAGCCAGGAAACCAGCGTCCCACTGTTTCTGAACCTCCTCTTTGATCTTCATCGCCATATCTGGTCGAGTTCTGCGAAGTTTTTGTTTGACTGGCGGGCAATCCTCTTTCAGTGGCAGGCGATGCACAACCATATCAGTATCGAGCCCTGGCATATCTTGATACGACCAAGCGAATACATCATTATACTCTCGGAGCATTTCAACCAGTTTTCGCTTGATATCACTCTGCAATGCGGCTCCGATACGAATATTTTTATCAACCCCTTCCGACCCCAAATTGATAATCTCGATGACCTCGTCGTGAGGCAGAATGGCTCTTTCCTCTTGTTTCACTAACCAAGACAGTTCCTCCGGAACGTCGCTATCTTCGACAACCTCTTCTTCGGTCTGGAATACCGGGTGCTCGAAGTCGGGACGAGTCATAGGTGGTTCAAGGATGTCATCTGAAAATGTTATCCTGCAAAAGAAAGGGTTAAGTGCTTCAAAATGCGTATAAAGCGGATAACCACGTTGCCATTTTATTGAAAAATATAAAACAGGAAAGACAGGGATTACGGTATTTGCACATGAAAAAACGCCATTTATTTAGTGATTAACGCGCAATGTTTATAACAACACAGCCCTAAGCAAATCCTGATGCCCCGGGCAAGACATCAGATTATTCAACAATTAATAAAGCAAAGCATTACTGTTTAAAAGTCACAGGAACAAGCTCCTGAATAGACCAGTTGCAAAGTCCTTGTCCTGGCGTGCTTGGCTGAATCCAGGCATCCATATCACAGTCGCTGTCCCCTTCATCAGATTCTGAAGCAGCATTGACAGATTCATGGCATACTCCACTGGCAGAGATGGTGATTGACTTTCTGAAATGAGGGGCCCCCACGGAGGGAGTTGATGACGACGGTCGGTACCCCAGTCCGAACCGGTCCATTTTCACAGGGATGTCCAATACTTTGCCCCAGCCCTTGGCTTCTCCTGCTTCCACTAGTGCTTGGGCTTCTTTATACGATGAAACAACTATCTCTGGCACTTTGCTTGGCCCGGGACTCTTGTCCTTTATGCGCAAACCTTCGAATGCCTGGCATGGCGTCTCGTGGATCTCCCCGTCGACTTCCACATATTTAAACGAAGAAAGATGGCTGACCAGGATGTCTTCTTCTCCGCACACGGTGACTACACTGTCTCCGACCATATACTTTAACTTCTGATGCAGGGTAGACGTGACTGCCCCTGCCCCGTGAATCCAAGGTCTTCCCAGCAAGCAGCTGTACGCAGGCTGTATATCCATGATATAAAACTCCGTTGCAAACACTTCCGGCCCCACTTGCAGAGGCAAGGTAATCGATCCGAAGACTGTTCTCCGCGTGCCGTCAAACGCTCTGACTACCAAATCGCTGGGTGTGCACAAAATCCCTCGAACATCCAGCTTCATCATCGCCTTCTTAGGCAGCACATTCAAAGACGATCCAGTGTCAACCAATACGTGCGACATTGTCGATCCTCTGCACTCAACAGATACATGTAATGCCATATTATGATCCCTCCCTTTCGGAGTCAAGTCAAAATCAGTAAAGCCCAGACTGTGGCCTGCATTCACGTGTGCCAATACTCCTTCTAGCTGATTTACGGAGACATCCTGGGGTACAAAAGAAGTGTCCAGGACTTTCAACAAAGCGTTTCTGTGGGCTTCCGAACACAACAGCAATGACAGAATAGATATTTTGGACGGTGTTTGCTGCAGATGCTCCACAATTTTATAATCGCTTTTCCGAATTAAGCGCATGAATTCCTCTACATCTTTAGATGCTGCTTCTTTTTCATTTGCTTGAACCGGAACATTCTCCACCGCTTTCCCTTTTCCTTTCGCTAGCCTTTCGGCCTCCACTTCAGGAGATATAAAGATCCTGCCGCTCCTCGTCATGCCTCCTGAACCAACAACATTATCCACAACCTCCGCTGACTGCTTGTTAACATCGATTTTAATCCCGTCACAATACACCTCCAGCCCATATGACCATGGGACTGCTTTCGTGTTCTCATACGGGATTGGCCCGGCTTTAGTTATGGTAATCGGTGGGCGCTGAGCTGGTGCTGCAATAGTGATCGTCTTCCGAGGGATTGTCACTGTGGCCACATCACTCCGATTATCCACTACTGCCCCTGCAGGCTCATCAGTTGCTGCTCGATCAAACTGCAATATACCTTCATCAATTAAGGCCTGAATGCCTTTCTTCAGATCCTCACACCCCCCAGATAGGGCCCAACAGTCTAAGCAGTACTCATTACAACCCGGGTAAACACCTCCTTGCAACAGTCGGCTCTTTATTTCGCTCAGCGGCGTCTTTAAATCCTCAACATTCATAATAAGATTCAGACCTTCCTCAGTCAGCACGGCGTTCGCCCCATGATTAGGCATGGGTTTCTGGACTATATTCGGAACTGCCGTTCCGAAGTTAATAGACTTGTTGTCCAAGAGATCCTGCACAACATGCTTAAAAGCATGACAACCTTCTATATCATGGCCCGGGGCCCCAGAATGAAACTCGCAGCGTCTATTTGCATCGTAACCGAACGGGGGAGTTCCCGTGATCGGTGCCAAGGTTCTTTTCTCTACCAGATTCAATCCCAACAATGTCTGCAATAAATCAGCATAGGTGGAGGGCGGCTTCTCAAACACCCTTCTCGGCTTACCACCCTGGAATCTTCGTTGAGCTTGCTGTGCCCCCTGCTGAGGCTGCTGCTGCTGTGGCATTGGTTGCTGCTGAACCGGTTGTTGTTGCTGGATTGGTTGTTGCTGATAAGGAATAGTGACACTCGACACCTGCTGCGGCTGACGATATTGATTTCTTCCCCTGCCTCGGCCTCGGCCTCGACCTCCAAATACAGCGCTAGCCTCGCCCTGACGGCGCCCACCATAAGCTTTCTTATTACTGCCAGACGCAGTTGATTCCTCGACTTGGAACTTTCCTTGCTTAATGTTCCGCTCAATCTTTTCCCCCATCAAGATCAGGTCTGAAAAACTGGCCAGAGAAGTATGAAACAGCATATCATGAAACAGCCCGGTGAATGTGCCGACAAACATATCGTTCATTTCCTTATCTTCCACCGGAGGACGGACCCTGGCAGCCATATCGCGCCACCTTTGCGCGTACTCTTTAAAACTCTCCCCCTTCTTCTGCGAAAGCCCGGCCAACTGGACCCGATTGGGTGCCAGGTCGCTGTTATACTTGTAATGGGATACGAACGCCTCCGCCAATTGCTTCCAAGTCTTGATATCAGTTGGCTCCAACCCCATGTACCACTCTAAGGAAGGGCCCGATAGACTATCCTGAAAGAAATGCATTAGCATTCTTTCATCAGTGGAGTATGCAGACATCTTTCTGTAATAAGCTCGTACATGCACCTTCGGACATGTGTCTCCTTTGTACTTATCGAACGCAGGCGCCTTGAATTTAATGGGCACCCTCAAGCCAGGTACCAAGCCCATAGTTGCCATGTCCAATCCCACAGCACTCTGGTTTAGGACTCCCTTCATTTGCTCTTCCAGCATTCTAATCTTTTGGGAATCATCCATCGGTCCTTCAAAACCTCCTCCGGAGAAGGCATCCTCCTGTTGATCCTCTTGCCACATACCGTTTCCAGCCCCGTACCCATCATACGCATTATTACGTCCAGCTCTGTTCTGATTCATCCCCGGACCTCGGCCTCTGTTGCCATATCCTTGAACACCTCCAGCAGGACCACAAGCCATAAACCCAGCACCGTTTCCGTTTCCAAAGCCTCCGTAACCCTGATTGACCATACCATAACCATCTTGCCCAAAGCCTTGAGCATTAAAGCCATACTTGCCAGCGTTGTCGAATCCCTGATCGTTGAATCCGAATCCAGTATTGACAAAGCCATTGCCTCCGAGATTATCTCCCACATTGACATCACCCAGCCCAACATTATGGACAGCAGTTTCATTCCCCACTCCGACGTTACCATTCACAGCAGCGGTAGCGTTGTTGACATTAGCGGCGGGTATATTGACCACGGGCGGAGCCACTGGCGTGGGAGTGCCGTCTCCATGAGCAGTATCAACCCGGACAGACTGATGATCTTCGTTACCATGACCAGCGTTGCGAGCCAACAGAGGCTGGACCATGGCCTGCAAATTCTCTTGCCCTTTTGCTATAGCTTCCATGGTCTGCATGAAGAGGGCGAGCTTTTCGCGCACATCCTGCATCTTGTTCTGAATCTGGTCCATGACTTTCCGACAGTTGGATCGTGTAGAATAGCGGTGCGGATGTTGATCTGGAATCCTGTTAAGTACCTGGTGCAGAGCAGGAAAATAAGACACCATTCAAAGATTACCTGTAATGCAATATGAGTATGAATGCAATGCAATGTGTCTGTGCATTAGGGAAGTTCGTTCCCCCCAGTTCTAGTGCGAAGGTGCCGGTGCAGTGACAGTGCTGGCAATAAGAATATCGGAGTTGAATCATAGAAAGCCTCATATATAGCAGAGAGAATCAATAAGCCCAGGGTACAATGTCACTGAGAGTACAAAGAAGGCATGACCTCAACCAACAATCCTGGTGATGGTCAGCACTATGCAAATAAAGCATACAAATAACTACGTGAAGTAATCAAATCCTCCCAAAAGTCTGATACTCCTCTATCAACTTCTTGGTCTCCAGATGACTTGGTCGATCAAGCAGCCCCTCAACAAGCTGGTTTCTCCTCTTAAGGACACGGCGTACGTCTTCAGCAGTTTCTTCCCATGTTGCTTCTCCGAAGCAATCTTCCAGCTTTCGCTTTTGAGACACTGCTTCATCTCTGGATTTGATTGCCTTATTCAGTGCATGCTGGACACTATACCGGTTCATCACTTCTTCCTCACACTTCTTGATGCTAGACTTCAACTTCTCTTCGAGGTCGGAAATTTGCTGCTTCAGCTTATCTTCCCTCTTCTTGTTGTTAGTGAGTGTAGCATTCCAAGTCTTATTGCAAGAAGATATCTCTCGGTGTGCTGCGTCGAGCGCCTTCTTCTTGGCTTCCAGCATGTCATGGGAGCTTCTGAACTCTTGCCCCAGACGTTCGCGCTTTTTCTTTTCCTCCGTCAACTCAGCTCCTAACCTGTTTACCAGCTCAATCTGTTGTTGGAAAGCATATACGGCCTTGTTTTTCTCACTGCGTGCCTGGGCTAACTCTTGCTCTAACCCTTCGTTAATCTTCATCAAGGCTTCTTTCTCCTTCACAACCTGTTCATATGCTTCTCTAGAAACAGTAGTCGGCTCTTCTACCGGAATAGGAGCAAGAATTGGTGCATCTGGAAACGGCATCTTCAACTGACTAGCCCTCTCCTGAATCCAAGCTCTATAAGGTGCATAGGCCTGACAGTCATTCTTTCCTAACAACGGCTTCCCTTTGCGGTTAATACGCGTCCAGGCATGTTGCAACTTGGCTAATAACTCCCCCTTCAAATCCCCTGTGAAGTACAGAGATTCCTGTACTTCTTCCTCCTGAGGTGGATTCTTCAGCGCATATCCGAACTGACGAATGAATAGAGAAGGGTTGTAGTTGATACCCCCTTTCCTTCCAATCAGGGGGACATTAGGGTACCCAGAACAACTGAAGATGAGCTCAGATCCCAACAGATCTCTATCAAACCATTCCACATCTTCCGACGATAGCCTCATCAGACGCTCTGGCCAACCAACCGGAACTGCAGTCTCTGCAGCAGATCCTTTCTTAGGAAGGTGATTCTCAAACCACATACTCAATAAGGGTACACAAAGATGAACATTCTTCCCTCTTCCCTTCTCATTCTTGTAATGCAGTGAGTGGTAGAGATCTCCGAGTAAGGTAGGTACAGGATTACCAGCGGCGAACAAGTAGAAAGCATCGAAGTCCACGAAATCCGGTATATTGGGGAATAAAACTATGCCATAAATGCACAAAGCCAACACAGCATTGAAAGCAACCCAGCACCCATTCTTGGCGTACTCTTGGGCTTTACCAACTAAGAACTGAAATGAGAAGCCTGGAACTCCACGGGAAACAGTAGTCACAAGTTCAGAAGCATCAACATGCAAGGCTCTTGCCAAGTCCTCCGGCTTAGGTTTGGCATCATAATGAATGAATGGAACCTGGTTCTGCACGGGCAGCTCAACATACTCAGCGTATTCCTCCAGAGTTGGTCCCATAATAAAGTCAGAGAACGTAAAACACCTCAAAGCAGGGTCGTAGAATTGCATCAAAGCATACAGCCCATCTAACTCTACCTCTGTAGGTTTGCACACCAATCTCAATAATCTACCATAGCTCATCCGGAAGCTCCTACGAACACCCTCATCAGCAAGAGAGATCAACCCCAGTAAAGGCACAATATCAGGCGTAGGCAATTTGTAGGCAACCGTTCTCCTTAAGCTAGTCATGATCAAAACTCAGAAGTCTGGGCACTAGAACTAGGGAAATGCAAATGCACCTGCAGCACAGACACACGTTAGTGAAATGCAAATGATAATGGATATGCAGGCAATGCAATGCAAGTAACATGCAACGGGGACCAAAGCTGCAGCTGAATAGCCTAAACCCAATCAAGAAAGGTCTCAGATAGACCATCCAGAAGTCATCAAACCCTGGTCTCAGATAGACCTAAAATAAAACTTCAACACTGGTCTCTGACAGACCTCAAACCATAACTCACTGGTCTCTGATAGACCTCAAATCACATCCATAATTGGTCTCTGACAGACCTCAGAACACATCTCCAAGTGGTCTCTGACAGACCTCAGAACACATCTCCAAATTGGTCTTTGACAGACCTCATAACTCTCCATAAATAACCAGGATCTCTGATCAAGAAATAACCGGTAGTCTGGAGGTCTAGTTACCTGCATAACCCTGAATCCCCTCACAGGTGGGTGGCCCTATAACTGGCACAAGGTACGGCATCCTATGCGGTCGTCGGCGTCACAGACTTTCAGGGTTGATGATACGATTCCCAGAAGGAGTGGCATCATCAATTCCTGAAGAGGCCTCACTTAGCCAACTTCCAAATGATCGGTCCCCAGAGTCGACAATCCAACTAACCAGCAACCCACGCCAACCAAAGGAAGGGGCAGGAGGCCAACCAGAGGAACCTCGTCTGAGTGTAGATTTCATGGGACACCAAAGCAAGCAAAGCAAGCGGGCGCCCACTAATTTCTACTCTAATTCTAGGTGCACTCAAGCCCAGGTCCGGCTTATCTCTCAATATCAGAACACCCGTCACACCCCAGATACAGCAACAATAATCAATATATAAAGCTGAAAATACAGGGTTAGAAATATACAATAACTCCATACAAAATCCTCGACGGGAAAACAAGCGTTAGGATTGACTCTCTCAAAGGGACGTTGGATCCCAAATGCATAAGAACCATCGCAGTCCTTAGCAGCCAGGGGACGTTGGATCCCCAGCAGAGTCGCCAGCTGTCGCTACTGCGAAAATCGGCGCCGGCTGAACAGAAGAGTCGCCACCGTGCGTTATTTATCCCACGGGAGGGAAAGGAAACGCTCAGAGTAAACCTCGCACAACACGGGAAAGGTATGGTCATCGCAACCAAAACCTGGATTCGGGAGTCGGTTACGCAAGGGGAAGGTATTAGCACCCCTCACGTCCGTCGTACTCGACGGGATCCACGCTTGTTTTCGGGTATGGATTGTTATTCTATCTACTCTATAGGTCAGGGTTAAAAAGAAAGTAAAATGGAAAAAATGACTCGGCAAAGTATCGCACTTTATGCCTACGTATTCCCGCCTGGAACGAGAAATCAGAGTCAACGTAGTTCGCCTACCTACGGGAAAGGAGGGGAAGGTTGCTCGCTAGGATATCGCATCCTGTGCCTACGTACTTTCATACAGCATGAAAGATCAGAGCAAACGTAGTTCGGGCCACGTACGACACAAGCTTGCCTTGGTTGATTTTATTCCTTCTGAAAAAAAGGTTTTCTGATTAGCGGTCCAAGCGGACAAAAATGACGTTTTGATGAGTTCACATTCTTTTACGGAAGAAGTGTCTTTTATTGTGTTTGAAATCTTTATGTGTTTTTCTGTTTGTTTTTGAGAAAGAAAGCGACAGAACTCTAACCTACGGTTGCGAAGGGAAACAAACTAACCTAATGTTATCATGCATGGGTTAAGACCTAGTGTCTATCATGCTCCTCTCTTGCACAGAGAGAAACAGAGATCCTACGGGATAGGCAGAAACAGAAACAATAACAGATATATACAGTAAAGCAGTAAAATGCATGGATGCAACAGCACAAGCGAGGCAAGGGAGTCCCACTCAACCTCGAACCTAGAAAACAATAGGCAAAAGTGAACAGACTTCACTTTCAACCCAACAGGGTAAACAGCAAACAATACAGTCCGGAAAACCAATCCATACATCAACAAATGAAATACAGCAAAAATAAACAGCTTCAGCAGCCTTGGATCAACATCTGACTTCAAATAATCTCCAATCAGCTACAAGCTTCAACAAGCATCAATCTCCATCTTCATGGCCTTCCGGCAAGGGCTTTGATCATCAGTCTGCTATCTGCAATGGCTTTTCTTCAAGTTCAAACCTCCAGGATGAGGGATCAATCACAAGAGTGAATTGGGTGTTAAGCAATCAGTTGACTACCAAAGGTGGTGAACAGACTGCTACTAACACAAAGAGACATTTTCTCTCAAGAGTTCTATCTCATAGACACTATCACCAAGCCTTCCAAAGGAAGGGGGTGAGTGTCTTAGAGAGACTCTGAATCACAGAGAAGAATGGATGCAGACAAGGCAATCCATGTTTGAGAAACAAACTTTCTAACCTAGAGCTCTGCCTAGCTCCTAAACCCTAGTTCCTCAGCATCTGCTAGCAAGAATCTCCTCCTCAACTCTGACAGTTGAACTTCAATCTTTGGATCTCCAATGGTCCTCATCTCCTCAAGACTTCAGCTCCCCAGGGCCCCAGACAAACCCAATACCCCAAACAAACAAGCAACAATCCCCAGAGGGCACACCACACCAGACAACAGATATACAGACAGTATTAATAGCAGTAGGGGAATCTTAACTTTTCTCTAAAGGGTCTATTAACTACCCATAGCCCCTATAGTCCCATGACTAATCTAGTTAAGTCCTAAATCCTAAGGGAAAAAATTGAACCTCCTAAGTTGTCACCTAAAACCCTAGTTTTGGTCATGATGTTCAACCCTATTTTAATCATCTGAAATCAATCTCTAAAAATGGGAACTAAAATATTTCTACAAGTTGAATACCTCATCTAAACAATCTAAAAAGAATGGCCAAAAAATATTAAAGCATGTAAGAGAACAAAAATCATTAAAATGATGCATGAAATGAAACTATTTAATATGACATTTATTTAGAAAATATGGAAAAAATATGAAATAAAAATAAAAATGAAATTTTATTTTTCTATAATATTCTAGACATCCTAAAGAAAATATGGTAAAAAGAATGGATTAAAATGCATTTTTTATGAATTAGTTATGAATTTATGAAATTGGTAAAAATTAAAATGGAATTAAGAAAATAAAATTGAATTAAAAATGAGGGAGGGGGGTTAGAATATCAATCACGCCCAGTTAAGAATCACAATGGGCCAACAATAGGGGGCGCGCTTAGCATTTAGGTTAAGCCCAGAATTCACTCAGAATTATTGAAAAGGAAAAAAAAACCACGCAGGGGTGAAAATAGCAGCGAAATCACGTTAGAAATTGGAATTGGGCTCACATGGGGGGTGGGATTAACACATTTTAACTCAGGCCCGCCCGTTTCAATTAATGAAACGGCGCGTTTTGGCCTCAACTCAAATTCCCTCCAATAATCAGATTAAATGCTGGCCATTGGATCACGCTATTAGTCAAAAGTCCAACACGCATTGAACGGACGTGATTACGTCTTCCTCCTTGGTTCAACTGAGATTAGGGTTTCACTCCATGAACATCCATGCACGAGCAATCTTCCATCCCTCTGTTCTCACTCTACAGGCGACCAATCCACACGATGTGAACATGAAAACTACTCTACAACTCTCCCTCTACAATCCTAGGGCATCAGTTTACCTTGAAACTCACCACAACAACAAACCCGATTGAATCAAACTCTGGCCACCATGAAATTACACTGATATGAACCATCACAATTCTTCCCCAAACTTAACCTAAACTAACCTACAACTAATGGTTATTAATCTGATCAATCAAACTAACATTCTAACGCATTAATCCAAGAGATTCAAGCACTAACAGTTTGTTGCACCTGTTAACAACCATCACCAATCCTTTCCAAATTCATCTAAACTAATCTCCTAACCACCTAGATTGCATCTAAACTAACAACATCATGCCAAACTAACTAGATCAAGCAGTTTGAATGAAAACTTACCTAGTGAGAAATCTTGAGAAACAGCTATGGAAGATGTGGATCTGAAGCTTTTGAGACTTGGATCTTGATCCACAAACTCAGTACTCAATTCTGTATGCAATGTTGTGATGATTCCTTGCTTGAATTATGCTGTCCAATGGAATTTGTAGTTTTGATGTTCTTGAATATGGTGCACGAAAAGGGATCCTAATCACCAAGTCTTTGCTTCAATTATGATCTATGATGATGATGGAACAAGATTGAATTGATGTGGATGAGAATTGGTGAAGGTTTTGTGAGATTGGAATGAAAACTTCAATGAAAAAGTATGAGAAAGCTTGTGAAATTCTTGGTGAAAATGAAGCCAACCCTTGCCAAATTCTCATTTCATGAATATATAGACCCCAAATGAACATTCTAGATCCATCTTGCACATTCCCTTGTTTTCCAACTTTGATCCATTTTTGAAATGTTTCTTAAAAGGCAAGCAACCATGGATAACTTTCTTTTTCCCTTCTAAACTCAAAAAAGTGTTTGAACCATTGTTCTTAGAATTGTTTTTCCATTCAAAATCATATATTGGAAGTCTCCATTTGGACTTGTAAATCTCCCAAACCATTTTTCAATTTGAAATTATTCACTTTATAAGCCTTTTTAATTCATATTTTGACCAATTATGCAACTTCATGCTATGAGCTTCTCCAATAATTTGTGACCTTCTTTCTAGACTTACAATCCCATTTGGAGCAAGTTTGATGTTGGAAGTTTTTCCATTTGAGGCCTCCTTGTATGAGTTTTGGACATAAGTTAAAATGACCTGTAATTCACAAATGCCCAAAATACCCTTTGCTTGCCAGGACCATAAGTTGAGTTCTCCACATCATATGAAGGCATGCCATACCATTCTAGAAATCTAAGACAATGAGGAACAATTATTATGTTGACCAAGAATTCATTTGAAATCTCCTTGAGGGGCAAAACTAGCTTGGAAGTCAAGTCACTTTCACAGACAAAAATTCAGATACCCCAGATGACCTGTAACTTGTAAGGACCATAACTTGAGTTCTATAAATCTCCTTGAGGTCTTCCACCACTCAAATTAAAGGTCTTGAGATCCTCTACAAGTTTCATGTTGGCCAAGAAGCCATTTGAAGCTAGCATTTTGACTTATCTTGCTTGGAAATTTGACCTAAACTAGGGGATTTTACAGAGAAACCCTAATTTAGTAACTCCTCTTCTCCTTGATTTCTCTTGAATTCTCCTTGTCATATCTCCATATCCTTCTTCATATGTCCAATGATGAACCCCACATCTCTCCAATAGACTTGAATGCCCTCTTAAGTCAGTCAATTGACCTAGGGTTGACCTAGGGTTGACCCAGATGAAACCCTAGTTGACTGTCTTCAACTGTAGCTCTTGTGCTCTCATCAATGACTTGTTTTCTTCTCCAAATGACTTTATAAGTCTCTCAAGATGTCTAGATGCTCTCCATACCTTCAATCCACAGCTCATAACCCTCTTATTGACCCTCAGATACCCTCAGCTAGGAGATGAACTCAAGGCTTGATCTGCTGGACTCTTTGCTTTCAAATTATTTCCTGATGACTTGAATGAGGTTGAATTATGAAGATAACCTCTTGCTAGGCCTCTAGAGATGATAATAATGATTGGTCCCCTGTTGAATGACTTGCTATGCTTATGCTATGCAGATGGTTAGTCTATGTACATGACTCTATATGCAAATGCTAATGATATTGGAACATAAACCAAGTGAATAAGGTTGGGCAAATTTTAGGGTGCAACACACTCAACATAGACTAAGGGATACTACACAGCTAGCGTACAAAGCACACATCACAGAAAATCACATTTCTGCTACGCTCGCTACCTCGCTCGCTGGGCGAGCACCTAGCGAATACTCGCTAGCTTGTTCGCTTAGCGAACCTCCTCGCGAATAGAAACAGTGGCTACTGGGCTCGTTCGCTACCCAACTCGCCACTGGGTATTCACTAGGTATTCGCTGTGGCGAGTTGGGTAGCAAACGAGCCCAGTAGCCACTGTTTTTATTCGCGAGGAGGTTCTCTAAGCGAACAAGCTAGTGAGTATTCGCTAGGTGCTCGCCCAGCGAGCGAGGTAGCGAGCGTAGCAAAAATGTGATTTTTTATGCTGGTGCTTTGTGCGCTAGCTGTGTAGTATCCCTTAGTCTACGTTGAGTGTAGGGATGATGGAATGGATAATGTGAGGTGCATAGTGTCGCTAACGCGAAAATAAGGTGTCGGCAAAACAGAAGAGTCGCCACCTTTCGTTATTTATCCCTCAGAGAGGGAAAGGAAACGATCGGAAAAACCTGACGAAAAGGTATAAGACAAGGTCATCGCAACCATTGTCTGGGTTCGGGAGTCGGTTACGCAAGGGGAAGGTGTTAGCACCCCTCACGTCCATCGTACTCGATGGGATCCACGCTTGTTGTGTTTATCTGACGGGTTGGTTTTATCTATCTACCTATCAAGGCTGGTCTGAAATGAAAGAAAATTACTCGGCAAAGCGTCGCGCTTCATGCCTATGTAATCTCATCAGAGAATGAGAAATCAAAGTCAACGTAGTTCGACTAACTACGGGTTACGGGGAAGGTGGCTCGCCAATACATCAGTATTGTGCCTACGTACTCTCAACAGACATGAGAGATCAGAGCTTACGTAGTTTGGGATAATACAGATTACGAGGATTCAGATTCATCTGTTTTTCGAGTAGGGTTAACAAACAGTTCCAGCAGTTTGGCGTACGCAGCTCGACCCTTGGAGACTTAGGCATTACCGTTTGCGGTAGAACTGGGAGTTAACGACACTCTTTTCTTCAGAAAAGCTTTCCTTTGAATTATGGGCCCACGGGGTAAAAGGGTTGAAGTTCGTTTTCTGTCTTTTACGGAAGAACTATTTTTTACGGTTGTTTGCAACTAATGTCGCACTAGAGACTATGACCTGAGAGTGAATGCGTCGCATGTCACCCAAGGGGTGCCATACTAAACATCCAAGCTGTCGAAAATAAACTCTCCGACAACCCTTTCTCAGGTAGCTTAAGGCTCGTAACGTACGACGTCAGTTAACCTTTATTACTGTAATTTGATTTGTTTGAAGATAAGAAGAGAACAGGCTCAACTAAGGGGAGACTATCAAGTCCTAATGTTGTCATGCCAAGGATTCATCCTATGGTGGAAGTTTGAAACAGGGAACTCCTAGAAGTTATCATGCATAGGTTTCAACCTAAAGTTCTAATCATCACTTCCTTATCAAAGGAAGTGAGATTCCTAGGGGATCATGTCAATGATAAACAGAAACAGATAAAGCATCAGCTTAAACAGTAAACAGTAAACGACTGTAAAATGCATGCAATGCAAGTGAGGGAGGAAATGTGTGTGGGGCATCAACCTCCACAAGCTCATCTCAACCTCAAGCCAGATATGAATACCTGTAATCATACAGAGGAAATAACATGCTATCAAGCAAGCCACAATAATAACTGCAATCATACAGAGGAAATAACATGCTATCAAGCAAGATACAAACCACATAGGCAAGGGAGCAGGGCTTTACCGAGTACCCGCAGGCAAAGCCATACAGTAAAAATACAAGCAGAGGGAGCAACTCAACCTCTAGTGCAATCATGCTCCTAGCTTAAGTCAGTCTAAATATGGACTTCTTCTAATGCATAAAGCAAATCAAACAAGTCACAGCAATACAGTTGCACAGAAAGCAAACAGACAGGAAATAAAGCAAATCAACAGCTTCCACAGCTTCACAGCAAAGCAACCTTCTGACAGCAGTCCAGTCTTCAGACTTTCACTACCCTTCAAAGCTATCATCTTCCATAGCAAGTGTCAACTTGCTTCTTCAAGCTTCTAACACATCAAACATAAGTATCAACTTATCCCTCTCTTTCAACTTCAAGCTTCAGCTCTCCAGTAACTTCCACCTTCAGGCTTCACTCCTAATATCAGGTATCAACTTGGCTCCTTCAGGCCCTCAATGTATCAACATAAGTGTCAACTTATCCTTTATTCCTCAAGCCTCAGCTCTTCCTTCAATCTCAATTGGATCTTCTTCACAAGTGTCAACTTGGTCTTCAAGCTTCAGCTCTCTCTTCTTTACCAGTATCAACTTGTTCCTTTTCATCTACAAGCTTCAGCTCCTAAGGGTAGTCCTCAAACACACAGAAGTATCAACTTCATCCTTCAATCTCTTCAAGCAAGGAACTCCATCCTCTAACAAGGGAGAAAGATTCATCTATCAAGGGCAAAGTTTGGATGACTGACAGCAGAGTGAAGACCAAAGGTCACCACTAAGCATCCTATCATCAGAGAAAGGGACCCTCAAAGGTTCTATTAACTTGCAAAGAGCCACACATCCTACCAAAGGAGGGATGAGGCCTTTACAAAGGGACCTTACATCATAGGGAAGAATGGAAGTGATCAACATCTTCCATGTTTATGAAGGAAGAGAATCTATCTAGAAGCTCTGCCTACAAAACCCTAATCTTAAAACCTAATCAACACTACACCAAAAGAAGGGGAGATCCTCACATCCAAGCCTCTTCAAGCAATCCAATGCATCTTCAACTTGCCTTCATCATCACCCAAGAGCAAGAGAGAGAAAACCCTAATCTAAGGGAACTAAAGAGGTCAATCTAGTTGGATTAGTGCCTTAGAATCATCTAAAGTTAGTATCTAAACTAAAATCAAGCAAAAATAGAAAACTACCTTGAAAATTCCTACAAAAATTCCTAAGGGATCCTAATTCAATCATAAATCTACCATACAAAAATCAGAGGTTATATCATCCACCAAGTTCTAAAAAATAAAACCTAAATCACAAGGTATCAACCATAAACCCTAAAAATGGAGCTCCTAAAGTTTCAACCTAGAACTACCACCTATATTCATCACAAAAATGTGAGAAAAATCTAAGGGGAACATGCATATCTATGCTAACTACTCACAAAAAATTAAGGCCAAAATCATCATCACATGATCAAACCAAATTCAACAAAATCAAGCATCAAACATGATTATTTTAATATCAATTAAAATGTAAAAATTCCCATAAAATCAGATAATGCATGAAATAATAATATTTTTTATCTAAAAAATACTAGATTCAATCATGAATCCATAGCAAAAATAATGGGATCAATTGAGTTATTTTTCCATTTTTTATGAATTAATCACTAACCATGAATAAAATGGAAAATAATAGAAAATCCAAGGAAAATAAACAAACGCGTGGTGCAGGTAGCAATAAAATCCAGTTCATTTTAGCAATTGGGCCATAAGGGGGGTGTGGTTAGCATATATGACTTAAGCCCAAAACCACAACTGATTAATGAAACGCTGCGTTTCATTTTAGTTCAGAACTCCTTCACAAATTTTATGCACGCGTGGCCGTTGGATGGGGTCCCCAGTCAAAGTCCAACTATGATCCAATGGCTCTGGGATCATCTTCCCCAATTTAAACCTCTGAAACTCAGGCCACCTGCGCGCCAAAGTCACCGCCGGTGACATTCTCCTGCCAGTATTCTACAACCCAAACTTGCTATAGAATCCACCATAGGCCACGATTCCTTGATGAATCTTGTCCCAAATCTCACAAGGAGTCCATTCATGCCCTTAATTCAATCTAAATCCTAAAGATTCGCAAGAACACCATCTCAACCGAAAATGGTAACAACCCTAATTGGTCACTAACTCTCAAATTAATGATCCATAAACCTTCCTACATCAATCCACAATGCATCTAACATCCTAATTCCTCTTAATTCTACCTAATTTAAGATGGAGATTGAAAGTTACTAACCTGAGAATTTCGTGTGCACAGAGGTAGTAAACCTTCAAATCAAGCTCTCAAATGCTCCAGACTCCTTCACTGAATCAATTCAAAGCTTCTGTATGCAATGAAATGGATGGAAATGCTCTGGATTCTTGGAACCAGTTCTGAGTTGCAGGTGGAGAAATCTGAGATCAAGAGCACTATTCAGCCACGAATTTGCCTTGATTATGATCTGGAATCATTCACTAGCATCCATAGAAGTGATTGCAATCAAGAAAATGGAGGGAAAGTGAAGAAAATGGTGTAACCGAATTCAGTTGCGAACAAGAATTTTCCAATCTCAATCTCTATTCTCTCCTTCAATTATCACCAACCCTGGCCTTGGATCACCTCTATTCAATATATAGGCCATGTATGGATGATCTAGAAAGCTCTAGATCCTTCTAATGAGAAATTCAATATCTCACTTCATGGAAATTTCAATCTCATGCCATGGCCATACCAATTCTGTTAGCAGCTTGTAATCACCCTCCTTCTCTTCCAATTTCTCTCCTAATGGTATTTTGGATGTGTTTGGATTGAAAGAAGCCTTGGTTATGCCTTGAATTTTGGTTTGGCAAATGTTACTTATGATGTAAGTAACTACTTTTCAAAGCAAGTCCACAAATTAAACCTCAAGTCAAAATTGTGGCAATACCAATGTTCTTAAAATGTGTTTTAGAATCAAAATGACATATTACATGCCTTGGTTTGGACATGTAGATCAAAAATACCAATTTCCATCTTTGGTTCATTTGAAAATCATCCTTATTTTAAGCCATTTTTATGATTTTGAGCTACAAGCAATTCCAACCTCTCATAACCTCTTGGTTAGCCTTAAAACATCATTTTGAACAAGTTTTATGTTGAACATTTTCCCATTTGAAGCTTGGAAATAGGAGTTATGGCCTTATGTTTGAAATGACCTATAATCTCCAAATGACCAAAATACCCTTGACTTGTCAAAGCCATAACTTTAGTTCTATCAAGGACTTCTAGTACTCTCTAGAAATCTAAGAGGATAAGGAACAACATTCATTTTGACCAAAAGTTCATAGGAATCATCCTTCTAGGGCAAAAGTTTCATGCAAGTTGGACTCAAGCTCCAAATTCACATACCTCAGATGACCTGTAACTTGTCTTGCTCATAACTTAAGTTCTACAAATCCTATCAAGGACTTCTAGCACTCAAATTAAATTTAAGATCATGCTCTTCAACATTCATGTTGGGGGCAAGATGAGATGACAATCACATCTTGAGCTAAACTGCCTTGAAGATAGGGGTCAAACTAGGGGATTTTACACTGTCAAGCCTTAGAAACCCTAGCTTGAAACTTCTCAAACTCTTCAATCATGATGAGTTGACCTTGGAATCATCCTTATAACATCTCAATGTATCAATCCATGATCACATGGCTCTTGGATTAGGTCTCAACTTCCTCCAAGTCATCAGTTGACTTAGGGTTGACCCAGTCAAACCCTAGCTGCACCAATCATGGCTGAGGTTTCTTATTCTTGCACAATGACCTGTCTAGGCATCAAAGTGATCTTCAACACTTCTAATGAGCTCTCTCAAGACCTCAAGTCCATCTCCTTGACCTCAGAATCATCTGATGGCTTTCCACAACTTTCAAGTTAGGAGACCTACACACTTGGCTTCAACCACTCTCTCTGAGGATCTTTTAACTTCTCTGACAAGGATGTCAACCCCTGAGCACTTGAATAACCTTCTTAGCTAGCCTCACAATCTTGTATAGCTCTTGATTGGTAATCATACTTCTTGATCTCCTGCATACATGTCAATCAAATGCAAATGATAATGCTAATGTGAATGAAATGAAACACAAGCTAGGTAAAGAAATGTTAAGCAAACTTTGGGGTGCAACAGCTGCCCCTATTCAAACGGCTTGGACCTGACTGGGTGAGAAGCGAACGACTCTCAAAAAATCAAGGTAAAAGACGGTTGAATACCCACAAACCCGGAAATTTGCCAACTGCCCAAGTACACGGTACTCTGAGGGGATAAATCTTCGAAAACTGAAATATTAGCTGCACGGCAGCTAGCTGGGGAATTGGTCACACGGTAACCGGTGATACATGGTCGATCATGCTGTCAGGCATCAGGATTCCTCGGCACTCATCAGGTCAACAATGAAGTTAATCATGCCATCGGGCATTCAAAGAAATTTTTGGGCGTCAGCCGAACTTCATCACTAAGTCGGGAATAGAATTCTCAGTCAATCATGAACCAATTGGGGATATCCAAACTTCTGCCATCAGGCACTCTGCATCAGCTGATAGAACTGCTTCGTTAATACGGTTGGACTTCAATCATCAATTCTTCAAGGGAAGTTTCAACTTCGCTATTCAGAAACCTGCCGGGGATGACGCATCTCCGCTGGGGATTCTGGAGAACTATCAAGTAACTCTGCTTCGGGGATCCAGAAATCATTCTGGGTGAATCAACTCTACTAAGGACTTCAAGAATCATCTTGGACAAGTAACTCCGCCAGAGACTTCAAGAATCGTCCTGAACCAATAACTCTGCTGGAGATTTCAGGAATCATCCTGAGCAAACACTCTGCCGGGGACTCTAAGCATCAACTTGAGCAACCCTCTCTGGCGACTTCACTAGGGATTTTAAGAATCAACTTCGCTAGAGAATTCAAGAATCATCTTGGGCGAGCGGCTTTGCCGGGGGAATTCAAGAAACATCTTGAACCACACCCCTCTTCTGAGATTTCAGGAATCATCCTAAGCCAATACCCTGCCGGGGAACACCTGCAAAACAAGAACGGTAACGACCTAGCTCATGTTTCATATGCTGATGTTTGATAATGGCGCAATGCTCCACACCGTGGAAATGCTACGCGTTTAGTGTAAATGCTATGCAATCATGCAAAATGCTATGACCCCATCAGCAAAATAAATGCTGAAGGGAGAATCCTCCTGTCAGGAGAAAGGACCACTCTGGTGGAGAGGAGGAATCATCCTGCCGAGGAGAAGAAGTCACGCCGATCTCAATTGGAATCCGTATGGGGAAACGAACTTCAGTCGAATGCTGCAGGGGAATAAAGCTCTACGAGAACCTGAACCTGCTCATCTGGGTATACGAACCACAACCTGTCGAGGAAACGATATCAATCGCAGAGATAAACTGCACGTGATTCGCAGCCAAACTTTCCTGGAGATAACGACTCCGGTGGGGAAATACAACATCAGCTATTCAATACTCTACTGGGGAAAACCAATCATGGCCTGAACGACTTCCAAGGACTCGGCTCCCTTGGGGAGCTACAAACTCGGCTGGGGAAGAAGGAGTCATCCTGCTTACTGGGGAGAGTACAACTCTGTGGGGAATCTCAATTCTCCCGGAGACTTCAGTCTGTACTATCGATTACTGCACACTTCAGTATATGACTCAGCTGGGGAGACGACGATCCTTCAGGATACATCTGATTGGGGAGAGAATCTTCTCTGGTTGGGGAGACATATCAATGCTCGCGGTCTCATGTTCAGACTCCATGGGGAGATGCTGCTACATTTGCTGGAGGAGAAGGAATCATCCTATCTGGGGATGCCTACAGCGTACTGCCTGTTATGTGCTACACCTGCAACAACACAGACAAATAGACAAGATACCCTTCTCAAAGGGGCCTATCAAGGTTATCATCTTGTGACAATACTCAAGTAATTCATTGTTTCAACAATCACTGGCCTGGGCCAGTAAGTTTATGTATGCGCATTTTATCAAAAACATCGACGTTCTTTTTGCAAACAAAACAGATAAATGCTAAACAGACAAACATAACTGCTGAATAGTATACATTTTATTGATAACGAACCCCTGAATGGGTAAAAATGTTTTACAACAGATGCAAGCTCCTGGAATGAGGAAGCTGCGCAAAAATAAAACACAAATATACATCAGTATATACACAAATGTCGGCAATGAGGCGTAGACGAACACCATGAGTTGATCCCTCTATGACCCACTCGACTTTGATACTTCTCTGACGCTTCAGCTCCAGAAGAGATTGATTCAGATAAACGGCCCTCAGGTCTTCCAAACCACTAAACAAAGATAGTCCATACGCGGAACGCAGTCATTTGCTTTTTCAAATCCCTAACTTTTGCCTGAACCGCCCTTTTGGGTTTTCGATTCACCGAGATACCCTTTTTTGCCAAAGTCGCCCATCCGGGTTTTCGACTTTGCGGGTGTACATTCTTTTCTTTATATCCCTAATTTTTGCCCGAACCTTTTTCCTTTTTTATGGTTCGCCGGGATGCCCCATTTTTGCCTGGATACTCTTTTTCTTTCCAGCGAGTCATTTTTTAAGCAAAGTATTTTTTAACCGCGTCCGCGTTCACCGGGGATGCAAAATCTTCACCATCCATCGTGGATAACAAGGCTCCTCCCGAAAAGACCTTGCTAACGACATACGGACCTTCGTAATTGGGAGTCCACTTGCCCTGGTGATCGGAGTGTGGAGGAAGAATCTTCTTCAGGATGAGATCACCCGTCTGAAAGCTTCTAGGACGCACTTTCTTATCATAAGCTTTCTTCATCCGACTTTGGTACAGACGATCATATGCAATCGATGCTAACCTCTTCTCGTCCATCAGGCTGAGTTGGTTTAGTCGGTTCTTAATCCATTCTGCCTCATCGAGTTTCACGTCAACCAAAACTCGCAAAGAAGGGATCTCCACTTCTAACGGTAGGACAAATTCCATACCGTACACCAGTGAGAAAGGAGTTGCCCCGGTTGACGTACGTACCGTGGTACGATAACCGTGCATTGCAAATGGCAACATCTCGTGCCAATCCTTATAGGTCACAACCATCTTCTGTACAATCTTCTTGATGTTTTTATTGGCCGCTTCAACGGCGCCATTCATCTTCGACCGGTAAGGAGATGAGTTGTGGTTTTCAATCTTGAAACTCTGGCACAGCTCCTTCATCATCTTGTTATTTAGATTCGAACCATTATCAGTAATGATTCACTCAGGAATTCCGTAACGACAGATGATGTCCCTCTTTATGAATTTAGCCACCACCTGCTTGGTCACATTAGCGTATGAGGCTGCCTCCACCCACTTGGTGAAGTAGTCGATAGCTACTAGAATGAAGCGATGACCGTTAGATGCAGTGGGCTCGATCTTGCCTATCATGTCGATGCCCCACATGGAGAACGGCCACGGGGAGGACATGACATTCAACGGGCACGGCGGCACCTAAATCTTATCAGCATAAATCTGGCATTTATGACATCTCTTTGCGAATTTAAAACAATCCGACTCCATCGTTAGCCAGTAGTATCCTGCCCTCAGGATCTTTCTTGTCATAGCATACCCGCCGGCGTGCGTACCAAATGTGCCTTCATGGACTTCTTCCATTAGCATACTCGCTTCTTTCTCATCTACACATCTGAGTAGCACGAGATCGTGGTTTCTTTTATACAAAACTCCATCAGGATTGAGATAAAAATTTCCAGACAGCCTCCTCAGACTCTTCTTATCCTGGGTTGACGCTCCCGCAGGATACTCCTTAGTCATAAGGAAAGTCTGGATGTCATGGAACCATGGCTTGCCGTCGGAGGCTTCCTCGATTGCAAAGACGAATGCAGGTCTATCAAGACGAGAAAGGACAACCCTTGGAGCTTCATTCCAAAAATTGACTTTATACATTGAAGCCAACGTGGCTAAGGCATCATCCATCTGGTTTTCGGCCCTGGGCACATGATGGAGTTCCACTCGATCAAAGAACGGAAGCAGCCTTCTGGCATAATTCATGTACGACACAAAATTCGATTGACGAGTCTCCCACTCCCCTTTAATCTGGTTAATCACAAGTGCCAAGTCACCATATACATCTAGGTTCTTGATTCTCAAATCAATTGCTTCTTCCAGACCCATGATGCATGCTTCGTACTCCGCTTCATTATTGGTGACCGGAAACGTCAGTCTAGCCGTAAACGGGATGTGGGATCCCTGGGGAGTCGTGATGATTTCCCCAATGCCACTTCCTTAAGAATTAACCGCCCCGTCAAATATCAATTTCCACTGGGATTTCCTGTCTGGCCCCTCGTCGGGCAACGGTTCATCACAATCCTTCGCTTTGAGAAACATGATATCCTCATCAAGGAATTCAAATTTCATCGGCTGATAATCCTCGATCGGCTGTTCGGCAAGGTATTCAGACAATACGCTTCCCTTGATGGCCTTCTGGGAAACGTACTGAATGTCATATTCCGTCAACACCATTTGCCATCTGGCAATCCTGCCCGAAAGCGCTTGCTTCTCGAAGACGTACTTGATAGGATCCATCTTCGAAATTAGCATGGTGGTGTGATTGAGCATGTACTGTCGTAAACGTTTGGCAGCACAGGCTAGTGCACAACACGTTTTCTCCAGCATCGAGTAACGAGATTCACAGTCTGTGAACTTTTTACTCAGGTAATAAATGGCATGCTCCTTTCTGCTCGTCTCGTCATGCTGACCGAGAACACACCCCATACTATTCTCAAGAACTGTCAAGTACAGGAATAAGGGTCTTCCGGCCACTGGGGGTATCAAGATCGGAGGTTCCTGTAGATACTGTTTTATCTTATCAAATGCCTTCTGGCAATCCTCGTTCCAGATAATCGCCTGATCTTTCTTTAGCAGTTTGAACATCGGTTCACACATGGCTGTGAGCTGAGAGATAAACCTTGCAATGTAGTTTATTCTGCCCAAGAAACCACGAACTTCTTTTTCTGTTCTTGGCGCTGGCATTTCTTTTATTGCTTTTATCTTTGCAGGATCAACCTCGATGCCTCTTTCACTCACGATAAACCCCAGTAGTTTTCCGGACCGTACTCCGAAAGTACACTTGTTAGGATTCAGCCTCAACCTGAACTTCCTAAGCCTCTCAAAAAGCTTCAGCAAATTGACCAGACGCCCCTCTTCCGTTTGGGACTTCGCAATCATGTCATCAACATAGACTTCAATCTCATGATGAATCATATCATGAAACAAAGTAACCATTGCTCGTTGGTAAGTGGCCCCTACGTTCTTCAGACCGAAAGGCATTACCTTGTAGCAAAATGTTCCCCAAGGTGTAATAAACGTAGTTTTCTCCATGTCCTCCGACGCCATCTTGATCTGATTGTAGCCGGAGAAGCCATCCATGAACGAAAATACGGAGAACTGGGCTGTATTGTCGACCAACACATCGATATGAGGCAGCGGGAAATCATCTTTAGGGCTCGCCCTATTCAAATCCTGATAATCGACGCACATTCGTACCTTACCGTCTTTCTTCGGTACAGGCACTATGTTGGCGACCCACGGAGGGTAAGTGGTGACCGCTAAGAAGCCAGCATCAAGCTGCTTTTGCACTTCTTCTTTGATCTTAACGGCCATATCTGGTCGTGTCCTCCTAAGCTTCTGCTTGACGGGAGGACAATCTTCTCGCAGCGGCAAATGGTGGACCACAATGTCAGTATCAAGTCCGGGCATATCTTCGTATGACCAAGCAAAGATGTCATTATACTCTCTTAGCATCTCGACCAATCTCTGCTTGACATCACTCTGCAATGCGGCCCCTATCCTGACGTTCCTGACAAGTTCTTCAGAACCCAGATTCACGATCTCAATCTCTTCCTCGTGAGGCAGAATAACTTTCTCTTCTTGTTTCAACAAGCGGGCCAACTCTTCGGGAAGGTCTTCGTCTTCATCAATCTCTTCTTCGGCTTGATAGATCGGGAAATTGAAGTTGAAGTAAGTCGTAGAAGGTCCAGAGTCGATGTCATCTGCTATGTGGATCCTGCAATAACAAGGGTTAAGCTTAAAACAAGGATATGCAGGTTAGCACAAACCTCATTGCCATTTTATTGTTTTTCAAAACAAATATAAAACAGGAATAACAGAGATCACAACATTTGAATACGAAGAGAAACGCCTTTTGATTTATTGATAAAATGCATGTACATAATCAAACGAGGCCCTGACAATAAAACCACTATGCCCCGGGTAGGACATAGGGTTGTACAACGATTGGAAAAAGTAAATCATTACTCTTTGTTTGTCACTTGCATGATATCCCTGACGGACCAGTTGTTGAGGCTCTCGCCTGGCTTGCTTGGCTGGATCCAAGAGTCCAGATCGCAGTCGCTATCTTCGCCGTCTTCAGACACTGCGTTGACGCTTTCAAATATCACCCCGCCGCTGGTAAACTGGATCGGCCCTTTACCTCGCGACACACTGCTAGAAGAGGAGGCTTCAGCCGCAGGAGAATATCCCAACCCAAACTTATCCTGTTTGTTAGGTATCTCTAGAATTCGCCCCCAACCTGGGGTAGACCCGGCTTGAACAACGGCCCGGGCTTCCTTGAAGGAAGAGAGAGTCATCTCTGGCTTCTCGGTGATTACAGGAGCTACGTTCTTGACTTTAACAGCTTCAAACGCCTGACATAGGGTTTCGTGGATTTCCCCATCCATCTCAACATACTTGAAGGACGACAAATGGCTCACCATTATATCTTCCTCACCACATACAGTCACGATGCTACCTCCAACAGCATACTTGAGCTTCTGGTGCAACGTGGAGGTTACGGCACCCGCAGAATGGATCCATGGCCGGCCTAAGAGACAGCTGTAGGCAGGCATGATGTCCATAATGTAAAAGACCGCGTCGAATGTTTCCGACCCGACTTGGATTGGCAACGTCACCTCCCCGAAAACATGGCGTTTGGTTCCATCGAATGCTTTCACAACCAGATCACTGGGTGTGCAAATCAATCCGCGAGTATCTAACTTCATCAATGCTTTCTTCGGAAGAACATTGAGCGACGACCCCTTCTAACTGGTTTACCGATATTTCCTGCGGTACATACATGGCGTTCAACACCTTCAGCAGTGCGTTGCAGTGTGCCTCAGAACACAGAAACAGATTCAGGATGGAAATTTTCGAGGGTGTTTGATGGAGATGATCCACGATCTTGTAGTCACTCTTTTTAATCAACCTCATAAATTCTTCGGCGTCTTTAACAAGTAAGTCTTTTTCTACCCCACGAGGGATCTCTTCAACGACTTTACTCTTCCCTTTATCAGTTGCGTCAGTTCTGTCCGCTTTGTCCGCCACGACCTCAGGTGGTGCAAACACTCTCCCGCTACGGGTAATTCCGCTAACGCCCACTAGGTTCTCCACAGACGACCCTGATGGTTCCAATTCCAACTTCTGTCCGTTGCAGTAGACGTCTGCCCCATAATGCCATGGGACAACATTGGTGCTTTCGAAAGGTATCGGCCCAGCTTTGGTGATGGTAATCATGGGCGGTCTGGGTGCAGAAATAGTTATCGTTCGACGAGGGATGGTGATGGTGGCAACCTCATCATCTTGCTTCAGCATTACCTCTCCCGATCCGCTTTCGTCCCTTCGGCTAAACTGCAAGATTCCCTCGGTCATCAGACTCTGGATCCCTTCTATCAACTGTTCGCATCCATCAGGACTAGTCCCACAGCCCATGCACAGTTCTCCACAGCCCGGGAAGAAACCCCTTTTCATCAGCTTAGCTTTAATGAAGCTAAGCGGTGTCTTCAGATCTCTGACGTCAGCCGACAAATCCAAGCTCTCGTCTTCAATAATGGCATTTACTCCACCTCCCCTATGATTCGGCATAGGGTTCTTCATGACGTTTGGCACATTATCCGAGAAATTGATGATCTTAGCGTCCACCATGTCTTGCACCTTATGCTTGAAGGCTTTGCAATTTTCTATCGTGTGACCTGGTGCCCCTGAGTGAAATTCGCAAGTCGCATTCGCATCATAACCTGGCGGAGGTGCCCCTGTCAAGGGGGCCAAGGTTCTCTTCTGGATCAGCTATAACTGGAGCAGAGTCTGTAATAGCTGAGCATAGGACATGGGCGGTGTCTTGAGGTGACGGCTCGATAGAGGTTCCCTATTCTGATACTTTCTGTACCCTTGTTGGTTCGGCTGCTGCTGCTGCTGCGGCTGTGGCTGTTGGGCTGCTGGGATAGTTATGCTGGCCACCTGCTGGTGAGGGCCTTTACCCTTCCTTCGAGCATTGGACACGGCGCTCATCTCTCCTTCCCTCCTTTTTCCACTATAAGGTTTCTTTCCTCCTCCAGCCGAGGACAGATCACCTTGAATTTTCCCCAGTTTGATCCCATTTTCAACGTGCTCACCCGTGATAATGAGATCTGAGAAGCTTCCAGACATACTGCTGACCAATTTCTCATAATAAACTCCAGGGAGGGTGGCTACGAACATTTCCACAAGCTCCCGTTCAACCATCGGCGGCTGAACCCTAGCTGCCAATTCACGCCACCGTTGGGCGTATTCCTTGAACCCTTCGTTGCTCCTTTGTGACAGATTCTGCAATTGGACTCGGTTCGGAGCCAAGTCACTGTTATATTGGTAGTGGTGCATGAATGCTTCAGCAAGTTCCTTCCACGTGCGCACACTGGTAGGTTCCAGACTCATGTACCATTCGAGGGAGGGCCCGGACAGACTGTCCTGAAAGAAGTGCATCAGCAACTTCTCGTCCTCAGAGTGAGCGGACATTTTCCGGTAATATGATCTCAGGTGGACGCGAGGGCAAGTGGTGCCCTTGTACTTTTCAAAGTCAGGTACCTTGAACTTGGGAGGCACCTTGAAATCAGCAATCAGTCCCAACTTGGACATATCAACACCCATGGTGTTCTGGTTCTCAAAATTCCTCATCTTGTCCTCGAGTGCCTTGAACCTTAGCCGTGCTTCAGCAGTCAGCTCCCCCTCAGCACCTCTCTGTGAGAACACATCGTCTTGACGGTCTTCTAACCACGGCTGAGGCCCGAACAAATTTCCAACACCCGCATTGCTGTTGCTCAGTCCAACATTGACATTAGCTTCAAAATTTCCATTATCGACGCCAGTCTATTACCATTGAGCCCCATATTAGCTATCACATTGTCGTTGGCACTGCCATTCCCCCCGGTCACGGGGACGCCATTCTGAGGAGTTTCAACAGGTGGAGGGGTTGGCACCGTCCCACCATAGAGTACACCATTGTTGTCGACCCTTGAAATCAGAGGCTGAACCAAGGTTCTGAGCTGATCCTGGCTGTTGGCGACCGCTTGCATGAGCTCCATGAAGCGGTCCATCCTTTCTCGGAGTTCTTGAACGTCAGTTTGCATTTGCTCCATAACTCTGGTTTGATTTGCTCTGGTCGGATAGCGGTGGATATGTCTCTGATCAATCCTGGAACAACCTGAAACAACCTGTATACACAAAAACGGTTAGAAGAAACAACAAAATGCTCGTCATGCAAATGCAAACGTGTGTCTGTGTGTTGGGGAGGTATCCGCCGATCCTAGTGCCTGAGTGCCAGTGCTGATGATAAGAAGTCCGAGTCCAATCATGGAAATAACATCTCATATATAAAGAAAGCCCATCAAGGCGGTACACAACGGCACTGAGTACAAGCAGAATCAATAGCATGACCTCGACCAACAAGCCTGGTGATGGTCAGCATACAACAACAATCAAAACAAAAGGAATACAAATAGTCAAGAACGGCCACGGGCGCGAAACTCTTCCAACAAATTCCTCCTTTCTGGATGATCGGGCCGAGTGAGTAACCCTTCGACGAGTAACTCCCTCTGCATAATGGTGTATTGAATACCCTCAGCCGAATCTTCCCATGCTCCTTCGCCGAAACAATCTTCTAGCTTCCGCTTCTTGGATTCAAACATTAGCTTGCGCTCCTTCAGGTTAGCAAGAGCTTTGTTGAGCTGGCCTTCAATGGTATATCTGCGAGCGGTTTCTTCATCAAACCTCTTCTCACTAGCCTTCACCTGAGCTTTCAGCTTGGGGATCTGTTGCTTCAGCTTATCCTACCGTTCCTTGCCGTTAGCTAGGGTGGCCTTCCAATGCTGGTTAAACTTGGATATCCTCCGGTACGCTTCATCCAAGTGCTGCTTCTTAGTGGCCAGTACATCATTGACAGCTTTGAAGTCTCGACCCATGCGCTCACGCTCCGTTATCTGCTTAGTCAAATCTGTCCCCAGCTGGTTCACCAGCTCTGTCTGCCTTTTGAAAGAATGAACGGCTTCGCTTCTCTCGCTTCTGAGTTGAGCCAATTCTTTCTCCAGTTCTTCATTCGCCTTCTTCAGCTCATCTCTCTCAGCTAACACCTGATTATGCTGCTGAATAGGCACGATGGTAGGCTCTTCAATCACTGGAGGGCTTTCTTGCTTGGCAGGAGGAAACGACATCCCTATGATCTCTGCCCTGGCTCTGATCCAGGTCACATACGGAGCGTAGGCCTGGCTATTACTTTTCCCCAGCAACGGTTTTCCCCGCTTACTGATACCACTCCAAGCGTGCTGAAGCTTAGATAACATATCCCTCTCTAGAAGACCAGTGAGGTACAGAGATTCCTGCACCTCTTCATCCTTCGGCGGAGCTCTCAAAGCATAAGCAAACTGTCGGACCAGCAGAGGTGGATTATAGTTTATGCAGCCCTTTCTGCCTATCAGAGGCACGTTCGGAAACCCACTGCAGCTGAAGATGATCTCGGTACCCAATCTATCTCTATCAAACCAGGAAATATCCTCCGCTGACAGACTCATCAAACGCTCAGACCACTCAGCTGTGGTTGCAGACGAAGCAAAGGGACCCTTCTTGGGTAGATGACTATCAAGCCATCTGTAGAGCAAGGGCACACAACACGATACATTCTTACCCCTTCTGTTCTCGTTTTTGTAATGGACGGAATGGTAGACATCTCCTATCAAGGTAGGGACTGGATTCCCTGAAGCAAAGATGTGGAAGGCGTCGAAGTCTACAAAATCGGGCATATTGGGGAACAAAATGATGCCATATATGCACAGAGCGAGGATGGCGTTGAACACGGCCCAACATCCGTCTTTGGCGCACTGCTGAGCCTTTCCCACTGAGAACTGCAAGGAGAAACCAGGAACCTTGTTCCAACTAGACAAGACCAACTCGGAGGCATCCAGATGAAGTGAGGGAGCTAGACTAGCCAGGTCAGGCTCAGCATCCATATGGACAAAGGACATCTGACTCTTGATAGGCACACCTAACAAATCAACATACTCCTCTAGTGTGGGTGCGAGAACAAAATCCTGGAAAGTAAAGCATCTCAATGGAGGGTCGTAGAACTGCAGCAGAGCGTGCAACCCATTCAACTCAAACACAGAGGGTTTACGAACCAAACTGAGCAGTTTACCGTAAGACTTTCTGAATTCATCTCTCACAGAATCATCTGCTAAGGCAATCAAACCAGTCAGCTGAACAACATCAGGAGTGGGGAGCTTGTAAGCCACGGTCTTCCTCAGAGAACCCATGATAGCACAATAGAAGGCAAGAAAACCTGAATCGGGGGAAACGGTACCTGCAACACAGACACACGTTAATGAAATGCAAATGAGTATGCAAAGCGATGCAAAATGCAATCATGCGGCGGGAGATCAAGACGACTATGTTGCGAAGATTCTGTCTCAACAAAACCATAATGTTGCTCTATCAAGAACAACCACTAACTCTGATAAGAAGAAAACCCTGGTATCAGACCATAAGTCTACTCTGTCAAGAACAAACACACATCTGACAATAAGGACCTCTGTCATAAGACCATAACTCTGCTCTGTCAAGAACAAACATCTGATAATAAGGACCTCTGATACAAGACCATAACTCTGCTCTATCAAGAACAAACATCTGATAATAAGGACCTATGATACAGGACCATAACTCTGCTCTGTCAAGAACAAACATATGATAATAAGGACCTCTGATACAGGACCACAAATATGCTCTGTCAAGAACAAACATCTGATAATAAGGACCTCTGATACAGGACCACAAATCTGCTCTGTCAAGAACAACTACATGATAATAAGGACCTCTGATACAGGACCACAAATCTGCTCTGTCAAGAACAAATACATGTCTGATGATGAGAACCTCTGATACCAACAAAACTGATTCACTATCAAGAAAACCAGGTAGTCTGAAGGTTAAGGCTTCCTGCAATAAACCCAACCCTGCTCACAGGTATGGACCTAAACTGACACAAGTTCGACATCCTATGCGGTCATCAGCGTCACAGACATTCAAGAGGGGTGATACGATTCCCAGAAGGTGTGGCATCACCAGCTCCTGAAGCGGCCTCACTCAGCTGAATTCCAAATGATTGGTCCCTAGAGTCGACAATCCTCCAAACCAACAACCCCCTCAACCCAAAGGGTTGAAAGAGAAGTCAACCGGGAGAACCTCGTCTGATCGTGGATTTCATGAGACACTAGTGCCTGCAAAGCAAGCACGCGCCCACTAATTTCCACAACTAATGCTAGGTACACTCAAGCCTGGGTCTGACTTCTCACTCATCAGAATGCCCCTCCCACAATAGCACAGATAATCATATCATACTAAAAATAAAATGCGGGAAGTAAAATGCGATAAATAAACACAACCCAACAAGTAATCATACAAGCGCTAGGATTGACTCTCGCAGGGGACGTTGGATCCCCAAACTGACTCGCATACGTGACGTTGGATCCCAGGAAACTATCAAGTCCCCAGCAGAGTCGCCAATTGTCGCTATCGCAAAAATAAGGTGCCGACAAAACAGAAGAGTCGCCACCTTTCGTTATTTATCCCTCAGAGAGGGAAATGAAACGATCGGAAAAACCTGACGAAAAGGTATAAGATAAGGTCATCGCAACCATTGTCTGGGATCGGGAGTCGGTTACGCAAGGGGAAGGTGTTAGCACCCCTCACGTCCATCGTACTCGATGGGATCCACGCTTGTTGTGTTTATCTGACGGGTTGGTTTTATCTATCTACCTATCAAGGCTGGTCTGAAAAGAAAAGAAAATGACTCGGCAAAGCGTCGCGCTTCATGCCTACGTATTCTCATTAGAGAATGAGAAATCAGAGTCAACATAGTTCGACTAACTATGGGTTACGGGGAAGGTGGCTCGCCAATACATCAGTATTGTGCCTACGTACTCTCAACAGACATGAGAGATCAGAGCTTACGTAGTTCGGGATAATACGGATTACGGGGATTCAGATTCATCTGTTTTTCGAGTAGGGTTAACAAACAGCTCTAGCAGTTTGGCGTACGCAGCTCGACCCTTGGAGACTTAGGCGTTACCGTTTGCGTTAGGACTGGGAGTTAACGACACTCTTTTCTTCATAAAAGCTTTCCTTTGAATTATGGGCCCACGGGGCAAAAGGGTTGAAGTTCGTTTTCTGTCTTTTACGGAAAACTGTTTTTTACGGTTGTTTGCAACTAATATCACACTAGAGACTATGACCTGAGAGTGAATGCGTCGCATGTCACCCAAGGGGTGCCATACTAAACATCCAAGCTGTCGAAAAGAAACTCTCCGACAACCCTTTCTCAGGTAGCTTAAGGCTCGTAACGTACGACGTCAGTTAACCTTTATTACTGTATTTTGATTTGTTTGAAGATAAGAAGAGAACAGGCTCAACTAAGGGGAGACTATCAAGTCGTAATGTTTTCATGCCAAGGATTCATCCTATGGTGGAAGTTTGAAACAGGGAACTCCTAGAAGTTATCATGCATAGGTTTCAACCTAAAGTTCTAATCATCACTTCCTTATCAAAGGGAGTGAGATTCCTAGGGGATCATGTCAATGATAAACAGAAACAGATAAAGCATCAGCTTAAATAGTAAACAGTAAACGACTTTAAAATGCATGCAATGCAAGTGAGGGAGGAAATGTGTGTGGGGCATCAGCCTCCACAAGCTCATCTCAACCTCAAGCCAGATATGAATACCTGTAATCATACAGAGGAAATAACATGCTATCAAGCAAGCCACAATAATAACTGCAATCATACAGAGGAAATAACATGCTATCAAGCAAGATACAAACCACATAGGCAAGGGAGCAGGGATCTACCGAATACCCGCAAGAAAAGCCATACAGTAAAAATACAAGCAGAGGGAGCAACTCAACCTCTAGTGCAATCATGCTCCTAGCTTAAGTCAGTCTAAATATGGACTTATTCTAATGCATCAAGCAAATCAAACAAGTCACAACAATACAGTTGCACAGAAAGCAAATAGACAGGAAAGAAAGCAATTCAACAGCTTCCACAGCTTCACAGCAAAGCAACCTTCTGACAGCAGTCTAGTCTTCAGACTTTCACTACCCTTCAAGGCTATCATATTCCATAGCAAGTGTCAACTTGCTTCTTCAAGCTTCTAACACATCAAACATAAGTATCAACTTATCCCTCTCCTTCAACTTCAAGCTTCAGCTCTCCAGTAACTTCCACCTTCAGGCTTCACTCCTAATATCAGGTATCAACTTGGCTCCTTCAGTCCCTCAATGTATCAACATAAGTGTCAAATTATCCTTTATTCCTCAAGCCTCAGCTCTTCCTTCAATCTCAATTGGATCTTCTTCACAAGCGTCAACTTGGTCTTCAAGCTTCAACTATCTCTTCTTTACCAGTATCAACTTGTTCCTTTTCATCTACATGCTTCAGCTCCTAAGGGTAATCCTCAAACACACAGAAGTATCAACTTCATCCTTCAATCTCTTCAAGCAAGGAACTCCATCCTCTAACAAGGGAGAAAAATTCATCTATCAAGAGCAAAGTTTGGATGACTGACAGCAGAGTGAAGACCAAAGGTCACCACTAAGCATCCTATCATCAAAGAAAGGGACCCTCAAAGGTTCTACCAACTTGCAAAGAGCCACACATCCAACCAAAAGAGGGATGAGGCCTTTACAAAGGGACCTTACATCATAGGCAAGAATAGAAGTGATCAACATCTTCCATGTTTATGAAGGAAGAGAATCTATCTAGAAGCTCTACCTACAAAACCCTAATCTTAACACCTAATCAACACTACACCAAAAGAAGGGGAGATCCTCACATCCAAGCCTCTTCAAGCAATCCAATGCATCTTCAACTTTCCTTCATCATCACCCAAGAGCAAGAGAGAGAAAACCCTAATCTAAGGGAACTAAAGAGGTCAATCTAGTTGGATTAGTGCCTTAGAATCATCTAAAGTTAGTATCTAAACTAAAATCAAGCAAAAATAGAAAACTACCTTGAAAATTCCTACAAAAATTCCTAAGGGATCCTAATTTAATCATGAATCTACGATACAAAAATCAGAGGTTAAATCATCCACCAAGTTCTAAAAAATAAAACCTAAATCACAAGGTATCAACCATAAACCCTAAAAATGGAGCTCCTAAAGTTTCAACCTAGAACTACCACCTATATTCATCACAAAAATGTGAGAAACATCTATGGGGAGCATGCATACCTATGCTAACTACTCACAAAAAATTAAGGCCAAAATCATCATCACATGATCAAACCAAATTCAACAAAATCAAGCATCAAACATGATTATTTTAATATCAATTAAAATGTAAAAATTCCCATAAAATCAGAAAATGCATGAAATAATAATATTTTTTATCTAAAAAATAGTAGATTCAATCATGAATCCATAGCAAAAAGAATGGGATCAATTGAGTTTTTTTTTCCATTTTTTATGAATTAATCACTAACCATGAATAAAATGGAAAATAATAGAAAATCCAAGGAAAATAAACAAACGCGTGGTGCAGGTAGCAATAAAATCCAGTTCATTTTAGAAATTGGGCCATAAGGGGGGTGTGGTTAGCATCTATGACTTAAGCCCAAAACCACAACTGATTAATGAAATGTTGCGTTTCATTTTAGTTCAGAACTCCTTCACAAATTTTATGCACGCGTGGCCGTTGGATGGGGTCCCCAGTCAAAGTCCAACTATGATCCAATGGCTTTGGGATCATCTTCCCCAATTTAAACCTCTGAAACTCAGGCCACCTGCGCGCCAAAGTCACCGCCGGTGACATTCTCCGGCCAGCATTCTACAACCCTAACTTGCTATAGAATCCACCATAGGCCACGATTCCTTGATGAATCTTGTCCCAAATCTCACAAGGAGTCCATTCATGCCCTTAATTCAATCTAAATCCTCAAGATTCGCAAGAACACCATCTCAACCGAAAATGGTAACAAACCTAATTGGTCACTAACTCAAATTAATGATCCATAAACCTTCCTACATCAATCCACAATGCATCTAACATCCTAATTCCTCTTAATTCTACCTAATTTAAGCTGGAGATTGAAAGTTACTAACCTGAGAATTTTGTGTGCACAGAGGTAGTAAACCTTCAAATCAAGCTCTCAAATGCTCCAGACTCCTTCACTGAATCAATTCAAAGCTTCTGTATCCAATGAAATGGATGGAAATGCTCTGGATTCTTGGAACCAATTCTGAGTTGAAGGTGGAGAAATCTGAGATCAAGAGCACTATTCAGCCACGAATTTGCCTTGATTAGGATCTAGAATCATTCACTAGCATCCATAGAAGTGATTGCAATCAAGAAAATGGAGGGAAAGTGAAGAGAATGGTGTAACCGAATTCAGTTGCAAACAAGAATTTTCCAATCTTAATCTCTATTCTCTCCTTCAATTATCACAACCCTGGCCTTGGATCACCTCTATTCAATATATAGGCCATGTATGGATGATCTAGAAAGCTCTAGATCCTTCTAATGAGAAATTCAATATCTCACTTCATGGAAATTTCAATCTCATGCCATGGCCATACCAATTCTGATAGCAGCTTGTAATCACCCTCCTTCTCTTCCAATTTCTCTCCTAATGGTATTTTGGATGTGTTTGGATTGAAAGAAGCCTTGGTTATGCCTTGAATTTTGGTTTGGCAAATGTTACTTATGATGTAAGTAACTACTTTTCAAAGCAAGTCCACAAATTAAACCTCAAGTCAAAATTGTGGCAATACCAATGTTCTTAAAATGTGTTTTAGAATCAAAATGACATATTACATGCCTTGGTTTGGACATGTAGATCAAAAATACCAATTTCCATCATTGGTTCATTTGAAAATCATCCTTATTTTAAGCCATTTTTGTGATTTTGAGCTACAAGCAATTCCAACCTCTCATGACCTCTCGGTTAGCCTTAAAAAATAATTTTGAACAAGTTTGATGTTGAACATTTTCCCATTTGAAGCTTGGAAATAGGAGTTATGGCCTTATGCTTGAAATGACCTATAATCTCCAAATGACCAAAATACCCTTGACTTGTCAAAGCCATAACTTGAGTTCTACAAATCCTATCAAGGACTTCTAGTACTCTCTAGAAAGCTAAGAGGATAATGAAAAACATTCATTTTTACCAAAAGTTCATAGGAATCATCCTTCTAGGGCAAAAGTTTCATGCAAGTTGGACAACTTTCAAGCTCCAAATTCACATACCTCAGATGACCTGTAACTTGTCTGGCTCATAACTTGAGTTCTACAAATCCTATCAAGGACTTATAGCACTCAAATTAAAGCTAAGATCATGCTCTTCAACATTCATGTTGGGGGAAAGATGATATGACAGTCACATCTTGAGCTAAACTGCCTTGAAGATAGGGGTCAAACTAGGGGATTTTACACTGTCAAGCCTTAGAAACCCTAGCTTGAAACTTCTCAAACTCTTCAATCATGATGAGTTGACCTTGTAATCATCCTTATAACATCTCAATGTA
This sequence comes from Lathyrus sativus, assembly GCA_963859935.3. Taxonomy (NCBI): domain Eukaryota; kingdom Viridiplantae; phylum Streptophyta; class Magnoliopsida; order Fabales; family Fabaceae; genus Lathyrus; species Lathyrus sativus. The sequence goes on from OZ012737.1 coordinate 290,225,035, forward strand.
TCAATCCATGATCATATGTCTCTTGGATTAGGTCTCAACTTCCTCCAAGTCATCAGTTGACTTAGGGTTGACCCAGTCAAACCCTAGCTGCACCAATCATGGCTGAGGTTTCTTATTCTTGCACAATGACCTGTCTAGGCCTCAAAGTGATCTTCAACACTTCCCATGAGCTCTCTCAAGACCTCAAGTCCATCTCCATGACCTCAGAATCATCTGATGGCTTTCCACAACTTTCAAGTTAGGAGACCTACACACTTGGCTTCAACCACTCTCTCTGAGGATCTTTTAACTTCTCTGACAAGGATATCAACCCCTGAGCACTTGAATAACCTTCTTAGCTAGCCTCACAATCTTGTATATCTCTTGATTGGTAATCATACCTCTTGATCTCCTGCATACATGTCAATGAAATGCAAATGATAATGCTAATGTGAATGAAATGAAACACAAGCTAGGTAAAGAAATGTTGAGCAAATTTTTGGGTGCAACACATAGGTGGTGATCGAAAGTGAATTCCGTATCGTTTGAATTAAGTGGATGATTGATGAAAGTATGTATGATAGGGAGTATCGTGAGGTGATCATTATGATCGTGTGTACCCGATTGTTGGGGTATGAGTATACCTGCTGTTGGAGGATGAATTGTATGATTGTTGTAGTTACTACTCTATTTCATGTATGTAATTACCGATATATTTTGATCATGTTTTCTCACCCCTTTGCTATTGTTGTGGTATGTGCTTCTTCGGAAGTACAGATAATCCAAGTACTTAGCTAGCTTGGATTTGTGGTGTGCCAGTCGAGTCTTAGGATGCTCTGATACATAGCACGGGACTTGGGTGTTTTTAGTTGTTTATGTTAAACTCATTTCTTTTCCAACAACGTATCACGAATATGATGTATTTTGTTATATGAATATTTCCGCTGTATTTTAGTGAAAACATTTTAATGAAGCACATGTTGGATTTTTATGATGTGATATCCCACTTTGGGTGGAAGAACTCTGATGTTATTTATAATGTTTATATTTTAATTGATTTTGGAAGTGGGGTGTTACATATATGATCTATCCAAGGTTCGATTGAATGAACCAATGAGTCGTTACCGCATGCATGGTGTTGAGTTGCATAATTGCTTTATGGTGTGTTGTGTTGATGTTGGACAGTAGGTCATGTTTGATGAATGTTGAGTGATGAATTATATGATTACTACCCTTATTTCGTGTACAGTATTACCAATAATTTTGATCATATTTTCTCACCCCTTTGTTGTTGTTGTGGTCTGTGCTTCTTCGGAAGTATAGATAATCCAGGTACTTAGCTACCTTGGATAGAGGTGTGCGAGTCGAGTCTTAGGATGCTCTGATACGTAGCACGAGACTTGGGCGTTTTATTTTGGATTTAGTTGAACTTGTTTTACTTTCCTGTGACGTATCATGTGTTGGTGAACTTTATTAATGAATATTTTCATGTATTGGTGGATGGCTGAGGTTGATGAACTAATGAATATTTTCCGCTGCTTTGTTTTGAAAACCTTCTAATGAAGAGTATGTCGAGTTGTGTTATGTGATATCGCACTTTTGTGGAGAACTCTGATGTTTATTTGAATTAATCGTATTTTATCTTAATTCGGGAAAGTGGGGTGTTACACGATGCTCTATCGAGTCTCTTTTCTTTTCTTTTGTCCTGTGAGCCTGTAGCTTAGATAGATAAACACACCCTTTGATTAGAAAATAAGCGTGGATCCTGTTGAGTACAACGGACGTGAGGGGTGCTAATACCTTCCCCTTGCATAACTGACTCCCGAACCCAAGATTTGGTTGCGATGACCTTGTCTTTTCCCTTTTTCGTAGGTTTTTTCTGATCGTTTCCTTTCCCTCTCTTTGGGATAAATAACGAACGGTGGCGACTCTTCTGTTTTTCCACCGGGTGTTTTTCGCAATTGTGACACTAGGTAAAAGCTTTATGGCCTGATTATCTGACCAAAGCTCAAGTTGATATTGGAAATTTCAATGGTAAGTCTCCGGGGATATGAGTAGGCTGCGTGGTTTAAGGTCGAAGTAGAATAAAACATGGTGTACATTTTTCTACATCTTATCTCTTTATTTTTCTTCTATTTTCTATCTCGTGCTTAAATCTATGCTTCATCTTTCTTCTTAAATTTGACTACGTAAAATCAGTCATTTTTGTAAAAGGTTTTGAAAAATCATTTATCACAATTCACCCCAACCTTTGGGGATAGGAGTGGGCTGCATGGTTTAAGGTCGAAGCAGAATAAACCATGGTGTAAATTTTCCTATATCTTATCTCTTTATTTTATTAGTATTTTCTACCCCATACTTAAATCTCTACTTTATATTTCTTCTTAAATTTGACTAAGTAAAATCAGTTCTTTTGTAAAAAAATTTGAAAAATCATTTATCACGATTCAACACCCTTCCCCCTTTTGTGTTTGAAGTCACTTGATCAACAAATATCTTGGACATAGCTCACAATGCATTAATTGGTTTTGTATGTCTTAGTCTCCATGCATTCACTTTAATTTTTGAGGATGTTTACTAATTGTTTGTTAATTCATCCATAATTTGATATAATAGTTTAATTTAGGCCAAAATTGAGTCATTTATACCTAATTCAACGACCTCGACATTTCTCTAAGTAAGGCTTATGTTGTGTTGCCCTTGGTGGTCACCGATAGCCATGGATTTAATGACGGCTATTACATCAGCACCACTCTTAATATCAACAAATCATCTACAATAACATCCATATGAGTTACAACTCCTTTTGAAGTAAGATTTGTGAAATATGGATTTGATTTAACTCATTAAACCTATGATTAGAAAACTTACAAAAAAATTGACTTGTATTGTTCCTTGGCTTCATGCACATTCTTTGTCAAGCCATTAGAAAATAGAGAAATAATGGCTTTGGCATCCATGAACTTGTTAGGAGGTGTTGCACCCCAAATTTTGACCCCTTAGATTCTCATTATCATTTTAGGAGCATACTCATGAATTATCTAACCCTAACCCAGTGCAAGTCTATCTTTTTCAAGTTACAGATGAATCAGGGTTTTGTACAGTCAAATCGAAGCTTCAGGGTTTGTGATCAATCAAAGTTTTAGGCTAATTCAATCATGAAAAAAGATCAAGGGTATCATATGATATCAATTGAGAATCCAATTTGAGGTTGTTACCCCAGAATCAAGAACAATGTATTTCAGGGTACCCGATTAGGGTTTTTGACCGGTAAAAGTCAACTGTAGTTTGACTTTGGTGTTGGAAGGTGTTTTAATGTTGGGATTATGATCCATGAAGTTCATATAGCTTAATAAAGTTCATTCAAGAAGTGTCAAAGTCTCAGGAGGTCCAGAGTGTCAACAGGCGACTCGGTAGTCACCGATCGATCGTACGGTTGACCGAAAAGTCAACTCTTCATATTTAAGGAATTGGAATTCAAAGTGTGAATAAAAAATGTTCCTTATGTCATTTTGCACTTGCCTATCAATTTTCATGACCATTGGATCAAGGATGAGGAAGTAATCGAAAAATCGGGAAATTAGGGTTTTGAAAGGGGCTAAACCCTAACTCTTTAACCACACATCCAAATGAAGTGGTTCAAAGCTCATTGGAAAGCTCTTGACAAATCCTACAAAAGTCCCTAAGTGGTCCATGATCAGAAAATGCATAGATTTGGAGTTATGACCAAATTCATTTTGAGAAGGGAAAAAGACTTAGAAAAATTTCACCTTAAGCTCATTTTTTAGAAACTTTGAGAGGTTTTTTGGCCAAGTTCCTTTGAGAATTTGAAACTCATGAAAACATGAATGTTTTAGAGCTATTGGAGGTATTTCTAAAAAGTACTAGAACATCTCAATAGCATTTGTGAGCTGAGAGTTATGGATTTGGCAAGATGGTGTTTTCATGCTTGAGTCCCACATTGACAAAGTTTCAAAATCCCTTCTTTCATCAATTGGACCAATCTCAGCTTTTGAATCATGTTTTATCTGATATGTAGAGACTTTGTAGCATGGAAGTACAAAGGAAATGCAGAGGAAAGGGAATTGGCCAAGTTTGCAAGTGGACTTGCAAGTTGCCTTGTAACTTGCATTAAAATATCATAAAACAAGCAAGAGGTGGAAAGTAAATTCTGAACTAGCCATGAGCCTACACACTTTAGCCTGACTTTATACACACTAAACTCATCATGATACTTGACTTTAAGCTTACCTTTAAGCAAAGAAAGCCTCTTTTGGGAGGATGGATCCAAAAAGTAACTTTTCACTCCTAGGAGGGAAATCTCCAAATCTGTCCATACTCTCTCATTTGCCTATAAATAGAGGCACTCCCCACTTCATTCAAGAAATCAGAAATCTCTCAAAAACCAGAGAAACATAAAGCTCTCACTTTTCCACTCTTTGATTCATTTTCACCAAAATCTCAAAATCCACCAAAACCATGAAAAATCTGTCTTGACAGTCCAGCTGCCAAAACCATTTCTCCACACACAAACTCACCAAAAACCATCTAAAAAATCCATAAATATTGTGTAGAAGGTGTCCCAACCATTGAACCACTCAAAAACCTCATTCTCCAAAAAGTCAACTTCCATACCAAGTAACTTTGACTACAATGCATAAAAACTGCCAAATCTTGTTCTAGGAATTTGCTTGATGTTCTAATCACTCAAACATCTAACATATATCCTATCTCAACTGTCCAAAGCATTGAGGATCATTGGTGAGGCCTATTTCTCAAATTGTCACAAGGTTTGCATTGTTGCTTCACAAAGAAGAAATCTCCAAAGCTAGGTGCATTTGAAGTTTCTCTGGGTTTCTTGGTTTTTCAATCTGCTCAACATAGTCTACAAGAGGTATATAGACAATCAACCTCCTCATTTATATCATAATCTCATGTTTGGGTATTTTTGAGCTTGTGATAGTGTTGAAAAAGTGTCATTTTTATGTCATATGTCAAAATTCTGTTTTGGAGGCAATATGTTTGATTGGTGAGTTAGACCATGCTCAATTCCTTACTTATGATGTGTATATGTGATTGGTATGACCTGTTTCAATTGTTCTTTTTCTTTTCACATCCAAATGCATCATTTGCATTTTAATAGCTACCACCATAACAGTTTTGATTCCTCTTGAGCTTTGATCAGTTTTGAAGCCAAAAAACCTCATTCATATGACATGTAATTTGTATGAAATGATTGCTCAACATGAGCATGTGCTTGAACCTGTTTTGCATCTCTTGTTGCTTTTCAATATGTCATTGCTGCCTTGAATATGTCACTTTCACTCTCAATGGTTTTAGGGCTCATTTTCATGTTTGAGATCACTTATTTGCACATTTGTAACATGCTTGAAGTTTTGGTTTGATCAAATTGTGCATACAACATGTTTTGAATTTCATCTTGCATCTTAAGGGTCACTTTGGTCATGAAGAGGTCATTTCCATTTCCATCCATTTGAAACCAATATTGTGTTTGAATCCATTTGTCATCATGCATATAATATGTGTACACCACTGGTTTAACATGAATATACCTCCTAATCTGTCTTGATGTTGCTCTTGCATTTCATATAACAATTTGCATCAAGTAGGTCACTTTCATTTCAATTGGTTTTATGACTTGTCTACATGTTTGAAATCATTTGTATGGATGTTTATAACATGTTTGAAATGTTGGTTTGATCCAAATGTGCCTAGAACCTGATTTGAACTTTTCACATATGCATCAAATTACCATATTGCAACTTAACCCTCATTTTTCATGACAGTCTGTTGTTGGCCTCAATTCTTGTTTAGATCCACTCCATGACATGTATATAGTGTGTGTATATGACTTGTTTGATCTGAAAATGTTTGGAACTAAAACTGCACATCTTCATGCAATTCACATACACAAACTTGCATTCTAAACACTACATTTCATACCAATCAGTTTTAAGCCCTACCTTGTGCCCAATCTTATCCACTAGCATGTATTCAATGTGTGTAAGTGTCTAATTTGGTTAAAATGTACATAGAAACAAAATTGAACCTCAGCCTGCATTTTATTCAAATCAATTTGCAACTTGACAGTCCATTTTCATAACAGCTTCTTTGAACTTAATCTAAGTGTTTAGAATCCTTCATTAACATGTATGCAAGATGTATATGTGATCTATTTGGTGTAAAGATGCCTAGAATTAATTTTGAACATCCTACTATTTTGCAAAAACACCAAAATGCAATTTGAAAGTCATTTTTTGTGCCAAGCTGTTTTGAATCATTTTCCTTGCTTGAACTCACTTGTTTATACATATGAGAGATGTGTATGTGATTCATATGATCAAAATGTGCTTGAATCTGGTTTTGAATATCATACTGTATCATCCAAATACCAAAGGGCAACTCAAATGTCATTTTTGGCTATAGTCTGTTTTGAACCATTTCTTCTGGTTGATTTCATTTGTTAGCATATTTTCAAGGTGTATGTGCGATTCATTTGGTTTAAATGTGCATAAAACCTGAACTATACTCTTTGATGCATCACTATTGTCAAAATTTGCATTTTGAACACCATTTCTCACCACAAACTGTTTTGATCTAAAACTCTTGTTTGAGTTCACTCATCATCATGTTTTCAATGTGTGTGTACATTTAATCTGACCTGAAACTGCTTGGAATTGGACTGTCACTTCAAAATGCACTTCAAATGCTCATTATGCATGTACCATCGGGTTTTTAAATTGAAGCATGATCTCAAAAAACCAATGATGCCATCATGTTCCTCATTTGATTATACATGATTTAGACTAAAACTTTGCAAAAATCCATCAAGAATTGAGGAAGTTACACCCAAAATGCAAAACTGGTTTTGAGTGTTCTTGACTTGCCCAACCTGCCTTGAAACTTACCCATATATTTTAATGGGGTGGAATTTACAGACGGATGTATAGCCACCCCAGTGGTAATCACCTTGTCACCTAAGCGCCTTGTACCAGTTGAACCTGGGTTCGACCCCTGAGGAGGGCAACCCTTTTGTCATTTTTACCATTTTTTTACCCAAACTTCAAAAAATCATATCTCACTCATTTTTAATCATTTTGCATCCATTCGTTTTTCATTTTGTTTTTTTTTATGTCTACTTTTATGTCGTATTTTAAAAATTCCATGTTTGCCAAATTTTTCATTCCTTTTAACCACTTGCAAGTTAAGTACATTTTGTAATCGTTTTCGCGTATGCAGATGAATTTCGCTCTTGTTATACTTGTGAATGTCATGATATTTGCTTGCCCTCTTTTCCTTAATGTTAGTCAACATTCTAGGATTTTATTTTTGGTTGTTACCATGTTTATTTTGTCCCCCTCTAAGGAGTGTACTTGAGCTCGATCTGTCGTCACATTTCTTGCTTAATCAGTTGCTTTGATTGTCATCAATGCATATCTTGTGTTTATCTTTAACATGTTCACTTAATGGTTCTCACCATGCTTTTATCTTCATCATGTTTAAAACTTTGATTAAGTGTTTTCTTTCCCCAAGTGATGAAGCTTGTTAGCTTTCATCCAAGTTGCCTCCCATCTCTCCTTCCAAAGGAAAAGTCTTTCCATTGACCCCTGTGTCATGGATATCTCATTCACCTTTCTCTTGACTTTGTTAAGTCACTTTAACCTTAGTTTAGAAGCCATTAGACTTTGCTTTAAGTCTAAAAGACCTACCTGTACTAGGAGTGTTCTTCAACTAAAACCCTAGGTTAGAGTTGGTCAACTCTATAAGAATCATCGTCATGATTTCTTACTTCCCCTTTTGAGTGTTACAATTTAGATTAGGGAATTTTGTCAAACTCCACACAAATATAATTATGTTTGTTCCCCCTTGAACCTTGATCATCATCAAGTGTTCTTTATCCCTCGTGAGGTGAACTACGATTGCTCTGATTCTATCCTAGTTAGGATACGTAGGCAGAAGATGCGACGTCTTTGTGAGCAAACTTAGTGTATATAACTTTAGGTTTCAACTTATACCTTTTCCCAATCCAAAGCAAACATTCACCAATTTAGCAAACAAACAAACAAAAGGTTCCTGTAGAGTACTACAGATGCTTAGGGTGCTAACACCTTCCCTAGGTATAACCAACCCCCGATCCCCGAATCTCTTAGCGTTGTCGTTACATCGCGAAAAGGGTTTTTCTTTCTTTAGACCTTTCCTTTGGATAAATTAAAGTTCGGTTGTAAAAGAATTAAGATTCAAGTTAATTTAATAGCTTAATTGTCGCGGTGAAAATTGGATACCAAACTATTGATTAGTTTGAATCTTTAATTCATTTTGCAACCGAACTTTGATTTGTCCAAAGGAAGGGATAAAGATCGAAATTCCCACAATGCAATGCAAATGCAAGCTAGAGAGTTATAGGTTGGGGGGTTGGTTAAACTTAGGGAAGGTACTAGCATCCTAAGTTTCTGTAGTACTCTACAGGAACCTCTTGTTTTATGTTTGTTTATTACTAAGTGTTTATCTGCTTAAGAGTTTAAAGACCTAGGGGTTTATTTCTAAGTATACTCGCCAAGACGTCGCATCTTGTGCCTACATATCCTAACGGGAATGGAATCAGACTATCTGTAGTTCCCCTAAAGGGTTTGAGGAATTCTTTGACTGTGGTCAAAGTTCCTACGGGTTTAGGGTAGTTGTTTGATTGAGTTTAGGAGAAAAGGTGAGTTGTCATTTTAAGAGAGATTTAACCGCCACAGGTTGTAGGAAAATAGTCTTTGCATCGTCTTAAGAAAAGGACTTACGTACTCGGATAGGGATCGACGAGGTACACCTTTATCTCTCTTAAGGCAAAGTTCCTACGATATTGATTGTATTGTTGTGGGGTGGAGGTTCTATCTCGCTTAAGATGATTTGGCATCTTTCTCTAATGTGTTTGAATATATTGTTTTGAATTGATTGTTTGTGTTGTGTTTAATTTGTATTGTTTTATTTGTTCTAAGTTGTATGATAAAGGTCCTTTCTATGGAGTAGGATCTAAACTTAAGAAGATCGACTTGAATGGGATCAAGGATCATGTGGGGAGAATGATGCAAATGATGTGCACTACACACAATTGTTGAATCATGTGTAGGTTTTTCCTTTGGACGAAATACAATGCGATAAAGGTAAATTGAGATAATGATAAATTATGGAAAATATAAATCCATACACACGCATGAAAGCGCTAAGGTGCACAAGTGTATGTGGAAGTGGATATGTGAGTGGACTGGAGTGGAAACGTAAGCGTGCACGATTAATTATAGGATATGATCTTATTTTAGTTGAATTGATTTTGAAGAAAAGAGTTTAAATTATTTAGGAGTTATATTATATTTTTTGGTGAGATTATTTAAGAAAATGGTTGAATTGATTTTTAAGAAGTGTTGTATTAAATTTATTAGTTTCTAGTAAAAAGGTTTAGACGATTTAAGTAAATTGATAGGTATAATTTTAAATGATGATTTATTAAAAAGGTTTTCTTTTTAAATAGAAATAGTTTTTTTTATATTATAAATAGATGAGAGTTATTTAAATTGAATTATATGAAATGGTGTTTTTATTTATTTATTAAGAATATGAATAAATTTATTATAAAGAAAAGGGCGTTAAATTAATGAAATAAATTAGTTGATAGGATGATTAAAATAAAGTTGAGTTATTATAATAAATTATAAAAGTTAAATAATAAGAAAATGATTAGATAAATAGGTTAATTAAAAAGTTAATAAAGATGGTTATTAGTTTAATTTTAAAAAAAACTGTTTAGAGAAAGGGTTAAATATTTTAATTAATTAAATGACATAAGTGAATGATTAAGTTAATGACTAAATTAAGGGGCATATTAAATGGTTTTAATTGGAATTAATTAAGGTGGTAAATTGGTTGATTAGGATTAACTTATGGTTGATTAGAGATTAAGTGGATAATAATAAAAAAGGGTGAGATTAACGGGAGATTAGGTAGTTGTTAGTGGTGTGTGGTGTATGGTGAACGGGAGTGTGATGTGTGTGCATATAGCAAATTACAAAAAAAAGAAACAACGAAAAAACCTAAGCCCTCTCCCCCCAAATCATCGGCGATCGCCTCTCGCGATCTCACTCTCTCTGCTTCCGTCTTCCCTATTTCTCCATCAACTCTTCATAAATTCCTCCACCACCTTCTTCCACGTTCTCGTTTGCGGGTCTTCATCGTCTCTCCTGTAAGCGAACACAAGCACATCAGAACTTTCACCAAATTAAAGAAACGAAACATTACCGTGAGGTATCGGCGTCTGGTTTTGATGTGGACGGGGGTCCTTCGGTGATGGTTGGAGCAAGGATGCATGAGGATCTTGAGGGGGCTCGCGAGTTATAGTGATTCCGCGGCTTGCAGTGGACGAAGAGGGCAATTTTTGGCGAAGTTTACCACATGATAAGTCCTCTCATCTGTGAAATTTTGTAGTTTAGGGATTGAATTGGGGGATTTAATCTGTGACTGTTTGTATAGATTTTTCGTGTGGTTTTCATTTGATTTCTGCGTGTTTCTAAGAACGGTTGTATCGTTTTTTTTTTCAATTTCGACCTCTTCTTTATATAGGTTTCAATTGGGGTTTTTGTGTAAGAGTTGATTAGGAGTTTTAAAGGTTGATTGATTGTTGATTTTGGACCTTCCGTTTTGGTCTGGATCAAATTGAAACTTTCCCTTTTGATAATTGTAATAATGAGTTGTTTAATTGATACTTCAATTTGTGATTCAATTGGGAATGGATTTGGTTCTGAATCTTCCGTTATTCTAAGAATATTCTCTGATCGGTTATTTTCTGACTTGGCAGGTACAGGTGGCGAATGTCCTGGGTAGTCTCGCTCAAGTGATCTCCTGTACTGCTCATGAAATTCCCTTGGAAGGCTCATAGCACTTGAAGAAGATGGAGAAAATTCATGATGTTGATGGATCAAGTGCCTAATCTTCTGGTGGAATAACTCATGGTTGCAAAGCGCAAACTATAGTGTACTCCCACGTCCTGTCCCTTGGAAGGCTCAAGTGATCGGTTAAGGAAACATGATGTTGACAACTTTGATTTGAGTTGGAGCAAAAAACCAATGCCAACTATCATCAGATTCAGCGCCAACAATAGCAAAGGCAACGGGGAGTACACTATCGTCTGCACCGGCGACTTTCTGGCAAACTTCTGGAACAGGACGTGGTGTCTTAATTACTTTGAGCGATCGATCTACTGTCCATCGCTCGCTAGCAATCTTCAACCTGCAATCCATATTAACTTCAGCAAGGTTATAGTGTGCACCTATAGCAGCATCCTGAGCATCAATTGTTGTTAAGCTGATAAGGTCAACCAAACGTTTGTGTGTCTGACATATTCCATATCTTTCTCGATGAGTATTGCTTATAATTGATGAGTTTATATTCTTGAATGTTTGATGTGCCTATGTAATACTTTGCTGCCGCGTGAATACCATCATATATTTGGAATGCTTTCGCGAGGTTTTTAAGGAATTTTCATATTCCTCATTGCAGCAACAGTGAATGGACATGTGCACAGGGCAAGTCGTAAAGGTGTTATCCAAGACAAACGATGATGGTTTCCTCTATCAGTTACATGATACCTCTTTGATTTTTGTTAATGGCAATCCTGGTCTTTTAGTATTTTCTCTGATATTGTGCTATTGTGCGCAGGCTATGGCTGAACGTTGACGGTGCCGATTCCTAGCAGTGACCTTGTGGAAGAACAGAATCACGACCATATGACCACACGAGCTAGAATTTACTAGAGATGTGGTAAGCATTTGGACCTTGTTCTTTATGTTGGATTACATTGTGCGAAACAAACAGCGATTTGACTCTTGCCTCGTGTACATTGATGAAGATGTTGATGGATCAATTCAAATTCTACACAGTGTTGCAGCTGCTAACTGTGCCCGAGCAATCGTATAACCCCACTAGAAGGATGCAACCGCACACATGTATGTGGTGATCGTGGCTGTTAAACTATTTTCGAATCTGTAACTGTATATTCGCTCAATGACTTGTTTGATTTTGTAGCAGGAGCAAGCAGCTCAGAACATCACTATTGAGGGTCACAAAGGTTCTTATCAAGTATGGACTACCACTGCATCGTTTGGAACTTGATGAATTTTACTCGATTTACCAATCTCAACGCCTTCTTTTCTATTGTTCTTTGACGGTCGTGGGAGCAACATTCCGAAGATGTTCTTAGTTGCTTGCATAAGGTTTGTTCGGGTTGGCTTTGGCGGCAATGTCGAGCCTTTTACTAGAAGCACCCTGAAGCATTTTGTGTAAAGGCACTATGTCTTGTTGTACGGTGGGCCGTTCTAAGGTATTAAAAGTAAAGTCCTAACTTTGTCATGCTACCGACGGTTCCAAGACTTAAGTTGCTTAGCAGTTTAGGATTTTATAATAACCCTGTAGTTTGCGCTTTGCAACCATGAGTTATTCCACTCACTTACTCAAAATTGTAGTGATAATTTGATAAGTTATGATATAAATTGTCTCTTTTCTCAATTTATTGCAGCAGTTCCTTAATTGAATTAATCCAAATTTAGTCCAATAACACGTGACAATCTTAATGTCTTTTTCATGCCAGTGCTGAGTAGAGTATTCTGAAGAATTCAAGTTTTGACGTTTAATTTCCTTCACCGTTATATGTAATCAGAATTGAAGAAGACTAGGCTTGTAATGAACATGTATAAATTCTCATACATACTCTTGAGAAGTAAAAGTGAATGTAAAGCATCGATTCTTGGCATGTAAAACAAGTTCCTCGTGGGCTTGTAAGAATATAAATACACAGTTAACCTCTTAATGAATTTACCAATCCGAATTATAATCCTTGCGAGAGTCATTGCACTTGCGAAGAGGTTTTGAACTTCGTATCAAATTGTAATCGCAAAAAATATTTGAATTTATCCTGAACCAAAATAATTCCTGTTGAGAAGGTCCTATTGGACTAGTAACTCGAATGAATAATATGAATTTTGATACGTTTCTTTAGCTTGTTTTTGACATGGCTTCTACATGTTCATGGGGGAACTTAAACCATTTCTTGTACCCTTATCCAAACCTCTTGGATGATGCCACTTGACTGAATTCAATCAATGTGAGCCCTCTTGAATTTATTTATGAGAATTTCTTCTTCAGAACACAATGATCACGAGGAAGATATCAACTCTTTGTCAAAAGAAGTTAAATAATGATCCTACTTCACGAACAAGACCCAGTTTCTCTAGCATTATGAACCCGATACAAGATTAAATCCAATGCCAATAAAAGAAAGACCTTGGTTCTTCCTGGAATATACTTTGAGGCGCTTGAGAAGTATTGAATAAGGTGACCTTGATACTTGATGGGGATGTGCTCAAACCTTGATTCCATAGTCCATGACAGAGCCAGTTGAAATGACACAGAAAACTTACGTATGTGGGAACCATATGACCCTTTTGAATTAAAATCCGTCGGTCGTGCATTGGAGTAATCAATTGTGGAAAATGGGCGCTTTTTCCACTCGATATTACTGCGTCTGCATAAATTGGTTAGTCACATAAATATTAAATATTAAAATATAGTCAAATAACAACATGAGAATGCAAGAAGAGGTGAGATCTTATGGTCAAAAATTAGGGTGCAACAGATGCCCCTATTTAAGTTACTCCTATTCAGAGATATGGAGATTGAGATCTCCGTCTCGACGAGATAGGAGGGACTTAAATATAAACACTACATGAACTTTTGGCCCTAAGAAGCCACCAAATGCAAATGATATGCAATGGTATGAAAATGCAAGACAGGAGGTCCTGTGGAGACATGGCGCCACAAGGGGCGAAACTAGACACAACACACGGGAAGAACAGGCTCAACAAAGGAAACTCCACGGGGAAAGATTAGCAATCATCAAGTGTCTGTAAATATGTTGTGAAGAACTTGGAAGAGAAATTCTCTAGAGGAATATGCTGTATATGTCAAAATGTAATTGATTCAAGACATTATCTGTAGAAGTCTACTACCGAGACTTGTAACTGTAATTGAGAATACTTTTGCCAAAGTATGTACTGTGAAAATCTGTAAGGAATCTACTGCCGAGATTCTGTGTTGAAGTCTGTTGGAGAAATACTTCTGACGAAGTCTTCTGGAAGTCTACTGCCGAGATTAACCAGGAGATGAAATGGAACTACCTACTGCCGAGGTCTTCTGGGAATCTACTGCCGTGATTAACCAGGAACTACCTACTACAGAGGTCTTCTGGGAATCTACTACCGAGATTAACCAGGAACTACCTACTGCCGAGGTCTTCTGGGAATCTACTGCCGAGATTAACCAGGAACTGTAAGATGTTCGAATGACTGTCGTTGTAGACGGTAGATGTCGTTGTAGACTGTAGTTGTCGTTGTAGACTGTAGTTGTCGTTCGTTGTAGAACTTGTAGATGTTGTTTGTTGTAGAACTTATAGATGTAATTTGTAGATGTAGTTGTCAATGTAGTTGTAAATGTGAAGCTTCACCGGGGATCTTCAGAAGAGATGTGACCCGGTTGTACGTCTTCTCAAATAAAGAGAGACTATTGTGATAGACTTCTTCGACTTCTTCGGGGAGATGTCACTTGACGGAAGTAAACTTGTGTGATGAACTCGCTGGGGAATATATTCCTGGGGAGTACCTCTGTTGTTGTAAAAATATGTGAATTCTCAAATAAAGAGAAATGTCTGTAATTGTCTTCTCTGATGAATCAATAATGTTGAAGGACCCACTGAGGGTAACTGAATTATCTTGTGAAAACTGTCGTTTGTCGTTTTGAACAAGATCCTGATCAAAACGAGTTGCTCAAATAAAGAGATTGTTTATAGTCCAAATGTAGATGTTCAAGGAAAATTTGTTGAAGAAATGTTTGTCTTCATGAATACTCTTCCTAGGGAATAGAGTGCAAAATAAATGCACACTTAATCCGTGTTCAAAGGTTGGAGACGTCCCCGATGTGATTGCCAAAAGACCGAAGTTCGATTCGGGAAGTAGCCGAAAAGAGACTGTCAAGCAAGACTTAACCATTAAGGTGTGAACTCTAATGGAATTGTACTAAAATAACCATCTTCCATGAGGATAGAACTCCATGGGGAAAAATGAACATTGTGCTTTTTCTGCCTAGGTCGACAAATCTAATTGGAGGGATAAGACGCACCCAAACACCTAGGAATAACTACAACCAAAGAGACAGAATAAAATAGACCCAACGAATGTAAACAAATGCACATGCCATGCTGTCTACTTATATGCCACGCGTATGCTCATGTTGACAAAACAAACAGAAAAAGGCGACCGAAGATGAAATAAACATCTCGAGATGAACATCTCAGCCAATCTTCAAAGATAGAAGTACCATTGGGGATAAACGGAGAACCAAATATGGGATCCCCATCCTGTTTCATAGCGTCACAAGCCTCTCTTGGGGAATTGAGATCAATCTATTTGGGATGTAACATCTTGATAAGTATGAAAGGTTGTATGAAAATTGTAGACAAAGGTACCCAAATTGAAGCTTCATAGGGGATAAAATAAATATCCTGGATCATCATAGTTGTTGAACATGTTGGAGTTGAGCTTCCTGGG
This sequence comes from Lathyrus sativus, assembly GCA_963859935.3. NCBI lineage: Eukaryota > Viridiplantae > Streptophyta > Magnoliopsida > Fabales > Fabaceae > Lathyrus > Lathyrus sativus. Next base: position 290,240,664 of record OZ012737.1, read on the forward strand.
GATGAAATAAACATCCGCTTTGCTTCAAAGCTTCAAATGCCCCAAGTCGCATAGTGTAGAAAAACATCTTGAGAGGATTTTATAGAAAACATGATGTCCAAGTGCCCCACTATTTTCAAAATCTCGGAGAGATTCACCGAATCTCGACGTAACTGCCCCTGATTGGCGGTATAACTGAGTCTTCCAAGACTGGTACGGATCAAACCTCTTGAAAAATAACTTGCCCCAGGTTGGAAAAGTCTTCAAATCCATCAACGTTCGTATATAATCTTTCTAAGATGTCGAGCGTATTAAACAAGTCAGAAATGTTAATTTCGAAACGGGTAATGCAACACGCGTTTTGTCTCGAAGTTGTGAAAGAGATATCACAATAACTGGTGACCGAAATCGCTAGTTAGGATATAAATTAAAAATTATTTATAAAACCAATTTAATTTGAGCATATCTTAAGGAGTCAGGAAACAATATCTCATTGAGTATGCTTTCGAACTAAACCTTACTTCAATTAGGACTTTGAAGGTTGTATATGGGCTTAATTTATGGCTTGTAAAGCGGAGGAATAGAGGGTTAGTATATTTGTGCCCACCCAATTTTTGATATCACCCTGCCCCAGGCCAAAAACGAGATTTCGGTTTGGGAGAAAAAACAAATCTTTTCTTCAAGGCTTAAAAAAGAGGGTTTAACTATGTTGGTGTTTAGATGGTTGAAATAATGCCTTATATCATTAGTAAGGTTCTTATTCGAAGCACACAACAAGAGATAATGTGTTTTACTTCATCCTCCTCCTTCCAATTCTTCACTGGAGTGAGGAAAATTGGGTAAAAGTCGGTATTATAAATTATTTTGAAAAACAATTTGAGTGAAAGCGAATGTATTTCTTCAAGACGAACACTTATTGCATTACTTATTCAAAATAACAAGTTCTTACATGCCAAAAATACTTTTAATCAAAGAAATAAAACACAAAAGCAACTGAAAGTAGATAGGTGATCAGCATAACGGTGTTCCATTCAAGACTGGTCTTTCTCCTTTGAAGGTTAGCACTTCATTGTCAATCATTTCTTGGAATTTCTCTTGAAAAACTTTGCACTCTTCAATCGAATGCCCCAACGCTCCATCATGGAATTCACAACTGGCGTTTGGGTTGAACCACGGTGGACGAGAGTTCATGATTCTAGTCTTTCTGGGTGACAATACCGAGTTTCTGATGAAATAAGACCAAAGTTGACTGTGAGACATTGGGATGAGATCAAACCAACGAGTTTCTTCTTTTGGAATACTCAGGGGTATTTTCTAATTCTGAAACCTTCTTCGAACCTGTCTGTTCTGATGCTGATCTAGAGACATCAACCTTCGCTTATGGGGTAGTCGCTGCTCGTGCTGAACAGGCGCTTCATGTTGATGTTGAGGATAAGGTGTTGGAACCGGATCTGACAGGATTTAAGAGGAATCCCAAACTGCATTAACATCAACGCTTCTTTCCTCTAGGGAATCATCAATTGAAACTTCTTCATTAGCTTGGTCATTCAAGTTATCCTGAATTCTTCCACTCTTGAGTGCATTCTCGATGTTTACTCCGACTTCTATGATTTTGGAGAAATCTAATGGTACAATGCCCACCATCCTGACATAATAAGAGTCTGACAGTGTTCTTAGAAACATCTTGGTTTAATCTTTCTCTGGAAGTGGTGGACGAACTTGGGCTGCCAATTCTTTCCATCGCTGAGCATATTCCCTGAAAGATTCATCATCATTCTTACTCATTCTTTCTAGTTGATCACTGTCTAGGGCCACGTCCAAATTATAATAGTATTGCTTCACGAAAGCATCGACTAAGTTTCTCCAAGATTGGATACAGTTCCTTTGTAGCTTCATATACCATATCAGTGATGCCCCAGATAAGCTTTCTTGAAAGCAGTGCATCATCAATTCATCATCGTCAACATAGGCAGCCATCTTTCGACAAAACATTGTCAAATGGTATCTTAGACAACTAACACCTTTGTAAACCTCAAAGATAGGCATCTTGAACTTCGGAGGAATGATTACACCTGGAACCAGACATAGGTCATGAGCATCAAGGTCAGATGCATTTTCTTCTTTCACTATTTTCAATTGCCCTTTAAAATCACATAATTCTTTCTCCATTGCTATGAATCTAGGATCATCCATCTTTATCTTAGCATGAACAATCTGAAGATTAGGCACGGGCTGCGGAAACTGAGGAACTCTTTCATCAGCTTGATTAACCAAGCTATCTTGCATAGGTGGAGGTTGTGTAGGAACATCCACTTGTTGAACATTGTTATCAGAGGGAAGATCGAACAACGGGTTAGTCATTACTCTGAAGTCGGTCATAGAATCCATATCTTTATTCTCTTTCCTACCCTTTAGTAATACTTCAAGCTTGGTCCAAGGGTCGAGATGTCAGCTGACGAGACAAAGACAGAAAGACGGAATGAGGACACAGTGGAGAAGAGACACATGCACATGCTAAAAAAATTGCAAAATGCTAATGCAAACAAAATGCAGATGCAGGATGAGTAGGACTTCATGGGATTCCTCTATTTATGGGCATTGCGGTAAAAGGAAAACATTTTATTAAATCGGAACGGATTACATAAATATTCTTTTAAAGAGTCCCAAATAAAAGATAAATAAAAGCTAGTAAAGACACTAAAGAAGTTTTGAATTATGCTGCTTGAGCTGCTCCTCCAACTGAGCCCTCTCACGGGTGAGATTTTCCACAATCATCTTCCAGACGATACACTGAGAGTCGGAGGAAAATAAATCCTCCAACACCTTCCTTCTCTTGTAGGGGAGTAGTTCTTCATCCTTCAATTGTAATTGCTCTTGAAGTTTAACATTCTGCTCCTGAAGTTTATTCTCCTGTGTATGAAATTCTTTCTTATGTTACTGAAATTCCTTTTCTCGTTCTTGAGATTCCTTCTGCTGTTCCTGAAGTTCACTAATCTCTCCAACAGCCACTTGATATTTGTTTTTCCATACCTCTGTCTCATGTTGTGATTTCTTTAAGGCAACCTCCAATTCCTCAGCATCAGACATAAAAACATAAACAGGGTCTCTCTTTGGAGGTATAGGGTCTTGACGGGAATAAGGCATCCTCAGCTTGATTGCCCTGTCCCTTACCCACTAGAGATATGGTTCTAGAGATACATAATTAGGCCTCCCTAGGCTTCTCTTCCCCTTCTTGTACACACTACTCCATGCATCCAAAACCTTTCCTAGAAGCTCCATATCATTGTGGAAGAAAATACTCTTTACATCGGAACTTTTAGGAGGTCCCTTCAACGGGTATCCCAACTATCGACGAGCTAAAACAGGGTTGTAGCTGATTACTCCATCAAAACTGAGCAATAGTACATTACCAAAGTTACCACAACTATCAATGATTAATACCCCATCATATACCCGATTGTACCAATCAATGTCAGAATGAGTCAATGCCATAACCCTAGGAGACCAAAGTTCTTTGCCAACATTTGTAAAAGAGCTAGTCTTTGGCAAGTGCGAAATAAACCACTTGTAAAGTAAGGGTACACAACAAGTGATCATCCCTCCACCACGAAGGTTTCGGAGATGTATAAGGTGATATGTATTACCCAACAAAGTCGGCACTGGGTTGTTCTTCATAAAGATCTTAAATGCTTTGAGATCGATGAAACCTTCAAAACATGGAAATAGAAATATCCCATAAACAAGTAAGGCGAAAATTGCTTCGAACTGAGCCTTGTTCGAATGATTAGCATGAAATAAAGCTTTCTCGACTAGGAAACCTGTCTTTAAACCAAGAATTCTATCCTTGGTAACCATGTTGGCCTTGACGTCAGCTACCTTTAAACGGAGGGCCTTAGCAATATCTTTCTCATCAGGGTCCTTTTCCAAGAAGGGAAAAGGAGATTCTTCCAGGATAGGTAGCCCCACCAAAAAGGAGTAGTCTTCTAATGTAGGTAACAACTGAAAATCTGGGAAGGTGAAACAATGATAAAGAGGATCATAAAACTGTAGTAGAGTGGCAAGAAGTCCTTCATTCACTGTGCGACCCAATAAAGATATCAGCTTCCCATATTTGTTCTTGAATTCCTCTTGATCCTTGATAAATCCCCACAACTTCTTTAGGTCATCCAATTTGGGACTCTTAAAAGTATATTTCACAGTACGTCTTTCATTTGAAGTCATGGTGACCTACAATGTTCATAAACGAAAGTAAATCCCATGAAGTCCAATGCAGAACGATGTTACATGAATGCAGCAAACAAAAGTATTCACATAAGGACACAAAGATAAACAAACAAAGGGGAACCCTAGGTTTGCAACGAGCATGGAGTAAAGGTATACCCTTTCCCAAAGGTTATGGACTAAAGGTTGTTTGTACCTGCAGAACAAGGTTCTAAAGGGACTCAAAATGATCAGTCCATCTTTCGGATATTATCAATTTCTCAACTAACTCGAGGATTAATAATATTCTCAAGAGAACTTCTTTTGAGTGTAGCTTCGCGTAGCACTATTTCTGGAGTACTCCCTCATAGTCCCGCACTACGTCCTAATAAAGGCCAAAGTTGGGTTAAGGTAACTACGGTCCTCAATATCATAGGCTCCAAGGTCGAAAATAGCAAGTGTCTTCACGATTACTCGTTCAACAGTACTATTTCAAGAGGGCCTCAATTGAGTGGGATTCTCGATTTAACTTAGTCGGGATTCAACTCCCTATAAGCCTCCTCGAATATATCACCATCCTATCTTAATTTCTCTCAAGTTCGGGCGTAGAACTTTATCTCACCACTCAAGGGCAATAATCCCAAAAGAAACACAAGAGAAAGCATATAAAAAATTAATCAAGTAGGCAGATATATAAAGCAGTAAACAAATAAAATAAGATAGGGAAACTCACTAGGAGGTCCCCAGTGAAGTCGCCATTTCTGTCGCGGTGAAAATTGGATACCAAACTATTGATTAGTTTGAATCTTTAATTCATTTTGCAACCGAACTTTGATTTGTTCAAAGGAAGGGATAAAGATCGAAATTCCCATAATGCAATGCAAATGCAAGCTAGAGAGTTATAGGTTCGGGGGTTGGTTAAACTTAGGGAAGGTACTAGCATCCTAAGTTTCTGTAGTACTCTACAGGAACCTCTTGTTTTATGTTTGTTTATTGCTAAGTGTTTATCTTCTTAAGAGTTTAAAGACCTAGGGGTTTATTTCTTAGTATACTCGCCAAGACGTCGCATCTTGTGCCTACATATCCTGACGGGAATGGAATCAGAGTATCTGTAGTTCCCCTAAAGGGTTTGAGGAATTCTTTGACTATGGTCAAAGTTCCTACGGGTTTAGGGTAGTTGTTTGATTGAGTTTAGGAGAAAAGGTGAGTTGTCATTTTAAGAGAGATTTAACCGCCACAGGTTGTAGGAAAATAGTCTTTGCATCGTCTTAAGAAAAGGACTTACGTACTCGGATAGGGATCGATGAGGCACACCTTTATCTCTCTTAAGGCAAAGTTCCTACGATATTGATTGTATTGTTGTGGGGTGGAGGTTCTATCTCGCTTAAGATGATTTGGCATCTTTATCTAATGTGTTTGAATATATTGTTTTGAATTGATTGTTTGTGTTGTGTTTAATTTGTATTGTTTTGTTTGTTCTAAGTTGTATGATAAAGGTCCTTCCTATGGAGTAGGATCTAAACTTAAGAAGATCGACTTGAATGGGATCAAGGATCATGTGGGGAGAATGATGCAAATGATGTGCACTACACACAATTGTTGAATCATGTGTAGGTTTTTCCTTTGGACGGAATACAATGCGATAAAGGTAAATTGAGATAATGATAAATTGCGGAAAATATAAATCCATACACACGCATGAAAGCGCTAAGGTGCACAAGTGTATGTGGAAGTGGATATGTGAGTGCACTGGAGTGGCAACGTAAGCGTGCACGATTAATTATAGGATATGATCTTATTTTAGTTGAATTGATTTTGAAGAAAAGAGTTTACATTATTTAGGAGTTATATTATATTTTTTGGTTAGATTATTTAAGAAAATGGTTGAATTGATTTTTAAGAAGTGTTGTATTAAATTTATTAGTTTCTAGTAAAAAGGTTTAGACGATTTAAGTAAATTGATAGGAATAATTTTAAATGATGATTTATTAAAAAGGTTTTCTTTTTAAATAGAAATAGTTTTTTTTATTATAAATAGATGAGAGTTATTTAAATTGAATTATATGAAATGGTGTTTTTATTTATTTATTAAGAATATGAATAAATTTATTATAAAGAAAAGGGCGTTAAATTAATGAAATAAATTAGTTGATAGGATGATTAAAATAAAATTGAGTTATTATAATAAATTAAAAAAGTTAAATAATAAGTAAATGATTAGATAAATAGGTTAATTAAAAAGTTAATAAAGATGGTTATTAGTTTAATTTTAAAAAAAAACTGTTTAGAGAAAGGGTTAAATATGATAATTAATTAAATGACATAAGTGAATGATTAAGTTATTGACTAAATTAAGGGGCAGATTAAATGGTTTTAATTGGAATTAGTTAAGGTGGTAAATTGGTTGATTAGGATTAACTTATGGTTGATTAGAGATTAAGTGGATAATAATAAAAAAGGGTGAGATTAACGGGAGATTAGGTAGTTGTTAGTGGTGTGTGGTGTGTGGTGAACGGGAGTGTGATGTGTGTGCATACAGCAAATTACAAAAAAAAGAAACAACGAAAAAACCTAAGCCCTCTCCCCCCAAATCGTCGGCGATCGCCTCTCGCGATCTCACTCTCTCTGCTTCCGTCTTCCCTATTTCTCCATCAACTCTTCCTAAATTCCTCCACCACCTTCTTCCACATTCTCGTTTGCGGGTCTTCGTCGTCTCTCCTGTAAGCGAACACAAGCACATCAGAACTTTCACCAAATTAAAGAAACGAAACATTACCGTGAGGTATCGGCGACGGTGACTGGTTTTAAAGCGGACGGGGGTCCTTCGGTGATGGTTGGAGCAAGGATGCACGAGGATCTTGAGGGGGATCGCGAGTTATGGTGATTCCGCGGCTTACGGTGGACGAAGAGGGCAATTTTTGGCGAAGTTTACCACATGATAAGTCCTCTCATCTGTTAAATTTTGTAGTTTAGGGATTGAATTAGGGGATTTAATCTGTGACTGTTTGTATAGATTTTTCGTGTGGTTTTCATTTGATTTCTGCGTGTTTCTGAGAACGGTTGTATCATTTTTTTTCCCGATTTCGACCTCCTCTTTATATAGGTTTCAATTGGGGTTTTTATGTAAAAATTGATTAGGAGTTTTAAAGGTTGATTGATTGTTGATTTTGGACCTTCCGTTTTGGTCTGGATCAAATTGAAACTTTCCCTTTTGATAATTGTAATAATGAGTTGTTTAATTGACACTTCAATTTGTGATTCAATTGGGAATGGATTTGGTTCAGAATCTTCCGTTATTCCAAGAATATTCTCTGATCGGTTATTTTCTGACTTGGCAGGTATAGGTGGCGAATGTCCTGGGTAGTCTCGCTCAAGTGATCTCCTATACTGCTCATGAAATTCCCTTGGAAGGCCCATAGCACTTGAAGTAGAAGGAGAAAATTCAGATACCAATGATTCGAGGAATTTGATTCCAGCAAGCTGCACATCTACCATGAGTGCCCAAAAATAGCCTGGTTCACCTGATAAAAGAGTGTCTCTTTCTCTGCAGCTGCCTTCTCAAGCCAACCCCTTTTTATCAATTGAGCAGCCACAGAAGAAACTTTGGCTTGGGCCTAGCTATCTGGAGGACTTGCGTGCTGCATTGTATAGCATAGACAAAAACCAATCAAGCTCTTCTTGTCATCAGCGTTAAGAAAACCTCACTCTCTAATAGTGGTTTCTCTGATTGTTGCCGTTGCTTGGAACCTTGCAGTTGCCGCCAAGGAGTCTTCAAGAATGCACTGACAAGTCTTATATGGTTGAGAAGATTGACCTAATGCCAAAACAAATGCTTCAGAAGCTGCAGGATTAATTTGCATCTGAATGGAGGTTTTTTGATCCAGATTGATAATGATAAAAACTCCATCGTAACCGACACCAAGGAATGGCTCAGGTTTAATTTACTTTTCGAGCTTTAATTTCTATGGTAATTGGAACATATATTTTGCTGGTAGACTTTGTGTGTTGTGAATGATATGAAATTTTGACAACTACTCTGTATATGCTTTGTAGAATTTAGACTCCCGGCAAATCGTGTTTATCTTATACGATGATCTTCATTGTTCATTGAGCAGGCAAATGAATGAAATGAACCTCCGAATATCTCAGCAATCGAATTTTCCGCCTATTTTCTCTGTCTGCTACAAATGTTAAGGAAACATGATGTTGACAACTTTGCTTTGAGTTGGAGCAAAAAACCAATTCCAACTATCATCAGATTCAGCGCCAACAATAGCAAAGGCAACGGGGAGTACACTATCGTCTGCACCGGCAACTTTCTGGCAAACTTCTGGAACAGGACGTGGTATCTTAATTACTTTGAGCAATCGATCTACTGTCCATCGCTCGCTAGCAATCTTCAACCTGCAATCCATATTAACTTCAGCAAGGTTATAGTGTGCACCTATAGCAGCATCCTGAGCATCAATTGTTGCTAAGCTGATAAGGTCAACCAAACTTTTGGGTGTCTGACATATTCCATATCTTTCTTGATGAGTATTGCTTATAATTGATGAGTATTGCTTATAATTGATGAGTTTATATTCTTGAATATTTGATGTGCCTATGTAATACTTTGCTGCCGCGTGAATACCATCATATATTTGGAATGCTTTCGCGAGGTTTTTAAGGAATTCTCATATTCCTCATTGCAGCAACAGTGAATGGACATGTGCACAGGGCAAGTCGTAAAGGTGTTATCCAAGACAAACGATGATGGTTTCCTCTATCAGTTACATGATACCTCTTTGATTTTTGTTAATGGCAATCCTGGTCTTTTAGTATTTCCTCTGATATTGTGTTGTTGTGCGCAGGCTATGGCTGAACGTTGACGGTGCCGATTCCTAGCAGTGACCTTGTGGAAGAACAGAATCACGACCATATGACCACACGAGCTGGAATTTATTGGAGATGTGGTAAGCATTTGGACCTTGTTCTTTATGTTGGATTACATTGTGCGAAACAAACGGCGATTTGACTCTTGCCTCGTGTACATTGATGAAGATGTTGATGGATCAATTCAAATTCTACATAGTGTTGCAGCTGCTAACTGTGCCCGAGCAATCGTATAACCCCACTAGAAGGATGCAACATCACACATGTATGTGGTGATCGTGGCTGTTAAACTGTTTTCGAATCTGTAACTGTATATTCGCTCAATGACTTGTTTGATTTTGTAGTAGGAGCAAGCAGCTCAGAACATCACTATTGATGTTCACAAAGGTTGTTATCAAGTATGGACTAATGTTGCACCCTAAAATTTGACCAACTTATTTTACTGGATTTATGTTTCAAGAGCATTGTCATTTGCATAGTAGATAATGTCCATAGTTCAATCATTTGCATAGCATGGCATAAGCAAGTCATCCAACAAGGGATCAAGTGCCATTATTATCTAAAGAGGCATATCAAAAGGGGTTTTATTCAAGCCTAAATCTATTCAAGTCACCAGGAAAGGAATTGAAGCTTTGAGAAGTTAGAAGGTCAAACAGTGGATTCCTCTCCTATCTGGAGGTGTGTTTGAGGATCATCAATGAGACATGAGCTATGAACTGAGGGTATGGAATGTGTGCTAGCATCATGGAGGGCTTAGAGGGTCATTTTGAATATGAAGCAAGTCATAGGTTTGGTTACAAGAACTACACCTAAGGTGCAGTCAACTAGGGTTTCATCTGGGTCAACCCTAGGTCAACCTTAGGTCAACTGGGTGATTGAAGAGTATCAAGGTCAGCTTGGAGGTTGTGGAAGTCATGAATTGATATGGGGATATATTTGTGGTGTTGTGCCAAAGGGAAATCAAGAGGGATCAAGAAGAGGAGGGGTTATTAGATTAGGGTTTCAGTGTAAAAAACCCTAATTTAGGCTTAACTTCCAAGCCAGATAAGTCAAAATGCAAGTTTCAAATGGATCCTTTGCTAACATGAAATTTGTAGATCTTCTCAATACCTTTAATTTGAGTACTAGAAGTCTTCAAGGAGATTTATAGAATTCAAGTTATGGTTCTTGCAAGTTATGGGTCATCAGAGGACTTTGAAATTTATCTGTGAAAGTCACTTGACTTCCAAGAAACTTTTTCCCATGAAAGAGTTTTCAAATGGATTCTTGGACAACATGAAAGTTGTAGATCTTGATCTTAGATTTAATTTGAGTACCAGAAGTCCTCAAGAGGAGTTGTAGACTCAAGTTATGGTCTGGGCAACTCAGGGGTATTTTGGGAAAGTTGAATTATAAGTCATTTTTCAACATGGATCCAAATCTCCATCTTCCACTCCTCCAATGAAAAAATGTTCAGCATGAGATGTGTTCTAAATGGCATTTTTAGGCTATACAAGAGGTCATGGTGATCTAGAATGGCTTGTAGTCCAAAATGCCCAAAATTGGTTTAAATATGGAAGGATTTCAAATGAGCTTATGGAGGGAAAATGCAAAATCCAAGTTATAGGTCCAAAATACCTCATGTATATACTCATTTCAATTGGAAAAGATGTTTTAGAAAGGATGGCATTAACACATTTTTGATTAGAGGTCAGAATCATGGACATGTCTTGTAAACCTCTTACTTGAAATTCAAGTTACATAACCAAAACTCAATACAAGCTGATTCATGCCATTCTACTCTCCCAAACACATTTACCATGGCTTGTATGATTGAAAGGGATGAGTTTGAGCTAGCTGAAACCAAGGGAACGCAACTGTAGCATCCTCACTTCAAGGGCCATGACAGGAATTTGGATCCACTATTTTGGGCCTCTAGCTTGGATCAAAAGCCCATGAACAACTTCTATTTAAGGGTTAGAGTGAGATTGGATCAAAGTTGGAGTCATTTTTGTGCTGAGCAAAGAAGTCATAACTGAATTTTTCAAGAGGAAACTCAGAATCGGTTTTGAGGTTGAAGGCTTGATCAAGGCAAATTGAAGGTTGGAGAAGATTCCTTGTGCTTCATTGAAAGTGGTTGCATCAATTTGGAGTGGATTTCGTGCCTCAAAGACCTTCTGTGGATCACTCCTTTGCAAGTATGTAATTTTCACAATATGCAGTGTTCTAGATCGTTTTAGCTAGAATTGATTATGCTGTTAGGATTCATAGGAACTAGAGAACGTTTCTGGTTAATTTGATAGTATTTGGTGACGATCAAGAGTAGAGTGCAAATTCTGTTGAGAGTTGGTTAGGGAGTTCTTGGATGAATTGATCATGATTGAATAGCTAGAGATGATCAGTGCAACATAAAGGTTCAATCCATGGCTTTTAATTCAAGAATTGAGAGAATTAAGTTTGGTGTACATTCTGAAAATCCCATCGTGTTTTGATTTGGAGTGAAATTCAAGGAATTCTGAGATTAGAATCATGATCTACGTGAAAAATCGAGCAAGATGATGTAGGGTTTTGTTATGTTTGATGACCTGTGTGGAGGTGCTCATTGGAGAAGACGGTGGTCTCCACCGTGAACCACCGTCTGTAACATTGAAGGCTGCCTGAGTTATTTGAGGAAGATGAACATGAGCCATCAGATGTGGCTTGGACCGTTGACTGGAATTGAACTGGATGGCCAGGATTTCATTTCAGTTTGTGAAGGCTGAATACACATGGAGCGCAGCGTTTCATTAAACGCTTGGTTTGGGCTTAACATCACCATTGCTAACCACACCCTCATCCTGGCCCATGAGTGAATTGTAACGTGAATGAGCTGCTATTTGCCACACAGTTTTCTCATTTTTCATTTCATTTTCCTGATTTATGTTTTAATTGTTTGGGCCTAGCACGTGTGTGCTTTTGACACCCCTCTCTTTGGCCCATTAGCATTTCATGTTATTTCTTTTTGCTATGCATCACCAGCATTTATCATTTTCATTTGATTTCCTTTATTTGCATCATTTGTTTTGGCCTCTTTGAAAAATCATAATAAATCAAAAAATGATCATTTTGATATGGGGATTTTTGCTACATTTTAATAATTGTTTCAAGAAAATTGTGAAGAAATAAAAATATTATTTTAGGCATTTTTCCATTTATGGTGAATTTTCACATTTTATTGCATTCTTATTTTCATTTTGTTTGTACATACCATTTGGTGAATTTTGTTTGGTCATTTAAATTCATATTTTGATTCCATTATTTTTGTGGTAGTTAGATTAGAACATTAAGTTCCCCCTGGATTTATTCCACATTTTTGTGGATTAATTTTGATTAGTTTTGATTAGAGAACATTAGGGTGATAGTTTTAGGGTTTAAACTCAACATAGGTGCATTCTAACATTTCATTTTGGGGTTTTTAGCATGAATTAGGTTATGGGACATATAGGGTATGTAGGGTAGGTGTAGAAATCCCCTTAGAATAAATCCTAGAATTTTAAATACTATTTTACTATTTTTAGTATATTTTGCAAATTGTGTGATTGTTTGGTGTTCCCATTTGGGGTTTATGTTGCTTGCTTGGGCTTTTGGGTTTTTATTTGGGGTGTGGGCTTGGTTTGGGCTTGTGGAAGCATGAAGAATCAATGGAGAAGATTGAATTCAAAGATCAAGGTTGATGCATGAAGATTGCTTGGATTGAAGATGCTGATTGAAGGCTTAGGAGAAATAGGAGAAAATAGGAAGAGCTTAGAATAGACAAATTCTTTGTACAAACATGGAAAGCTTCTTGTGCTTCTATTCTTCTAAATGATTAAGAGTCCCTCTATGATACTCACCTCCCTCCTTTAGAGGGACAAGTGGTTTTATCTAGGAGGTATAACTTTGAGGGAAACAGTCTGTTACAATGTCAACCATTCATAGACTTCTTTTGGTTGTCAATGATCTGTTTGACATTCAATTTATTCTGATAAATCAATTCATCTAGGAGATCTTGCCTTGAAGAAAGAAGCCATTGAAGATAGAGATGAAGATCAAAGATTGACAAAGATGAAGATTGTTCATGTCAAAATTGTGCAACTGGTGAATTAGGGTTTTACTGCTATTTGGAGCTATCTGCTGTCTGATGCTGTCAACTGGTTAAGATTTTGTGCTTGCTTGAGCTTGGGGATTTCTTGAAGATGGAAGCTTATTGTAGCTTGGGTCTCATTGGAGTTGGATTTTTGGGGTTCATTGGAAGATTGCTATTTATCAACTGTCAGAGTTGGGTGTTTTTCAAAGCTGCTGCTGTAGGAGCTGTTGAGCTGTCAGAGTTGGGGTTTTTGGGGTTTTATTTTCTTTGCTGTATTGTTTGTTAATTTTCCCATGGGTTTGAAGTGAATCCATTTCACTTTGCCTATTGTTTTCTAGGTTCGAGGTTGAGTGGGACTCCCTTGCCTCGCTTGTACTGCTGCATTCATGCATTTTACTGCTTTACTGTATATATGCTGTTTCTTTTCCGTTTATCCCTTAGGATCTCTGTTTCTCTCTGCGCAAGAGAGAAATATGACAGACATTAGGTGGTAACCCATGCATGATAACATTAGGGTAGATTTTGATTCCCATTTTAACCCTAGGTTAGAGTTCTTTCTCTTCTATCTCAAAACAATCAAAAAATACAATAAAAGGATAAACATCAATGAAAAGCAGTTCTTGCGTAAAAGACTGTAAACCAATCAAAGAGTCATTTTTGTCCGCTTGGACCCGTAATCAGGAGAAAACCTTTTTAGAAGGATAAAAACAATCAAGACAGACTTGTGTCTTCCGTGGCCCGAACTACGTTTGCTCTGATCTTTCATGCTGTATGAAAGTACGTAGGTATAGGATGCGATATCCTAGCGAGCAACCTTCCCCTCCTTTCCCGTAGGTAGGCGAACTACGTTGACTCTGATTTCTCGTTCCAGACGGGAATACGTAGGCATAAAGTGCGATAGTTTGCCGAGTAATTTTATTTTCTTTTAACCCCAGACCTGTGGAATAGATAGAATAACAATCCGTACTAGAAAACAAGCGTGGATCCCGTCGAGTACGACGGACGTGAGGGGTGCTAATACCTTCCCCTTGCGTAACCGACTCCCGAATCCAGGATTTGGTTGCGATGACCATTCCTTTCCCGTCTTTGCGGTAGGTTTACTTCGAGCGTTTCCTTTCCCTCCGTTGGGATAAATAACGCACGGTGGCGACTCTTCTGTTCAGCCGGCGCCGATTTTCGCAGTAGCGACAGCTGGCGACTCTGCTGGGGACTCCAACGATCCCCTACGCGAGTCAATCCTAGCGCTTGTTTTCCCGTCGTGGATTTTGTATGGATTTACATTTTTTGTATTTTACATTCAGCATTATATTATTGTTATTATTGCTGTGGGTATGAGGGGGTTCTATGATTGAGAGATAAGTCGGACCTGGGCTTGAGTGCACCTAGAATTAGATTGGAAATTAGTGGGCGCATGCTTGCTTTGCAGGCACTAGTGTCTTATGAAATCCACGCTCGGACGAGGTTCTTCTGGTTGACTTCTTTTTCAACCCTTTGGGTTGAGGGGGTTGTTGGTTAGTTGGATTGTCGACTCCGGGGACCGATCATTTGGATGTTGGCTAAGTGAGGCCTCTTCAGGACATGATGATGCCACACCTTCTGGGTATCGTATCATCTGTCCTGAAAGTTTGTGACGCCAACGACCGCATAGGATGCCGTACCTTATGTCAGTTATTAGGACACCTACCTGTGAGAGGGGTTGGGCATGCAGGTAACTTGACCTCCAGATTACCAGTTTTCTTGATTGAGGTTCAGTGGTATTTGAGGAGAATGTTATTGGGTCTGTCAGAGACCAGGTTGGAGCATTGTGGATGGTCTTGAGCAGTTTGTGGGTCTATTTGAGGCCAATATTGTGGATTGGGCTTCTCAGCCAGGGGCACTTGATTCCTTATTGCATTGTTGCATACTGCATTGTCGCATACTCATCCTGCATATCATTAACGTGTGTCTGTGCTGCAGGTGCATTTTCATACTTCCCGATTCTAGTGCTCCGGACTTCTATCTGTCACCATGAGTACTTTGAGGAAGACTGTTGCGTATAAGTTGCCTACCCCTGATGTGACTTCTCTGTTGGGTCTGATTTCCCTAGCTGATGATGATGTGAGAAGAAGCTTTAGAAAGAGTTATGGGAAGCTACTGAGTTTGGTTTGCAGACCAACTGCATATGAGCTGAATGGGTTATACACGTTGATGCAGTTATATGATCCCTCCCTGAGGTGTTTTATGTTTCAGGACTTCGTTTTGGCTCCGACCATGGAGGAGTACGCTGAATTTCTAGAGTTGCCAGTTTAGAACAGAGTGCCCTTCATTCACTTTGATGCTAAGCCTAAGCTGGAAGACTTAGTTGTTCCCTTGCATATGAATCCTGCAGAGTTGTTGTTGACTTCCTGGCATGGAGTTTCTGGGTTTTCTCTCAAGTTCTTGGTTGGCAAAGCTCAAGAATATACCAAAAGTGGCTGCTGGATTGTGTTTAACGCTGTTCTTGCTTTGTGCATCTATGGGATTATACTGTTCCCTAATCTTCCTGAATTCGTTGATTTGGATGCATTCTACTTGTTTGCTGCAGGCAACTCGGTGCCTACCTTGATTGGAGATTTCTATCATTCCTTGCATTATAAGAATGAAAATAGGAGGGGGAAAAATGTCCATTGTTGTGTACCTTTGCTGAATATGTGGTTGGAGAGCCATCTGCCCAAGAAGGGTCCTTTTGTTGAGTCTGCAGATACAGCTGAATGGTCTGAGCGTCTAATGGGACTTTCTTCAGAAGACATTGTCTGGTTCGATAGAGATTTATTGGGGTCAGAGATTATCTTCAGTTGCGCCGGGTTTCCCAATGTTCCTCTAATTGGAAGGAAGGGGTGTATTAACTACAACCCATCTTTGTTGGTTCGACAATTTGGGTATGCTTTGAAGAGTCCACCGAAGGTGGAAGAAATACAAGAATCTCTGTATTTCACTGGTGACTTGAGTGGGGAATTATTAGCCAAGCTTCAGCGCGCTTGGAATCATATTTGCAGAAGAGGGAAACCATTACTAGGCAAGAATGATTGTCAAGCTTATATACCTTACAAGGTGTGGATTCAAGAGAGGGTAAGACTGGTGCAGATGCCTTTTCCAGTAGTATCACGTCCCGTTCCCGTTCCAGTTGAGAAATCGACTACTGTGGCTATTGAGGTCTATGTGCAGGTGGTAAAAGAGAAAGAAGACTTGATAAAGATCAATGAAGAGTTAGATAAGGAATTGGCTCAGATCCGAAGTGAGAAGAACAAAGATGTGTATTCCTTCCAACATCAGACTGAGTTGGTAAATAGGCTAGGTGCCGAACTGACAGAAGAGACAAAGAAACGGGAACGCCTGGGAAAAGAATTCAGAAGCTCTCATGATATGTTAGAGTCCAAGAAGAAGTCACTCGATGCCGCCTACCGGGAAATCTATTCGTGCAACAAAACGTGGAATGCTACGCTAACCAACAATAAAAAGAGGGAAGACAAATTGAAGAAGCAAATTTCTGAACTCAAAGATCAGTTGAAAGCTAGCAAGAGAAAGTATGAAGAAGAGGTTATGACAAGATATAGTCTTCAGAACTCATTGAACAAAGCCATCGAGTGCAAGAAGGAGGCTGTGTCTCAGAAACGGAAGTTAGAGGACCGCTTTGGAGAAGGGGCATGGGAGGAATCTGCTGGTGATTTACGACGTGTTCTCGAGCGAAGAGATCTACTTGTCGAGGGTTTTCTTACTCAACCAAATCATCCCGAGACTAAGAGGTTATTGGAGGAGTACCAGGCGTATGGTCGCACTTGACTATCTCATGTATTGATGTGTATGGTTTATTTGCATTTTGCTGGCCATCACCAGGATTGTTGGTTGAGGTCATGCCTTCTTATTATACGCTCATTGATATTGTATCCCTGACTTGATGGGATTTTCTGCAATGTATGAGATGTTTTTCTATGATTGAGTTTCGAGCTTCTTATTGCTATCACTGTCCCCGCACTAGCACATTGGCACTAGAATTGGGGAGTGATATTCCCTAATGCACAGACACATGTTGCATTTGCATACACATTCATATTGCATTACATGTGATTATTAAACTGTATCTCATTTCCTGCATCTCTCCAGGTTTTTCCAGGATTGAAAGTCAACGTCCTCACCGATACTCTACTCGTACCAACTGCAAAAGAGTTATGGACCAGATGCAGAGCGAGATGCAGGAAATGCGTGAGAAGCTGGCACTGTTCATGCAGACGATGGAGACAATTGTGAAGGGACAGGAAAACTTGCAAACTTTGGTGCAGCCATTGCTGGTGAGGAATGTCGGGAATGGAAACGAAGACCACAATTCTGTACGTGTTGACACCATTCATGGGGATGATACTCCTACACCGGTAGCTCCACCTGTGGTGAATATACCTGCTGTGAACATGAACAATGGCGCTGGTGCTGGGAATGGTAATACAGGAATCGGTAATGAGACTGTCATTAACAACGTTGGATTCGGAGACGCCAATCTGGGCGGTGATAACAATGGAGGTAATGGCTTTGGTAACAACGGATTTGGCTATAACGACCAGGGGTTTGATTATGCTAACCAGGATGGGAAGTTTGGCTTCAACGCTCAGGGTTTCGGACATGATGGATTTGGTAATGCTAACCAGGCCTATGGTGGATTCGGTAACGGAAATGGTGCTGGAATGATGTCTTTTGGACCTGCCGGGGTCGCTCAAGGGTATGGTAATAGAGGACGGGGCCCTGTGATGAATCAGACTAGATTTGGTCGTAACAATGGGCATGATGGGTACAGAAATGAGAATGTTAATTGGATGGAAGACCAACAAGAAGATGCTTTCTCTGGTAGAGGTTTTGAAGGTCCTGTAGACAACAATCAACGAATCAAGATGCTGAGGAGCAGATGAAAGGTGTTGTGAATCAGAGTGCTTCCGGTTTGGATATGACCACGATGGGACTGGTGCCTAGTCTGAGGGTACCGTTGAAATTTAAGGCTCCCACCTTTGATAAGTATAAGGGAGATACCTGTCCCAAGGTACATGTGCGGTCATACTATAGAAGGATGTTGGCTTATTCGAATGATGAAAGAATGCTGATGCATTTCTTTCAAGACAACTTATCCGGACCGTCGCTTGAGTGGTATATGGGACTGGAGCCCACTCAGATCAAAACATGGAAGCAATTGGCTTAGGCGTTTGTGACTCATTACAAGTATAACAGTGATCTGGCACCGAACAGGGTCCAACTGCAAGGCTTGTCACAGAAAACTGGGGAGAGTTTCAAAGAATATGCTCAAAGGTGGCGCGACATGGCGGCAAGAGTGCATCCTCCTCTAGTGGAGAAGGAGATGAATGATATGTTCATAGGAACGTTCACCGGTATATTTTATGATAAGTTGTTTCCTGCTTCCTTGGGCAGTTTCTCGGATCTAATCTTGATGGGCGAGAAGATTGAAAATAATATTAAAATGGGGAGATTCCAAGCTGAGGAATCCACTTCAGTTGGAAGTAACAGAAAAGCTTTTGGTGGTTGCCGTCAGGGTGACACAAGTGCAGTATTCAAGGGCCGAGGCCAAGGCCGGGGCAGAGGACGGAATCAGTACAATCATCCGCAACAGGTGGCAAGCGTCACAATTCCATTTCATCAACAACCAATACCACTACAGCAGGTACCACCACAGCAGCAGCAACAACAGCAACAGCAGGGGCAGAATGCTGGCCAGAGGAGATTCCGAATGCGAAGCCGAAAAGAGTGTTTGAAGCGCCTCCATCCACGTACGCGTAGCTCTTTCAGACACTGTTGGGGCTGAATTTAGTTGAAAAGAGGACCTTGGCGCCGCCCACGGGACCAACCCTTCCTTATGGGTATGATGTTAACAAGCACTGTGACTTCCACTCCGGGGCACCCGGGCATGACATAGAGACTTGCCACGCGTTCAAGCATGTGGTGCAAGATCTGTTGGATAGCAAGGCCATAAATTTTGGACAAGCAGGTCCGAATATAGTACAACAGCCAATGCCCAACCATGGGGCAAATGCTATTTTGACCGAGGAGGGTTCGAATCTGATCATGAATGTTGATGAACTGAAAACGCCGATGTGTGAAATAAAGAGCAGGTTATTGAAAGGAGGTGTGTATCCGGGCTGCGATGAGTTTTGTCTAGAATGTTGGACCCAGGCTGGGGGTTGTGCTGAATTAAAGAAGGGTATTCAGACCTTGATAGATGAAGGCACGTTGCAATTTGATAGAACGGCAGTCGAGAAACCTGCAGGAGTATTAGCTGATGAGCAAAGTGATGTAGCTACGGTGACAATTCCCCGAAAAATGATAACTATAACGGCGCCAGCCAGGCGACCGACGATCACTATCACGAAGGCAGGGCCAATCCCTTACGAAAGCACCAGGGCAGTACCCTGGACTTATGGGCTGGACGCGTATTGTGATGGGGAGAAAATTGATATCAGTAAACGACCAGCTCGGGTTGTGGACAATGTCGTCGGGACTGGAGGGATGACGAGGAGTGGGAGAATTTTTATATCGCCTGAGGTAGAGGTTGAATGATTGGCAAAAGGTAAAGGAAAAGTGAATGAGAATGCTCCTGTGCAGAGGAATGAAAAAGAAACGTCACTGAAGGATGTAGAAGAGTTTATGCGTCTTATCCGTAAGAGTGACTATAAGATTGTTGAGCACCTTCAACAAACGCCGTCGAAGATATCCATATTGTCGCTGTTATTATGTTCTGAAGCTCATAGGAATGCGTTATTGAAAATTCTGGACACGTCGTTTGTACCCCAAGATGTTTTTGTGAATCAGTTGGAGGGGGTGATGGCGCACGTGAATGCAGGCCATAGTTTGGGATTTACGGATTTTGATTTGACCCCGAGGGGAAGAGAGCATAATATGGCGTTGCACGTCTCATTCGAATGTAGGGGCACAATCATGTCCCACGTGCTGGTAGATACCGGGTCTTCCTTAAATGTGCTGCCAAAGAAAGCAATGATGAAGTTAGACATCAGGGGGATCATTTGTACGCCTAGTGACTTGGTGGTCAAGGCATTTGATGGTACGCGAAGGTCAGTCTTTGGATCTATAACTTTGTCTCTGCAGGTGGGGCCGGAGGTTTTTGAAACGGAATTCTTTATTATGGACATCCAGCCAACATATAGTTGTCTTCTTGGACGACCATGGATCCATGGTGCTGGGGCAGTCACATCTACCTTACACCAAAAGCTGAAGTACATGGTGGGGGACAGTGTGGTCACAATTTGTGGAGAGGAGGATATATTGGTCAGCCATTTGTCGTCATTCAAGTATGTGGAAGTCGACGGCGAAATCCATGAGACACCCTGCTAGGTCTTTGAGGGGTTGCGCATCAAGGACAAAGTTCCAGGGCCGAGTAAAGCATCAGAGGTGGCAGTATCGTCATACAAAGAGGCTCAGGCTCTAGTGAAGACCGGCGAGACCAAGGGCTGGGGAAAGGTTCTAGATATTCCCGTAAAAATGGACAGATTTGGGCTGGGATATCAACCTTCGTCATCAACGCCTACTGCAGGGGCACCCCGTTTCAAAGGACCAATAACAATTACGGCCGGTGGGGTATATCACGAGACCATCAACGCTGTTTCAGATTCTGAAGAAGGAGACAGCGACTGCGACATGGACGCCTGGATTCAGCCGAGCGTGCCAGGGCAAGGGCTTTGCAATTGGTCTATTCAGGAGACTGTTCCTGTGACAACTAAACAGTAATGCTTTGTTTTCTTAATTGTTGAACAATCTGGTGTCGTACCCGGGGCATCGCGATTTTGCTTAGGGCCATTCTGTTATGTACATTGCACTGTTTAATCGTTAAATAAAAGGCGTTTTTCATGTACAAATATTGTGATCTCTGTTTTTCCTGTTTTTATTTTTTACAATAAAATGGCAACGTGGTTATTCGCTTTGTATGTGTTTTGAAGCATTTAACCATTTCCTTTGCAGGATTACTATTTCAGATGACATCTATGAACCGCCTATGACTCACTTCGACTTTGAGCACCCGATATTTCAGACCGAAGAAGAGATTGTTGAAGATGGCGATGTTCCAGAAGAGTTGTCTTGGTTGGTAAAACAAGAAGAACGAATCATTCTGCCTCACGAGGAGGTCATTGAGTTCGTCAATCTAGGGTCGGAAGGGGTTGAAAGGAACATCCGTATAGGGGCCGCGTTGTAGAGCGACGTCAAGCGAAGATTGGTTGAAATGCTCAAAGAGTACAGTGATATTTTTGCTTGGTCGTATGAGGATATGCCTGGGCTGGATACGGATATGGTTGTGCACTGTCTGCCGCTAAAAGAAGAATGTCGCCGGTTAAGCAGAAGCTCCGAAGAACTAGACCGGACATGGCTGTGAAGATTAAGGAGGAGGTTCAAAAGCAGTGGATGCTGGTTTCCTAGCTGTTACAAAATATCCCTCATGGGTCGCTAATATTGTGCCAGTGCCAAAGAAGGACGGTAAAGTGAGAATGTGCGTAGATTACCGTGATTTGAACAAAGCGAGCCCGAAAGATGATTTTCCACTTCCTCACATTGATGTGTTGGTTGATAACACCGCTCAATTCTCCGTATTCTCCTTCATGGATGGCTTCTCGGGCTATAATCAGATTAAAATGGCGCCAGAAGACATGGAGAAGACTACCTTCATTACTCCCTGGGGAACATTTTGCTACAAAGTGATGCCCTTCGGATTGAAGAATGCTGGGGCAACGTATCAGCGTGCAATGACAACTCTCTTTCATGACATGATGCATAAAGAGATCGAGGTTTATGTTGATGATATGATTGCCAAATCCCAGACGGAGGAAGAACATTTGGTGAATCTGCTGAAATTATTCAAGAGGCTTAGGAAGTTCAGGCTGAGACTGAACCCTAACAAATGCACATTCGGGGTTTATCGTGAGCGAAAAAGGAATAGAGGTCGATCCTGCGAAAATAAAAGCAATACAAGAAATGTCGACGCCTAAAACAGAAAAATAAGTGCGCGGGTTTTTAGGGAGGTTGAACTACATCGCCCGGTTCATATCTCACCTAACAGCTACGTGTGAGCCGTTATTCAAGCTGTTGAAAAAAGACCAGGCTGTAACATGGAATGAAAATTGTCAAAAGGCATTCGATAAAATAAAATAGTATTTGCAGGAGCCTCCTATTTTGATACCTCCAGTGGCAGGGAGGCCCTTGATTATGTATTTGACGGTTCTTGAGGGGAGTATGGGTTGTGTTCTCGGTCAGCATGACGAGACAGGGCGTAAAGAGCATGCGATATACTACCTGAGTAAGAAGTTTACTGACTGTGAATCTCGATACTCAATGCTCGAAAAAACTTGTTGTGCGCTAGCCTGGACCGCCAAGCGTTTGAGGCAGTACATGCTAAATCATACAACCATGCTCATCTCGAAGATGGATCCTATCAAATACGTATTTGAAAAGCTGGCACTATCTAGGAGAATTGCCCGTTGGCAGACGGTTTTGACCGAATATGACATCCAGTGTGTTTCACAGAAGGCTATAAAGGGGAGCGTGTTATCAGAGTATCTGGCTGAGCAGCCTATTGAGGACTACCAATCGATGAGGTTTGATTTTCCTGACGAGGATATCATGTACCTGAAGATGAAAGATTGGGAAGAACCGTTGTCGGATGAAGGGCCAAAGACAGATTCCCAGTGGCAGTTGATCTTTGACAGAGCTGTGAATTCTTATGGTAGCGGAATAGGGGCAATCATCACTACTCCACATGGGTCGCACATCCCATTTACTGCTCGATTGACCTTTCCGGTTACCAATAATGAAGCCGAATACAAAGCTTGTATCATGGGGCTTGAGGAAGCCATTGATTTGTGAATCAAAAATCTGGATGTATACGGAGACTCAGCTCTGGCGGTGAATCAAATAAGAGGAGAATGGGAGACACGTCAGCCCAATTGGATACCGTACATGAATTATGCAAGGAGATTGTTGCCTTTCTTTGACAAGGTTGAATTGCATCATGTGCCGCGAGCAGAAAATCAGATGGCTGACGCCCTGGCCACATTGTCTTCCATGTATAAAGTCAACTTCTGGAATGAGACTCCCAGAATTGTTATCTCTCGGCTTGACAGACCTGCCTTCATATTTGCCATTGACGAAGCATCCGATGATAAGCCCTGGTATTTTGATATCCAGAATTTCCTGAAGAACAAGGAGTATCCGGTTGGGGCATCCAGTCGCGATCAGAAGACTCTCAGGAGGTTGGCTGGTAATTTCTATCTGAATCCGAACGGTGTCCTATACAAAAGAAATCACGACTTGGTGTTGCTACGCTGTGTAGACGAGAGAGAGGCGAAGTTGCTCATGGAGGAAATACATGAGGGTACGTTTGGTACACATGCTGGTGGGCATGCTATGACGAGAAAGCTGTTGCGGGAAGGTTATTACT
Source organism: Lathyrus sativus (assembly GCA_963859935.3). NCBI lineage: Eukaryota > Viridiplantae > Streptophyta > Magnoliopsida > Fabales > Fabaceae > Lathyrus > Lathyrus sativus. Next base: position 290,264,252 of record OZ012737.1, read on the forward strand.
GGCTAACTATGGAAACTGACTGTTTCAAGTTTGCGAAGAAGTGTCATAAGTGGCAGATCTATGCGGATAAGATCCATGTGCCTCCGAGTCCTCTGAACGTGATGTCGTCACCATGGCCATTCTCGATGTGGGGAATTGATATGATTGGAAAGATTGAGCCGACGGCATCTAACGGACACCGGTTCATTTTGGTAGCAATCGATTATTTTACCAAATGGGTGGAAGTGACATCATACGCAAATGTGACCAAGCAGGTGGTAGCCAGGTTTATCAAACGAGATATCATTTGCAGATATGGAATCCCCGAGCGGATTATTACTGACAACGGTTCAAACTTAAATAACAAGATGATGAAGGAGTTGTGTCAGAATTTTAAGATTGAACATCACAACTCTTCTCCGTACCGACCAAAGATGAATGGCGCTGTTGAAGCGGCCAATAAGAACATAAAGAAGATTGTTCAGAAGATGGTGGTGACCTATAAGGACTGGAACGAGATGCTACCTTTCGCTTTGCACGGTTATCGTACGACGGTACGCACATCAACCGGGGAAACCCCGTTCTCGTTGGTATACGGAATGGAAGCAGTATTACCACTAGAAGTTGAGATTCCTTCCCTGAGGGTGTTACGAGATGTCCAACTTGACGAGGCAGAATGGGGAAAGACAAGTTGAACCAGATGAGTTTAATGGATGAGAAGAGGCTAGCTTCTCTAGCATACGGTCGTTTGTACCAGAGCCGGATGAAGAAAGCGTATGATAAGAAGATACGTCCTCAGAGCTTTCAGACGGGCGACCTTGTGCTGAAAAGGATTCTCCCGCCGCAGGCAGATCACAGGGGCAAATGGACCCCTAACTACGAAGGACCATATGTTGTCAGAAAAGTCTTTTCAGGAGGATCATTGTTGTTGTCCACCATGGACGGTGAAGACTTTACGTCGCCTGTGAATTCGGACGCAGTTAAAAAATACTTTGCTTGAAATTGACCCGCTGGACAAAAAAAGAGAGTCCAGGCAAAAATGGGGCATCCTGGCGAACCAAAAACAGAATAAAAGGTTCGGGAAAAAATTAGGGATAAAATTCAAAAGATGTACACTCGCGGAGTCGAAAACCTACACTGGGCGGCTTCGGCAAAAAAGGGTATCCCGGTGAACTGAAAACCCGCAAAGGGCGGTTCACGCAAAAGTTAGGGATTTAAAAAAGAGCAAATGACTGCGGTCCGAATTTAATGCTGCATTGCTTGGTGGTTGGGAGAATACTTTGGGGATTCGTTTATCAGATACAACCTCTTCCGAAGGATGAATACCGGGAAAGCGTCAGAGTCAGGCGAGTCATAGGAGGATCAGCTCATGATGTTTGTCTGCATCACGTTGCCGACATATGCGCAAATTTGATTTGTCATTGTATTTATGCTTCCTGTGCACACTTGTATATTTGTTATGCGTAACTTCCTCTTTTCAGGAGTTACATCCAGTGTACAAAACTCTGCCCATTCAGGGGCCCAATCAATAAAACATGTTATTCAGTATTTGATACTTGTTCTTTACTGTTTTGTATGTGAAAAATGCCAATGTTTTAATAAAACTAGCAAGTGCATAACGTTGCTGGCCCTTGCCAATAATTGCTAAAACTTCGAATTGACTGAAAATGATGTCACTAACGCTAACTTGAGTAGATTTGGTTGTATAGACTTGTCTTGTCTCGCTTGTGGTGTTGCAGGGTTCTTGCCCATATGAAATGAACGACCAGAAGATTGCAGTCCTAACCAGAGGCTCGTGATGAAAAGACTTAATCACTATGCGATGTGAATCCCCGTGCAGGTCGCACGTCATTTCCCGAAGCGGAGATGACACTGTTCCTTACTGAAGAAGGATCAGTTTCCCCAGCTAGTCGCAGCTTATCCAAAGGATATTCTCCAGAAGGTGAAGATTGATGCTCGCCACAGGACGTTTATCCTCAGTCCCGAGTTGTAAACTGTGCCCAGACAGTTCATTATCCCCCGCAGGGTTGTCCATTCTTCCCCAGCGGAGTCACTCCCTATTTCCGGCGGAGTTGATTAAGATTCCCCGAGAGAGTCGTTTCTTCCCCAGCGGAGTTTCCTCTCCCCAGCATGTGTTTTTTTTTCCTCCCAGTGGAAATTGAAGGTATAAAGCTCTCCCCGGCAGAGTTTGTTGTATGTCCTGGCATTTATTTTGCCGGAATACTTGGTGATGCCCGTTCATTCCCCAGCAGGGTGGTGTTTGTCCTCAGCATTTGTGTTGAAGCAAGCTTATCAGAGATGTTCCCAGCAGCCGGAGCCTGCATTTTCATTTGCATGCACTGTCATATTTGCATCTACCCAAACGCGTAGCATTTCCATGCTGTATGGAACATTACGCCATTGTCAAACATGCGCATTTTGAAACATAAGTCAGGTTGGTTAACCTTTTGCTTTCAGGTGTGTTTCTCAACAGGAGTGTGGAGTTCTAAAGCTCAGATGTCTTTTCAGACAATCAAGGTCTCGTCATGAGACATATGATGATGTGATTCAGTTTATTACCATCCCCGCAGAGTTCCCGATTGAGGTTTTCTCGTATCCGATCAGCGGACTGCTTGGTCAAGTTTGTTGCTGCAGCAACATCTCAGGGTTCCATGTATCAAAATTTCAGAAGTGGTCGCTTGTTGTCAGAACGGGTGTCGGTCATTGGTTTTCAGAATATCCCCCAGATATGTTGATAGAATTTCTTCGTGTTGACGAATCGATTCCTCCGTGTTGACGGAATATGGAGTCCTGTTGAGGACGAAGTTTGACTTCTCCATGATGATGGAATATGGAGTCCTGTTGAGGACGAAGCTTGATTTCTCCGTGTTAACGGAACATGGGGTCCTGATGAGGACGAGGTTCTTTCGTGCTGACGGAATATGGGGTCCTGATGAGGACAATTGATGCCTATGTTGATAGGATGTTTCTGTGTTGACGGAATAGGGAATCCTGATGAGGACAAGTTACGCCTATGCTGATAGGATTTATTCGTGTTGACGAATTACTCTCTCCGTGATGACGGAATATGGAGTCCTGATGAGGACAATCTATGCCTATGTTAATAGGATTTATCCGTGTTGACGAATTATTCTCTCCGTGATGACGGAATATGGAGTCCTGATGACGGAATATGGAGTCCTGATGAGGACAATTTATGCTTATATGGATAGGATTTCTTCGTGTTGACGAAATGGGAGTTCAGATATGTACAAGAATGGTGTTCCTATGATGATAGGGTTTATTCATGTTGATGAATCTATGTTTTCCCTTGTGTTGACGAGACATGAGTCCTGACGTGGACAAGTTATTTCTATGTTGATAGGAGTTCCTCGTGTTGATAAGACACAAAAAAAGGTGTCATTGCCTATGCTGATAGGATCTCCTTGTGTTGACAAGATGCTGACAACTCATCCCCCAACGAAGTCGCCGTGACTTCTCCGTGTTGACAGAATGAGGATTCCTGATGAGGACAAGTTTTATTTCTCCATGTTAACGGAAGATGGAGTCCTGTTGAGGACGAAGTTTGATTTCTCCATGTTGACGGAATGAGGAGTCCTGATGAGGGCAAGTTGGATTCATATGATGATATGATTTCTTCGTGATGACGAATTTATGGCTTTTCGTGTTGACGAAGATTAAGGGCAATTATGGATAAGTCCTTCCTGTGATGATGGGATCTTTACTGGTGTGGATGAATTCGTTTCTCTCCTGGTGTTGACAAGGTTAGTCCAGTTGTGGACAGAGGTGTTTTTGCAAATATAGTTCAGTACCTGTCGTGTTACACGGGTGGGGAAGTCAAAATCAGAGTTATTCTCCGACGAATGATCGGTTGCTACCGTAACAATCAGGTTCACTCGACGAATGTCGTTCCCCAAGCAGTGGCGTAGTTTATTTCTGCGGTTGGCAAATTTCAGGGTTCTTTGGTATTCAACCTTCTTGTACCTCGAATGTTTGAAGGCCGTTTGCTCTTCACCCAGTCGGGTCCAAGCCGCTTGAATAGGGGCAGCTGTTGCACCCTAAAATTTGACCAACTTATTTTACTGGATTTATGTTTCAAGAGCATTGTCATTTGCATAGTAGATAATGTCCATAGTTCAATCATTTGCATAGCATGGCATAAGCAACTCATCCAACAAGGTATCAAGTTCCATTATTATCTAAAGAGGCATATCAAAAGGGGTTTTATTCAAGCCTAAATCTATTCAAGTCACCAGGAAAGGAATTGAAGCTTTGAGAAGTTAGAAGGTCAAGCAGTGGATTCCTCTCTTATCTGGAGGTGTGTTTGAGGATCATCAAGGAGACATGAGCTATGAACTGAGGGTATGGAATGTGTTCTAGCATCATGGAGGGCTTAGAGGGTCATTTTGAATATGAAGCAAGTCATAGGTTTGGTTACAAGAGCTACAGCTGAGGTACAGTCAACTAGGGTTTCATCTGGGTCAACCCTAGGTCAACCTTAGGTCAACTGGGTGATTGAAGAGTATCAAGGTCAGCTTGGAGGTTGTGGAAGTCATGAATTGATATGGGGATATATGTGTGGTGTTGTGCCAAAGGGAAATCAAGAGGGATCAAGAAGAGGAGGGGTTATTAGATTAGGGTTTCAGTGTAAAAAACCCTAATTTAGGCTTAACTTCCAAGCCAGATAAGTCAAAATACAAGTTTCAAATGGATCCTTGGCCAACATGAAATTTGTAGATCTTCTCAATACCTTTAATTTGAGTACTAGAAGTCTTCAAGGAGATTTATAGAATTCAAGTTATGGTTCTTGCAAGTTATGGGTCATCAGAGGACTTTGAAATTTATCTGTGAAAGTCACTTGACTTTCAAGAAACTTTTTCCCATGAAAGAATTTTCAAATGGATTCTTGGACAACATGAAAGTTGTAGATCTTGATCTTAGCTTTAATTTGAGTACTAGAAGTCCTCAAGAGGAGTTGTAGAACTCAAGTTATGGTCTGGGCAACTCAGGGGTATTTTGGGAAAGTTGAATTATAAGTCATTTTTCAACATGGATCCAAATCTCCATCTTCCACTCCTCCAATGAAAAAATGTTCAACATGAGATGTGTTCCAAATGGCATTTTTAGGCTCGACAAGAGGTCATGGTGAGCTAGAATGGCTTGTAGTCCAAAATGCCCAAAATTGGTTTAAATATGGAAGGATTTCAAATGAGCTTATGGAGGGAAAATGCAAAATCCAAGTTATAGGTCCAAAATACCTGATGTATATACTCATTTCAATTGGAAAAGATGTTTTAGAAAGGATGGCATTAACACATTTTTGATTAGAGGTTAGAATCATGGACATGTCTTGTAAACCTCTTACTTGAAATTCAAGTTACATAACCAAAACTCAATACAAGCTGATTCATGCCATTCTACTCTCCCAAACACATTTACCATGGCTTGTATGATTGAAAGGGATGAGTTTGAGCTAGCTGAAACCAAGGGAACGCAACTGTAGCATCCTCACTTCAAGGGCCATGACAGAAATTTGGATCCACTATTTTAGGCCTCTAGCTTGGATCAAAAGCCCATGAACAACTTCTATTTAAGGGTTATAGTGAGATTGGATCAAAGTTGGAGTCATTTTCGTGCTGAGCAAAGAAGTCATAACTGAATTTTTCAAGAGGAAACTCAGAATCGGTTTTGAGGTTGAAGGCTTGATCAAGGCAAATTGAAGGTTGGAGAAGATTCCTTGTGCTTCATTGAAAGTGTTTGCATCAATTTGGAGTGGACTTCGTGCCTCAAAGACCTTCTGTGGATCACTCCTTTGCAGGTATGTAATTTTCACAATATGCAGTGTTCTAGATCGTTTTAGCTAGAATTGATTATGCTGTTAGGATTCATAGGAACTAGAGAACGTTTCTGGTTAATTTGATAGTATTTGGTGACGATCAAGAGTAGAGTGCAAATTCTGTTGAGAGTTGGTTAGGGAGTTCTTGGATGAATTGATCATGATTGAATAGCTAGAGATGATCAGTGCAACATAAAGGTTCGATCCATGGCTTTTAATTCAAGAATTGAGAGAATTAAGTTTGGTGTACATTCTGAAAATCCCATCGTGTTTTGATTTGGAGTGAGATTCAAGGAATTCTGAGATTAGATTCATGATCTACATGAAAAATCGAGCAAGATGATGTAGGGTTTTGTTATGTTTGATGACCTGTGTGGAGGTGCTCATCGGAGAAGACGGTGGTCTCCACCGTGAACCACCGTCTGTAACATTGAAGGCTGCCTGAGTTATTTGAGGAAGATGAACATGAGCCATCAGATGTGGCTTGGACCGTTGACTGGAATTGAACTGGATGGCCAGGATTTCATTTCAGTTTGTGAAGGCTGAATACACATGGAGCGCAGGGTTTCATTAAACGCTTGGTTTGGGCTTAACATCACCATTGCTAACCACACCCTCATCCTGGCCCATGAGTGAATTGTAACGTGAATGAGCTGCTATTTGCCACACAGTTTTCTCATTTTTCATTTCATTTTCCTGATTTCTGTTTTAATTGTTTGGGCCTAGAACGCGTGTGCTTTTGACACCCCTCTCTCTGGCCCATTAGCATTTCATGTTATTTCTTTTTGCTATGCATCACCAACATTTATCATTTTCATTTGATTTCCTTTATTTGCATCATTTGTTTTGGCCTCTTTGAAAAATCATAATAAATCAAAAAATGATCATTTTGATATGGGGATTTTTGCTACATTTTAATAATTGTTTCAAGAAAATTGTGAAGAAATAAAAATATTATTTTAGGCATTTTTCCATTTATGGTGAATTTTCACATTTTATTGCATTCTTATTTTCATTTTGTTTGTACATATCATTTGGTGAATTTTGTTTGGTCATTTAAATTCATATTTTGATTCCATTCTTTTTGTGGTAGTTATATTAGAACATTAAGTTCCCCCTGGATTTATTCCACATTTTTGTGGATTAAGTTTGATTAGTTTTGATTAGAGAACATTAGGGTGATAGTTTTAGGGTTTAAACTCAACATAGGTGCATTCTAACATTTTATTTTGGGTTTTTTAGCATGAATTAGGTTATGGGACATATAGGGTATGTAGGGTAGATGTAGAAATCCCCTTAGAATAAATCCTAGAATTTTAAATACTATTTTACTATTTTTAGTATATTTTGCAAATTGTGTGATTGTTTGGTGTTCCCATTTGGGGTTTATGTTGCTTGCTTGGGCTTTTGGGTTTTTATTTGGGGTGTGGGCTTGGTTTGGGCTTGTGGAAGCATGAAGAATCAATGGAGAAGATTGAATACAAAGATCAAGGTTGATGCATGAAGATTGCTTGGATTGAAGATGCTGATTGAAGGCTTAGGAGAAATAGGAGAAAATAGGAAGAGCTTAGAATAGACAAATTCTTTGTACAAACATGGAAAGCTTCTTGTGCTTCCATTCTTCTCAATGATTAAGAGTCCCTCTATGATACTCACCTCCCTCCTTTGGAGGGACAAGTGGTTTTATCTAGGAGGTATAGCTTTGAGGGAAACAGTCTGTTACAAGGTCAACCATTCATAGACTTCCTTTGGTTGTCAATGATCTGTTTGACATTCAATTTATTCTGATAAATCAATTCATCTAGGAGAGATTGCCTTGAAGAAAGAAGCCATTGAAGATAGAGATGAAGATCAAAGATTGACAAAGATGAAGATTGTTCATGTCAAAATTGTGCAACTGGTGAATTAGGGTTTTACTGCTATTTGGAGCTATCTGCTGTCTGATGCTGTCAACTGGTTAAGATTCTGTGCTTGCTTGAGCTTGGGGATTTCTTAAAGATGGAAGCTTATTGTAGCTTGGGTCTCATTGGAGTTGTATTTTTGGGGTTCATTGGAAGATTGTTGTTTATCAACTGTCAGAGTTGGGTGTTTTTCAGAGCTGCTGCTGTAGGAGCTGTTGAGCTGTCAGAGTTGGGGTTTTTGGGGTTTTATTTTCTTTGCTGTATTGTTTGTTAATTTTCCCATGGGTTTGAAGTGAAGCCATTTCACTTTGCCTATTGTTTTCTAGGTTCGAGGTTAAGTGGGACTCCCTTGCCTTGCTTGTACTGCTGCATTCATGCATTTTACTGCTTTACTGTATATATGCTGTTTCTTTTCCGTTTATCCCTTAGGATCTCTGTTTCTCTCTGCGCAAGAGAGAAATATGACAGACATTAGGTGGTAACCCATGCATGACAACATTAGGGTAGATTTTGATTCCCATTTTAACCCTAGGTTAGAGTTCTTTCTCTTCTATCTCAAAACAATCAAAAAAATACAATAAAAGGATAAACATCAATAAAAAGCAGTTCTTGCGTAAAAGACTGTAAACCAATCAAAGAGTCATTTTTGTCCGCTTGGACCCGTAATCAGGAGAAAACCTTTTTAGAAGTATAAAAACAATCAAGATAGACTTGTGTCTTCCATGGCCCGGACTACGTTTGCTCTGATCTTTCATGCTGTATGAAAGTACGTAGGCATAGGATGCGATATCCTAGCGAGCAACCTTCCCCTCCTTTCCCGTAGGTAGGCAAACTACGTTGACTCTGATTTCTCGTTCCAGACAGGAATACGTAGGCATAAAGTGCGATACTTTACCGAGTCATTTTATTTTCTTTTAACCCCAGACCTGTGGAATAGATAGAATAACAATCCGTACTAGAAAACAAGCGTGGATCCCGTCGAGTACGACGGACGTGAGGGGTGCTAATACCTTCCCCTTGCGTAACCGACTCCCGAATCCAGGATTTGGTTGCGATGACCATTCGTTTCCCGTCTTTGCGGTAGGTTTACTTCGAGCGTTTCCTTTCCCTCCGTTGGGATAAATAACGCATGGTGGCGACTCTTCTGTTCAGCCGGCGCCGATTTTCGCAGTAGCGACAACTACCACTGCATCGTTTGGAACTTGATGAATTTTACTCGATTTACCAATCTCAACGCCTTCTTTTCTATTGTTCTTTGACGGTCGTGGGAGCAACATTCCAAAGATGTTCTTAGTTGCTTGCATAAGGTTTGTTCGGGTTGGCTTTGGCGGCAATGTCGAGCCTTTTACTAGAAGCACCCTGAGGCATTTTGTGTAAAGGCACTATGTCTTGTTGTACGGTGGGCCGTTCTAAGGTATTAAAAGTAAAGTCCTAACTTCGTCACGCTACCAACGGTTCCAAGACTTAAGTTGCTTAGCAGTTTAGGATTTTATAATAACCCTGTAGTTTGCGCTTTGCAACCATGAGTTATTCCACTCACTTACTCAAAATTGTAGTGATAATTTGATAAGTTATGATATAAATTGTCTCTTTTCTCAATTTATTGCAGCAGGTCCTTAATTGAATTAATCCAAATTTAGTCCAATAACACGTGACAATCTTAATGTCTTTTTCATGCCAGTGCTGAGTAGAGTATTCTGAAGAATTCAAGTTTTGACGTTTAATTTCCTTCACCGTTATATGTAATCAGAATTGAAGAAGACCAGGCTTGTAATGAACATGTATAAATTCTCATACATACTCTTGAGAAGTAAAAGTGAATGTAAAGCATCGAGTCTTGGCATATAAAACAAGTTCCTCGTGGGCTTGTAAGAATATAAATACACAGTTAACCTCTTAATGAATTTACCAATCCGAATTATAATCCTTGCGAGAGTCATTGCACTTGCGAAGAGGTTTTGAACTTCGTATCAAATTGTAATCGCAAAAAATATTTGAATTTATCCTGAACCAAAATAATTCCTGTTGAGAAGGTCCTCTTGGACTAGTAACTCGAATGAATAATATGAATTTTGATACGTTTCTTTAGCTTGTTTTTGACACGGCTTCTACATGTTCATGGGGGAACTTAAACCATTTCTTGTACCCTTATCCAAACCTCTGGGATGATGCCACTCGACCGAATTCAATCAATGTGAGCCCTCTTGAATTTATTTATGAGAATTTCTTCTTCAGAACACAATGATCACGAGGAAGATATCAACTCTTTGTCAAAAGAAGTTAAATAATGATCCTACTTCACGAACAAGACCCAGTTTCTCTGGCATTATGAACCCGATACAAGATTAAATCCAATGCCAATAAAAGAAAGACCTCGGTTCTTCCTGGAATATACTTTGAGGCGCATGAGAAGTATTGAATAAGGTGACCTTGATACTTGATAGGGATGTTCTCAAACCTTGATTCCATAGTCCATGACAGAGCCAGTTGAAATGACACAGAAAACTTGCGTATGTGGGAACCATATGACCCTTTTGAATTAAAATCCGTCGGTCGTGCCTTGGAGTAATCAATTGTGGAAAATGGGCGCTGTCTCCACTCGATATTACTACGTCTGCATAAATTGGTTAGTCACATAAATATTAAATATTAAAATATAGTCAAATAACAACATGAGAATGCAAGAAGAGGTGAGATCTTATGGTCAAAAATTAGGGTGCAACATTGATATCCAATTTTCACCGCAACAGGAGGAAACAATCTTCTCAAAAAAATTTCCTCAAACATGCTCCAGTTTGTTATTACTTGAGTTCATTCGACAAGGTATATATGGTTGGTTTTTCCTATTAAAGAAAGGGGCAATAACCTCATATGGATAACTTCTTCACTTTTACTTGCTCCCATGCCACTAGTGATTTCATAAAATATATAGTCTTTCCTAGTAAACAATATTTGTACATAATTAGATATTATATTGAAAATAATTTAAGTGTGAATATTCTTAGAATAATAAAAACTATTGTTATCCTAAAAATATAACAATACAAGTTTCATACTACATCAACATTTTGATGAAATATATTTTAATAATCAAAAGTATATGTTTTATGGTATCTACACATACTTAGTGTATATAATTTTCTTTCAATAATATCTAGCAACAACGCATAAAACCTGATAGATGTTTAATAAGTATACTAGATATCACACAAGTAATAAAATGAAAATTAATATTATAATATCTTGTATACTCTTGAGTGCTCTAAATATTGTTAGTTGGGACAAATCGAGTAATCAGTGGACTCAGAAGAGATCAATTCTTATTAAAAGAGACTAATTTTTAGTAATAAGTACTAGAAGGAATTTTTTGGTAACATTAATAATTGGTCAATTGCTTTAGTAGTAATAAATATTCCTAAGAAGTATCAACATTAGTAAGCATGAGTAAAGAAGTAGAAACATAAAGAAGTAGAAGCATTTTGGTCTCATCCACTTATTTTCTTTCCTTTTATACCAACCACATCCTTCATTGTTTCTATATATTAGTAAGCATGAGTAAAGAAGTAGAAACATAAATAAGCGAGAAAGAGATAGAGATATACAAATAAATAATAGAAAATAAAGGAAGAAAGAAAGAAAAAGAAATCCACGGAAGTCATCATCATCACCATCAATTCATCTCATCTTCTTCATCATCTTTATCTCCTTAAAGTGAGTTCCTCGTTAGATTTTAGCTTAGGGGAAGACTTCATGACTTGGGGAAGTTAGGGCTTGTTTTGATTCCATGGTTGTTTTTTATTGCTTGATGTAAAACCTTTCCATGTTTTGTATTTTCGTGTTTGAATCATGAAAATATGTTTGATTGGTGTTTATTCTTGTGTTATTGTGGTAACAATGTTAAGAATGATGAAATTCATGGTATGAGATGCTTGATCATGTTAGCTTATGATTAAGTATGATTTAGAATGGTTGGATTTGGAGGAAGAAGTGTTAAAAGTGGTATTTTTTAGAAGAAAAAAAGTGTCAATCGATTGCATTGCCCGGAAATGCTATTTTTCGCTTGGCAGAAAGTTGATGAGTCTTGATGCAATCGATTGCACTTGTGTGTCAATTGATTGACATCCCTGTTTTATGCAAAAATCCAATTGTATGATGATTTTAAGCTACTTTAAGAGTCATATAAATTATACTATAATATGTATGCATTAAATTAACATTAGTCGGTTGAATTACATGAGGTTGGGTGTGTTATAACCTAGAATATTGATTAGGTTAAAATGGTTGGTGAATGAGTTTTGTAACTTGAAATAAGGTACGGAGCAATGGAATAGGAAGCTAATGTAGAGGAATGTAATATAGAGAGATGTCTCTATGAGTTATTACAATATACCTTTTCTTTTGAGTCTGATTAATCCCACCATAGGATGATCAGGCAGACACTTACTATGTGGCGTGAAAGTGGAATAAGTTAGAATGAGGAGGGTTGTGTGATAACTTTGTCTATGGTTATTGTAACATGTTATATTATCATGTACATGAACTATATTATGAATTGTTGTTTGTGTCAATTGTGTAATAATATGATTAAAACTTTATGATGACGAGTGAGGAAACCTAGGAGTATAACTAGGTGAATGAATTAGAAAGATAACTTAGAATATGGAAATGAGTTATGTGGTGATTCTTGAACACAAAGGTACCTCAAAGTGTATCGCAAATGAGTAATCTCTTCATTAATGAATCAATATTTTTTGTATGGAACATGTGAAGATTACATGATAATTGGTGAATCTGGTCACCTAGTGATTTTTTAGAGCAATCACGATGAATGTGGAACTTAATCATGTATTCAAAATTTCCATTGGTCGTGCACATCCCATTTGAGATGACTATGTAAAGTAGAGAATGGGGATATAGAACCAATGATCCGTTCCTCCCAATGGGTTTGAGTCCCAACTATGGATCTCATGATGGGTTTGGGTCCCATTTATAGACTGAGTCCATGGAGGAGAGGTGGATGCCTAAGTGGGTTTGAGTCTCATACGACAAAAGATATTATAAGTGGGTTCAAGTCCCATACTAGTGACGGTTTTTGAAGTGGGTTTGAGTCCCATGGAGAACCTGATATCCACATGAAAGTCTAATCATTCAAACATCTGTGACCCGAAGCTTGTCCTAGATGTAGGTCTGCTTTGGGAAAAGATGTTTCGTACTTTCGAATAGTGATTTATTGAGTTATATGAACTCAAGTGACATGTTGCCATACATTGCAAATATCCCTTAAATACTTACGTTATCTGAGTAATACAAAAGTAACAAAAAATGAATACTTGAGTTATGAATTGATTAGAAACCTTGTAGAGCTGAGAGGACCCGAAGGATAGGAGAACTCACTGAGATTATCATTTCACCCCATTATTATTGTTGTTTCTCAGATGTTATTAGCATTTTAAATGCAATAGAAGTTGTCTGTTGATGTTTCAAATATCTTGGATTATCGCGATCTTCCGTTGTGGATTGTGTGCAATGAAGATATTGCACATAAATCTTAGTTTTTATTTAGGCACTATTGTATGTCATGTGTCATATTTTGTATTTTATTTTATGGACATGTATATAATGATGTCGCTAGACACTTATGTTATATCAGTACCAAATTAATATCTCGTATAATGTATTTTCTAGATGTATATTATACGAGGTGTTACAAAGATCATTCTCCATAGAATTTGAGAATTATTTAAATTTTAACTTTAGGAACCATACTTGGGTATTTCAAATGAATTATTTGAGTATGTAGGTTAAGCTAGGATCTATTATGGGAAGTTTTCACGTGATTGGGTTTGTAAATTATAATTAGTAAACTAAATAGATTAAATTTAATAATAGCGATAATGAATTAAGAGTATGAATCCCCTCTTTATTATTATATGTACTAGCATTCAAATGGGCCCAGAGTGGCCGTTTGTACACTTTTTAAAATGTACACACACGTCAAAATATAAATGGATATTCTTTTATTTAATTTTGATTTAAATTTAAATTAATTGTGTAATAAACTTTATGATATGCACTTCTATATATCTTTATCCTCTTTCTTTGATGGCACCAGATATTATAAAGGGATTTTGAAACCCTTCTTGAAATTTAGCTTGGGGAGGAGTATTACCACCATTGCTTTTCTTGATTCATCTCAACATTGTTTCTCACATGGGTTCTTCCCAAAAATGGTGAGTTATATTGGTAATCTGGATTTGCAACTCATGGTTGTTCACAAACATAACTACCAACTGATCTTGGTAAGGTTAAACCCACAAGGGTTGACATTGGTACCTCAAGTTTTAAAATGAAAATTATGGAATAGTCGATACATGTGGGAAGTAAACATATGGCTATTAAGTCGAATAATCCACTATTGGCCTTTTTGTTCTTGTTGTTAGGATAAAGGTTTGTCCTCTAACATAAGACACATTGTTTTCCTACAAGACTAGACTTGTAACATATCAATTTGTCCAACTACTTTATGCGGCCTTCTTACCATATGCACCTAGCAAGATTTGAACATTAGATTTATTTTACATATCATTCATCATTGAGTGTCCCCTAGTGTTAGCCGTGGAAAAGTACTAGGCTAGAAATTATAATGAGTAAAAGATACTTGTTTTATAGGAGCCGACAAAGCCTGTGAAGGTATATTGCAATGATCGATTGACTCTGAGTTAAAATGGATGTGTGACCTTGATTTCCTTGAACCCTTGAAATGTGGAAATAAATGTAATATCATATGAATTGGCATATTTAATCTTCAACTCTCTTAGTTGTTGAACCTCGTTGTGAACTATGGGTTTTACAATTTTAAGGAGTTGTTGTGAGACTTGAGACAAAATTTCATGTATCCCAATATTAATCTATTATATAATGAAAGACATGGACTTAACCATTAGAGCTTATGAGGATCAATCAGCGAGTCTCTAAAAGTATTGGGGGGCAATTGTAGATGCAGGAAGTATTGGGTTTTCAAAATGTATATTTTTTCCATAATAACAAAAAATTAATAATTAAATAAAATATTTGATCATTTTAATAATAACGATAATACTTTGTCATTTTTATTTAATCTATATTTAAAAAAAAGAATAATAACTCGAATGAATTTGCTATCTTAAGGTTAAGAAAAGTAAATAGGTAATAAAATTATTATAAAAAAAATATTTATAGGGTGGGGCCGGATGTGGGGCGAAACTAACATCCCCCACCCCTTCCCTTGTAATTTAAAATCGGGGTTCCCCGCACCCGCCCCTCCTATAGTTAAATTGGGTTTTTCCCATTAAATTCGGGGCGGGGTGGCCGAGTCCGAATGGGGGCAGACTTTTTTGCCATGCTTAATATCTAGTATGAATGATGCTTTGGTCTTGGTTGAGCCCTTGATTGATAAATTTGAACTATTAAATTTATTTTGAGGGTGTTTGAGCTCGCCTCTAGCTTAAGGGTTAATTTTTCTAAGAATTGACTTATAAGGGTGAGTGTTAGGTTAGAATTTTGGATATACAAAATATTCCTTTACTACCAAAAATAATTTCTATCCTTTATTTACCTTGGCCTTCCAATGGGTGCAAACCCCCGATCTGCTAGTTTTTGGAAGTTAGTTGTCAATCAAATTACTAGGAGATTGCACTCTTTAAGCCATCATTTTATTAGTCTAGGTGGGCGTGTTATTCTCCTTAACTATGATCTAAATTCCATAAGTTATTCTATCTATCTTTCTTAAAGTTATATACCAAAGTCTAGAAGGTGATTGTTAATATTGAAAGGAAGTTTCTTTAAGAAGGGGGTCAAGGGTGTCTAAAACTTTTTTTTGGGTGAGGTGGTATGAGGTTTGTAAGCCAAGCAGCTTGGGAGTTGGGTGTTAGTGAATTGAGGATAGTTACTTTAACCTTTATTATGAAATGGTGCTAGATGTTACTAATTTTCTCTCCGGGCCTATGGTGTTAGGTTCTTCTTATCATGTATGGGTTCTAAGAGGTTTTATCCCTTATAGGTAGGGGTGTATATGAATTGGGTTGGAATGGATTTGGCCTAACCCGTTACCCAACCCGTTCAAACTTCAATGGGTTGGGTTTGTCGTCTAACCCAAAATTTCATTGTCAAAATCGACCCGAACCTACCCGTTTATTTATGGGTTGAGTTGGGTTTGCGGGTTGTGTTTTAAATAAAAAATATATTTTTTATGATTCTTTTTGTCGGTTTTAAAAAAGTATAACACAACTCAATACAATCATACTCATTTATAACATTCAAATTAAAAAAACATCATATAATATTTAACAAAATTCATCAACACGACACTTGATAATAATATATAAGTCAAGAAGATACGTTATTTTCATAAAATACATAACTTGGAAATGATACAAATGAAATTTCCTTTGGTTTTGATGATAACAAAGTATTTAAAGAACAACCATTATATTTGATGTGTGTTTCTTGTATGCAGGTTCTAATACTTGTAATTATTTATATACATAATCTGATATACAAAGGCACACTTGAGAGAAGCTGAATTGCTAGCTTCTGGTGGTGCAGAATCTGAAGAACACTTTCTAAGTGGTATCTGGTATAGACTCTGAAGCTGAAGGCATCAGCATTAGAAGAAGCAACATAATTGTCTCTACACTTGGTGAATGTAAATTAGCTTCTGGTATTATTCAGAGTTGGTGATAAGGCTGAAGTTGTCCATATTGTATAAAGCAAGTTGCATTGTCAAATCAGTTTGTCAGCTGGAGTCTGAGTTCACAAGGCTCGAGAAAGGTTAACATGCTTTATGAATATCTACTCTCAACGACTCTATAGTACATGATCTTCTTCAAGACTCAATGGTTAAACATGTTACATAATGGATCAAGAACTTTTGGTGTATCTATCTTCAATGACTCTTGTACTATGAAGTAAAGCAAAGACACTTGATCAAGTTATCTCTTCCAACGAATAGTTTAATGCAAATACTATATAAGTGGGTGAAGGTTCAAACTGAATCTTCAACAAGGATTAACCAGATGAAGGAGTATTAAGATCAACAATTATCAACTCTATCGAGTATGCAGATTTTCTGTTGTAGTTTGTAATTGTAAAAGCCTTAAGATTTCTTAGATTTTGAATATCTTAGAAATATTAAGAGCTTTAGGTATTTGTTATGATGATTTCCCATGCCCCTGATATTAGTATCAAGTACACCTTGTTCTCTATTCTGCTGAACTTGTTTAGTAGTTTAGATTAAGTCTCTCGCCAAAATGCTTGAGCCATGTAAGTCTCATGCTATGTGCTTGAGCAATGAAAGTCTTAATCAAGTGTATTGATTAAGCAGAAGTCTTGTATCATTGGTATTCAAGCAAGAAAGTCTCTCGCCAATATGCTTGAGCCTTGTAAGTCTCATGTTATGTGCTTGAGCAACGAAAGTCTTAATCAAGTAGATTGGTTGAGCAGGATGGCTCAGTTCGTGAAACTTGGAGCACAAGTCTTGAACATGGGGGGTTTGATCAGGAAGGTTTGTTTCATGGAACTTCTAGAAGAAGTCTTGGGCCAGTGTGGCTTGAGTTGGATGGCTCGGTTTGGGAAACTTGGAGCAGAACTCTTAAACCTAAGGGGTTTGAGCAGAAAGGCTCGTTCCATGGAACCTGGAGCATAAGTCTTAAGGCTATATGACTTGAGCAAGAAGTATTAGAACTAGGGTCTGAGCAGTGTAAAAGACTTACGCATAATGCATAAACGATTGTAATCATGATTTAGTTATATTGAAAATCTCTTGTGAAGCAAGGGGACTGGACTACTCTCAGTTGGAAGGAACCAATATAAATCTTTGTGTCTTTTGCTATTATTTATTTGCTTCTGTTAACATCCACTGCTAAGTATAATCAGAATTTGAACACCAGTTTAAATTCTCAACTCTGATCATACGGAAATTAAGAAAACGAAAAACACAATTCAACCCCCTTCTTGTGTACTCTTCTCACCTTTAATTGCTATTAGAGTATGGTCTGTGCTTATCACTTAACAGTGATGCAGATAATGATCCAATAAGAAAAGTATGCCTGTTAAAGACTTTCCTTCAAGAAGGAATCAAGTTCCACATGTAGCGAGAAAATTTTAGATTAAGCTATTGATTAACTTAACTCATAAATCAAGAGTCGCCACCGCACTTTATTTTTTCCAATGAAATGGGGAAAAGAGTGAACAAAACCCACAGAAGTTTTAAACAAAACTAATAAAATAGAGAGACAAAATGTAAGAGGGTTGGTTATGCAATGGGAAGGTGTTAGCACCCAAAACATCTATAGTACTCTATAGGAACGTCTTGAAAATCAATGTTTGGCTTAAAAAAAGGTGTTTTTTTTGCAAAAGATTGGAGAGATGAGAAGAGAGATATTTTTTAGAGTTTTTGGTGTTTGACAAGACTTCCTGAGCCTCGTGCCTACCTACCCACAAAGTGAAATGGAGGATAAAAATCTCGTAGTTCATGGTAATATAACAAAAGAGTTTGTTGTGATTGATTTTAAATGGAAAGACAGGTTGTCATTTTAAGGAGAAAACTCAACTACTCACCCACAAGTATATGAAAATGGACCTTTGCATCACTATTAAGAAGGGCTCCAACTTGGATAGAAATCAACAAGTATGCCACTAACTCTCTCAAGTGAAAAAGAATAAACATCAAGCATTACTATGAGGATAGGAGAATTACATCTCAACTATGAAAACACTCATGTCTAATCCTTGAGAAAAAGTTTAAAAGGAAAAGTGCGCAGAGGGCACAAAATAGTTTGAATGAGTTGTGTATTTTTTTATGTCTTATGAAAATGGTCTTGATATGCTTAAGATAAATTAGAATTTATTTAAGAAAAAGAGTTTGAAAATTACTTGACAAAGTCAAGGTTTATTGAGAAAGTGGTTCAAGTTTTAAAAAACAAGAAGGTTTTGAAAATAGATGAAGGTTCTGAAAATTTAAGAAGGGGAGGAGATGAAGAGACTACCCTAATACATAAAGTAAAATCAAGGAAAGGAAAGATTTAACCAAAATATCAAGCTTCTAACATAAGTCAAGCCAAACACTCCCATCCTTTGGATTTAAGCAACAAGCAACAAATAAGCAAAGCACAAACTAAGTCTTCTAAAAGTCAATCCAAGGTCAAAGGTACTAAAGGAATTCCAAGGTCTTAAGTCACAACTCCAAAGCAAAGGATCAAAACCTAAATATAAGTCCAAAATTCTAACATCCAAGAATGGTATAGTAACCAATAGTCCAAAGAAGAAATTAAGTATTTTAAGGGTTTTTCCTTTATTAATGTCTTTAAAAGAAAAGAAATGGTTCAAGTGGACAAAAAGGAAAAAATCAAGTATAAGCAATATCAATTTGATACGTAAATGATGAAATAAAAGCAATATAAAAAGAGCATTAAGTAAATGAAATAAAAGTAAATATGCATAAAAGTAAGTGGCATAAAGTAAAAGTTAACACAATAATATTGTTAGTGTTAATGTTAGAATTAATAATCTGATTTAGAATAAATTTAGCGCTATGTTAAGCAATCGTAGCACAATCTATAAGGAAGATCATACTATGGGAGGCCGGTCAATAATAATTTATGTACCATACATGTTAGAGATATGATAGAGATCATACTCCTAAAACATGTAGCACAAGTAAAAACCAAGAAGGGATCAAATACTAAGGCAAGGATATAGGTCCATTACATCAATCAATCCTTCATGACAACTTAGGGAAAACTTATGCATTAATCCAAAGTACTTCTAATCATCAATGATCAATTGAATAGTATATTTGAAATGATGAAAGTTCATCAAGCATCAATCCAAACATCATGAACATGATAGACAACTAATCATCCAATTGATCAAGAGAAAAGAAAAAGAAAAAAGAAAGAGAATGAAAGATGAAGACAGGATCAAATTGAACCAAGATTCAATATCTATTCATCATCAATTTCAATCACCTTTCTTGGTGGATTAAGGCACTAAACCTATCATCAACTCAAAGCACCAAAAAATAAATCAAATGATTCACTTAATGATAGATTTGAATTGATGAAGATTCACCCAACCTCATCAACACCTAAAGTCCATTGAAGTCGAAGAGAAACTTGATCAAGAAATTATGATCCAAGGCAACAACCAGCAAACAAGCCAAAATGCAATAATACACAAATAAAAAAGCATGAAAAGATTTTTTAAAAGATTTTTAAAATGAAAATAAGAGAGAAAATGAGAATGAAGCTTCTAAACAACAAACCAATGCTAAAAAAGATTGTGATAAATCATAAGCAAGTAAAAGACCATATAATATTTTTTGGAGAATTTTAAAAATGCATAACGTATTTTTAAACAAATTAAAATGCATGAAAAATGTGAAAAATGATGAAAAATATCAAATCAAGGAATAAAAATATGGAAAAATGCTCATAAAATAGAATATATTTTTAGGAAATTATGAAAAAAATTGTAGTGAAAAATATGAAGGGAGCTGTTTTTAATGATTTTTCAAAATAAAATGAGAAATTAAAACAAGTAAAAATGAAAATTAAAAGAAGTAAAAAAGCACAACCATCAGATCTTATCAGAGGCTAGTGATCAAACATCTGCACGACCATCAGACCTCATTAAAATAGATCCAAAGGTCCATATTAAGAGAGACACAGTGGACCTTAAGTATAAGCACGTGCTGGATCATATTTGAATTAAAACAACTTCAGGCCACCACGAGGCACTTTCGGTCATCTTCTCCGGTGATTTTCTCACCGAAGTTTGGAAAGTGGCAAGCTTAGGTCACAAAACCACCACCATTGTGACCGTTTCATCAGTGCAAACTCAACCTCATGCCTCATTTTCATTGATTGAAAGTGACTAGAGAGGATTTGAAGGAAACTCAGTGAAAAATGCAAACACGAAAGGAGAAATTAAATGCTTAATATGAATAATCAACACAAGGTAAGTTAGGGGAAACGATCAGAGAGAGTGAGGCTACATCGTGGTAACTTGTTTAAGTCCAAAAGATGCTCAGAACTACCTTGTCCGAATGATGATTGGAGATGTTGAAAACTGGATATGGTCAAAGCAATTAAATGAACCTTAAGACTTGGTTCTTGTTACTTTAGCTTCAGAAGATGGTATGGAAGATAATGGAAGCAGAAAATGAAGTTGCAAGCGCTTGGAAATGAAACACGATATCTCAAAATTTGAAGAGAAATTATGAGTTTGGGCAGAGGTTTGAGGGGCTATCCAAGCTTGGCTTTCAGTGCAAGTGTTTCCTCTATTTATAGCTGAGGTGAATGAATGAAATGTTAGAACACAGATTTGTGTTTAAATATATCTCATTGTTTTGATGATAACACTAATGAAATTTTGTATTAAGAAAATATATACTCTAATTTTGTTTAAGTGTTTTTGTTTCAGATATTAAAATTGAATATCCTGATAAAGGCAAAAAATACATCTGAACATTCTCTACGCAAGGCTCTGAAGCATCAAAAGCAACTCATAAGAAGATTCTGAGCGCTGCTAGAAGACTCTGAAGCAGAAGTCGCAGAAGACTCTGAAACAGAAGCTGCAGAAGACTTTGAAGAAGAAGCTGCAAAAGACTCTGAAGCAGAAGCTGCAGAAGAATCTGAAGCATAGCTGAAGATTTTTTATGAAGAGTTTCAAGCATTGTTTCAGAAGACTCTGAATGTACTTTACGCTGCAAGTACAGAGGCTCTGAATAACCAGTATGCTCTGATCAAATCACTCACGCTAAAGCACTATGGCTGCAACTCTGATTTCATTGAATCTGATCTGAAGAACAAGAAACACATCAGAGGATCTGATGTTGTTTACATTTGAAAAGATGTCATGTGAATAGACTTGGTACTATTCTCAACATCCTCTCCAACGGAACTATTCCTTATTTGTGATAGACACAAGGATTCAGGCAAAAGGAATTTCTCTGAACATTCTACTTGTGAGAAAGGAAAAGTCATGTGAAGGCAAAAGGCTACAGCTACTCTACTTGTACAGTCTTCAAACTTTGGACTCTCAGCACTATAAAAGGATGTTATCTTCATCTCTTCAAAGCTAACGAACTACCAACGAATCACACTCTCATACAATCATTCAAAGCTGAAATAGTTTTTCTTATTCGTTCTTAATCTTAAGTTTAAAAATCAGAGTTTGTGATATAGCGTTTTAGAAGCATCAAACACACTTGTTAGTTTACATTTATTTGTAAAGGTTCCTTAAGAAGACCAAGTTGTGGTCAGTAGTTCTTGAGAAGACTAAGACAATTGTTCTTAGTGGTTGACATTGTAATCTGTTTGATTATAGTGGATTAAGTCCTTAAGGAGAAAGGAAAATCACTCTTGATAGGGTGGACTGGAGTAGTTGACTTCAACGAACCAGGATAAAAATCATTGTGTTTTTATTACCATAATATTTTCTAAACACTTATTCAACCCCCCTTCTAAGTGTTTTCTCACCTTCAGTTGGCATCAGAGCTCCGGTTCTGTTAGGGCTATCACTTCACCATGAACAGAAAAGATCCAGTTGAGAAAACTCTTGATATTTTTTGGTTGATACATTATGGCTGAAGCTTCAACATCCAACAACAACAGATATGAGGACAGAGATAGAATCAACATTAAACCCCCTATGTTTGATGGGGAAAAGTTTGACTATTGGAAAGACAGGATTGAAAGTTTCTTTCTAGGATATGATGCTGACCTTTGGGATTTAGTCATTGATGGCTATGTTCACCCCACTGACGGGGATGGCAAAAAGATAGACATCAAATCTTTGACTGAAGCTCAGAAGAAAGAATTCAGGAATCATCATAAAGCAAGAACCATACTTCTAAATGTTATATCTCATACTGAGTATGAGAAGATTACTAATAGAGAAACAACATTTGGTATGTTTGAATCTTTGAAGAATATTCATGAAGGGAATTCTCAAGTCAAGGAGACTAAGGCTCTGGCACTGATCCACAAATATGAAGCCTTCAAAATGGAGGAATCAAAATCTATAGAAGTTATGTTCTCTAGATTCCAGATTCTCACAGTTGGCTTGAAAGTTCTGGACAAGGGTTACTCCACTGCAGATCATGTGAAGAAGATCATCAGAAGTTTGCCTATCAGATGGAGACCAATGGTCACTGCTCTAAAGCTAGCAAAGGATCTGAACAAGATCACGCTGGAGGAATTGATCAGCTCTCTGAGGAGTCATGAGATTGAAATTGAAGAAGAAAAACCCAAAAAGAAAGGTAAGTCAATTGCTTTAAAGTCTAAAAAATTTGTTAAAGCATTGCAGGTTTTAGAAGAAAGTTCTTAAGAGTCTTCTTCTGAAGAAGAAAATGAATTATCCCTGCTGTCCAGAAGGATCAACAAACTCTGGAAACATAAACAGAGGAAGTTCAAGAACTTCAGGAAACCAAATCAACACAAAGAATCTTCTGGACATAGAAGGTCTGGAAAGAAAGAGGTTGTCTGCTATGAATGCAAGGAACCTGGGCACTACAAGAATGAATGCCCAAAGCTTCAAAAGGAGAAGCCAAGAAGGAAGCCTGAGCATACAAAGAAAGTTCTGATGGCAACCTGGGATGATTCAGATGCATCTATCTTCATCAGACTCAGATGAAGAATGTGCAAACATGGCACTCATGGTTGATGTAGAAGACCATGCAGAATCATCTGGATCAGAATCAGAATCAGATTCTGAGGAGGTATTTTTTGAACTTTCTAGAGCAGAGCTTGCTGAGAGTTTATCAGAAGTCCTTGAAAACTATAGCAAAATTAAAATCAAATACAAGAAACTTTTAAAGCATATTGCATTTGAGAGTAATAAGCTTGAATATGAAATGGCTGAGCTTAAAGCAGAAAATTTTAAATTGAAAAATGACTTTGAAAAAGCTCAACAAGATTCTGAATCTGAAATTAAGTCAAAATCTAAAAACATTTTAGAAGAATATGACTATAGTTTTCAGAAGTTTTTGTCAAGAAGCATAGATAGAAGCAAAATGGCTTCAATGATCTATGGTGTTAGCATAAACAATAGGAAGGGAATTGGATGTAAATCTTCCCCTGGAAAGGATTGAAATCCAACACTTGTTGATAAACTCATCATTAAGCATACTCCTTTATATACTCATTTTAAGTTTGGTCACCTTAATGATATTAAACACACTAGTTCTGATCAGAACATTCCTGTGTTTAAACCTAAAGTACGTCAGAACAAACCTGTTGTAAAAAGACAAAAGTTCAAACAAAACTTTAAGGCAACTAACCCAAAAGGACCCAAAAAGATCTGGGTACCTAAGGAAAAAATAATATCTGTTGCAGACATCTTTAGCAGCGCAGTCAAGACACCAATCATGGTACCTGGACTCTGGCTGCTCACGTCACATGACGGGAGAAAGGTCTATGTTCCAAAGCCTGGAACTTAGATCAGGAGGAGACGTCAAGTTTGGAGGGAATCAGAAGGGCAAGATAATTGGCTCTGGTACTATTGGCAATGGTAACCTTCCCTCTATATCTAATGTTTTACTTGTAGAAGGATTAAAACATAATCTATTGTCCATAAGTCAATTAAGTGACAATGGTTATGACATAATCTTTAATCAAAAATGTTGCAAAGCTGTCAGTCAAAAGGATGGTTGAATCCTATTTAATGGAAAGAGGAACAAAAACATTTATAAAATCAATCTTTCAGAACATAAGGTTCAGAACGTAAAATGCCTTATGTCTGTTAATGATGAGCAATGGGTATGGCACATAAGATTGGGGCATATTAGTATGAGACATATATCTCAGATTAATAAACTCAATCTGGTAAGAGGACTTCCTCAGTTGAAGTTCAACTCAGATGCTCTTTGTGAAGCGTGTCAAAAAGGAAAATTTTCAAAATCTTCTTTTAAAACTAAAAATGTTGTTTCAACCTCAAGACCATTAGAATTACTTCATATTGATTTGTTTGGACCAGTGAAAACTGCATCCATCAGAGGCAAGAAGTATGGATTAGTCATTGTTGATGACTACATCAGATGGACGTGGGTGAAATTCCTAAAACACAAGGATGAGTCACACTCTATGTTCTTTGACTTCTGCAAACAAGTCCAGAATGAAAAAGATTTTAAAATTGTTAAAGTCAGATGTGATTATGGTGGCGAATTTGAAAACAAATATTTCGAAAAATATTTTAATGAAAATGGCATTGCTCATGATTTCTTTTGCCCTAGAACTCCACAACAGAATGGAGTTGTAGAGAGGAAAAATAAAACATTGCAAGAAATGGCCATAACCATGATCAACGAGACTAATCTGGCAACGCATTTTTGGGCAGAAGCAATAAACACAGCTTGTTATATTCAGAACAGAGTGTCTTTGAGACCTCTTCTGGAGAAGACTCCCTATGAATTGTGGAGGAACAGAAAGCCGAACATTTCTTATTTCCATCCTTTTGGATGTATATGTTATATGTTGAACACTAAAGAGAATCTAAACAAGTTTGATTCTAAAGCACATAAGTGTTTCATGCTTGGGTATTCTGAACGCTCTAAAGGCTACAGAGTATACAATACTGAAACACAGATTGTGGAGGAATCTATACATGTTAGATTTTATAATAAGCTTGGAAATCAAAAGAAAAAGCAGCTTGATAATTCTGCAGATAGAGAAGTCATTCTCACAGACTCTAAAGTCTTAGAGGCAGAAAAGGCTCAAGTGAAAGAACCAGAAGCAACGCCAGATGCAACTCCATTGGCTGCTCGGATGAATAATTTGAATATTTCTGAAGAACCTAATGTTAGAGGATCATCTTCCAGAATCAATGCCTCTCACCCAGAGGATGTGATAATTGGGAAGAAAGATGACCCTATCAGAACAAGGTCTTTCCTCAAATCATCTGCAACATCACTTTTTGGGTTGGTGTCTATCATTGAACCAACTTCTGTTGATGAAGCTCTGAATGATAATGAGTGGATACTTGCTATGCAAGAAGAGCTAAATCAATTCACCAGAAATGACATTTGGGATTTGGTACCAAGACCAACAGGATTCAATATTATTGGAACCAAATGGGTCTTCAGAAACAAATTGAATGAGCAAGGAGAAGTTGTAAGGAACAAAGCAAGACTAGTTGCTCAAGGGTATAGTCAGCAAGAAGGAATTGACTACACAAAGACTTATGCTCATGTGGCCAGGTTAGAGTCTATTCGTTTACTCATTTCTTTTGCTGCACAAAATAACATCACTCTTTATCAGATGGATGTTAAGAGTGCCTTCTTAAATGGTATTATAGAAGAGGAAGTGTATGTTCACCAACCTCCGGGTTTTAAAAATGTAAATTTCCAGAACATGTTTTTAAACTTAAAAATTCACTCTATGGTCTAAAACAAGCTCCCAGAGATTGGTATGAGAGATTAAGTAATTTTCTTATGGAAAAGAACTTTATCAGAGGCAAAGTAGATACAACTCTCTTCTGTAAAACATTTAAGAAAGATTTGTTAATTTGTCAAATTTACGTAGATGATATTATATTTGGATCTACCAATGTTACGTTGGGAAAGGAGTTTGCTCTTTCTATGCAGGCTGAATTTGAGATGAGCATGACGGGAGAACCCAGATTCTTTCTGGGCATCCAAGTCAATGAAACTCCAGAATGCACTTACATACATCATACTAAGTATGTGAAGGAGCTTCTGAAGAAGTTTAACATGACTGAAAGCAAATCAGCAAAGACTCCTATGCATCCCACAAGCACTCTGGATAAAGAAGAGGTAAGTAAGAAAGTAGATCAGAAACTCTACAGAGGTATGATTGGCTCTCTTCTGCAGTTAACTGCTTCTAGACCTGACATTCTATTCAGTGTATGCTTATGTGCAAGATTCCAATCAGATCCTAGAGAATCACACTTAACAGCTGTTAAGAGGATTCTAAGGTATCTGAAAGGTACTTCTAATATGGGTTTGTGTTACAGAAAATCTGATGAATTTAAATTAGTTGGATTATGTGATGCTGATTACGCTGGAGACAGAGTTGAAAGAAAGAGTACTTCTGGAAGCTGTCAGTTTCTGGGAAGAAATTTAATCTCTTGTACAGCAAGAAGCAACCTACAATTGTGCTGTCAACCACAGAAGCAGAATACGTTGCTGCTGCTGGATGTAGCACACAGATGCTATGGATGAAAAGTCAGCTAGGAGACTATCAGATCTTTGAGAGTAATATTTATATATTCTGTGATAATACCTCTGCTATATGCTTGTCTAAAAATCCTATTTTACACTCTAAAGCTAAGCATATAAAAATTAAACATCACTTCATTAGAGACTATATTCAGAAGGGAATTTTAAGCTTAAGCTTTGTTGATACAGATCATCAATGGGCTGATATTTTCACAAAACCCCTTGCTGAAGATAGGTTTAAGTTTATTCTGAAAAATATTGGCATGGAATTCTGTCCAGAATAATATTTATCAGAAGCAACTTTCTCAGATGCAAAATGTTTAAACTCGGAAGTATTTCATCTGTCATTTATTTAATTTCTTGAATTATTATTTCTGTGTGTATCCGAACTAACAAGTCTCAGAGGATCTGAACGTTGGCTAACGTTTCATTTCTCAAAGAGTTTTCAGAAGCACATGCAAGCAAACACATGTAACTCAGAATCTGAAAAGATGGAGTGCACAATACTGAAAAGACGTTTAGGTACTGTTTGAATATTTGGTTTCTCGTTTTCCCCCCAAATTGTCAGAATCATTAATGCTTGAAATGGTTATATTCTTTTTATTAAATGCAATTAAATGCTAAGTGAAAACGTGTTGATCGTGTGACTTTTTTGTGCCCTAATTTTTTTATATAAATGCCACAATTCAACACATTTCACACTTTTCACTCTCACGAACACTTGTTTATGCATTTCTGTTTGCTGCATTCGTTCATCTTCTCCTTCAAACCCAAACATCCCAGTAACCCTAAATCTTCAAAAACTTCCATGGCTACTTCTTCATCAACGTTTGCTCAGTTCCAATCTACAATGGCAGCAGTGTCATCGTCTAACATGGGTGCTATCCCATTCAAGGAACCAGTTAGAACACTTCTCACACCAGTTAAAGAACTTGAAGTATTGTGTGAATCTATGGTGGATTTTGAGTCCATGGCTGATAATGGTTTTGATTTAAGGTCTATTGTTGATGCCCAAGGATGGACCAAATACTTTGATAGATTGAGTGGACCAGTTTACCCCCATTTGATAAAAGAATTTTGGATTCATGCTTATGTTTGCCCCAAGTTCATAATCTCTTATGTTTTGGGTAAAGAGATTATCATCACTGAGGATCTGATTAGGAAGCTGATTGGATATGAAGAAACTGATGGAGTTTCTCATATGCCAGCTGGGCGTGTTGACATGGAAGAAGTGTATGAGGAAGTGATGTCATCTGGACAAGCTTCTAACAAGTTCAAAGATCTGAAGCCAAATTACAAGATCTGGGCTAAAATATTCATGGGTTGCATCCATCATAGGAAGTCCACAAACTCTCCTGACTACGTCAACAACGAACAGATGTACTTTATGTTCTGTCTAAGTCAGAGCACAAAAGTGGATCTGCCTCATCTGCTCTTCTCTCGTCTGTGGAACCACATCAATATTTCTAGAGAAGACATGAAGACTAAACACAACAAAGTCAAAAATTAGATTACTTATGGAAGATTAGTCTCAGACATTCTGACTGAGAGTGGCCTGGTGGCACATCTGCATGAAGCTGGTGTTACAAAGAAACTTGATTCTGTCATGGGAAAACCTCTTAATAGCAAAAGTCTCCAGAGGATGAAAGTCATAGATGAACTTACTTCTGTACCTGACAAGATCAATACAATAGAAGTAAGCCAACAGAGAATTCCTCTAGAAGATTTTCCAAACTTCTTTGCTGAAGAACCAAAGGAAGTTCTGATCAAGTTTGTTGGTTCATGTCTGGAGCAAGGAATTCTACTTCCAGAAGGTTTTCTACAACGTCAACCTATGCTAGATCTCTATGAGGAACATAAGAGGCAAAGAAAACAAGCTTCAGAAGAAGAAGCTGCAGGCATACAGAAGAAGCGGAAAACTTCTGAAACCACAACAGAAGAAGATCAAGAAAAGAAAAGCTTCTAGAGAAGCACCTTCTGTCAGAGTTAAGGAAGTAAAGAAATCAGGTAATTCTACAACTTTACCTCTTATTTCTGAATCAGTACCAGAAGTATCAACGTTTAACTCTGAACCGTTACCTACTGCACAAACTTACTCTGAACCACAATCACAAAATAATGAATCTGTTCCCACACCAAAACCTTCACCATAAACCTCTCATCAAGAAGAACAAATACCAGATGAACCTACACACTCTGAACCACATCCTTCTGTAACTCAAACAGAAGAATCTATTCCTATTAACCCAGAACCAGAACAACCAGAATCCACTCAACCATATGAATCAAATAATGCTGAATCAGATATTCTAAACATTTAACCTCTAAAAACTGTGTTTACAATTTCTGCCACATCCATTCACACCACCGATTCTAGTGATTCCACTGAACCTGATACCACCTCTTCATCTGAAACACAACCCATTCCATCTGAAACACCACCTCTTCACTCACAAAACACTATAGTCACTCCATATGATCCAAAACCTTTTGATATTGTTACCTCTAACTTCAGAATCAAACATTATTTATTTCCTAGAAAACCTTCACCTACAGTTACCACTTCATATGATCCATCTCCTTCCCCAACTTATCCTCTTCCTTTGTTTATTATCTCCACTTTCACCATTCCTTCAAAACCTTCTACATATGCCAACCCTGAATCTTCTCTAAAAACTTTTTTAGAAGATTTGTTTAAACCTAAACCTAGATTAAACGTTGGTACTCTGCTTGCTGGTTTTGAAACTGAGTTAAAAATGTGGATATCATCTGTTGAGAAGGAATGTCTCACTGGCCTTGACCCAGATGCTTCTGAAGCTATTTGGACAAGATTCAAAAACAGATTCAACTCTGTAGCTGATAATCTGCAGAACATCTGTGCTGAAGATGCCAAGATCAGAATATCTGAAGCTGTCAGACTTTCTCGTCTGAATGATCTTCTGAGTGCTCCCAGAACTTCCACTTTGCTTCTGGATCCTCCACCAGCAAAACCCGTTATTCCTGTCGCTCCATAAGACTCTGCAGCTCTGATAGATAATCCTTCTGCTCTGATGATTTTAGACAAACCATCTGCATCTGTGCCTCCAGAATCTGCATCTGCAACGGTTATTGACTCTGCTCCTACTCTTGCATCTGACTCTGCTCCTTCTACCTCTTCTGAAGTTAAGAAAGAGAACCCAGAACTAGAAGACAAGATTGTTGTGCTGGAAGCTGGTCAATCTGAAATTAAATCTTGGATGGCAAAACAAGATGAGAAAACTGACAACATACAGAAGTGGATGGCTAAGCAAGAACAATCTTCATCTGAAATTACCAACCTTCTGAAGATTCTTTTATCTCGACCATCTTAGATCTTGTTTTTCTTATCTGATGCTTGTGCACATGATCATGTTTGTCTGATGTTTTTGTTTTATGAATGTACTTTGAATATCTTTTATGAATGAATCTTTTATTTCCATATTTGTTTATATCTTTTCTTCTATTATTCCTTTATGTCTTTCTAAGTATTCTTTTTGATTATGACAAAAAGGGGGAGAAAAAGAAATTCCGAATGTTCAAATAAACAGTTACTAAAATGGAATTCAGACATAATGATTCTAACTAACATTGAATTTTAGTATTTCAGAACTTCAATCTTTCATCTGACAAAATTCATTGAAGGTATCCTGAGAATCCCCAAATCAGAACTAATTCAACCAGACCCTGTTTCTGAAACATTAATTCTAATAAGGCTCTAATTCTGAAATATTTAATCAGACTCTGACTCTGATAAGTTTATCCAAACCAAACTCTGAATCTAGCAAGAATACTTATGCAAAAAGGGAAGTTTTCTATTCCATTAGAGTATTCATTTCAGGGGGAGATTCTGTATCTCAGGGGGAGTTATATATTTATTTCCTTTTTTTGAACAAAATTTTCTATGTTTTTGTCATTATCAAAAAGGGGGAGATTGTTAGAACACAGATTGGTGTTTAAATATATCTCATTGTTTTGATGATAACACTATTGAAATTTTGTATTAAGAAAATATATACTCTAATTTTGTTCAAGTGTTTTTGTTTCAGATATTAAAATTGAATATTCTGATAAAGGCAAAAATACATCTGAACATTCTCTACGCAAGGCTCAGAAGCATCAGAAGCAACTCATCAGAAGATTCTGAGCGCTGCCAGAAGACTCTGAAGCAGAAGTTGCAGAAGACATTGAAGCAGAAGCTGCAGAAGCATCTGAAGCGTAGCTGAAGATTTTGTATGGAGAGTTTCAAGCATTATTTCAGAAGACTCTGAATGTACTTTACACTGCAAGTACAAAGGCTCTGAATAACCAGTATGCTCTGATCAGATCACTCACGCTAAAGCACTATGGCTGCAACTCTGATTTCATTGAATCTGATCTGAAGAACAAGAAACACATCAGAGGATCTGATGTTATTTACATTTGAAAAGATGTCACGTGAATAGACTTGGTACTATTCTCAACGTCCTCTCCAACAGAACTATTCCTTATTTTTGATAGACACAAGGATTCAGGCAAAAGGAATTTCTCTGAACATTCTACTTGTGAGAAAGGAAAAGTCATGTGAAGACAAAAGGCTACAGCTACTCTACTTGCACAGTATTCAAACTTTGGACTCTTAACACTATAAAAGGATGTTATCTTCATCTCTTCAAAGCTAACAAACTACCAACGAATCACACTCTCATACAATCATTCAAAGCTGAAATAGTTTTTCTTATTCGTTCTTAATCTTAAGTGTAAAAATCACAGTTTGTGATATAGCTTTTTAGAAGCATCAAACACACTTGTTAGTTTAAATTTACTTGTAAAGGTTCCTTAAGAAGACCAAGTTGTGGTCAGTAGTTCTTGAGAAGACTAAGACAGTTGTGCTTAGTGGTTGACATTGTAATCTATTTGATTATAGTGGATTAAGTCCTTGAGGAGAAAGGCAAATCACTCTTGATAGGGTGGACTGGAGTAGTTGAGTTCAACGAACCAGGATAAAAATCATTGTGTTTTTATTGCCATAATATTTTCTAAACCCTTATTCAACCCCCCCCCCCCTTCTAAGTGTTTTCTCACCTTCATGAAATACGTGTGAGAATCAGCTGCAATCGTGTGAAATGAAGTGTGTAAAAATGTGACCAAGCTTGATCATGAAGTAATCCAAAATGTAGTGTATTCTCCCACTTTTTGAGTCTTTTGGCATCACAAACCATCACTTAACATTATCATGGACAAAACACGTGCAAGGCTTGGCTTAAAATTGTGAATTAGATGAAATTGCAAAACTGACCATGGACTATAACTCAATTCCAAGTAACCTTGTTCATAGCTAGGACAAATGCAATATATTCGTGCATTTCTTAATTTTATTTAAGCCAAATGATCCTTTCATGGAAGAGAACACAATGAAAAAAGATTCAACCTAAAAGGATGATTGAAGTGAAAATGACATGAGTTGGAAGTTGAGGTCATGGTATTGAAAATCAGACCTTTAAGATCTGAGGTCCTTAGAGTATGAATTGATGCTTGACCTCTAAAGGAAAGTTGTAGAGTAGGTCAAGGAGAGTTTCGAAAAAATGAACGCCTATAAAAGTTGAAAATTGAAGAAGTTATGATGTTTGGAACATAGGCATGCCATACTTGAACTTTAGGCCAAACATTTCTAAGTCCACAAAATGACCTATAATGTCTTCAAACTTTTGATGATCTTCGAAGCATAATTGGCTTTTGACTTGTGAAGAGAAGTTGGAGAGAATGTCAAGATGAGTCATTTCCCCAAAAAAGCACTCGAAAATGTTGTAGTATGAAGAAGTTATGAACTTGGACTTAAAATGTTGTCTTTTTGGTCAAACCTCCTTGAACAAACTTGCAACCTTGGATATTTTCTTACACTTCAAGGAACACGAATGATCATATGAACTCAAAATGGTGTACTCTTTATTGTTCTTTTATGAACCTTGCAATGGCTTGAGGAAACTTGTTGAGGAAGGTATTGAAATAAACACATGAACCATTGAAGTTTCTTGAGAAACAAGCTACAAATTCTTGAGATATATTTGATCAAATAAAGTTGAATGATGCTTGAGACTCCATGATTTGAGATTAGAGGTCATGATTTGATGAATAGCCCTTGAAAGTCAATGATTGACCATACTTTGACTTGAAGAACTCAAACCCTAGCTGAGGATGCAATCACTTAATGCTCTTGATTCCAAACCCAACCTTGCAAAAGAAACAAAGGGACAAGTCATATAATTTTGTATTTTGATTAATGGTTAGTGAACTATAAAACATATAAGTACAAAAAGAAATGTACACAAAGAGGTGCCTGATGATCTCTTCAAAGGCAAACCCAAAGGTGTGAGGGTTAAGAGACAACCAAGTTTGTGATCTTGATGTATTGCAAAGATGCAAATGAGGTGGGATCTTACGAGTAAAAGTTATGGTACGACAGATGCCCATATTTAAGTTTCTTATATCTGAATATATGAAGGTTGACATCTTCGTTTCAACGAGATAGAAGAAACTTAAATACAGAAAACCCAATTTTTGGCCCTAAGATACTGCAAAATGATATGATATGATATGTGTTAGTTCCATGGTTCTATGATATAGAATTGTCCATGGTTCTATGATTGGATGAATTTTGGTAAAACATGATCCTACATTGATGTTAAGCAGGATGTTATAACATCTCCATCTGCTGCGGTGACAGAACTACTGTGGAGTGTTTTAATGTGAATGTCATGTTGAATGTAGTGACATCCATCACGACATCCATCTGCTGTCATGACAGAACTACTGTCACGTGTGAGAAACAACACAAGTAGTGGTGCAACAGGAGCTAGCAAGAGCTGATAACAGAACTGCTGTCATATGTTGTAAACAGGATGTCATTACCAATATCATGACATCTGGTGCAACAGGAGCTAACAAGAGCAGATGGAAGAACTGCTGTCATGGACGCAGAAGGAGCTAGCATGAGCTGATGACAGAACTACTGTCATGGATGTCATACTGAATGTCATGACATCAATGTCTGGTACAACATGGGTTGCTATGTTATATCTCTTGACATAAATGTTTTGGTCCTGTTGGATATTCCTCATCAGTATATACAGGCCAAAGAGATTCATTAGGAACAAAATGCAGATTTAATTAGTTTTCATAAAAAGGATATTTGAGACTTTTTAAGGAACTATAAAACATTTGTTTCTACTGTCATGAAGAAAATTCTGCAGAAGTGTTCAGTAGGGCAAGCTGGAAAGCAAGTTTAAATGAAGTTGAATGTCATGACCAATGATGACATTGATCGTATGACGTCAGGCGTGCAAAGTTTGTTTTTCCTGTTATGATACCTGATATATCTCAGGCTAAATTTCAGGAAACCTGTTATGGGTTCTTAGTTATCTCAGGCGAGATTCTAGTCAGGGCTGGACATAACATGAAGCTGCTGTGACCTAATTTGACAGCACCTTGAATTGTGGAAATTAGGTTTACTTTGTTAAACCTAATGTTTGTTACTTGTGACCAGCCCAAGCCCAGTCTGCATTACTATAAAAGGAGGAGCAGAAGCAAGGGAAAAAAAGCACTCACATCAAGAAAAACCAGAGTGTAAAATAAAGGTCTAGGGTTTGAGAGTCCCTTGTGTGGAAGTCACTGTTTGTATCTTTTGATACATTGTGGTAGACATATTTGTGTGTGAAGAGGTTTACTCTTCACGTGTGTCTAGGAGTCTTAGGATCCCTTGTGTGCCAAGGAATTGTATGCTGAATAATTGCTTTGGTTATTGTGTATGAATTGTTGTGTTCATTGTGTCACTCAAAGCTTTTAAGAAAGAGTGTGTCTCACTTGATCAAAGCTGTGAAGCAAGATCATGGTGTGTTTTTGGGTGTATCTCCATAATTGTTTTGTAATTGTGTATTGATATCAGTGTGGTGTGATTGAGGGGGAGTGAGTGGGAATAATCAGGTCTAGAGTGTCTCTAGGTTGAAGTGTCAGTAGGTAGAGATTAAGTGAGAAGTGCAAACTGGTTGTTTGACCTTGAATTGATTATGCTAATAGTGAATTTCCTCCCTGGCTTGGTAGCCCCTAGATGTAGGTGATGTTGCACCGAACTGGGTAAATAATTACTGTGTTATTTATCTTTCAACATTTATAATTCTGCATAATTTAAATGTTTAGATAAATAGCCTGTCAGTATGCAAATGTCACAACAGAGGTCATGACGTTGGTCATGACATTGGCACAATTTAAAGAAATTTAAATTGTTCATGATCTGTCCTCGTCTTTGTTTCAACAGAGATCAATGTTCTTGGGACATCTGAAATCTGCATACTAGAATTTCAATTGGTATCAGAGTTGGCATCCTATCTGTTCTGGATGAGATCTAGGGAGATACTTTCTGGTGGTTTAAACAAGGAAAAGTGGTAGCTGATTTGCTGATCATGCTAAATGGTTGAGCTGCTGCTTATGGAGTTTAGGAGAAAGTTACCAAGGATTCTGTGTATCTCCTGCAGTGCCCTCTGATATAGGCGCCTCTATGACCTGGTGAGTATGTTCTAACATCTTATTTAGGGCTTGTTGAAGATGTTCTTTTAGTGGTTCCGCTGCATATTCTTCTGATGAAAGAACTCTGGTAACCCTGGGAGAAGATTGTCATATAAAGGCTGTGGCAGGTTGCTGGATACTATTTTTGCTGAGCTGTTGCTTGTGTGCTTGGGTTGTTCTGTTGTGTGGGATATTCCTTCCATGAAAGGTAGGAAGGACTCATGGGATATATTAAAATAACTCTTACCAAAGATAGGGCTCATAACAATCAAACAGTGAAATATTCCTCCTATAAAAGATAGAGAGGACCCCAAAACGAAAGGCTCAGAGAAAAGATTCCTTACGCGAAAGGCGAAAAAGGACTCCAAAATAAAAGGCTTGGAGAAAAGATAAGTTCGTTCTATATCACATAGAGGAACTCCCTTCTGGATAACATGATTGAATAATTTTTTGCAAAAGCAGAAAAAACTCCTGAACAAAAGATTAGGAGATAATTCCTCCTACGAATGGTGGACTCTAGAACAAAAGGCTTGAAGACAAATTCCTCCTACCAAAGGTAGAATGAACCCCAGAACAAAAAGTTTGGAGAAAACAGTCCTACTATAACAAGTAAAGGATATTCTGTTGGGGAAGAAATGATCGTGAAAATTTTTGCAATAAGCATAAAAGACTCACGAGCAAAGGCAAAGAGAAAACTTTTCCTACGAAAGATAGTGAGTAATCCAGAACAAAAGGTTCAAGGTCACAAACTTCTTCTATGAAAGGTAGAGAAAGACACCAGAACAAAAGGTTCGGGGAAGCAAATTCCTTCTACGAAAGATAGAGAGGACTCCAGAAGGAAAGGTTCGGGGAAACGAATTTCATCTACGAAAGGTAGAGAAAGACATCAGAACAAAAGGTTCGGGGAAACAAATTTCTTCTACGAAAGGTAGAGAAAGACACCAGAGCAAAAGGTTCGGGGAAAAAAATTTATTCTATGAAAGGTAGAGAAAGACACCGAAACAAAAGGTTCGGGGATGCAAAGGTCTACAAAAAGTAGGATATTCTGTGGGGAGAAAAACATAATACGAAAAGATGAACAACTGAAGATAATGTGTAAAAGGCACAGCGGGGTATGGAAAGGTGTAAAATGCACAAGCCAAAAGTCTTACGATGATGGCATGAACGAGACTCACAAAAGGTAAGTAAAGGGCGATAACTACCCCTGTATAAGGTATCAGAATATCATAAACCTTACAGGAACAACGATGGAGATGACATTCTTTGTGTAGTGACCAATCAGTTCTTGGTCACATAGGCATCAAGTCTCTAAATTGATCAGCGATACCTAATACAAAGTTTTGTCGTGTGTAAAAGACAGCGAAGACGCTTACAAAAGGAAAGCAAAGGGATAAAATTCAGCACAAAAGGAAACAAACACACCTATAAAAGGTAAGTGAGGAGATATCTCGTGCAAAAGGCAATTGAGGTCTTACAAAAGGTAAGATGAAAAGAAATTGTGCAAAAAGGCACGAAAGGAGTTGCAAATAGTAATCATCGGAAGAGACAATGTCCACATGAATACTCTACCCTCTATAGGAACTGGCTAAACAAACGTGTAAATGATGCAAAAATGTATGCAAAAATCTTAGGGGTATGAGAGTCTGGAGTAACGGTCGTGCCAAACATGGTTGGGCTTTGGGTTTGGGGTGCCAAGGAATGGTTAGGCTTTGGTTTGGGGTGCCAAAGAGTGGTTGGGCTTTGGTTTGGGGTGCCAAGAAATGGTTGGGCTTCGGTTGAAATACTTGTTGGGGAAAAGATATAGGTAAGGTGAAAGATACCAGTCAAAGGTGGTTTTACAAGGAAGTGCCAGCCGAAAGCGGATTTACAACAAAAAGGTGCCAAATATGAATGGGCTTTGGGCTGGATGGGAACGAGCTTGACTTCCCGACACCATTTCTTCATGATGCAATCAAGTTTTGGAGATGCTAGGACTCCCAATTTTGTGCCAGTTTCCCCTGGGCTAGATGATTATTGTCTCAGCCAAGTCACCTCATGGTTTCAATGGTGCTTCTGTATGTTGCTTGGGGTCATGGTCACCACATAGACACCCTAAGAGGAGAAGTAATCTCAAAGTTTCTTTCCACTACAATATTATCATCCCTAAAATTCAAGTGCAATTCTTATCACATAAACGGGCAGATTACAAGAGGAGGCAATCACATGGTATGAACTAGAAGAGAAAACTTTTGATGAAAATAATCTTTATTGATGAAGACCCATAAACAGGCAGATTACAAGAGGAGGCAATTCCTAAAAGAGGTAATTGCTTTGAAAGAAAATGGATAAAAAATAGCAATGGCAATGTTGAATCGGTTCCGATTGAGTATCAATTCTGCCATGACCCGTATATCTCTGAAGACCCTTTATGCCTTGCTTTTGACTGCAATGATTGCATTGATCCTTCCCAATTAGAGTTTAATGATCAAGGAGGAAAATTCACACGTCCTCTCAGAATGTAGTTTTTGCCTTTTGAATCCCTAACTTTTGCCTAGACCGTCCTTCTCGGGTTTTCAGCCTACCGGGATACCTTTTTTTGCCTAAGTTACCTTTATGGGTTTTTAACTTAGCGGGTTATTTATTTTGTTTTTGTCCCTAATTTTTTCCTGGACCTTCTTCTTTTTACATGATCCACCAGGATGTCCATTTTTTGCGTGGATTTTCTTTTTGGTCCATCGGGTCTATCTTTTAGCCATAATATTTTTTAACTGCATCTGAATTCACAGGGGATGGAAGATCATCACCGTCCTTGGTCTAGAAAATCAAGGCTCTACCAGAGAAAACCTTTTTTACCATATATGACCCTCATAGTTCGGTGTCCATTTGCCCCTTGGATCAATGTGAATTGGCTGAATTTTCCTCAAGACCAGATCTCCTGCTTCAATGTGTCGCGGGAAAACTTTCTTATCAATGGCTCTCTTCAACTGCTTCTGGTATAATTGACCATGACAGATGGCCGTCATGCACTTCTCATCGATGAGATTAAGCTGGTCGATTCTTGCTTGCACCCATTCAGCTTTGTCTAGCTTGACGTCTGCTAAAATCCTTAAGGAAGGGATCTCTACTTCAATAGGAAGCACTGTTTCCATTCCATACACGAGAGAGAACGAGGTTGCTCCAGTAGAAGTGTGCACTGAAGTGCGATAGCCATTCAAGGCAAATGGCAACATCTCGTGCTAATCTTTATGTGTTTTCACCATTTTCTGGACGATCTTTTTGATGTTTTTATTCGCCGCCTCAACAGCTCCATTCATCTTTGGGCGATATGGCGTCAAGTTGTGGTGCTCGATATTGAAGCTTTCTTACATCTTCTTCATCATTTTATTATTGAGGTTAGAACCATTATCAATAATGATTTTATTCGGAACTCCATATCCGCAAATAATCTCTTTCTTAATGAAACGGGCCACCACTTGCTTAGTGACGTTGGCGTAAGATATGGCTTCCACCCATTTGGTGAAATAATCAATGGCCACTAAGATGAAATGGTGTTGTTGGAGGAAGTTGGCTTGATACGTCCGATTACATCTATGCCTCACATGGCAAAAGGCCAAGGCGAAGTCAACACATTCAAAGGAAGCGGTGAAGCATGTACTATGTCTGCATAGATTTGGCATTTGTGACATGTCTAGACATGACGATAACAGTATGTTTCCATTTTCATCCAGTAGTATACTGCCCTCAAGATATTCTAAACCATTGTGTGGCCACTGACATGTGTCCCAAAAGAACCTCCATGCACTTTGTTTATGATATGTTCTGCTTCGTGTCTATCCACGCATCTGAGCAGATCCGAATCATAGTTCCTCTTGTATTGCACATCACCGCTGAGGAAGAACTTTGACGAAA
Organism: Lathyrus sativus; assembly: GCA_963859935.3. Taxonomy (NCBI): domain Eukaryota; kingdom Viridiplantae; phylum Streptophyta; class Magnoliopsida; order Fabales; family Fabaceae; genus Lathyrus; species Lathyrus sativus. The sequence goes on from OZ012737.1 coordinate 290,303,625, forward strand.
GCTTCCTAAGATATTTCTTGTCAGTGATGGTGATGCCTTCTAGATATTCTTGTGTTTCTAGATACTGCTTGATATCATAGAACCAAGGATGATCACCAACTTTAAGCTCTGCGGTGTCAGTTTCCAGGCAATAAGCAGGTTCGTCAAGGTACTTTAAACGAATGGTCGGTGCCTCATTCTTCCATTTGACTTGGAACATGGATGATAATGTTGCTAGAGCATCTGCCAATTGGTTGTCTGCTATGGGAATGTGGTGAAAAGTGATCTCATCAAAGTATGAGATTAGCTTCAAGACATGATCTCTGTAAGGGATCATCTTGATATCAAGTGTTTCGTATTCCCCTTTGATTTGGCATATGACAAGAACATAATTTCCATAGACTTCTAGAATCTTGATTCTGTTATCAATGGCAACTTCAATCCCAAAGATACAGGCTTCATACTCATCCATGTTATTAGTACATTTGAAGCAGAATCTGGTAGTGAACGGTAGATGAAATCCAGTTGGGGAAGTAATTATTGCCCCAATTCCACAGCCTTTAGCATTTGCAGCACCATCGAACACAAGCGTCCATCACGATCTTGGTTCGGGTACATCGTTTGGGCCGGGGATTGTATAGTCTCTGACAAATATGACGTCTTCGTCAGGAAAACCGAAGAGCATAAATTGGTAATCGTCCACAGGTTGGTGGGCAAGATAGTCAGGTAGCACACTTCCTTTGACGGCCTTCTGTATGACATACTGGATGTCATACTCTGTCAGTACCATTTGCCAACACGACACTCGTCTACTGAGAGTAGGCTTCTCAAATATGTATTTGACAGGGTCTATCTTGGAAATTAGCAGAGTTGTATGGGTTAGCATATATTGCCTTAGGCGCTTTGTAGCCCAAGCTAATGCACAACACGTCTTTTCGAGCATTGAATATCTCGTTTCACAGTCATTGAATTTCTTGCTGAGGTAGTAGATTGCATGTTCTTTCCTACCAGTTTCATCAGGCTGATGTAATACGCATCCCATGGATCCTTCTAGCACCGTTAGATACATGATCAGAGGTTGTCCTGGTACTGAAAGCATCAAGATCGGTGGTTCTTGCATATAGTCTTTTATTTTCTCAAAAGTTATCTGACAATTGTCATTCCACACAACAGCTTGATCTTTTCTGCGTAGTTTGAAGATAGGCCCGCAAGTGGCCGTCAGATGAGATATTAATCTTACAATGTAATTCAATCTCCTAAGGAAACCTCAAACTTCTTTTTCAGTTTTAGGTGTCGGCATGTCTTGGATAGCTTTGACCTTATCTGGGTCGACTTCAATCCCCTTTTGGCTTACAATAAAACCTAGCAGCTTGCTAGATCTCACACCAAAAGTGCATTTGTTGGGATTTAGTCTCAGTCTGAATTTTCTTAGTCTTGCAAAAAGCTTCTCCAGATGAATGAGGCGCTCTTTCTCAGTTTGGGAATTTGCAATCATATAGTCTACATAACATTCAATCTCTTTATGTATCATGTCATGAAAGAAAGTAACCATAGCTCGCTGATATGTAGCGCCTGCGTTCTTAAGTCTGAATGGCATAACTTTGTAGCAGAATGTTCCCCATAGGGTGATGAAAGTTGTTTTTTCCATATTTCGGGAGCCATTTTGATTTGATTATAGTTGGAAAATCCATCAATGAATGAAAAGACAGAGATCTGGGCTGTGTTATCCACTAGTATGTCAATGTGCGGCAGAGGAAAAATCATTTTTGGACTCGCTCTATTGAGATCTCTGTAGTCAACGCACATTCGTACTTTCCCATCCTTCTTCGGCACGGGAACAATATTTGCTACTTATTGTAGGTAATTGGATACTGCCAAGAAACCAACGTCTAGCTGCGTTTAGACTTCCTCTTTGATCTTAAAGGACATCTCTGGTTTAGTTCTCCTTAATTTCTGCTTCACCGGCGGACAACCTTCCTCGAGGGGAAATTTGTGCACTACAATGTCTTCATCTAGACCGGACATATCCTTGTAGAACCAAGCAAACACATCATGGCATTCTTGCAACAACACGACCAACTTTGTCTTCACCTCTGCTTCTAAGGTGGCACCTATCTTAATCTCTTTGGCGCCATCTTCAGTTTCGATGTTGATGACTTCAATCTCTTCTTGATACGGTTGAATGACCTTCAAATATTGGTTTAACAGTCTAGCCAACTCTTTTGGGAGATCACAATCTTCCTCACAGTCTTCGTCGGCATGGTAAATTGGGTTATCAAAGTCATATTGGACCATAGCAGAATTGTTATCAACAGGAACAGAAGAAGATCTGAACGATGGATGATTTCATGCTTTTATTTTAAGAAAATGAAAAAACAAAAATGCTAAAACAACATTGCCCTTTTATTTATTTTATTTATATGCGAAAATAAAAATGAAATAAAGAGAGCACAATTTAATGCAAAAGTTATTTATTGATGATAAGTTCATGCTTTTAAAGCGAAAGGGCCCTACAACATGATCCATATGCCTTGGGCAGAGCATAGGATTTCAGGAAAACAGAAAAAAAATAGGGAATTACTCTTCCAAAAGAGTCACTTCAGGGATTTCCACAATACTCTAATTGTTTAGTGTTTGATTGGGTGTTCTTGGGTACACCATACACAACTCTTCAGGCACGTCGTCTTTGGTTTCTAGAAATGTGACTTGACCATCATCGAGATGGCCTTCGCTAGTAAAAACCAATGGAGTTGCAAGTCATTTACCTTTGTCAGAGGTGTTCATTTCTTGCGCTTTCTTCTTGCTAGTATAGCCTAGACCGACACTATTTTTGTTTACTGGCAGGTCCAACACTCTGCCCCATCCCCGAGGGTGTCCTTCTTCAATAAACGTTTTCGCATCCTTCCATGTCACGATAGAAGACACGGGTTTTTCATGAAACATCTCAATATTAATCACCTCAAAAGCTTGGAACGGAGTTTCGTGCACTTCTCCTCCCACCTCAACATACCAGAAAGAAGCTAAATGGATCACGAGAAAATCTTCTTCCCCTTCAATGACAACCATTTGGTTGTTGATCATGAATTTAAGTCTTTGATGTAGGTTTGATGTCACGGTGTCGCTACACGAAAAATGCAATGACGGGGAGGCAAAAAAGAAAGACATAAGAGTCGCCATCGAACTTTATTTATCCCATGAGGGGAAAGGAAAATATCGAGAAAACCTCAAGAAAAGAACGGATAAGATGGTCTCGCGACCAAGAGAATAGGTTCGGAAGCCAGTTATACAAAGGGAAGGTATTAGCACCCCTCGCATCCATCGTACTCGATGGGAACCATTTGTTTGTCGATGTGTGATGATATTTTCCAAAGCTTATTGATGTGAAGAGTGTTCCTAGGGGAGAGAGAAAGGTTAGAAATAGTGAAAGGAGGGATAAGGGGGAAGAAAGGACTTGGTAGGACTTCGCGGTCCTAGGCCTACATATTCTCAACAGATTTGAGAAAGTTAGAGTCGACGTAGTTCGGGGGACTACGGGTAAAAGAGGGGAATGTGCTCGGCAAGGATTGGGGCCCTCGTGCCTACGTATCTTTACTTAAAAGAAGTAAAGAATCATAGCAGCGGTAGTTCGGCCTACGGTTGACAGGTAAAGTTCTGGTAGACGGTGCTAGCATACGCACTCTAGCAGTTTAGGTGTATTGCTGCTCGCTCGTTGGAGACTTAGGCATTACCTGTTTGCGGTAGAACGGACGTAGCATGTCCTTCTGGGGAAAGGGTGGAAAAGAAATAAGAGTGCTCGCCAAGACATCGTCGTCTTGTGCCTACATATTCTCGTCTGGCATGAGAAATCAGAGCAACATAGTTCGTGACAACTATGGAACAAAAGAAAAAGGGAGCTCGCCAAGACATCCTCGTCTTATGCCTACGTATTCCCATCTGGCATGAGAAATAAGAGCAACATAGTTCGTGACAACTATGAAACAAAAGAAAAAGGGTGTTCGCCAAGACATCACCGTCTTGTGCCTACTTATTCCCATCTGGCATGAGAAATCAGAGCAGACGTAGTTCGGCTAACTACAGGGGGAAAAATAAAAAGTTTTGTTTACGAACAAAGTTAAATTAACACGTAACGACGTGTCGCTTATCATTGACAAATGAAAGTTGAAATAAATTTCATTGATAACAAAAGGTTTTACAACATTGAGTTTTCATTAACAAATGAAACTCTTTTTTCGAAAGGAAGGATTACATTCCCATAAGCTTGGGATACAACACAAAGAAATTAAAGCTAAGGATCTTCTAAAAAGACAACCTTTCTTCCTCCTGTAACATGGCTTTGCTCTGACTCTGATGAAGTAGATCCCAAAGCTCTTCATTTTCTCTTCTAACTTTGGCCAGAGCGAACCTCAGCTCCTTTCTAGTCAAGAGTTCATCTGAATCCAGAGAGATGTCATATGAATGAGTATAAAACATCCTTAATGTTATTTCCTTTGACCAAAGTAAATATACATTTGAAACTAGACAACTAGGATTCTCTACAGCTGTCATTCCTTGAAGATTGGGGCTACGCCAGACGAAGATGACTCGTGCTTCAAAGTCCGGGTTGTCATTTCTTTCACAAAAGAAATCTTTTAGCAACATTGGATCTAGTTCTCCCTCGGTGGGGTATTCTAGCTGACGGCGAGCTAGGATGGGACTGTAGCTGATATACCCTCGAGTGTCGATCAGAGGTATATTTGGGAACTCCCCACAGCTATGTATCATAGCTATTCTGCCAAGAGCCAGGTCGTACCAACTGACGTCGTAATGAGAGAGTGAGGATAATTTTTCAATCCATGCGTCATTGTCTTACAGGTTCCACAGCGGGAACATCCTAGGAAAATGTGAAATAAACCATTTGCTCAAGTGGGATATGTAGCAAGAAAAATTTCCAAGGTCGTATGTTTTCCACCGATAGATGGCGTAGTAGGTGTCAGCCAAAAGGGTGGGAATTGGGTTCCTGGTGATAAACAGTTTGACGACTTCCAGACTGATGAAATCAGGGGTGCTAGGAAATAGATACAAGCCATAAATCAAGAAAGCTAAAATGGCTTCGAAGATTCCCAACTCCCTACGATTGTAATAGAATTCTGTTTTCTCCATGAATGGTATGGCTTCCATTCCGGTGATTCCATCCCTATCACTCAACTGAGTCGGAAGATAGGTAGGCTCTAAGTGAAGAGCTTTAGCAATGTCTATTCTCCTTGGAATTCTCTTCACTCCGAAGTTAGCTGTGAAAGTCATCGGGATTTTTAGATACCCAGAATATTCTTCCAAAGTTGGCAGTAGTTGGAAGTCTGGGAATATAAAGTAGTGGTAAATGGGGTCGTAGAACTGTACGACTGTTTGCAACATTTCCTGGTTTACTTATGTATCAAGTAAAGATAAAAAATCTCTGTATTTGGCTATAAAAGCCACATGATTCCTCACCAGGTTCCTTAAGATCCTTATATTACCCAACCTTAGGCTCGGGAATGCAATCATGTTTCTTTGACTCATTACTATGTCTGCAGAAAAACAAGATTTAATTCCTTGAATGGTTAGTAAAAATGAAAGATGCAATGCGATGATGCAACTGGTTTCACAAAACTTAGAAGGTAGTTAAAGAAAAAACTCTCGTCTCATTTATGTTGGGAAAAGTTACAACTTTTGAAATATAACCCAAGAAATGTGAGGCTACATCAGAGGAGAAGACTTAGGTCCTATGGTTTAGGAAATCTGACAAGAATCATATCCGTGTGTTCTCTTCAGTCTTTTCAGCATAGTATTCTCCATCACCAATTTGTTAACTATTCCTTTCCAGGCGCCAGAAGTCGGTGGGATGCTTAAATACTCATGAGTGCTCTGTGTAGGTTTGGCACTAGAGAAAAATAAATTATCTTTTGTCACCTCTCTGTTAGTTAGGCATCTTTCGAGCCACCCAATCAACTAATCATTGCCTTGCAACTCCCTCTGCAGTTTTGTCGTCTCACCATGCAAAGTATGGTACTTGCCTTCCCATGTGTCCCTCTCAAGCTTTGCTCTTTTGAGAACCTCTTGGTACTCCTCCATATTTTCAATGGGAATGGCAGAAGATGACGCGATGACGATCTGGGTATTCTTCTCAGGAGGGTAAGGCATCTTGAGATCATGAGCTCTAGATTGGACCCACCGAGTGAATGGCTCAAAAGCTAAACAGTTCCTTTTCTCCAAGTCAGCTTTAGTTTTTCTTCGGATATTCTTCCAATTATCGATGTATACTCCTCGGTCATACGCAGGATCATACCAATGGACGTCTGCTTGAGTCAGAGACATGATTCGCTGAGACCACCTCCAACCATTGGGATTTTCTTTGAATGCATATGTTCTTGGTAGATGATTGACAAACCATCTGTATAGCAAATGAGTACAACAATTGATAGTTTCCCTACCTTGAAGAGTTCTGCGATGAATGGAGTGATAGGTGTCACCTAATAAAGTGGGCACCAGGTTACCACTCAGGAAATTTGTGATGACAGTTGAATTAACGAACCCTTCTACCTCTGGGAACAGTACTAAACCATAAATTAGGAGAGCCATAACTGCTTCGAATGCATCCATACTTCCTTCTTTGGCAAGGTAGGTAGCTTTTCCCAATAAGTAAGCAGAGTGAAAATCCTTGACTCCATTCTTTGAGATATGATTGGTTTTAATCTCGGACACTTCTAGGTGAAGTGCGTCAGCAATTTCCTTCGGTGAGGGCGTCTTCTCCAAACCACTAAAAGGCTTCTTATCTTTTACAGGAATTTCGATGAAGTAGGAATACTCTTCTAAGGTTGGTACCAACTGGTAATCTGGAAAGGTGAAACAGTGGTACAACATATCGTAGAATTGAACCAAGGTGTTGAGAACCCCGTCTTCCATCCTAGTCTTCACAATGCTTATTAGCTTTTCGTATATCTTCCCGAAGTCTTCAAAAACCAAAGTTCCTAGCTTTCTCAAATCCAAGGTATCATATTTCTTGAAGTTATATTTCTTGGTGTTTCTTTTCTCAAGATCCACGATCGCTAGGGTTTCGAGAAAGAAAAGGACTGAGCTTTACAAAACTAGTGCAACCAGATGAAATGCTTATGATGATATGATGCACACACATACAATTATTCACAAATACAATGCACATGCGCACACAAGGTTTCCCTAGGTTCAGGGTCAAAGAATGAAGTCAAAAGGTCTAACCATCCCCAAGACTTGTACTATAGGTTGTTATTGTACCTGCAGACCGGGTTCTAACAAGAGTGCCCAGAGTCATAGGTAAACCCCTCGGATATTATCAACCAACATGACTACTCACGTGGGCCAAAATTATTCACGGGATAGACTCGTCTGAGTGTAACATCACGTAAAAACTATTTCAGGACTACTTCCTCATAGCTTCCACACTACGTCCTAACAAGGCCAAGTGGGGTAAATGGGTAACTAAAGGTCCTCAGTTTCACGGACTCTCAGGTTGAAACAATTAATGAAGTTCATGACTACTCATACATCATTAACCATCTCAAGGAGGTCTTAACTGAGTGTGATTACATCATATGTCAAACTTGTTAGGACTACTCCCAACAATCAACTATTGATCATATCACATCCTATCTCATGTACACTCAAGTTTGGGTTAGGACTTATCTCACCACTCATGATACCCGATGTCCACAACATACAATACAAATATATTCATAAATATACATGTAAGCAAGTATTCATAAAATCATACAAAATAGGCTAAACCCTCAAGTTAATTCATGTCCCTAGTGAAGTTGCCATTTCTGTTGCGTTGAGAATCAGATGTCAAACTATTGATTACCTTGAATCTTAATTCATTAAATTCACAACCTGACTTTGATTTATCCAAAGGAAAGGTTAAAGAACGAAAGACCTTTTGCGCGATGTAAGAACAACACTAAGAGATTCAGGGACCGGGGGTTGGTTATGCTTAGGGTAGGAATTTCACATCCTAAACATTTGTAGTATTCTATAGGAACCTTTTGTATGTTTATATGCTATACTACTTACTATGGTTCGGGATCAAGGTTGGGGTTTTGAGATAAATACTTAGGGTTGATGTTTCTAATTTTGCTCGCAAAGATATCGCATCTTCTGCCTACGTATCCTAACTAGGATATAATCAGAGCTATCGTAGTTCACCTCACTGAGGGTGGTTGAACACTTGATTATGGTCAAGGTTCAAAGGAAAATAAACATAAAAATGCTTGTATAGAGTTTAACAAAACTCTCTATTCTAAGTTGTACACTCAAGGGGATTGACTTTGACAAAAGCCAGGAGAGGAGTAAGTAATCATGACAATGATCCTTACATAGAGTTGACAAACTCTAACCTAGGGTTCTAGTTGAAGAACACTCATAGTAAAGGTGGGTCTTTTAGACTTGAGCAATGTCTAATGGCTAGTAGGTTCTGTAACACCCCACTTCCCCGTATTAAATAAAATATAAATATTATAATAATAATAATCAGAGTTTTCACCAAAAAGTGGGATATCACATCTCCAAATTTTATAAAAATACTTTATTCATTCTTTTCAAAATAATACAGCGGAATTTGTTTAATAAAATAAAATACATCAAATTCATGATACGTCACAGGATTACAATAAGTTTGACATAAAACAATTACAACACACATATCCCGTGTTACGTATCAGAGCATCCTAGACTCGACGGTCACACCAATATCCAAGCTAGCTAAACACCTGGATTATCTGTACTTCCGAAGAAGCACAGACCACAACAACAACAAAGGGGTGAGAAATAATGATCAGAATATAATGGTAATGTAATACATGTAAATAAGGTAGTAAAACACACCAACACACCAATATCCACCCCCAACAACTCCATATGACGAACCTACTGTTCAAATTACAATATAACATATTATAATGCAAATATGCAACTCAACACCATGCATGCGGTACCGACTCATTGGTTCATTCAATCGAACCCACCATTCTCCACAAAGGAGTACGGGTGAATCACTTACGCTCCATCCGAGACATGATTCAACCCCACCATTCTCCACAAAGGAGTACGGGTGAATCACTTACGCTCCATCCGAGACATGATTCAACCCCACCATTCTCCACAAAGGAGTACGGACAGATCACTTACGCTCCATCCGAGACATGATCCATCCCACCAAGACACCATGATATGCACACACCAATGCATAACTATTATGTTTAGGCACTCAACGTGCACACGATCCTCCTGATCATATCATCATACATCAATGCATATATGTACAGATATAACATACACCAACACCATATAAATCAATTCACACAGTGAGCAATCTCACATTCTAACACCAAGTATGAACACATCCCAACACTCGGGGAATACACGATCCTACTGATCACTGCACCATAATCATATACATGATACACCCATCATTCATTTTAATTAAATTAGATATTAAACGAGTTCACACTCTAACACCATATATAAACACATCTCAACACTCGGGGAATACACGATCCCACTGATCACTACCCACATATATATCAACTAATTGTCCACCAGTCATTATTACGGGAAACATGTACTATCACCAAGTACACAAGTTAGTTCCCACACTCATCATTCTTACAGTGCATCAAGGCCAAACTGTACCTATCATCTCAACTCGGATCCTCAGTCTATTCTAGTACCAATCTTGCACATTACCGTAACCAATAGGTTTCTAATTCCTATTCCCAAAATCATCACCTACACACTTTACCGATACCTCAAAATCCATACAGAATTTTTCCTAAAAACTGTAAAACACCCTATATGCCCTATATGCCAAATCATCCCAAAACACCAATTCATTAACATTGACTTATACTCCATCACTATCAATTACTAGTTATCATCAAACACAAACACACCAATAAACATTATACTTACCAATTATCCTATACTTCCTACTCTAGAACCAACATTACGGTACATTACCGACACTTTAGAGTCACTCTGAATCTCACCAAGGTCCTAACCATAGTCACTAACAACATCACAGGGAACAACTCATAATTTTCCTAAATCTATAATCCTGGTCATTACCAACACTATAGTAACAACACCAAATCTCACCAAAACTCTATTTATATTTACTATCAACACTGCAGTAACAACATATAATTTTCCCCAAAGCTATAATCATGGTCATTACCCACGCTACAGTAACAACACAGAATCTCACCAAAACTCTATTTATATTTACTATCAACACTGCAGTAACAACATATAATTTTCCCCAAAGCTATAATCATGGTCGTTACCCACACTACAGTAACAACACAGAATCTCACCAAAACTCTATTTATATTTACTATCAACACTGCAGTAACAACATATAATTTCACTAACATCACCATAATATATATACACCAAATTCACCAATACCAATCAACAATTCATCAATGTCAAGCATCAATTTATCATTAGCAACAATAATAACAAGCATGCCAATATAAAACTTCATAGATCGGAATTTTCCTACGGGGTTAAGGAATCCCCTCTACCCTATACATGTATATACCATCCCAAATCAAGTTTCTCCCCCCTTACCTTGTTAATCGGTTGATCGATGAAAGAACCCTCCCAGGTTTGGCCAATTCTGATTTTCCCTTGTATCCTTCGTTCTTTGCTCCCTTTTCCGTTCCCTTTCCCGTTCTCTCCTTTCTATCGTTCTTTTTCCACTTTCTCTAACTTCTCACAATGTATCGTAAAACTGCTAACCCCTCTCCTTCTCTATTTTAATTTTCTAATCCCAATAATAATAATAACTTAATAATAATAATAAAAAAAAAATAATAATAGTAATAATAATCCTATTATTATCTCACCAAAATAATAATAATGTTAATAACTTAATAAAATAATAATAATAATAATAATAGTAATAATAATCCTATTATTATCTCACCAAAATAATAATAATGTTAATAACTTAATAAAATAATAATAATAATAATAGTAATAATAATCCTATTATTATCTCACCAAAATAATAATAATGATAATAATAATAGTAACTATAATCAATATAATAATAATAATAATATTCCCACCAATATCAATATTATACACTATATTATTATATTCACCAAAACACCACCAATAATCCTCCCATATCAGGGACACCCACCAATAATAATATTCATACCGATGATAATAATAATAATAATAATAATAATAATAATGATAATAATAATAATAATAATAATAATAATAATAATAATAATAATAATACCACCAATATTACTATTAACTATTATATTATTATCTCCACACCACCAATGATCCTTATATATCAAGGATACTCACCAATCACATACCAACACACCCCACCTAAGGGCACACCAACATAAAATAATTAAATTAACACCAAAATGACTAAATAAATAAAATGGGTGTTACAACTCTCCCCCACTTTAAGTATTTTCGTCCTCGAAAATTACCTGATGGAACACTTCCGGATACGCTTCCCGCATCCTTCATTCCAACTGACAGGTCACACTGCCTTCTGCAGCACCTCCCCAAGTTACTTTCACCAAAGATATCTCCTCCCTTCGGAGTTGTTTCTCGCTCATCGAAACGAAATAGCAATGCCTCAACAATCAAATTATTTTCACTTGTACATCATCCGCCTGGTTCAATGTACTTTCTCAACTAAGACACATGAAACATATCATGCCAATTCATAGCGACAGCGGGAAAAACGGTCTAACATGTTACTCCTCCCATGCCTCTGCTGCGCCACTCTGATACAAACCACAGAACACGGTGCGAACTTCTGAGACTTCGAAGCTCGACCAACATCAGTCACCGGCGTGACTCTCCAAACATATCTTTCCTTGGATCCTCTTGATCTTTTCAGCCATCTCCACATAATTTTCAGGTCTGAGTACAACACTCTCACTCGACCCATTCCAACACAGTAGAGTCCTACACTCCCTATTTCACCAAGCCACATATAGTGCCATTCCGACACTAGGATGGTAACCGTTATTATAGGTAACTCAATCAACGGTAATTAATCATCCCACAATCCACCTCGATCCAACACCCAAGCTCTCACCAATTCTCTACAGACTCAATAGTCCTCTCTGACTGACCATCAGTTTGCGGATGGTAAGTCGAACTCAACTTCAACTTAGTACCCGATGCTTCCTGTAAGCCCCTCCAAAATCTCAATATAAACCTCAAATTCCCATCTGACACAATATTCGTCAGTATCTCCTCTTACCTCGCCACTTACCCAATATGCATCTCATATATCCTCAACGTAGAATAGTTAATCCACTAACAATAATCCAAATTAAAATTATATCTTCCCAATTCTTTGGAAATCTCAACACCAACTCCACGAAAATACTACCCGATTCCCACTCTGGAATATTCACGGCTGCATCAGACTCAATAGTCTCTGATGTTCATTCTTCGAATTCCTACAATTCTAACCAGCATATTCCACCTCAACTACTCCTCCGCTTATCCATGGTCTCCAAAACAATCTACTCAAATTCGGTTACTTCTTCATAGCACCGGGGTGGATACTCCATCTACCTCAATGTATTTCTTCACGAGTACTCCTACTCCCCTCAACAACATCTGGTACACATACCCTATCATAACACATCATGGTACTATTTCCACAAACCCGACAATCCACTCTTCGCCTCTAATTTATCAATTTCAACTAATTCACTACTCAACCCAGATTTCTGACTTTCTCGATTCTTCTCAAGGATATCACTAGTCAGATCTTAGTAATAAAAGATTAACTCCATAAGAAGTATCCTTACTCACACAACACATATTATGAAATTTCTCAATCAGTTCTACCTCTTTTCACCATCATCTTCGGTAAACACAAACATTTCCAACTCACCGCATCATCTACCACATCCACTTTACCCAAAGGGTAATTACACTCAAAGTCGTAATCCTTCAGAAATCCTAATTATTTCCTCTGCCTCATTTTCAACTTTTTCAAATCAAACAAACACCTTAAACTCTTAAGATCACCAAACATCTCCGATCTCAGTCTGAACTTTCGAAACCTCTAACTCCGGTACAACCACAATAGCAACCAACTCTAAATCACTGGTCGGATGGTTTCTCTTACACACTTCGAGTTGCCTTTTGCATAACTGAAACTCGCTGAAGTTGTCTTTAGCAAATCCCCTAATTATATCAACAAGCATCACAAACACCACAATTAGTTCTATCGGATTCGGCAGAACTTTTCTTACGGAAGTATATCACCGCTCTTTTTCTAACACTGATAACTCCAGTTCCTTATGCTCAACATAATCCTCTATACTCTTCGAATACCTTAAAATATCATTTATTAACACAACCATTGCCTTATATAAATAATTAAAGAAGATCCCATGCCAAGTGGACAAACAAGTTGTGAGTTATAGCGGGAACACATACCGTACCGCCCGTCCTTACCACAACATTCAAACACACTTCATCAATAAATAGGTTAAATCTATGTCAATACTTCACCATCTCATAGATAATTTCAATAGCTTTCCAACGCTTCGAACCGGGTGTCATTCCGAGTTACGGTTCTCCCGTTACGACAAAAATACCACAACAACATTTTTCTGCTCAGGACACTTCGCCAGGCGAATCTCGGCGAACATGACAGTCCCGAAATTCTATTTTTGACCGTTACCTGACTTCCGAGTGTCCGATTTCGATTCCGTAAAAAGCTGCGATCTCGGAATTCAACGTATAATCACAATTTCATACTTAGGAGGCCGTCCAACACACTTTCAATCTTTAAATATTTTAAAACCCGATTACTTCCAATCTCAACAGCAGATCATGGAGCCTCCTATTACGATACCACTTCGACCTTCGACACCACAACACAATAATTCTACTCGCGATCTCACGAACACGGAAACTCACGTCCTTCAATCAATTGATCCATCAAATCATTAACTCTTGGAAGCGAACACTTATCCTTGACAGTCACCTTGTTCGCTTATCTATAGTTCACCCAAAGCTTCACAAAACCTTCTGTCTGTCTAACCAACAAAAATTGGTGCACCTTACGGTAACACACTCAAACAAAAGAACCTCTCCCCCAGCGGGTCTTCAAGTTGACTCTTCAACTTCTCCAATCCCAACGTAAACATACAATATGGAGTCATCGATATCAGACTCGTCCCAAAAACAAAATAAACGTGTAAGCTTTACCTCACACTCCGATAGTAAATCGCTTACTTCCTCAGGGAACCTCTGGCAATTCCAACTAATTGACAAATCCCAATTTTCTCACTTTCCTTCTCATTCAAAGTTTTCGTCAAAATAAACGTCTCAACACCGTATTACGCCAACTCCTCGAAATAATCCCTTAAGCACTTAACTTAACTCAGGACAATTCATTGCTCACGCCACACAAGCTCGCAAGACACGTCTATCCCATCCAACACAATCCCGTCTGCTATTAACAAGAGATTAAGGGTGATCAGTTCCTCAATTTGTTAATAGACAGCCGGAATCATGATGGGGTACAAACCATCTTTACCAAACTATGATAGCATTCCTCAACACACTAAGCCACCACACCGTAGCATTCCGGAGAATTACAAACTTCTCCCCCACTGGAATCATTCCTGCTTCTGCAGACAAGGTTAGGAAATAAACACGTACCGACAGTGTTTTCACACACATGCCGTATACCAGGGGTTTAAACCACAACACCAGGTTAAACAACACACAGTCTCCATCCCAAAGGACAGACTCAACTCAACTCAACAACACTGGCCGGACGGACCGACCAGGCTCTGATACCAATTGTAACAACCCACTTCCCCGTATTAAATAAAATATAAATATTATAATAATAATAATCAGAGTTTTCACCAAAAAGTGGGATATCACATCTCCAAATTTTATAAAAATACTTTATTCATTCTTTTCAAAATAATACAGCGGAATTTGTTTAATAAAATAAAATACATCAAATTCATGATACGTCACAGGATTACAATAAGTTTGACATAAAACAATTACAACACCCATATCCCGTGTTACGTATCAGAGCATCCTAGACTCGACGGTCACACCAATATCCAAGCTAGCTAAACACCTGGATTATCTGTACTTCCGAAGAAGCACAGACCACAACAACAACAAAGGGGTGAGAAATAATGATCAGAATATAATGGTAATGTAATACATGTAAATAAGGTAGTAAAACACACCAACACACCAATATCCACCCCCAACAACTCCATATGACGAACCTACTGTTCAAATTACAATATAACATATTATAATGCAAATATGCAACTCAACACCATGCATGCGGTACCGACTCATTGGTTCATTCAATCGAACCCACCATTCTCCACAAAGGAGTACGGGTGAATCACTTACGCTCCATCCGAGACATGATTCAACCCCACCATTCTCCACAAAGGAGTACGGGTGAATCACTTACGCTCCATCCGAGACATGATTCAACCCCACCATTCTCCACAAAGGAGTACGGACAGATCACTTACGCTCCATCCGAGACATGATCCATCCCACCAAGACACCATGATATGCACACACCAATGCATAACTATTATGTTTAGGCACTCAACATGCACACGATCCTCCTGATCATATCATCATACATCAATGCATATATGTACAGATATAACATACACCAACACCATATAAATCAATTCACACAGTGAGCAATCTCACATTCTAACACCAAGTATGAACACATCCCAACACTCGGGGAATACACGATCCTACTGATCACTGCACCATAATCATATACATGATACACCCATCATTCATTTTAATTAAATTAGATATTAAACGAGTTCACACTCTAACACCATATATAAACACATCTCAACACTCGGGGAATACACGATCCCACTGATCACTACCCACATATATATCAACTAATTGCCCACCAGTCATTATTACGGGAAACATGTACTATCACCAAGTACACAAGTTAGTTCCCACACTCATCATTCTTACAGTGCATCAAGGCCAAACTGTACCTATCATCTCAACTCGGATCCTCAGTCTATTCTAGTACCAATCTTGCACATTACCGTAACCAATAGGTTTCTAATTCCTATTCCCAAAATCATCACCTACACACTTTACCGATACCTCAAAAGCCATACGGAATTTTCCCTAAAAACTGTAAAAACACCCTATATGCCCTATATGCCAAATCATCCCAAAACACCAATTCATTAACATTGACTTATACTCCATCACTATCAATTACTAGTTATCATCAAACACAAACACACCAATAAACATTATACTTACCAATTATCCTATACTTCCTACTCTAGAACCAACATTACGGTACATTACCGACACTTCAGAGTCACTCTGAATCTCACCAAGGTCCTAACCATAGTCACTAACAACATCACAGGGAACAACTCATAATTTTCCTAAATCTATAATCCTGGTCATTACCAACACTATAGTAACAACACCAAATCTCACCAAAACTCTATTTATATTTACTATCAACACTGCAGTAACAACATATAATTTTCCCCAAAGCTATAATCATGGTCATTACCCACACTACAGTAACAACACAGAATCTCACCAAAACTCTATTTATATTTACTATCAACACTGCAGTAACAACATATAATTTTCCCCAAAGCTATAATCATGGTCGTTACCCACACTACAGTAACAACACAAAATCTCACCAAAACTCTATTTATATTTACTATCAACACTGCAGTAACAACATATAATTTCACTAACATCACCATAATATATATACACCAAATTCACCAATACCAATCAACAATTCATCAATGTCAAGCATCAATTTATCATTAGCAACAATAATAACAAGCATGCCAATATAAAACTTCATAGATCGGAATTTTCCTACGGGGTTAAGGAATCCCCTTTACCCTATACATGTATATACCATCCCAAATCAAGTTTCTCCCCCTTACCTTGTTAATCGGTTGATCGATGAAAGAACCCTCCAAGGTTTGGCCAATTCTGATTTTCCCTTGTATCCTTCGTTCTTTGCTCCCTTTTCCGTTCCCTTTCCCGTTCTCTCCTTTCTATCGTTCTTTTTCCACTTTCTCTAACTTCTCACAATGTATCGTAAAACTGCTAACCCCTCTCCTTCTCTATTTTAATTTTCTAATCCCAATAATAATAATAACTTAATAATAATAATAAAATAATAATAATAATAATAATAATAATAGTAATAATAATCCTATTATTATCTCACCAAAATAATAATAATGTTAATAACTTAATAAAATAATAATAATAATAATAGTAATAATAATCCTATTATTATCTCACCAAAATAATAATAATGTTAATAACTTAATAAAATAATAATAATAATAATAGTAATAATAATCCTATTATTATCTCACCAAAATAATAATAATGATAATAATAATAGTAACTATAATCAATATAATAATAATAATAGTATTCCCACCAATATCAATATTATACACTATATTATTATATTCACCAAAACACCACCAATAATCCTCCCATATCAGGGACATCCACCAATAATAATATTCATACCGATGATAATAATAATAATAATAATGATAATAATAATAATAATAATAATAATAATAATAATAATAATAATAATAATAATAATAATAATAATAATAATAATAATAATACCACCAATATTACTATTAACTATTATATTATTATCTCCACACCACCAATGATCCTTATATATCAAGGATACTCACCAATCACATACCAACACACCCCACCTAAGGGCACACCAACATAAAATAATTAAATTAACACCAAAATGACTAAATAAATAAAATGGGTGTTACATAGAGTTGACAAACTCTAACCTAGGGTTCTAGTTGAAGAACACTCATAGTAAAGGTGGGTCTTTTAGACTTGAGCAATGTCTAATGGCTAGTAGGTTCTGACTTAACTAATCTAGGGTTCAATATGACTTAACAAAGTCAAAGGGAGGGTAAATAGCTATCTATGACCCTAAGGGTCAATAGAGAAATTTTCCTTTGGAATAGGAGAAAGAGAAGGCAACTGAATGAGAACTAACAAGTTCTATCACTTGGGGAAGACTTAACAAAGTAAAATAAATAATCAAGAACATGTAACAACATGAACAACAGTCAAGATTAACATAAAGACATAGAGGTAACAACCATCAATGAAAGTAAGGAACATGTGCAACAACAACAAGTTCAACCTTAATATTCAAACAAGATTGATGCAAACAAGTTACAACTTGAAGAAAGCATGTTATAAGGATCAAATGAGATCAAATGTAACAACATAAGACCATCTAAACATGTATTGATAACAATCAAACAAGCAAGAACACACGGAATGTTACAACAGTTCAAGTATTTGTTCATGACTTCATGGGGAAAAGTAAGCAAGTTTCATGGTACCAACCAAGTCAACAATCAAAACCTAGCATGTTATGGTTCTAACAAGACACATAAGCAAGTATAATGAGGCATGAAAAACATATTCAAGAGCTTACAACATCAATAATCATGTTACGAATCACAAAGAAGTTCAAGGTATATCATTCATATTCAAGCATTCAAAAAGGCAAGAAACAAACTCTAAACATGTTATGGTTCTAAACAGACACATAGACAAGTATAATGAGACATAGTAAACACATTCAAGAGGTTACAACATCAATAATCATGGTATAGGTCACAAATGAAGTTCAATAGGCTATTTTCACATGTGTGCATTCACAAAAGCAAGCATGAGCATAGAAAGGCAATGCATCAAACAAATTTGAAAATCTAAACATGTTAACAAACATATATGAATCATACAATACAAATATCACAAGAAAAATGAAGTTATAAGTTGAAAAAGTTCAAGAACACCAAGGTAAAAATCCTAAAAACACATGTTATTCAAGTGGACCAAAGTATTTCTAGGATAACAATCCTTGAATTCTTTCTTCACTTAATGAAAATAGACATGTTAAGGAGTAGTTTTCAAAAATAATGGCATAAATAGCATAAAATATGAGCAAGTTATGATCATGGGAAGTTGGTGTACCAAAAGGGCAAAACTAGGTCAAGGCAAGGTAAGGCGACTTAAGGTCATTTGTATGAAGAAGTGGAACTCAGTCAAAACTTAACCAAATAGGGTGAAACAAAAGTGAAAATTTTGTAATTTTGAACAAGGAATTCAATGGTACAATTTTTTCCTATACCATGAACCCACAAGAAAACCCAATAGCATCATTGGTAGGGCAAGTTTGGTGACAAGCAAATGCAAGAACATGTGAACAACATAGTGTAGTGGTGTGCTTTGTGAGACAAGTGTACAAATATCACATATACATTATATATAGAGGTTGTCACAAGATAAATCAAGAAATGCACAAGTGGTTTGGCATATTGGAATCAAAATGCAAAATGTGACTAGGTTGGGCCTAGTTTGTGACCTGAATTTTGACAGTATCAAAAACACATATTTTGCTGCAAGAAATGGTTCACTCATGACACATAACATACATAAAACATGTCTAAGCACTGTTCAATACAAATCATAGCTAGAACTCAAGATGGCATGAGAAACGCAAGTTATATGCTTACCTCTTATAGCCTTATGATGCAAACTTGAGAAGCAATAAACACTGAGATCCTACAAGCTCTTTGCTGGTCTGCAAATGCTCCAAGGATGATGTGAAGATGCTCAAAGTAACCTCCAAGCTAGCTAGTGGACAAAATGCCTTGATAATGAAGGAAACACCAAAAATCCAACTTTCTCAAATCTTGTTACAAAAGTGTGAATTGATTATGGATAATTTATATAGGTTATATGTGAGGTGTGAGTGGTCTTGGAACTCAAGGAAGTGCAATGGTTTGAAGGCTGCCCTTCTAAATGTAGAAAAGTCAATAAATGCGCTTTTGAAGATTGACTTTTGGCTTGGATGGTTTTCTGGAAAAAGTGAGGTCTTGGACAGTTCAAACACATTATTTGTGAAGTGTTTGGGTTGTTGTTTAAGTTGGAAAGTGTTTTGAAGTGAAAATGCAAAACAGATTTTGGGAGGTTTTGGAAATTTGGTGGCAACTTGCACAAACTTGGTGATTGAGTAAAGGAGAGAGTTCTAGCTGGTTTCTAGCAATGAACTTGTGTCCTTTTGATGTGAGAATGAGACTCTATTTATAGAAAGATGTCTTGAAGAAGAGGCATGGGCATAATGACTCAAAATGCCAATTTTGGCCTTTTAACTTGGAAATCTTTGTTCCAACCAATGAAATCTCCATTTCTGACCTCAAGCCACTCTACTATAATCTTCTCCATGACCTATAGGTCATTTTATCATGTTTGAGGGGATAGGATGTGACTGGTTGCAGCATAGTTGGTGGTTTGATGATGGCAGCCACCATTTTTCTCTTTCTTCACTATTCATTCTTCCAACTTGCATTAAACAATGATTTTCTTCATTTCTTATGCCAAACTCGTGGAATATGGTGATAAACACTTCCATTAGAAATTTGAAGATCAGAAATGAGGCTTAAACCTTGATTAGAATTGATTTGGGAAGCTTTGAAATCAAGACATCCACGCTGAATTGGTTTTGCAGCAGTGAGTTTTTGCCAACTTGTGAGCTTTGGTTCTCCCTAACCATGAGGAGTTATGGAACCCACTTGTACTTTTTAGAAATTCCTCATTAGGTACTACAATATTTATGTTTTATTTAGGAACCCATTCCACTTGAAACTAGGTCAAAACCCCTTATGAAAATGATGAATGCTTGACTTACAAGTCCAGAAACTCCAAAATTTCTAAGTGTTTAAAATCCTTCACAACTTGATGGATTCATATCTACAAATCCCTTCATTTTTTGCTCATGGGTAAGTATGACACCTTTGTAAGGCTCCTTAATAACTTTCCAACAAGCTTTGAACCACTCAATTTGGATGTGTGGTTAGGAAGTTATGACCATTTGAAGCTTGATCAAAATTAGGGTTTTTTTCACTTTACCCTTGTTTCTTGATTTGCAAGTTATCTATCGACTCTTAATTTAATATCAACAAAACTTCATAATTAGATTTTAAATGATGTTGGAAACAAGTTTGGATTCAATTTGGGTTAAAAACCCTATTGGTGAATGAGTTGACTTTTCTAATAGACGAACCGAATAGTTGAAAATCTCTGGATCGACTGTTGATGTTCTGGGTTCCCTGAGGCCTTGAAAATTCTTGGGTATACTTCATTTGGTCATATGATTCTTATGGACCATAATGACCTCATTTTAAAACCTTCTAGACCAAAAGTCAAACTACAATTGACTTTTTCAATAAGAAACCCTGATTAAGGTTCTTGAACTGCACTGCTTCCATTCTCTTGGTGAAAACCTCAAATTGAACTAACTATTAATCACATGTGATATCCTTGATGATATAGAGAATTTTTATTGGGAGGATCAATCCAAAACCTTGACTGATCAATCCCTAGAAACCCTAATTTTGACTGTATTGAACCCTGCTTTATCTGCATCTTAACAAAGGCAAACTTGAAATAGGTTAAGGTTAAATAATCAATGTTGATTCTCCTAGAATTCCAGTGGAATCTAAGGGGAAATTTGG
The DNA here is from genome assembly GCA_963859935.3 of Lathyrus sativus. Taxonomy (NCBI): domain Eukaryota; kingdom Viridiplantae; phylum Streptophyta; class Magnoliopsida; order Fabales; family Fabaceae; genus Lathyrus; species Lathyrus sativus. The sequence continues at coordinate 290,325,290 of OZ012737.1, forward strand.
GATATGACATTGTCGCATCACTGCGAAAAACGGAAGCTGGCAAACTAGATAGAAGAGTCGCCATCCAACATTATTTATCCCAAAGAGAGGGATAGGAAAAGATCAAAGAAAACCTAATAGAAAGGGAAAGACAAGGTCATCGCAACCAAATATTGGGTTCGGGAGTTGGTTATGTGAGGGGAAGGTATGAGCACCCCTCACATCCATTGTACTCAATGGGATCCACGCTTGTTGTCTAATCTATGGGTGAAAACTATCTAAAGACTGGTAAACGAGGGTGAAAGAAAAGAAAAGAGACTCGATAGGACATCGCCACCCTATGCCTACGTATTCCCTCGTGTAATGGGAAAGTCAGAGTCAACGTAGTTCGGAAAACTATGGGTGAAGGAGGGAAGGTTGCTCGCCAAGACAACGTCGTCTTGTGTCTATGTATCCTCATCTGGTATGAGAAATTAGAGCAAACGTAGTTTGGGCTAACACGACCACTGGTTGGTGTTTATTTTAAGGAGTAGGGTTAAGTATCAACCCTAGCAGTTAGGGATGATGCCTGTTTGCGGTAGAACGAAGACTTAACACACTCTTTCTAAAAATTAAGTTTGAAACGATCCCGAAGGATGAAAAGGTTTGAACTTTGTTTGTGTTTTTTATGAGAAGAAGTGAATTGAGTTAGTTTGTAACTCATGTTGCACTAAAGACTATGACATAAGAGCGAATACGTTGCATATCGCCCAAAGGGCATACGCTAAACACTCTAGACAATGTGAGAGGAGTCCCCTCACTCATCATTCCTTATGTACTTAAGGCTCGCAGCGTACAACATTCATTATCCTTTATTAAGTGTCTTAAGAGATTATGAGATGAGAAGAGAAGACACAAGACTCTAAGGGGAACTGATCAACCCTAATGTTATCATGCAACATGGTCCTGAAGTTGGGATTGAAAAGGGAACTACCTAATGTTATCATGAAAAGGATTGAAAGCCTGATGTCTCTCCTACTCCCATCTTAAACAGAGGGACTAGGAATCCTAAGGGTTCATAGCAAAAGAGCACAAGTAAACACATAGAAATTCAATCACAGATGAAAAGAGATGAAGAACTTAAATAAGTCAATGCAAGATGATATGCAAACAAAAATACAAATATGCAACAATGCAATAAGACTCAAAGACAAGGGATACTCAAACACAAGAGATGAATTAAACAAGTTAAGAAGGATGAGATGAGATGGGAGAAGTAAACTCCTACAACCAATTACCATCAATCATCAAGGATGAAAGGTGCTACCCAAAGAAGCACACACAAAAAAAATGAGGGAGGAAATAGGGTGGGATAACCACCACATCTTAATCAACTCAACCAAACACTTACTTCAAGACCAAGCAAAGAAATGCACCAAAACAATCTCAAAAGAATGCAGGCATCCATGACAAACTCAAAGTGTAAACATCAACACCAAATCATCATGAACAAACATCAAACCAACTAGGGCATAAGTAAAACACAAGTGGAATGATCCAAATTCGAAGTCAAAATTAAAGGCATGCCACAAGAATGATCATGTTCAAATGAAGAATCAAAGTTCAAACACAATCTCACACTTCAAACAAGTGGAAATACATGATTCAAAGAAAACTTGTGGCACAAGTTACACATAACATTGACCTCTAATCAAGCAAAATAGCATCTCAAGCATGTTAATAAGGGCTAACAAAGATTAAGATATTCTCAAGGTATCACTCATGATTATATCCCAAAGATTAGGTCAAAACTAGTATGCATTCATATGATGAAATCAACTTGAATTTGAAAAATCCACCAAAAATAGAAGAAGACTCCAATAAATTCCAAATAAAATACTCAAGTTAAGATAAATCAACCATAAATCAGCAAGCAAAAGCTCAAGTCAAGAGTTCACTAAAAGCACCACCAATTAAATCCAAGAAGGCAAGGTGTTCCACTTATCGAGTGTGTGTCGAGGGTCCACAAAAGGTCCATGAAAAATGATTGAACAATAATCATAAATACCTCAAATCAACCCTAAAAAACAACTCAATCCATCAACTAAGTGGGAGAGAAAATTTCGTCTTAGGGGATGTTTGGATGAGGGTCAAATGATCAATTCAATTCTAAGTATACACCATGAAACACTTCAAAACTTAAATTCAATTAAAAATATTAAAATTAAAGGAAAAATAAAAATCATGAAAAATTAAATAACATCTTGGAAAGTTAGAAAATGATTTTTGTGTATTTTAAAAATGCACAAAACTATTTTAAAACAATTAAATTGAAATGGTAAACAAAAATAAATTAAAAGGAATGAACAAATGGAGAGGGGTGTAATAGCAAAGAGACAATGAACTGAATCCTTCAATAGCTTGCTTAGGCCTATGAAATAGGGGGTGTGAATAGGAAAGGGACTAAGCCTAATAGCCAAAACAAAACCAGGATTAATGAAACATACCGGTTCATTAATCCACCTGGATGCCTTGCGATAAATTCAAACACACACCTAAGCCAGTCAACTTGAACACGCCAGCTCATCCCAAAAACAGACCAGACGCCGGAGCTAGGGCTCCGGTCGTCTTCTCCGGTAAGGGGTCACTGGAGCTAGGTCAAAATAGCCATAAAAATGCTAACCTCTGGTACCATTCGTAAGGGCTTTTCATGTAGAACAAGATTATGCCAATAGATTTGCAAAAAGGTTCTTAAAAAAGGGTGAAATCAAGCCACGAATCTCAAGTGCACAAACTGAAATCCACATGAACAGACATAAAAACAATCCAAACACGGCCTACAAGGTGTAGGGCTTCAGATCACCAGTAATGACCCTAAGAGAGTGCCTAATATGGAGGTTTAAAGATTGAGAAAACTACCAAACGGAGCTGCTCCGTTGGCTCTTCACACGCAGTTTAACCTTGCTTTTATGCTGCTAACCTCTTCCTTGATCTTCATTGAAGAGGATTTGAGCAAACACTTGGAGAGAAAACCAGTGAGATGACTAATTCGAAGACGGAAAAGTTTGTGGAATTTTGGAGTGATTCTCTCTTCTCTCATGCAGCAAGCCACCTCTGAACAATTAGGGTTGAGTTTTGGCTTAAATATGGTGGATTTCATGCACTCATGCAGGCCCATAATGGCTGTATTGTTTGATTTCAAGTTTTAGCCAAAAAATACACTTTGAAGTACACACGGTTCTGGCTCTTGATGCCTCTCATTCCACTCAAGATTTTCAATGTAGGGTGTGCAAAAATGAAACATGTGGTTTTTGGTCATTGAGAATGGAATTGTACAAAGTTTGTACCATGACTTTTTTATGGTATGGAAATGTGAAAAAGTGGCATGTAATGTGATTATTGTTTGCACAAATTGGGTAAAACATGGTATGATCAATATTTGATGATGTTAAGGTGTATAAAAATTCAAAACCAAACCATTTGATGACTTATAATGTAAGAAACACCTCTCATGTCAAAAAATTCACTTTTCATGCTCATCATGGTTCAAATGATCACACCAATCATCAAACATTATGGATATTGAACTCAAGATGAAGTTTAGGCAATGTGACACAACTTTCATGTAGCACAAAATTGGATTTGAGGTCTTGAAGTGCATGAAATTGGTCATTGAAGTGAATGACCTATAATGAAGTTTCTAAAAATACTCTTTCCTTGTGAAGACCATAACTTGAGCTCCATACATGATAATGATGACGTCTAGGACTTTTTGAAAAGCTAAGACAATAAGGAAAACCTTACATGTTTACTTGAAAGTGAGAAAGAACTTGGTTCCGTGTGAAAAATATCTTGGAAGTGAGTTGACTTTGAGTTGACCAGAATTCTTTTCATCTGATGACACCAACTTGTTGACACAATAACTTGAGATGTAAAAACTCAATAGACGAGTTCTTGTACTCAAAAGAAAGCTTGAAATGTGATTAAAAAGTCTCATGTTTATGGAAAAAGAAGATTGAACTTGTATCATAGTGAAAATTGTCCTTGAAGTTAAGCACCAAAAGAGGGGATTTTACACTGAAATTACCTGAAACCCTAATTTAGTAACTCCTTGAACTCTTGAGTCTTCTTGATTTCATCTCAACAAGACATCCTAGATGCTTAATGATAACTTCCCATGGCTCGGATGACCTAGAACCAAGTCTTGAACCCCTTCAAGTCCACAGTTGACTTTGGGTTGACCAGATGAAAACCCTAAGTCCATATCCATTGCCTGAGGATATTGTAGATGATTTGAATGATCATACAAATTCCATAAAGACCCCTCAAGATACAAAATGAGCTTTTGAATCATGCCTCATCTAAATAGGAAACCTCATGAACCTCTACTCATCCTCAAGATAGGAGATGACACCCATACACAAACTTTCTCCTCTCAAGGAAGTTTGAAACCCAACTGATGATGATAGAACTCTTGATGACTTGAGCAATAAGCCTTCTCTCTTGAATGGAAAAACAACACCTCTTGATCCTCTGTTCAGAACCAATGTTGTTCAAATGCAAATGCTAAATGAAAAGAAACATAAGCCATATTAGAAAGGAAAGGTTGGTCAAATTTTGGGGTGCAACAGCTACCCCTATTCAAACGACTTGGACCTGAAGGGATGAAAAGAGATCTGCTTTCATCGTTCAAGATAAAAGGTTGTTGAATACAAAAGAACCCAGAAATTTGCCAACCGCAAGGTAGTAAACTGTAGAAATGTCTACCAAAGTGGAATCAGGAGAGATGTATCTGAAAGTTATAAGGAACCAACTACTAACCAAAGGTTAGAAGGCTTCGACACGCAGTTGGTAAAAACATCTGTTAAACAAACAAGCTTGGCATCCGCTGATAAGAAACATCTGATTAACAATCAGGCATCTGTTAAACAAATAGGCTCGATATCCATCGGTAAAAACATCTGCTAACAAGCAGGATCAGCACTCGGCTGGTAAGAAACATCTACTAACAAGTAGGCTCGACACTCATGTCGGTAAAAACATCTGCTAAATAGAGCAGGCAACGACACTAAGTCGGCTCGACACTAAGTCGGTAAGAACATATGATTAACAATCAGGCATCTGTTAAACAAACAGGCTCGATATCTATCTGTAAAAAACATCTTATTAACAATCAGGCATCGACACTAAGTCGGCTCGACACTAAGTCAGTAAACATCTGCTAACAAAGCAGGCTTGATATCCATCGGTAAAAACATCTACTAAATAAAGCAGGCAACGACACTAAGTCGGCTCAAAACTAAGTCGGTAAACATCTACTAACAAAGCAGGCTCGGCATCCGCCGGTAAGGAACATCTGATTAACAACCAGGCATCTGTTAAACAAACAGGCTCGATATCCATCGGTAAGAAACATCATATTAACAGTCAGGCATCGACACTAAGTCGATAAACATTTTCTAACAAAGTAGGCTTGATATCCATCAGTAAAATATCTGCTAAACAAAGCAGGCAATGTCACTAAGTCAGCTCGACACTAAGTCGGTAAACATCTGATAACAAAGCAGGCCATAACACTATGTCGGCTCGACACTAAGTCGGTAAACATCTGCTAACAAAGCAGAATCGGTATCCGTTGGTAAGAACATCTAATTAATAATCAGGCATCTGTTAAACAAATAGGCTCGATATCCATCGGTGAAAACATCTGCTAAAAAAAGCAGGAAACGACACTAAGTCGGATAACATTTGCTAACAAAGCAGGCTCGGCATCCGCCGGTGACAGAATTCGTCGATTCACAATATGAAAGAAGAAATTTGTCGGGGAAGAATGAACTTAACCAAATAAACTCTATTGGGAAGAAAATGATAAGATGAACACATCCATCAAAGATTTTGCTGGGGTCTGCATACCACACAGGCTCATGAAATACACCGCTGTCTGCTGGAGAAATGATTGGCCACAAAAGGTAACAACCTGGCTTATGCTTCGTATGCATATGTTTGAAAATGGCATATTGCTCCATACGAAATGGAAATGCTACACATTTGGGAGGATCCTATGCACAATACAAATGCAAAGGAACCACTACAACAAAATAAATGCTGAAGAGACGAAGCCAACTCCGCTGGGGATGACTGGGTGTGCCAAGTACGATTGGACTTATGCTGGGGAAAACAAGCCCTGGATGGCCTCCTGGAAAAGAACTCTCCTGGGTAAAACACTGCTCTCCGCTAAGAACAAATCCACTCTATTGGGGATTAGATCAACTCTGTTGAGGGAAATGCCCTGGACGACCTTCAAGAATAAAACTCTTCTGAGGAACAAAACCACTGTTGGGGAATGACTCCACTTTGTCGGGGATTCCACTCTACTGTAAATTAAATTCGATTTGCTATGGATTAAGAAATAAAATTTACTTGAAAGATTATCCCAAAATCTCATTCTGGAGGAAATACTAATAACCACTGGATTCTGCTGAGGAAGATGCCCTGAATGGCCTCTCGGGATAAGACTCTCTCGAGGATAAATTCACACTGCCGAGAATAAATCCACTCTACTGAGGATTGATCCACTAGGGACTAAGATTTTGGGAAGTTATCCCAAAATATTGCTCTGTCAGGGAAAAATTATGCTCTGCTGGGAAATGAGAGAAACAACATTGGGAAATTATCCCCAAAATCTCGCTCTGGAGAATACCAATAACCACTGGATTCTGCTGTGGATAACAACTTCACTGGGAAATACTCATCGAGGGAATCAACATCAACCTCTGCCTGGGGAAGCGAGAATAAGACTCATCAACATCAACCTCTGCTTGGGGGTATGAGTCAATATCATAGACTCTATGGGGGAACAACACAGAACTTACTCCGCTGCTAGGAATGATCCCAAACTCTTAACCTGTTGGGGGATAAGTGCACACAACTGTCGGGGAAAATCAATCTCAACCTGCTGGGGATGAGTGCACACCACAGTCTAGACCTGCTGGGGAGACACTTTTGATCTGACATCATTACCCTGTGGGGATAAAGACATGGCGACCTTATTGGGGAAGCACATCTGAAACAGAGCCCTGCAAATAACAAACAAACAATGTGTCTTGTATGAAATAAAGGCTATCTCGGTCATCGTCCATGACATCATTCAAGCAAATCGATGTTTCAAACATGATTAGTAAAGCCCCAAAAGTTTATATATGCAAAGTTTTATCGAAAACATCAGGCGTTTTTTGCAAACAAAATAGTAAAAAGCAAAACAAGAAAGCTTTTTTATGGAAAATGTACTTCATTGATTGAAATTGGCCTGTAAATAGGCAAATTTACATCAGATGCAACTCCTGAAAAGAGAAAGTTGCACAAAAGGTACAAATGCAAAAGATATACAAATGTCGGCAATGTGGTACCGACAACCACCATGTGTCGGTTCGACTATGACTCACATGACTTCGATGCTTCACCAATGTTTCGCTGTCTGAAGAGACTGACTGATCAACCCTCAGGTCCTCCAAGAATCCAACTGTGCTCACGGGATCGGACGCAGACCGCAGTCATTTGCTTTTAAATCCCTAACTTTTTCCTGAATCACCCTTGTGGGTTTTCGATTCACCGGGATACCCATTTTTGCCAAAGTCGCCTTTTCAGGTTTTCAACTTTGTGGGTTTACAATTTTTCTTTTTATCCCTAATTTTTTCCCGAACCTATTCTTTTTATGGTTCGCCGGGACGCCCCATTTTTTCCTGGATTTTCTTTTTCTTTCCAGCGGGTCTATTTTAAGCAAAGTATTTTCTGACCGCGTCTGCATTCACAGGGGATGTAAAATCTTCACTGTCCATAGTTGAGAGTAATAAGGCTCCTCCGGAGAAGACTTTCCTTACCACGTATGAACCTTCATAGTTGGGAGTCCATTTCCCCTGTGATCTGTTTGTGGAGGGAGGATCCGCTTCAACACTAAATCACCTGCCTGAAAGCTTCGAGGGCGTACCTTCTGATTGAAAGCCTTTTTTCATTCTACTCTGATATAATCGACCATGGGCGATAGCCGCCAATCTTTTCTCGTCAATCAGGCTAAGTTGATTCAACCTAGCCTTCACCCATTCTGCCTCATCAAGCTTAACATCAACCAACACCCTCAAGGAAGGAATCTCAACTTATAATGGTAGGATAACTTCCATACCATACACTAGCGAGAAAGGAGTTGCCCCAGTTGAAGTACGTACCAAAGTACGATATCCATGTAATGCAAAAGGCAACATCTCATTCCAATCTTTGTAGATAACCACCATCTTCTGCAAAATCTTCTTTATGTTCTTATTGGCTACCTCAACAACACCATTCATCTTTGGGCGGTATGGAGAAGAGCTGTGGTGTTCGATTTTGAAACTCTGGCACAGTTCCTTCATCATCTTGTTGTTCAAATTTGAACCATTATCAGTAATGATTCGCTCTGGCACTCCGTAACGACAGATGATGTCCTTCTTGATAAAGCGAGCCACTACCTGTCTGGTTACATTAGCAAAAGACGCCGCTTCTACCCACTTGGTGAAATAATCGATTGCCACTAAGATAAATCGATGTCCGTTTGAAGTAGTCGGCTCAATCTTACCGATCATATCAATGCCCCACATAGCAAAGGGCCAAGGAGATGCCAAGACATTCAGAGGACTTGGCGGCACATGCATCTTATCAGCATAAATCTGGCATTTATAGCACTTCCTGGCGTACTTGAAACAATCTGATTCCATAGTCATCCAGTAATATCCTGCTCTCAACAATATTCTGGACATTGCATGTCTGCCAGCATGTGTACCAAAAGTACCCTCGTGGAATTCTTCCATTAGCAAATCTGATTCATGTTCGTCCACACACTGCAACAACACTAAGTCGAAGTTTCTTCTGTATAACACACCGTCCTTGTTAAGGTAGAAGTTTCCTGCCAACCTTCTTAGAGTCTTCTTATCCCGACTCGATGCCCCAGGTGGATACTCTTGATTCTTGAGAAAAGTTTTGATATCAAAATACTAAGGCTTCCCATCCGATGCTTCCTCTACTGCAAATATGAACGTCGGCCTATCAAGGCGCATGATAGTGATCATTGGAGCTTCATTCCAATAATTCACTTTATACATCAATGATAAGGTTGCCAAAGCATCTTCCATTTGGTTCTCGTCCCTTGGCACATGATGAAACTCTACTATGTCAAAGAAAGGTAGCAATCTCCTGGCATAATTCATGTAAGGGATCATATTAAGCTGGCGAGTTTCTCACTCTCCTTTAATCTGGTTAGCGACTAGAGCTGAATCACCATATACCTTAAGGTTCTTAATTCTCAAATCAATGGCTTCCTCTATACCCATGATGCATGCTTCATATTCAGCTTCGTTATTGGTGCAAGCAAACGTTAGCCGGCCGGCAAACGGTATGTGGGAACCGTGAGGCGTTGTAATGATTGCCCCTATTCCGTTGCCGTATGAGTTAATAGCACCGTCAAAAACCATTTTCCACTGAGAGCCTATTTCGGGACCTTCATCAGGCAGTGGCTCATCACGATCTTTCATCTTAAGAAACATTATGTCCTCATCAGGAAACTCAAATTTCATCAGCTAATAATCTTCAATCGGCTGCTCTACGAGATATTCTGACAAAACACTTCCCTTAATGGCTTTTTGGGAAACATATTGAATATCGTATTCTGTCAGAACCATCTTCCACCTTGCAATTCTTCCATAAAGTGCCTACTTTTTGAACACGTACTTGATTGGATCTATCTTCGATATCAACATGGTTGTGTGATTCAACATATACTGCCTTAGGCATTTGGCTTCCCATGCAAGTGCAAAATATGTCTTTTCTAGCATTGAGTACCTGGATTCACATTCTTCGAACTTCTTACTCAAGTAATAGATAACATGTTCTTTTCTGCCCGTCTCGTCGTGTTGACCGAGTACACAACCCATGGAGTTCTCAAGAACCGTAAAGTACATGATTAAAGGTCTTCCTGCCACCGGATGCATCAGTATTGGAGGCTCCTACAAGTATTCGTTAATCTTTTCAAATGACCTTTGACAATTTTCATTCCAGACAACCGCCTGATCTTGTTTAACAGCTTGAACATTGGTTCACAGGTGGCTGTAAGGTGAGATATGAACCTTGCAATGTAGTTCAATATCCCCAGAAAACCACGAACTTCTTTTTCTATTTTCGGCGCTGGAATTTCTTGTATTGCTTTTATCTTCGTAGGATCTACCTCAATACACCTTTCACTGACAATGAACCCCAATAGCTTTCCTGACCTTACTCTGAAGGTGCACTTATTTGGATTCAACCTCAATTTGAATTTCCTCAACCTTTCAAACAACTTCAAAAGATTAACCAGATGCTCCTTCTCTATTTGTGACTTTGCGATCATGTCATCAACAAAAACCTCGATCTCATGATGAATCATATCATGAAATAAAGTCATCATCGCCCGCTGATAAGTAGCCCCTGCATTTTTCAATCCAAAAGGCATAACTTTATAGCAAAAACTCCCCCACAGCGTGATAAAGGTTGTTTTCTCCATGTCTTCTAGGGCCATCTTGATTTGGTTGTACCTAGAGAAGTCATCCATGAAGGAAAACACAAAATGTTGAGCAGTATTATCAACTAATACATCAATGTAGGGGAGCGGAAAATCGTCTTTCGGGCTCGCTCTATTCAAATCTCTGTAATCAACATAGATCCTAACCTTTCCATCCTTTTTAGGTACAGGAACGATGTTAGCGACCCACAGAGGATAGTTTGTAACAGCAAGAAAATCAATGTCCATTTGCTTCTGGACCTCTTCCTTGATTTTGACTGCCATGTTCGGCCTATTTCTTCTTAGCTTCTGTTTTACAGGTGGACATTCTTCTCGAAGAGGTAGTCGGTGTACCACTGTATATGTATCGAGTCCTGGCATGTCTTCATATGACCAGGCAAAGACGTCTCTGTACTCACGGAGCATTTCGATATGTCTTCTCTTGACACCGTATTTTAAAGCAGCCCGAATTCTGACCTCCTTCCTGTATTCATCTGTGCCAAGATTGACAACTTCGATCTCCTCTTGATGAGGCAGAATGACCTTCTCCTCTTGTCTCAGCAGTCTGGCAAGCTTTTCAGGAAGGTCTTCATCTTCATCAATCTCTTCTTCAGCTTGAAAGATAGGATTGTCAAATTCAAACCGAGTCATAGACGAATCTGGAGCGGTGGCATCTGTGATATGAAACCTGCATGATTGATGTTTTATGCTTAAATTGATATGCAAACAAGCACAAACACATTGCCATTTTATTGTCAAAAATAAAAGAATAAAAACCGGGATCAAAATATTTGAATGCAAATAAACGCCTTTGATTAATGATAAAAAGAGTTCAAACATAAACAAGTAGGGCCCTACAAAGCAAAGCCACTACGCCCTGGGCGGAACGTAGGACCACACATATCAAACAAAGAAACTACTCTTCAAAGGTAACTTGAACGACGTCCTCGACTAAGCTTTGACCAGGAACACACGGTTGAATCCACGCGTCTATATCACAGTCACTGTCTCCTTCGTCTTTTCCACAACATTGATTCTGTCAAAGATGACTCCACCGCTAGTGAACTGCATCGGTCCTCAATATTTTGGAGCACTCTGTGAGGAGGAAGATGGGTTGTATCCCAAACCAAATTTGTCTTGCTTATTAGGAATCCTGAGCACTTGACCCCATCCCTATGAAAAACCAAACTCAACAACAGCACGAGCTTTTTTTAAAGAAGACATTGAAATCTCAGGAGTTTTGTCCTCAACTGGAGGCTTCTCTTGAATTTAAACAGCTTTGAATGCTTGACACAGGGTTTCATGGATCTCTCCATCCACCTCTACATATTTAAAGGATGACAGGTGACTCACCATAATGTCCTCTTCACCACACACCGTGACGATCCTTCCTTCAACCATGTACTTCAGCTTCTAATGTAAGGTCAAAGTAACTGCTCCTGCAAAATGAATCCATGGTCGACCAAGCAAACAACTATGCGTTGGCTGAATATCCATGATGTAGAATACAACATTGAAAATTTCCGGGCCCACTTGAATAGGGAGAGCAACTTCACCGAACATCGATCTCCTCGTCCCATCAAATGCTCTTACGACTAGATCACTAGGAGTACAGATCACACCCTGGGTGTCCAACTTCATTAAAGCTTTCTTGGGTAACACGTTAAGTGATGACCTAGTATCAACCAATACATGCGACAAAACAACCTCCCTACACTCAATTGAGATGTGCAAGGCATGGTTATGATTTCTTCCCGCGGGAGTCAAGTCTAGATCTGTGAACCCCAAGCCATTGCCGGCATTAGCATGGGCTATCACCCCTTCAAGATGATTTACCGAAATTTCCTGCGGTACGTAGGCAATACTCAGAATTCTCAACAACGCATTCATGTGTGCCTCCAAGCACAACAACAGAGACTAGATGGAGATTTTGGAGGGAGTTTGTTGCAAATGATCCACAATTTTGTAGTCACTCTTTCGAATAAGACGCATGAACTCTTCGGCGTCTTTGATCAGAGAATCTTTCTCTCCTTGTTATGAACTTTCTTCCACTATAACCTTTCCTTTTCCTTTATCAAACATCTCCACATTAACCTTCGGAGGTGAAAACACCTTACCGCTTTTGGTTAAACCACTGGCTCCAACCAAATTGTTAACGGATGACCCTTCAAACGATTTTCCCATCAACTCTTGCTTCTGTCCATTACCAAATACGTTTGCCCCATAATTCCATGGGATGGCCTTGGTACTTTCGTAAGGTATTGGTCCGACTTTAGTGATTATCACAGGCGCTGGCCTTGGAGGCGCCAAAATGTTTATTGTTCTGTAAGGGATTGAGATCGTGGCGATCTCATCCTGATCACTGTTAATCTTTTTCACATATTTTTCCTCTATCATCCTGTCAAACTGCAATACACCTTCACTCATCAGACATTGAATATGATTCCTCAGATCCTCACAACCCTTAGGGTGAGCAACACAACCTTCACAACCTTCCACACAACCGGGGAAAACTCCTCCTTTCAACAACTTGCTTTTAACAAAACTCAGCGGTGTTCTTAACTCTACAACGTCAGTTATCAAATTTAGCTCTTCTTCTTCAATAATGGCATTAACTTCGGCTGCCCCATGATTTCGCATTGGGTTCTGAATCACATTAGGAGTCTCGTTGGTAAAGTTAATTGCCTTGGTGTCGAGAAGGTCTTGCACCTTGTGCTTAAAAGCCTTGCAATTGTCTAAGTTGTGGCCCGGAGCGCCAGAATGAAACTCGCACCTGGCATTGGCATCATAGCCTCGAGGTGGTGCGCCTGTAAGAGGTGTCGCGCCTGTAAGAGGTGCCAATGTTCTTTTTTTGAATCAGCTGAAGTTGTAACAAATGTTGTAGCAGCTGAGAATATGGCATAGGTGGAGTATCAAACTGCCTATTAACAGTTCTTCCCCGGTCCTGAAACCGGCGCGGTGCATAATTTTGTTGTTGTTGAGGTGCTACTGGAATGGTCATGCTGGCAACCTATGGCTATTGCTGAGGCTGAAATTGCTGTTGACATTGAGCTCTATTTCTGATCCTTTTTCTATAGCCTGTCACTGCATTTGTATCACCTTCCCTCTTCTTAGGATTTTCAAAAGTCTTCCTTCCTCCACCAGACGTGGATCCTTCTCCGCTTTGAATCTTACCCAACTTGATTCCGTTTTTACCCTTTCGCCGGTTATGATCAAATCAGAGAAGCTATCAGACATATTTCCAATTAGCTTCTCATAATAAATTCTTGGCAACGTTGCCACGAACATATCAATAAGCTCCCTCTCCACCATTGGAGGCTGAACCCTGGCCGCCAGTTCACGCCACCTTTGGGCATACTCTTTAAACCCCTCATTGCTCCTCTGAGACAGATTCTACAACTGAACTCGGTTTGGTGCTAGGTCACTATTGTACTGATAATGACGAACAAAGGCCTCTCCAAGATCCCTCCAACTTCTGATATGAGTCGGCTCTAGACCCATGTACCATTCTAATGAAGGCCCTGATAAGCTATCTTGGAAAAAGTGCATCAGCAACTTCTCATCGTCTGAGAATGCAGACATCTTCCAATAATAGGATCTGAGATGTACTCTGGGACAAGTTGTCCCTTTGTACTTATCAAAGTCTAGAACCTTGAACTTGGGTGGAATCTTCACCCCTGGAATCAGCCCCAAGTTGGACATGTCAAGTCCTAGAGAGTTCTGATTCTCTATATTCCTCATCTTTTCCTCAATCATTTTAAACCTTTTACTGCATCAGTCTGAAGGCCTACACCCAAATCTCCCATTGAGAAAACATCATCCTGTTCATCCTCCTCCCACTGAGGACCTGCAGCCCCCATGTGCAACGCCCGCTGCACCTGGTACGTGAACTCCTAGTTGATGACCTTCGTCCAGAGGAATGACAACAGTAGGAACAACATTAGCCTGAGGAGTATTCCCATCAGCCGGGGGAGGAATAGCAACAGTCCCTCCATGCAAGACCCCACTACCATCCACCCTAGCAATTAAAGGTTGGACTAGTGTTGTGAGTTGTTCTTGACCATTGGCAACCCATTGCATGAGATCCATGAATTGAGCCATACGATCCCTGAACTCTTGCAACTCTAGCTGTATCAGATCCATAGCTCGTTGCTGATTTTCTCTGGTCGAGTATCGGTGAAACGTCTGGTCTGTTATCCTAAAAACACTGCCGAGAGAAAACCATAGAGAGAATAAGGTTAACGACACCAAGAACACCTACAATGCAATATGATAATGATGATGCAAAATGCAAGCATGTAAATATGATCCAGGGAAATTCTCCCCTTGATTCTAGTTCCACACACGAATAAGAAATAGAAGAAGCAACAAATGGAGCCACAAAATCCTTCTCATAAATAAAATGAGAGCAACCGTCAGCATACATAGCATATCCAAAAATACAACAGAATGGTCAATATGACCTCTTCCAACAAGCCTTGTGATGGTCTGAGTACAAGATAATAACAACAAAAGAGTAGAAGAAAACAGAGAAAACTTCATCAAGTAACTCCCTTTAGCCACAGTAGTGTGTCTGGAACTCCTCTAACAACGCCTTTGTGTCTGGATGTTCAGGCCTTGCAAACAACGCCTAAATGAGAAACTCCCTTCTGCTGATGACATCCTTCAGACCTTGAGCATAATCCTTCCAAGCTCCTTCTCCAAAAGCGTCTTTGAGTCTTGGTTTCTTCAATTCCGATCTCATCTTGTATTCTTCCAACATTGCCAGAGCTTCTCGTCACTTACGGTCAGCTTCATACTAACGGGATGATTCTCCTGAAGCTTTCTCATCTTTAATCCAGAGTTGAATCTTCAACCTATCAATCTGCTGATGAAGCTCATCGTCTCTTCCCTTGTTGGCAGTAAGAGAAACAGTCCACTGATTCTTGAATTTGGATATCTCCAAGCGCACTCTTTCCAACTCTTTCTTCTTGTCCTTGAGGATATTGCTAGCTCTCTTCAGGTCTTGACCTACTCGTTCTCGGGCACGAATCTCTTCATTCAGTTCTCTCCCCATCTTATTCAAGGTCTCTGTCTTCATCTTGGACAAGTAGGTTGCTTCGTTCTTTTCACTCCTTAGCTGAATAACCTCCTTTTCTAGCTCTTCATTCACTTTGCGTAGCTCTTCTTTCTTAGCCCGCAGCTGGTTATACTTCTGTATACCAAACGATATAAAGGCTCTCCGATCGGGAATGGTAATAGTACCCTTTCAATCCTATCCTAGATCCACTCAACATATGGTCCATAGGCTCTACAGTCACCTTTACCCAGAGAGGATTTTCCTCTTCAGTGGATTCTTCCCCAAGCTTTTTCAATTCTGGCCAAAGTCTCACTGTCAACTAATCCTGTGAAATACAAAGATTCTTGTATTTCCTCCTCCCTCGGGAGTCCTTTCAAAGCGTATCCAAATTTCCTGATTGCAAGAGTAGGGTTGTAGTTGATTCCACCCTTCCTTCCTATCAGAGGAACATTGGGAAAGTTCCCACAGTTGTAGATAATCTCCTTACCAAGCAGATCTTTATTAAACTAAACTGTGTCTGAGGTATCAACGAAAGGTCCAACCTTGGGAAGATGATCCACAAACCATCTGTAGAGAAGTGGCGCACAACAAGAGACATTCTTCCCTCTTATGTTCTCATTCTTGTAGTGCACAAAATGGTATACATCCCCCAAGAGAGTAGGCACAGGATTTTGGGAACCGAAAATATGGAAGGTGTCCAAATCAACGGAGTTTTGGATATAAGGGAACAAAACTATGTCATAAATGCAGTGTGCCAAAATTGCATTGAAAACCACCCAACAACCCTCTTTAGCAAAGTGTTAGGCTCTACTCACCAAGAACGACAGTGGAAAACCAGGGACTCCATTTCTCCACACCATCTTACCATCCAACTCAGAGACACCCAAATGAAGAGCATTGGCCAACTTCATTAAATCAGGTTCTGCTTCAGAATGAATGAAAGGCAATTGCTTTAGGACTGGAACTCGTATCAACATGGCAAACTTTTCCAAAGTTGGCATCAGGACATAGCCAGGGAAGGTGAAGCAACGCAACTGAGGATCATAAAACTACAGCAGGGTATGGATACCTCCTAACTCATATCTTGAGATTTTGCAGACATAGCTCAGAATCTTCCCGTAATCCTTCCTGAAATCTTCCATCACACCATGATTAGCTACAAAAGTGAGACTAAGCAAAGGCCCTATCTCCGGCGTCGGGAACTTGTAGACGACAGTCCTCTTGAAACCAGGCTCCATACTGACGGTGGATTAGATTACTAGAATCAAAGGGAAAATATGCACCTAAAACACAAATACATGTAAATGTTAAAATGCAAATGAAAATGCAGATGCAAACAGGGGATCAAGACTGTTGTGTTGCTGACTGAGATGAACCATAACTCTGCCTCGGCGAGAAAATACCAGAACATCAGAATACCAAAGCAATAGGAACCCACAGTATCAAGATCAAAGGTCTGCACTAATAAGAAAACCAGAAATCCTGGTAGGTTGGAGGTCAATTTTCTTGCATGACCCTCCCACTCACAAGGTATGGACCTAATCTGATAAGGTTCGACCTCCTATGCGGTCGTCAGCGTCACAGACTCTCGAGAAACAATGATACGTTCACCATTTCTGGTTTGGCATCATAGTCAAACAAGGGGGCCTCACTTAACTGACTCCCAAATGATCGGTCTCCAAAGTCAACAATTTTCAGATCCAACATCCTTATCAACTATCCGAAACAGACTGGACAGGATGTCGTCAAAGAAAATCTCGTCTGAACGCGAATTTCATGAGAGCTATTACATGCCAAACATGCAAGCCCTCACTACTCTCCACACTAATGCTATATGTATACTCAAGCCTGGGTATTAGGCTTATCTCACAGTAGAACACCCACCTAACAGCACAACAACAATAGATAAAATAAAAGGCGGAAAATAAAATGCAAATGCAACAATGTACAAAATACAACACACAAATATACATACCCACAAATAAAAGCAAACAAGCGCTAGGAATGACTCGCATAGGGAAACAGGGTCCCTAGTAGAGTCGTCAGTTGTCGCATCACTATGAAAAAGGGAAGCCGGAAAACTAGATAGAAGAGTCACCATAGAACGTTATTTATCCCAGAGAGAGGAAGAGGAAACAATCGAAGAAAACATAAGAGAAAGGGAAAGACAAGGTCATCGTAACCAAATCTTGGGTTCGGGAGTCGGTTACGCGAGGGGAAGGTATGAGCACCCCTCACGTCCTTTGTACTCAACGGGATCCACGCTTGTTGTCTAACCTATGGGTGAAAACTATCTAAAGGCTGGTAAACAAGGGTGAAAGAAAAGAAAAGAGACTCGATAGGACATCGTTGCCCTATGCCTACGTATTCCCTCGTGCAATGGGAAAGTTAGAGTCAACGTAGTTCGGAAAACTACAAGTGAAGGAGGGAAGGTTGCTCGCCAAGACATCACCGTCTTGTGCCTACGTATCCTCATTTGGTATGAGAAATTAGAGAAAACGTAGTTTGGGTTAACACGACCACTGGTTGGTGTTTGTTTTAAGGAGTGGGGCTAAGTATCTGTTCTAGCAGTTGGGGACGATGCCTGTTTGTGGTAGAACGAAGACTTAACACACTCTTTCTGAAAATTAAGTTTGAAACAATCCCGAAGGATGAAAAATTTTGAACTTTGTTTGTGTTTTTTATGAGAAGAAGTGAATTGAGTTAGTTTGTAACTCATGTTGCACTAAAGACTATGACATAAGGGCGAATGTGTTGCATATTTCCCAAAGGGCATACGCTAAACACTCTAGACAATGTGAGAGGAGGTCCCCCACTCATTATTCCTTATGTACTTAAGGCTCGTAGCTTACAACATTCATTATCCTTTATTAAGTGTCTTAAGAGATTATGAGATGAGAAGAGAAGACACAAGACTCTAAGGGGAACTGATCAACCCTAATGTTATCATACAATATGGTCCTAAAGTTGGAATTGAAAAGGGAACTACCTAATATCATCATGCAAAGGATTGAAAGCCTAATGTCTCTCCTACTCCCATCTTAAACAGAGGGACTAGGAATCCTAAGGGATCATGGAAAAAGAGCACAAGTAAACACATATCAATTCAATCATAGATGAAAATAGATGAAGAACTTAAGCAAGTCAACGAAAGATGAGATGCAAACAAAAATGCAAATATGCACTAATGCAATAAGACTCAAAGACAAAGGAGACTCAAACACAAGAGGTGACTTAAACAAGTCAAGAAGAATGAGATGAAATGGGAGAAGTATACTCCTACAACCAATTACCATCAATCATAAAGGATGAAAGGTGCTACCCAAAGAAGCACACACAAATAAAATGAGGGAGGAAAGAGAGTGGGACAGCCACCACATCTTAATCAACTCAACCAAATACTTACTTCAAAACCAAGCAAAGAAATGCACCAAAATAATCTCAAAAGAATGCAAGTATTCATGACAAACTCAAAGTGTAAACATCAACACCAAATCATCATGAAAAAACATCAAACCAACTAGGGAAGAAGTAAAACACAAATTGAATTATCCAAATTCAAATTCAAAATGAAAGGCATGCCCAAGAATGATCATGGTCAAACGAAGAATCAAAGTTCAAACACAATCTCACACTTCAAACAAGTGGAAAGACATGATTCAAAGAAAACTTGTGGCACATGTTACACATAACATTGACCTCTAATCAAGCAAAAAAGCATCTTAAGCATGTTAATAAGGGCTAACAAAGCTTAAGAGATGCTTAAGGAATCACTCATGATCATATCCCAAAGATTAGGTCAAAACTAGTATGCATTCACATGATGAAATCAACTTGAATTTGCAAAATCCACCAAAAATAGAAGAAGACTCCAATAAATTCCAAATAAAATACTAAGTTAAGATGAATCAACCATAAATCAGCAAGTAAAAGCTGAAGGCAAGAATTCACTCAAAGCACCACCAATTAAATCCAAGAAGGCAAGGTGTTCAACTTATCGAGTGTGTGTCGAGGGTCCACAAAAGGTCCATGAAAAATGATTGAACAATAATCATAAATACCTCAAATCAACCCTAAAAAATAACTCAATCCATCAACTAAGTGGGAGAGAAAATTTCGTCTTAGGGGATGTTTGGATGAGGTTCAAATGATCAATTCAATTCTAAGTATACACCATGAAAAACTTCAAAACTTAAATTCAATTAAAAATATTAAAATTAAAGGAAAAATAAAAATCATGAAAAATTAAATAACATCTTGGAAAGTTAGAAAATGATTTTTTTGTATTTTTAAAATGCACAAAACTATTTTAAAACAATTAAATTGAAATGGTAAACAAAAAGAAATAAAAAGGAATGAACAAATGGAGAGGGGTGTAATAGCAAAGAGACAATGAACTCAATCCTTCAATAGCTTGCTTGGGCCTCTGAAATAGGGGGTGTCAATAGGAAAGAGACTAAGTCCAATAGCCAAAACAAAACCAGGATTAATGAAACGCACCATTTCATTAATCCACCTGGATGCCACGCGACAAATTCAAACACACACCTAAGCCAGTCAACTTGAACACGCCAGCTCATCCCAAAAACAGACCAGACGCCGGAGCTAGGGCTCCGGTCGTCTTATCCGGCAAGGGGTCACTAGAGCTAGGTCAAAACAGCCATAAAAATGCTAACCTCTGGTACCTTTCGAAATGGCTTTTCATGTAGAACAATATTATGCCAATAGATTTGCAAAAAGGTTCTTAAAAAAGGATGAAGTCTAGCCACGAATCTCAAGTCTACAAACTGAAATCCACATGAACATGCATAAAAACAATCAAAACATGACCTACAAGGTGTAGGGCTTCAAATGCACCAGTAATGACCCTAAGAGAGTGCCTAAAATGGAGGTTTAAAGATTGAGAAAATTACCAAACACAACTGCTCTGTTGGCTCTTCAAACATAGTGTAACTTTGCTTTGAAGCTGCTAACCTCTTCCTTGTCTTCAGTGAAGAGGATTTGAGAAAACACTTGGAGAGAAAACTAGTGAGATGACTAATTCGAAGAAGAAAAAGTTTGTGGAATGTTGGAGTGATTCTCTCTTCTCTCATGCAGCAAGCCACCTCTGACCAATTAGGGTTGAGTTTTGGCTTAAATATGGTGGGTTTCATGCACTCATGCAGGCCCATAATGGTTGTATTGTTTGATTTCAAGTTTTGGCCAAAAACTTCCACTTTGAAGAACACACGGGTTTGACTCTTGATGCCTCTCATTCCACTCGGCATTTTCAATGTAAGGTGTGTAGAAATGAAACATGTGGTTTTTGGTCATTGAGAATGGAGTTGTACAAAGTTTGTACCATGACTTTTTTATGGTATGGAAATGTGAAAAAGTGGCATGTAATGTGATTCTTGTTTGCACAAATTAGGTAAAACATGGTATGACCAATATTTGATGATGTTAAGGTGTAGAAAAATTCAAAAGCAAACCATTTGATGACTTGTAATGTAAGAAACACCTATCATGTCCAAAAATTCACTTTTCATGCTCATCATGGTTCAAATGATCATAACAATCATCAAACATCATGGATATTGAACTCAAGATGAAGTTTAGGCAATGTCACACAACTTTCATGTGGCACAAAATTGGATTTGAGGCCTTGAAGTGCATGAAATTGGTCATTGAAGTGAATGACCTATAATGAAGTTTCCAAAAATACCCTTGCCTTGTGAAGACCATAACTTGAGTTCCATACATGATAATGATGACTTCTGGGACTTTTTTGGAAATCTAAGACAATGATAAACAACTTACATGTTCAGTTTAAAGTGAGAAAGAACTTTGTTCCATGTGAAAAATGTCTTGGAAGTGAGTTCACTTTGAGTTGACCAAAATTATTTTCATATGATGACACCAACTTGTTGACACCATAACTTGAGATGTACAAACTCAATGGATGAGTTCTTGTACTCAAACTGAATATTTAAATGGGATTAAAAAGTCTCATGTTTGTGGGAAAATGAGATTGAACTTGTATCATAGTGAAAATTGTCCTTGAAGTTAAGCACCAAAAGAAGGGATTTTACACTGAAATCAACTAAAACCCTAATTTAGTAACTCCTTGAACTCTTGAGTCTTCTTGATTTGATCTCAACAACACATCTTAGATGCTTCATCAGGACTTCCCATGGCTCAGATGACCTAGAACCAAGTCTAGAATCCCTTCAAGTCCACAGTTGACTTTGGATTGACTAGATGAAAACCCTAAGTCCATATCCATTGCCTGAGGCTCTTGCAGATGATTTGAATGATCATATAAACTCCATAAAGACCCCTCAAGATATACATTGAGCTTTTGAATCATGCCTCATCCAAATAGGCAACCTCATGAACCTCTACTCATCCTCTAGATAGGAGATGACACCCATACACAAACTTTCTCCTCTCAAGGAAGTTTGAAACCCAACTGATGATGATAGAACTCTTGATGACTTGAGGAAGAAGTCTTCTCTCTTGAATGGAAAAACAACACATCTTGATCCCCTATTTAAAACCAATGCTATGCAAATGCAAATTCTAAATGAAAAGAAACATAAGCCAAGTTAGAAAGGAAAGGTTGTTCAAATTTTTGGGTGCAACAGACATACACCTTCAGATATCTTTTTCCCGAGTCTATTGCCTTATTAAAGCTATCACTTGTTTAGTAGTAGGTAATGTCTCTCTTCCTTTTTGGGTTGATTATCTTTGTTAAGCTGCCTAGTAACCGATAGTTGGTAATCTTTCTTTCAGATTTATAACCTTTATTAAGCTACCCAGTAACTGGTAGTTGGTAATATTCCTCTTCCTACTCAGTAAAAGGTGGTTGATTATTTTTTTTCTCGAGTTTATTACCTTCTTTTATGCTTCCCAATAACTGGTAGTAGGTAATAGTTCTCTTCCTACCCAGTAACAGGTAGTTGATATTGTTTCCTCTTGAGTTTATTACCTTCTTTTAAGTTATCACTCGTTTGGTAGTAGGTAATATACTCTATGTTTACCCTACCCAGTGACCGATAGTTAGTAATCTTTTTCCTCCTGGAATAATTACCTTTGTTTAAGCTACCATATGTCTGGTAGTAGGTGTCATACCCTAATTTTTACCCCTAAGATCCCACCTTCATTTGCATCATTTATATAGCATCAAGCACTTTTATGTGCGTCTTTTATTTATTTCTAACTCCATGAAAATACAAAAAATATGTCTTGTTTGCTTTGTTTATAAGTTAGGGTTTTGCATCAAGGAGTTCAAGTGGTTTATCAAACAGGGTTTAGTTTGATCTTAAACATCCCAAGCTCCTCCACTCATTAATGGTGGTCAAGGTATTCCCTTCATTAATAATCAAGTTTGAGTTTACATCAATTCAACGTCATCAGGTCCTAATTCATCAAAAGCCAAAAATTAGGGTTTTGGTCAAAGTCAGCTTGATGTTGACTTTTTGACCAATAATGATATCATGGCTTGGAACATGATTCAAGAGTTCCAAATACAACTTTGAGATCCATTCATATGATTAATTTGGCTCAAGAAGTTTGATTTATTGATAATTGAAGAATTTTGATTCAAATGATAAAAAGTCAACCAATGCTTAAAGTCAAAGTTTGACATTTGACATTTTTGGTCAACTATGGATTTCTCAAGTCAAGAATCAATAAAGTGTAGAAAATGATCGAGTTTGAACAAGTTAAATAAATAAAATCAAGAAAAGATCAAAAGCTGTCAAATTTAGGGTTTTGAAAATTTCTCGAAGTACCAACATTTCATGTTCATGGGGGTGACTTTCCAAGGTTGTAAATTCCTCCTCAAGCATCCATTTTAAACAAAAAAGGGCTACTGATCAAGACTTCATGGCATACTACATCATAGTGAATATTTTATGTCCAAGGTCTTTCCACAAGCTTTTCCTCAAGAACACAAAAGTCACCATTTTCAAAACTTCATTTTCACAAAAAAAAAAAAACATTTCTTTGAATCCTTCATTTCCTTGGAGATTTGTTTTATTTTTTCTCATAATCATTATCAATATACCATTCATAACTTACTGTATGCAAAACATTACAACTGTAACCTTTAAATCATCACTTCTGTTCCGAACTGGCTCAATGGCTAGGCATGATCTAATCCACTTCTGCTCCCAGAACGACCTAATTGCCTAAGTCCAACCACTTGGGAGGAGAATTTACCTTTCTGCCCCCAAACAAGGGAGACTGACCAATTTACCCTTGGTCACAACACTTCTCCTCATCAGTCTCTGCCCGTCACGTACGGTTCCACCATCCAGAAATAGCCAAGACACTTGTGCCCGTAATTACGCCCTTGCCCGTAGCAACGGCTAGTTATGGGCATGTCTGCCCGTCACAACGGCTAGTTCTGGCAGTTACCTATTCTTCGGGAAATGGTTATCTCGCTCTAAAAATAGAGACCAATGGCCAAACTCTTGGGGCATTATATAAACCCTCTCACTTGAGAGGGTCAGGGATCCAATATTCACCCTAAAACACTCAAATTCTATACTTGCTCTCTCTCTTACTCATTTTCTCACTTTAGCATTGAAGTGCCTTGCAGGTACACCCCCTCCTCCTCTTTCACACCCAACATCACATACCATTGTCTTTGGCTCACCTCAGGTTTTGATCAACTGGTAAGAATAGTGGCGCCATCAGTGGGAAACTTGTTATCCCCGTCTTTTCTCTCTTCGTATACACGAGGCCAAAATAGTTCTTCAAATTTCCGATCATGGCCAACCGTGACAATAATCTTGATGCTCGTAACTCTGCTTTCCTCCCCGTCAGCAAGACTGATGCTGACGGAGCAACCACCCCTCATGGCGGCGACATCTTCTGACAAAGAAATGGAGCCACAACTTCTCTATCCCCTGTTCGTGGAGATTACGACGAAGTTCCGCTTGTCCTGTAGCACCTGCTAGTCCTGGTTCCGCCTAGTGTCGACCCGGCCATGGCGGTCCTCCTCGAGGTTCTCAACAAGACCAACCTTCTGATCCTCAACCAGAACGCGAGGATTGGAGCTTTAGAAGAGTCCAATCGTCCAAAATCCCCTCCGCCTAGGAAGGAGCGTCAATGACCACGGAGCCCTCCTCCCCGATGCAAGAGGAACCGTTAGACACCTCCAGAGCTAGAGACCCTGACTATCCATGAACGCGACCAAATATCTCCCCGGAACTAGCATTCCCTACAACCCAAAAGCACCAGAAGAGGCCACTAAGCAGAATCCCAACATTCGCCTCCGCCCAGATGATCAATTCAATTCTAAGTATACACCATGAAACACTTCAAAACTTAAATTCAATTAAAAATATTAAAAGTAAAGGAAAAATAAAAATCATGAAAAATTAAATAACATCTTGGAAAGTTAGAAAATGATTTTTGTGTATATTTCAAATCCACAAAACTATTTTAAAACAATTAAATTGAAATGGTAAACAAAAAGAAATAAAAAGGAATGAACAAATGGAGAGGGGTGTAATAGCAAAGAGACAATGAACTGAATCCTTCAATAGCTTGCTTGGGCCTCTGAAATAGGGGGTGTCAATAGGAAAGGGACTAAGCCCAATAGCCAAAACAAAACCAGGATTAATGAAACGCACCGTTTCATTAATCCACCTGGATGCCACGCGCGAAATTCAATCAAACACCTAAGCCAGTCAACTTGAACACGCCAGCTCATCCCAAAAACAGACCAGACACCGGAGCTAGGGCTCCGGTCGTCTTCTTCAGCAAGGGGTCACTTGAGCTAGGTCAAAACAGCCATAAAAATTCTAACCTCTCCTACCACTCGAAAGGGCTTTTCATGTAGAACAAGATTATGCCAATAAATTTGCAAAAAGGTTCTTAAAAAAGGGTGAAATCAAGCCACGAATCTCAAGTGCACAAACTGAAATCCACATGAACATGCATAAAAACAATCAAAACACGGCCTACAACGTGTAGGGCTTCAGATGCACCAGTAATGACCCTAAGAGAGTGCCTAAAATGGAGGTTTAAAGATTGAGAAAATTACCAAACGAAGCTGATCTTTTGGCTCTTCGCACACAATGTAACTTTGCTTTGAAGCTGCTAACCTCTTCCTTGATCTTCAGTGAAGAGGATTTGAGCAAACACTTGGAGAGAAAACCAGTGAGATGATTAATTCGAAGAAGAAAAAGTTTGTGGAATGTTGGAGCGATTCTCTCTTCTCTCATGCAGCAAGCCACCTCTGACCAATTAGGGTTGAGTTTTGGCTTAAATATGGTGGGTTTCATGCACTTATGCAGGCCCATAATGGTTGTAATGTTTGATTTCAAGTTTTGGCCAAAAACTTCCACTTGGAAGCACACACGGGTTTGGCTTTTGATGCCTCTCATTCCACTCAGCATTTTCAATGTAGGGTGTGTAGAAATGAAACATGTGGTTTTTGGTCATTGAGAATGGAGTTGTACAAAGTTTGTACCATGACTTTTTTATGGTATGGAAATGTAAAAAATTGGAATGTAATGTGATTCTTGTTTGCACAAATTAGGTAAAACATGGTATGACCAATATTTGATGATGTTTAGGTGTAGAAAAATTCAAACGCAAAATATTCGATGATTTGTAATGTAAGAAACACCTATCATGTCCAAAAATTCACTTTTCATACTCATCATGGTTCAAATGATCACAACAATCATCAAACATCATGGATATTGAACCCAAGATGAAGTTTAGGCAATGTCACACAACTTTCATGTGGCACAAAATTGGATTTGAGGCCTTGAAGTGCATGAAATTGGTCATTGAAGTGAATGACCTATAATGAAGTTTCCAAAAATACCCTTGCCTTGTGAAGACCATAACTTGAGTTCCATACATGATAATGATGACTTCTGGGACTTTTTTTTGGAAATCTAAGACATTGATAAACAACTTGCATGTTCACTTTAAAGTGAGAAAGAACTTTGTTCCATGTGAAAAATGTCTTGGAAGTGAGTTCACTTTGAGTTGACCAAAATTCTTTTCATCTGATGACACTAACTTGTTGACACCATAACTTGAGATGTACAAACTCAATGGATGATTTCTTGTACTCAAACGAAATCTTGAAATGGGATTGACAAGTCTCGTGTTTGTGGAAAAATGTGATTGCACTTGTATCATAGTGAAAATTGTCCTTGAAGTTAAGCACCAAAAGAGGGGATTTTACACTGAAATCAACTGAAACCCTAATTTAGTAACTCCTTAAACTCTTGAGTCTTCTTGATTTGATCTCAACAAGATATCTTAGATGCTTCATCATGACTTCCCATGGCTCGGATGACCTAGAACCAAGTCTTGAACCCTTTCAAGTCCACAGTTAACTTTGGGTTGACCAGATGAAAACCTTAAGTCAATATCCATTGCCTGAGGCTCTTGCAGATGATTTGAATGATCATATAAACTCCTAAAAAAAACCTCAAGATATACATTGAGCGTTTGAATCATGCCTCATCCAAATAGGCAACCTTATGAACCTCTACTCATCCTCAAGATAAGAGATGACACCCATACATAAACGTTCTCCTCTCAAGGAAGTTTGAAACCCAACTGATGATGATAGAACTCTAGATGATTTGAGAAAGAAGTCTTCTCTCTTGAATGGAAAAACAACACATCTTGATCCCCTATTTAGAACCAATGCTATGCAAATGCAAATTCTAAATGAAAAGAAACATAAGCCAAGTTAGAAAGGAAAGGTTGGTCAAATTTTTGGGTGCAACAGACACACACCTTCAGATATCTTTTTCCCGAGTCTATTGCCTTATTAAAGCTATCACTTGTTTGGTAGTATGTAATGTCTCTCTTCCTTTTTGGGTTGATTATCTTTGTTAAGCTGCCTAGTAACCGGTAGTTAGTAATCTTTCTTTCAGATTTATAACTTTTATTAAGCTACCCAGTAACCGGTAGTTGGTAATATTCCTCTTCCTACCCAGTAGTAGGTAGTTGATTATCTTTTTTCTCGAGTTTATTACCTCCTTTTATGCTTCCCAATAACAGGTAGAGGTAATAGTTCTCTTCCTACCCAGTAACAGGTAGTTGATATTGTTTCCTCTTGAGTTTATTACCTTCTTTTAAGTTATCACTCGTTTGGTAGTAGGTAATATACCTCTATGTTTACCCTACCCAGTAACCGGTAGTTAGTAATTTTTTTCCTCCTGGAATAATTACCTTTGTTTAAGCTACCATATGTCTGGTAGTAGGTGTCATATCCTAATTTTTACCCCTAAGATCCCACCTTCATTTGCATCATTTGTATAGCATCAAGCACTTTTATGTGCGTCTTTTATTTAATTCTAACTCCATGAAAATACAAAAAATATGTCTTGTTTGCTTTGTTTATAAGTTAGGGTTTTTCATCAAGGAGTTCAAGTGGTTTATCAAATAGGGTTTAGTTTGATCTTAAACATCCCAAGCTCCTCCACTCATTAATGGTGGTCAAGGTATTCCCTTCATTAATAATCAAGTTTGAGTTTACATCAATTCAACGTCATCAGGTCCTAATTCATCAAAAGCCAAAAATTAGGGTTTTGGTCAAAGTCAGCTTGATGTTGACTTTTTGACCAATAATGATATCATGGCTTGGAACATGATTCAAGAGTTTCAAATACAACTTTGAGATCCATTCATATGATTCATTTGGCTCAAGAAGTTTGATTTATTGATAATTGAAGAATTTTGATTCAAATGATAAAAAGTCAACCAATGCTTAAAGTCAAAGTTTGACATTTGACATTTTTGGTCAACTATGGATTTCTCAAGTCAAGAATCAATAAAGTGTAGAAAATGATCGAGTTTGAACAATTAAAATAAATAAAATCAAGAAAAGATCAAAAGCTATCAAATTTAGGGTTTTGAAAATTTCTCGAAGTACCAACATTTCATGTTCATGGGGGTGACTTTCCAAGGTAGTAAATTCCTCTTCAAGCATCCATTTTAAACAAAAAAGGGCTACTAATAAAGATTTCATGGCATACTACATCATAGTGAATATTTTATGTCCAAGGTCTTTCCACAAGCTCTTCCTCAAGAACACAAAAGTCACCATTTTCAAAACTCCATTTTCACAACAAAAAAAACATTTCTTTGAATCCTTCATTTCCTTGGAGATTTGTTTTATTTTTTCTCATAATCATTATCAATATACCATTCATAACCTACTGTATGCAAAACATTACAGCTGTAACCTTTAAATCATAACTTCTGTTCCGAACTGGCTCAATGGCTAGACATGATCCAATCTACTTCTTCTCCCAGAACGGCCCAATTGCCTAAGGCCAACCACTTGGGGTGAGAATTTACCTTTCTGCCCCCAAACAGGGGAGACTGACCAATTTACCCTTGGTCACAACACTTCTCCTCATCAGTCTCTGCCCGTCACGCACGGTCCCACCATCCAGAAATAGCCAAGACACTTGGGCCCGTAATTACGCCCCTGCCCGTAGCAACCGCTAGTTATGGGCACGTCTTCCCGTTACAACGACTAGTTCTGGCAGTTACCTATTCTTTGGGAAACGGTTATCTCGCTCTAAAAATAGGGACCAATGGCCAAGCTCTTGGGGCATTATATAAACCCTCTCACTTGAGAGGGTCAGGGATCCAGTATTCACCCTAAAACACTTATATTCTGTACTTGCTCTCTCTCTTGCTCATTTTCTTACTTTGGGCATCAAATTACCTTGCAAGTACACCCCTCATCCTCTTTCACACCCAACATAACATACGATTGTCTTTGGCTCACCTCAGATTTTGATCATTTGGTAAGAATAGTGGTGCCATCAGTGGGAAACTTGTTATCCCCGTCTTTTCTCTCTTCGTAGACACGAGGCCAGAATAGTTCATCAAATTTCCGATCATGTCCAAATGTGACAACAATCTTGATGCTCGTAAATCTGCTTTCCTCCCCGTCAGCAAGACTGATGCTGACGGAGCAATCACCCCTTATGGCGGCGACATTCTTCTAACAAAGAAACGGAGCCACAACTTCTTTATCCCCTGTTCGTGGAGATTCCGGCAATGTTTTGTAACATCAAACTTCCCAAATTAGAATAAAATATTATTAAATTAAATAAACATCAGAGTTTCCCTTCAAGCGGGATGTCACATTCACAAAAATTCAACAAAACACCTCATTTCCTGATTTTCAAAATAAGCAGCAACAAAATTCTCATTTATATATCACTCGCGGCCATCCGCTGAAATACACAGTAATTCATCATTAAGGTTCATCAAAATAAGATACGCTACGGGAATACAACAATTTGATCAAAAAACAAATAAACTCCCAAATCCCGTGTTGCGTATCAGAGCATCCTAGGACTCGACATGCGCACCACTATCCAAGCTAGCTAAGCACCTGGATTATCTGTACTTCCGAAGAAGCATAGACCACAACAACAACAGAGGGGTGAGAAAACATGATCAAAATTATCGGTAATATAAGACATGAATAAAAGGCAGTAAATGAACAATCATCACCCCACCAACAACAAACAGGACCTACTGTCCAACCATCAACACAACATATCACAATGCAAGAATGCAACCATACACAAGCATGCGGTACCGATTCGTCATTACCGATGGACACCTGGCCATCAACCCTCCAAAACAGAGCACGTCATCTCTACCGACGGGCACCTGGCCATCAACCCTCCATAAAGGAGCACATCATAAATAAGATAGTTCACATACACCCACCAATGGCAATGATCTATCCCCACCACAATCACTGATGGACACCTGGCCATCACCCTCCTCAAAGGAGCACATTATCACTACTGATGCGCACCGGGCCATCAACCCTCCACAAAGGAGCACATCATCACACCATGCTATGCATAGCCCCAATGCACAACACACAACATCAAACACACTAAGTGCACATGATCCAACTGATTATATCCCCATACATCATACACATGTATATATATATACACACCAATCAATTATCAATCAAGTTAAATAAAAGTGCTGGCGAATGTCTGCGATTTCACGAAAATCTCAGTGTTCAGAATTCATCTGAAGCTCCAAAAATTGATCGATTCTCACCAAACCAGTCACAGTAGTCTTAGCCCAACTTCCTACGACTAAACTACACTAATTAATCCAAGTTTTACCCGATAAAACACCAACTCTACCGATTAAAATCATTTTCGACATAAAACCGTAAACTACTCAGGACATCCAACAAATCCCTACATTCATCACATGCAAGGCTAGCATAACAGAATTTCACCAATTTCCTATCACCACAAACACCATTCATTCATGGAAACAACAATCAGAACATTGCAGCATCTTAATCATGAACATCAATTTTCCTATGGGGTTAAGGAATCCCCAACTACCCCATTCATGCAATTACCAATTTTAACCCGTTTCTCCCCCCTTACCTCGACTAGTTGTTTTGATCGATGAAAACTTCCACGAATCCAACAACCTAGCCTTCATCTTCTTCCTTTTGTTCTTGTTCTTCTTCCTTATGCTTCTTTCCCCATAGACCGTGTTTTCTTTTTCCTTTCTTTCCAAATCACTAAATACCCCTTCTGAAACTTATTTCCCATTTCTTCTTAATTCCAATAATATTAATAATAATAATACCATTACTATTAATTATTAAATATTATCATTATTAATTTTATTATACTAATATTAAAGGCTATAGCTTCTTAAATAATCCCCACAAAAGACTTGTCGAAATGAAATAACACCGAAAGACTAAATAATTAAAATGGGTGTTACAACTCTCCCCCACTTTAGTTATTTTCGTCCTCGAAAATTACCTGATGGAAACAATTCTGGATACGCTTCCCGCATCCCGTTTCCTAATTCCCAGGTCACACTGCCTCCTGCTGCACCATCCCCAAGCCACTTTCACCAAGGATATCTCCTTCCCTCGGAGTCGGTCCTCGTTCAACAATTCTCACTAGAAGTGCCTTAACAATCAATTTATCTCTCACTTCCACACCATCCAATTCAATCAAAGTACCTCCTCGACTTAGACACATGAACACACCCTGCAGCTTTCACAATCGATAGCGGTAAAACAACCTAAAATGCTTTTTCCCCATGCTTCCGTTGTGCCACTCTGATACAGATAAAAAACACATAATGAGTGCCTCCGAGACTTCAAAGCTCGACCAACCCTAGTTACCGTCATAACTCTCAACACACGTCTTTTCTTGGATCCTTTTGATCTTTTCAGTCGCCTCTTGCATAATTTCCGGTCCGAGTACAACACTCTCGCCGGACACACATCAGCACAAAGGAGTCCTACACCTCCTACCATACAAAGCCTCATATGATGTCATTCTGATACTAGAATGATAGCGATTATTGTAGGTAACTCAATCAACGACAATTAACTGCCCCTCGATCCATCATGATCCAACACACAAGCTCTCACCAAACCCTATACATACGGGATAACTCTCTCTATCTGTCCATCCGTCCACGGATGCTAAACAGAGTTCAACTTTAATATGGCACTCAAAGTTTCTGCCACTCTCCCAAAATTTCATCGCAAACTCAGATTTCCCATCTGACACAATATTCGACGGCACTTCACACTACTTCACAACTTCCTCACTATACATCTTAGCTACCTCCAACATAGAATGATTCATCACCATTGGTAAAAATGAGTTAATCTTTTCAATCCATTCTCAACTACTCAAACCAAATCATATCCCGTTATTAAATTCTCAAGAAAACCCGACACATAATTCCATGGAACCACTATTCTACTCCATTCAGAAATATTCAACAGTTGCATCAGGCCCAATAGTTCCCGCTGTTCCAACTTTGACTTCCCACAAGTCTAATCAGCATACACAACCTCAACTCTCTCTCCCTCCACCTATGGCCACCAAAACAACATCCCACATTCGGTCACATCTTCATAGCACCTGGATGGGTACTCAACCCACCTTAATATCCTTCCCTTAGGGTACTCTTATCCAACTCACAATACTGGAACACATCTCTATCACAACATCTCCTGAAACCATTTCCATCAATCCGAAAATCAGACGTTCGACTCAATTCATTAAATTCAATCAGCCTACTAGCTCAAATTCAAATTCTAACTCCTCAACTCTCATCAAGATTACTCATAGTCAGCCTCAACATACAAAGCTGAATTCCGTAGGAAGTCCCTTCACAGACCAAACTCATATCTTGAATTTTCTTAATCAGTGATAACTCCTTTACCATCATCATCGGTATATACCCAAAAATTCTCCAAATCGATACATCAGCTACCACGTTGTCTCGCCCGAATGGAAATTCAACCCAAAACCATACTCCTCCAGAAGTCCCAATTATTTCGTCTGTCTCATCTCCAACTCTTTCAAATCAAACAAATACCTTAAGCTCTTAAGTTCACCAAGTATCTGATATATCCACTAAACAATTAAGGCCTCCAAACTCCGGCACAACACACGACAGCAACCCACTCTAAACCACCTGTTAGATAATTCCTCTTACGTACTTTAAGTTGCCTCAAAGCATAACTAACACTCGCTTATGTTACACTTAACATATCCCCCAATCATATCAACAAAGCATCATAAAACACCACAAATAGTTCCATCAGATACGGCAAAACCAACACACGAAATCTTTGAACTTTCTTCACAGAGGCATATCACCGCTTCTTCTCCAACACCGATAACTCAAGTTCTCGATGCTCATTATAATCCTCTATACTCTTCGAATACATCAAAATACCATCGGTTAACACAACCACTGACTCGCTCAACTAAGTATAGAAAATCCCATGCCAAACGGACATTCAATTTGCGAGTTATGGCGGAAACACGAAATGCACCTTCCGCACTTACCACAACATCTAAATATATTCAATAAATAAATAACTTAATTCCATACTACTACTTCACCATCACATAGAGCACTGAAATAGCTTTCCAACGCTTCAAACCGTGCGTCATTCCGAGTTACGGTTCTCCCGTTACGACAAAAATACCGAAACAACATTCTCCTGCCCAGGACATCTTCGCTAGGCGAACACAGCACCGAGCGTGGAGCCGTTCGCTGGCATGCTCGCTAGGTGAAGGACCTGGCGAACATGACAGTCCAAAATCGTATTTTCGACCACTACATGACTTTCGAGTGTCCGATTTCGATTCCGTAAAAAGCTGCGATCTTGGAATTCGACGTACGATAATAATTGCACACTTAGAAGGCCATTCAACACATCTTTAACTCTTGGAATATTTAAAGGCCTAACTATACCAATCTTGCATTCCACATCTTACTTTCTTTAATAATCATCAGAAGTCATTATCCACCCTTAATATACTCGGCCTCACACTTTGTTTCCTTAGCACACACCAGGCACAAGTCCCAACACTACTTAATCAACTTAAATCCTCGACCATCCAAACAGACATATAATATGGAGCTTTCACTCTCGGACTAGCTTCTGCAACTAAGTTAATCACAACTCCATTTCATGTCCTGGCTGTATATCGCTATCTTGTCAGTATAACCTTCAGACAACCACAAATAATCGGCAATTCGCCAACTTCCCCACTTTCATTATAACTCAAAATTCCCATTAAAGTTTAAACACCTTAACGCTATCCTGAGCCGACTCGTCAAAAAAATTCTTAAGCACCTAGCCGAACTCCAGACCATTCACTACTCACGCCATCTAAGCTTGCAAGACATATCCATCCCACCCAATACAATTCCAACTGCTATCAACAAGAGATTAAGGGTGATCAGTTCCTCAATTTGTCAATAGACAGCCGAAAATCATAATGGGGTATGAACCATCTCTAACAAACTATAAGAGCGTTCAACCACACACCGAGCTACAACTCCACACTTGCAGCACCCGGGAGAAGCACAAGCTTCTCCCTCACTTGAATCATTCCCACTTCGGCAGACAAAGGTTAGACAACAAACATGTACCGACAGTGTTTTCACACACATGTCGCATACAAGGGAACAAACAACATTAGACAACTAGGCCGGACGGACCGACCTGCTCTGATACCAACTTGTAACACCCCACTTCCCAAATTAGAATAAAATACGATTAAATTAAATAAACATCGGAGTTTCCCTTCAAGCGGGATGTCACATTCACAAAAATTCAACAAAACACCTCATTTCCTGATTTTCAAAATAAGCAGCGGAAAATTTTTCATTTATATATCATTCGCGGCCATCCGCCGAAATACACAAAGTCATTCATCATTAAAGTTCATCAAAATAAGATATGCTATGGGAATACAATAATTCGATCACAAAACAAATAAACTCCCAAATCTCGTGTTGCGTATCAGAGCATCCTAGGACTCGACATGCGCACCACTATCCAAGCTAGCTAAGCACCTGGATTATCTGTACTTCCGAAGAAGCACAGACCACAACAACAACAGAGGGGTGAGAAAACATTATCAAAATTGTCAGTAATATAACACATGAATAAAAGGCAATAAATAAACAATCATCACCCCACCAACAACAAACAGGACCTACTGTCCAACCATCAACACAACATATCACAATGCAAGAATTCAACCCAACACATGCATGCGGTACAGATTCGTCATCACTGATGGACACCTGGCCATCAACCCTCCACAACGGAACACGTCATCTCTACCGATGGGCACCTGGCCATCAACCCTCCATAAAGGAGCACATCATAAACATGATAGATCATATACACCCACCAATGGCAATGATCTATCCCCACCACAATCACTGATGGACACCTGGCCATCACCCTTCTCAAAGGAGCGCATTATCACTACAGATGGGCACCGGGCCATCAACCCTCCATAAAGGAGCACATCATCACACCATGCTATGCATAACCCCAATGCACAACACACAACATCAAACACACTAAGTGCACACGATCCAACTGATCATATCCTCATACATCATACACATGTATATATATACACACCAATCAATTATCAATCAAGTTAAATAACAGTGAAACCCCAATCGACACGGAGTACACACGATCCTCCCGATCGCCTCACTATGCATCATACATATATTATATATATATATATATGTCTTACTCACCAATTAATCATGTCAATTAAATTCAACATTCCATAATTCATCTTTCCACATCAAGCATACTCTCTTTACCCCTAAACAACATCTCTCAACCTATCATTATCCAAGGAATCCCACGAAACGAGACATAAGGCAAAACAACACAAAACCCACATTCTGTCACGCTCGCTGGCTCACTCGCCTAGCGAGACCACGGCGAATGTTCGTTACTCTCTCGACCAGCGAACTCCCCAACGAAGGCAGACAGTGGCTACTAGAAGCACCCGCTCCCCAGTTCGCCTAGTGAATCCCTAGCGAAGGTTCGCTACTAGCTCGCTCAGCGAAGGTGCTGGCGAATGTTTGCGATTTCACAAAAATCTCACTGTTCAGAATTCATCAGAAGCTCCAAAAATTGACCGATTCTCACCAAACCAGTCACAGTAGTCTTAGCCCAACTTCCTACGACTAAACTACACTACTTAATCCAAGTTTTACCCGATAAAACACCAACCCTACCAATTAAAATCATTTCCGACATAAAACCATAAACTACTCAGAACATCCAACAAATCCCTACATTCATCAAATGCGAGGCTAGCATAACAGAATTTCACCAATTTCCTATCAACACAAACACCATTCATTCTTGGAAACAACAATCAGAACATTGCAGCATCTTAATCATGAACATCAATTTTCCTATGGGGTTAAGGAATCCCCAACTACCGTATTCATGCAATTACCAATTTAAACCCGTTTCTCCCCCCTTACCTCGACTAGTTGCTCTGATTGATGAAAACTTCCACGAATCCGACAGCCTAGCCTTTATCTTCTTCCTCTTGTTCTTGTTCTTCTTCCTTATGCTTCTTTCCCAATAGACTGTGTTTTCGTTTTCCTTTCTTTCCGAATCACTAAATACCCCTCCTCACACTTATTTCCCATTTCTTCTTAATTCCAATAATATTAATAATAATAATAATAATAATAATAATAATAATAATACCATTACTATTAATTATTAAATATTATCATTATTAATTTTATTATACTAATATTAAAGGCTATAGCTTCTTAAATAATTCCCACAAAAGACTTGCCGAAATGAAATAACACCGGAAAGACTAAGTAATTAAAATGGGTGTTACAAGTTCCGCTTGTCCTGTAGCACCTGCTAGTCCTTGTTCCGCCTAGTGACGACCCAGCCATGGCGGTCCTCCTCGAGGTTCTCAACAAGACCAACCTTCTGATCCTCAAGCAGAACGTGAGGATTGGAGCTTTAGAAGAGTCCAATAGTCCAAAATCCCCTCCGCCGAGGAAGGAGCGTCAATGACCACGGAGCCCCCCTCCCCGATGCAAGAGGAACCGTTAGACACCTCCAGAGCTAGAGACCCTGACTATCCATGAACGCGACCACATATCTCCCCGGAACTAGCATTCCCCACAACCTAAGAGCACCAGAAGAGGCCACCAAGAAGAATCCCAATGTTCGCCTCCGCCCAGATCCAAGGGCCGAGCACGAACCCCGTCTCCTCAATGAGAGCACCATCCTACATACAGACGGGACGCCCGCTCCCTGTCTTGGACCAACAACAATAGTGACGACGAGCCTCGCGACTCGTTGTTCTAGGAGATCATGGCCATGCGCCATCCAAAAGGACTGGAGAAGCCCCCCTCTCTGGGCACATACGACGGAACAACAGACTCCGACGAGCACATCGAAAATATCAATGCGCTGCTCGATTACCGTGGTATCCAGGGCGCTATCAAATGCAGGTTATTTCCAGCCACACTTAGGAAGGGGGTGATGACCTAGTACAAAGGACTTCCTGATGACTCCATCACCTCATGGAGACAACTGGGGAGACTGTTTTCAAGACAATTCACGACCTCTCGTTGCCATCCAAAGACCGAATCATTCAAGGGAGAGATGTACCTCTATGAGCCTACATCAAAAGATTCAGTATAAAGAAAAGGAGGCTGCATCGAATTTGCTAAAGCCGTAGGCATCCAGCCTCCGAAAATGCTGGACACCTTCCTCCTCAAAGCATAAACGTACATTCAGTATAAAGAAAAGGAGGATGCCAGTTCTTCCCGTGATTCCAGGCACAGGGAGAATGCCCGATCATCCAGGTCCGACGAGCCCTCGACATTTCGTCAGGAAGATAAAAGATGAAAAGATCGTCCCTGTGAGCCCCAGGACAACAAAGGACCCCCGACCAGTTCCACGAATACACTCCCCTGACAGTTTCAAGGGAAAAGATCCTCACTGAGTGCGCAAACTTAGAATTCTAAAAGGCAGGAGTCCGGTTCCCAAAGCAGATACCGTCTAAACCCAACATTGATAAGTTTAAATATTGTCGGTCCAAAAAATCCACAGCCATATGACCGAAGACTGCATCCACCTGAAGAATTCCACAGAGATACTCATCAGGACGAACATTTGAAGAGTTCTCCAAACGAAAGGATGCTCCTCGTCCAGACGCCCAGGAATCCCAAATGGTCGAGGAAGAGGTGCCTTCCTCCAAGGAAGCCAACCTCTAGGTCGCTATGAGTGTCTCGCGGCCAGAATATTTCTACATCCCTGAGGGGCTCAATGCCCCTCCATATTTCTCCACACATAACCTGTGAGAGATATTTCCCTTTGCCTTGGTCATCTCCGGAGGAGGCTTGAACAAAGTGATGGTAGGCTCCGTCAAAAGAAAATTTAAGCACCTTATTAACAACAGCTCGAATCAGAACTCCACCCTCGATAGGGCCTGGGGAGAGTTTGTTTCCATCTGCTTCTACCATGATGAGCTCCTCGGCGGAGCCCTCAAAGCCAGCATCCCTTTGCTCGTAAGAGCTCGGATGGAAAACTTTGACGTTCGGTGAATCCTCGTCGACCAAGGAAGCTCCATTGGTATTATGTACTCCGAGTTGCTTTCCACGCTCCAGCTGGACGAATCAAATTTGACTCCCTATGTGGGATCTGACCTGCAGGGTTTCAACAGGTCGGTAAAAAAACCATGGGTTATGTTGAGCTAATCGTAACCTTCAGCTTCGATAAAATGGCCAGGTCAATCAACGTCCAATTCCTAGTCATAGATTGTCCGTCATTATACCAACGCATCTTCGGGCGACCGACTCTAGCCGAGTTGGTGGCCGTGCCTTCAACAGTACACTTAAAGATGGAATATTAAACCTTCAAATGCCTCTTTGCAACTCTGAACGGGGACATCGAAGCCACAAGGAGATGCTTCGAAGCAGCATCCAAGGGACCGAATGCCATCACCGCCAGATCAAAGACTCCTAGCCAGCCTTCTTTTCCCAGCAGCACCGAATAGGCGAAGTCGCTCCCCCGTGTTGATTCCATCAACTTGGACAACTGTTTCTCTAAAGACGACCAGAAGACTCAGAAGGCATATCTCAGAGGCCAAGTACACCACTTGGTTGTCCAATGTTGTACTCGTTAAAAAGAATAATGGAAAATGGCGAATGTGTATTGACTATACCAATCTTAATAGGGCATTCCCTAAAGACACATATTCCCTCCCCAACATAGATATACTAGTTGATAATTCTGTCGGTTTTAAATTGTTATCCTTCATGGATGCCTATTCGGGCTACAACTAAATACTCATGGCAAAAAGCGGCAAGAGGTACACGGCCTTCATGACCGAGTCGAGAAACTATTACTACAACGTAATGCCCTTCGTTCTGAAGAATGTCGGCGCCACCTACCAAAGGATGATGAACAAAGTCTTTCGAGGAGAAGTTAGGGACATGCTCAAAGTCTATATGGACAACATGATCGTGAAGTCCCATGAGGAATCTGATCATACAACTCACTTGAGGAAGGTTTTCGAGCAAGCCAGGAAGTACAAGATGCGCTTTAATCTGGAGAAGTGCACGTTCGGGGTACGAGCGAGCAAGTTCCTCGGTTTCTATCTAACCGAACGAGGAACTGAAGCTAACCGTGACAAGTGCTGAGCCTTCTCCGAGTTCCCCATGCCAAACTCAAAAAAGTCTATATAGTCCCTCAACGGGATGCCCGCGTCGCTTTCCCACTTCGTAGACAAGTCTGCCTAACACGCCCTCCCATTTTCAAACTCCTCTACAAGGAAGTCGCGCTCGAATGTACAGAGGAATGCACAAAGCTCTCCTCTACTTGAAGCAAGCCTTGTCGGCGCCACCAGTCCTTTCCCAGCCAGAAAATGGAGAAACCATCTTTCTCTACCTCACCGTCGCAACTGAGGCTGTGAGCGTCGCCCTCATCCGTGAAACTTCTGACGGGAAGAAACCCATCTATTTCACGAGCAAGGAATTGGAAGGGCCAAAGTCGAGGTACCAACAGATAGAAAAGATGGCCCTCTCCCTTATAAATGCTACGAGAAGACTGAGGCACTATTTTTTGGCCTACACAATTGTGGTACGTATGGACCAGCGCATAAAGAAGCTACTAGGCCGTTTAGAAATGGTTGGCAAGATGCTCAAATAGTCGCTGGAACTATCCGAATTTGACATCTAGTACAAGAGCAGAAAGGCCCTCAAGGTACAAGCACTATCTGACTTCATAATAGAAATGACCTTGCCCGACCAACCGAACGAGGTTGCCTGCAAGTGGGTCATATTTATCGACGGAGCATCCAACTTGGCGGGGAGCGGATCAGGTGTCATCTTGGAAAACAAGGATGGATACCTCATCGAAGTTTCACTCACACTGTCCTTCCCCACCTCAAACAACCAGGCTGAATACGAAGCCTTCCTAGCGGGTCTGCGCCTTCCCGAAGACCTAGGAGCGGAAGAAGTCGTCATCTGCACTGACTCTCAGCTAGTGGCCCTCCAAGTCCAGGGGCATTACTAGGTCAAAAACGACAACTTTTTAGAATACCTGGCCCTGGTTAAGGAGGAGATGGTAAAGTTCACCTCCGTGGAAGTAAAACGCGTTCCCCGCGAACACAACATTCGGGCTGATATCCTATCAAAACTAGCAAGCACGAAGAAGAAAAGGGGAAACAAATTCGTCATCCGGGAAATAATCCCACAACCTAGCATTAAGATAGTGTCCACAACCCTAGACGTGCACGTCGTCAACGACGACCATTGTTGGATGACCCTAATGTATAATTACCTTACTAAAGACGAACTACCGTCTGACCCTAAGGAGGCCAGCGTAGTAAGGCATAGAGCACGCTCCTATGTTCTGGTTGAAAACAAGCTGTACATGTGAGGATTCTCCATACCCCTCCTCAAATGCATCGAAGAAGAAATGGTCGCCCACGTCTTGTGCGAGGTCCATGAAGTGATCAACGCTCAGCACCTCAGGGGGATATCTCTCGTGAGGAAATCTCTTTGGGCAGGTTACTACTGGCCGACCATGCAAAACATCACAAGGGAACACGTGAAGAAGTGCGATAAATGCCAACGACACGGGGACATGCACTTGGCACCGCCCAACGAGCTCAAAGTAATGTCCTCCCTGTGACCATTCGCCGGGTGGGGCCTAGACATCCTAGGACGTTTCTCGTAGTGTCAAACTAAAATAAGTACTTGATAGTAGGCGTAGACTACTTCACCAAGTGGATAGAAGCTGGGGCCTTAAACGAAGGCTAGACAAAACAAATAGGCAGTGGGTCGAGGAGCTGCACAGCATGTTCTGGGCCTATCACACTACACCTTATTCTTCAACCGAGGAAATCCCTTTTCGCCTAGCATACGGGACAGAGGCGGTAATGCCTATTGAAGCTCACGTGCCCTCCATGTGGATTGAAGCGCCTTTGGACGAAGAAGTAAACAACAAGGCCCTAAGAGAGGAACTCGATCTCGTCGAAGAGGTCCGATCAGGTGCAGCCCTCCGCGAGGCCTCACTTAAACAAAAATCACAATCAGGCACAACGCCAAGGTTATTCGACAAAAGTTCTAAGTAGGCAGCCTCGTCTTAAGGAGAAATCACAAACATTCCCGTAAAGGCAAGCTCGCTGCAAACTAGGAAGGACTCTACCGCGTTAGAGCAAAAATAGAGAACAGGGCATACTAACTAGAACACCTTACCGGGGAAGAATTTGCTCGACCATGGAACACCAAAAAGCTGAAACAATATTATAGCTAAGGCCCCCACTGTCGGCATGTCTCACCCAGGCGACGGGCACAGTCACTGACCACAGGCGCATGCCCAAGTATAAGCGTTGCGCCACCAACATGGATCTAAGCAAGGTTTAGTTAAAGACAGACTTAATCCATGCTCGACAGCGGTTCCTCGATCAAGCCCGCTGTCGTCAAAGTACCATGAATGGCACAACCCCCAGCTCGCGATGGGAAGCTCACGCTACAAACTCAAGCCACAAACGTAGCCTGAGCTCTACTCCCCTGCCCGAAAATAACCCAGGCCTTTCGACCAATTCCCCGCACTGTCGAATATCATTTTTTGAGCATACCCAAAACATAATAAATTACTAAGTTCCTCGTACGACTGCTTTGGACGGCACATGCCACTTAGAAAAATTATAACAAAGGTATAGATAAGCATACAAAAACATATTAATATAAGGAGGCCACAACGGCCACAAGTGTGCATGTTACAATAAAACGAGGTTGAGCCCACAAAATAAAGTTACAAATTAATCAAGTGGCACGCAGGCCAAAATATAAACCGAGGAAGATTCACTGCTCCTCTTACTGGGTCTCCTCTTGGGTTACCTGCCCGTGCCCTTCACCATCTTCGCCGAACAGGAGGAACTCAGGGACGACTATCTTACCATCCTTAACAGAATAGAGGAACCTTGTGCCTTTAGTAGTTAGCTCGACACCAGGGTTCACCAGCTTCAATTGATATGCGGTGTCCTGAAAAGCCTCCTCGCCGATAGCCAGAAGGTCGTCATCAACCTGAGTGATCCGGGAAACCAGCTCCGCCCGAGTCGACAACTTCTTCATCTTCCCGATCTCATCTTCAGCAAGGGAAACATCAGCCTTTAACTTCTCTACCATGTCCTCAGCAGCTTCTTCTATGCAGCCAGGGCATCCCTCTCCGTGGACATCTCCTTGCGACCCTTTCGCGCAGCCTCGTCAAGCTCCTTATCCCGCTCCTTTCGAAGTTTCTTGACCTTTTCTTCTAGGGCCACAATCGCAGCTTGGGATTTCTTCAACTCAAGCTCAAGCGGAGATCCGTCCTCGGTGTAAACCACAACCATCTCCAGGATCCTCATCAAGGCAGAGGCATCCTGCGCGAGCACGACCCGCTTGCTGGGATGGTCCATCTTCTCGAGCTTGAGAGATTCTGCCCGAGGAATGGACAGGGAGGACCCCTCTAAGAACTTCCTATTATGTAGGCAAGGAAGCACATTGAACTTGCTTTTGACGGGCTCCCAAAAGAGGTCCACGATTTCATTCACACGGGCGCACTTGAGCCTCGAACTCACGGGCATAGGGGACGTCTGGGTGGCTAGCGGGGTAGACGAGGAAGTCCCTGGTCCTATATGGGGAGGAGTCGTCCGCTGAATAAGGCAGATTTTTCCTAGGGCCACGCCTCCCTTCCTCTTTCCGTTGGCGTTCTTCACCATCCTCTCCTATGCCAAAGACATATTACCTATAAAAACAACGAGTACATCAGCACGTGAAAAGAGAAACATCTTGAATTTAATAAGGAGAAGTGGGAAGCTACCCAAGAGTTTGAGAGCCTCCTCGCGAGTGCTACACTCGAGGAGCTCTTTAGTGTTGATATATCAGGCTTCCATTTGTAGCCCCCATCCTCGTCATAAAGCACCTACCCAGCGTGAGTTACGCACTGGGCAGGAAGGAAACTGTCCATGAAGGCCACCAGCCTAGCATAGCTGGCCTGATCATCGTCGCCCAACTAATAAGGAGTCACTATATACTCAGCAGTCGAGCAGGTAAAATGAGCCCCACTCCAGCAGAAAGGGAACGTGAAAAATCTCTAGGAAACTATCTTTCCTTCCTCGTCTATCATATCCTCCCCATTATAGTCCATAGAGACCTTTCACACGAAGGTCGAGTCGAAAGCTTTCTCTGGCACAGGCTCAATCACGTAGAACCTCTCTTTGAAGGTTCAAATAGATTCAGAGAAGGGTTTGAATAATTTTGTCCCTTGTTTCAGAGAAACCCAACCAAATTTCCTCCCCGACACCTGTCGCTAGAGATGGAAGATAGTGAGGAATAGCAGAAGAGTGTCCCCGATCTGTAAATACTTGCACACCAGTTCCTATGCCCACTTGAAGGCAATTGAATTTGGATACAGTTGGGAAGGTGCAAAGTCCAAATGTATGAAGACTACCCGTTGGAAGTCTGTGAAGGGCAGCCTCAGCCCTATCTCTTTGAAAACCAACTCGTACATAGGAAATCTTTCCCC
Source organism: Lathyrus sativus (assembly GCA_963859935.3). Lineage (NCBI taxonomy): Eukaryota > Viridiplantae > Streptophyta > Magnoliopsida > Fabales > Fabaceae > Lathyrus > Lathyrus sativus. The sequence continues at coordinate 290,369,288 of OZ012737.1, forward strand.
ATACACCAAGCATATACGATCATCCTCCGAGGGGAAGTGGACTCTCCATTCTCTCTCTGGCCCTACCGTGGTAAACACATCCCCGGTGTACGAAGCAAAATGTAAGGCATGCTCCATCGTCTTGGACACAGTCCACTCCTCGGCCGAGGTCCTCGCAGCAGTCACCCCTCCAGCCTCAAGGGACGTGGAGTCATCATCCGTCTCAGTATCTTCCGAGGAGCTCTCCTCGGATAAATCTCTAAGGTGTTCTTCTTCGTCAGCCCTGTGCGACATTGCCTTTACCTGAAAAGATGAGGATAAAAGTGAATTCGATGATAAAATCAAATCCACCCTTCCACTTCTAGTCAAGTGAAAGGGCGCGCAAAGGGCTAAGGATAACATCCTCGACCTAAGCCCTACTCAAATGACACAGCTAAGCAAACCAGGAAGTGCCCGGGAGTTCTCCCTGACACATCTGAAGAAAACTCCCCACGCATAAAACCCAGAACTCTCATGAGGGAACCACCGGAAATCTCATAAGCACATCGAAATCCATGGTTCCCTTTGGTAGAAAACGCCATTGTGCCATCACTACTCCGGGATCAACTAAAAACGCATGGCTTGCGAAATTGCTCCTTCTTGAACAACCATTACAGTGCCGACGACAGAGAAAGTGGCCGAACCACCATCTGCCACCAACAACCACCATAAAATTCCATAGAACTACCTCATTTCAGCCTTAATAGCATGCACTCTAAAGCATAATAACTAGAAAAATAGATACCAAGCAAATAATCGACATACTTACATGGTCGAGGAAGAGACTTCTGGGTTTTAGTAGCTCTAGTCGGACTTGGTACGGTGGCTGAAACGAAACTTTACAGCGGCAAGCAGCGGAGAACAAAGAACAGGGAGCAAGAAGAGAGAGAAGCAAAAGTTCTAAATGAGCAGATTCTCTCATTATCTATAGGCAAACCACAGGCACGTGAATGAGCATGCATGGTTAAGGCCTCATCATGACCCTAGCCTAGCCATCATCGTACATTTAATGCAACACACGGCTCGAGGCACATGTAGCACTCCTACTCTTCAGATCCCATCAACCGTTGGTATCTTCGGACCTAGAACTCCCCGGTAAACAAAGTTTCAGATGCTCGAACACAGATTCCTTCGAGCACAAAGTAGCTTATGACGACTATGCCCGAGAAGCAGATTGTCCTTAAATCACCACTACCATGCTTGGTAGCAATAACTTGGGGGGCTACGGTTCCGGACTGGCCCAATGGCCATGCATGGCCTAATCCACTTCTACTCCCAGAACGGCCCAATTGCCTAAGTCCAACCACTTGAGGGGAGAATTTACCTTTCTGCCTCCCCAACAGGGGAGGTTGACCAATTTACCCTTGGTCACAACATTTCTCCTCGTTAGTCTCTGTCTGTCACATAAGGCCCCACCATCCAGAAACAGCCAAGACGCTTGTTCCTGTAACTACGCCCCTACCCGTAGCAACGACTAGTTATGGGCACGTCTTCCCATTACAACGGCTAGTTATGACAGTTACCTATTCTTCGGAAAATGGTTATGTCGTCTCGAATATAGGGACCAATGGCCAAGCGCTGGGGGCATTATATAAAGCCCTCACTTGAGAGGGTCAGGGATCCAATATTCACCCTGAAACACTCGTTTTATGTACTTGCTCTCTCTCCCTCTCTTGCTCGTTTTCTTACTTTAGCATTAGAGTGCCTTGCAGGTACACCCCCTCCTCCTCACTCACACCCAGCAACACAGACGATTGCCTTTGACCCACCTCAGGTTCTAATCAACCGGTAAGATCAACTTCTAAAACCTCATTTTCAAGTGAAAAAGTTGGATTCAGTCGGAGCATTTGACAAGGTTTCAAGACAAGGCAAGCATACCAACATCCTCCTAGGACCTCACTAAAGTTTAAAGGATCATTCTCCATCCTCAAAGTGCTCTGAAAGGCTTCACCATAATCACTCTGATTGGTAAGAAAATCCCCATTTTAAACTCTCTTATTTATGCATCATTTTCGTTCATTCTTGTTACCATTATACTTGTTTTTTTGTAAGGAATGAAAGTCCTAACCTTTTGCGCATTGATTGTGGACACACACCATTTAATTTTGTTTGAAGTTTTATGTTTCATACTTTAATCTCTGAAATTACATGATTTACAGTTTTCATTTCCAAAATTAAGAGTCATAATCATGATCCATGTTAAACTCTAAGCAAGATAGTATATTCATATGTCGTTTTTTATGCAAAAAATATTTGGCCATTTTTGAAAAATATTGTTTTTATATTTATTGCATTGGATTGAATATTCAAATAGCCAACAGGCTGTGGCGCATTAGCTAGGTGGTTTTTCTTGCAACCATGTGGTCACTGATTCAACACCAATGGACCTCATTTATACACTTTTGTTTCTCATTTTTTTGTTCTTTCATTTTTTGTTCTTTCATTTTTTGTTCTTGTTTTTTTCTCTTTTCTTTCTTTTTGATTTTCCTTTCTATTTTTATTTCATTTTTATTTATTTATTAAATCCTAATATTAAAAAATCCCAAACAATATTTATTTTGTTAATTTCTTATTTTCATTTATATTTTCATGTTAAAAAAATCCAAAAAAAAAACCTTTATTATTTATCTCATTTTATCAATGTTTTCATTATGCTTTGATTTAATTTTTTCCATGATTAACTTGCTTCTATTTGATTCGTATGTGTTGAATACCTTGTCATACTTTTTGTTTGATTTTAGTCATAGTGATAAATTATACGTTTTGATAATGAATCCATGTTATTTGTGCTAATTTTTCACATGATGCATGATTAGGTTTTGATGTTGATGCTTGATTTTTCTTTGGTCATATGCTTGATAGTTTCATGATACTTGATCCTTTGAACCATGATTAGTGCTTATTTTTTTATTATACCATCGATGTTTGATCATCTTATCATGAGTGTGTTAACCTTATTTGTGGCTTTTTGCTTTTGACCTAATCCAAGAGAAAGGGGATTGCTTGTTGACTCTTTGTCATGTGTGTATGTGTGTGTGTGTGTCTAGTATGTATTTTTTTGCATCCTTTGCTCAGCTTTTGCTTTAGACTTAGTCCAAACCTTAGGATTTTCTAATTTTAACCACTTTCAAAAAACCTTGACTCTTGTCAAGTGCATTTCAATTTTCTTTCTTTCGATATATTATTAAGATACCTTAAACTTATCAAACTCTTTTCATAAGACTAAAAAAACACCAATCTCATTCAAAACTTTTGCCAGTTGGCTTTTTCACTTTAAAATTTTTTCTCAAAAAGGATTAGACATGAGTCATCTCTATTGTTGAGATATAATTCTCCTACCACATAATATTGTTGAGAATGATGTTGATTCTTTTCCACTTGAGGGAGCTGTGAGGCATACTTGTTGATTCTATATCCAAGTTGGAGCCCTTCTCTCATTGTGATGCAAAGATCCATCTTCCATATGTTTATGGTGGATTAGTTGAGTATTCTCCTTAAGATGACAACTTGTCTCTTCTTCTAAAAAAAATCAATCACAATAAATCCTTTTTTATTTGTACCCCGAACTACGAGGTTTTGATCCTTTATTAGTACGTAGGCATAAGACTTCATGTCTTTCCAAATAAAAAACAATAAAAAAACACTTCTTTTCTCATCTCCAATCTTTTTTTCAGCAAACACTCTTAGCCAAAACATAGATATTTTAAGAGGTTCCTGTAGAGTACTACAAATGCTTAGGGTGCTCATATATTCCTTTTTCATAACCAACCCTTGTACCTTAAATCTCTTTATTGCAACTCTTAGCCTTGCTTTTTGATTTTCATGTTTATTGTGGGTTTATTCGATCTTTTCCCCTTCCGTTGGAAAAATAAAATTTCGGTGGTAATATCATGTTTTGTGAGTCAAGTTAGTCAATAGCTTGGCCTCTGGTTCTTCACCGTGATAGTAGGTAATCTCTTCCCATGTTAAGTTGGATTCCTTTCCCTTAGTGGAATTGGATGTCCCCCTTCATTTCTTCCTTTTCCCCGGCAAAGTCTTGCTTTGTTTAGCAATAGTAAGTCTTTCACCATCAATATTGTTTGTCGCTTGTGCTGGTAAGTTTCCCTCAGTGGAATATTACTCTTTTTGTTGTCCCCATGCAAAGTCTATTTTCCTTTCTTTTTCTCTCTAGCAGTTTATTTGTCTTCTGCGGCATCCTTTTCCCCACATAATCCTTTGCATTCATTTTCATATCATATCATGTGCATTTTGTGGTATCTTAGGGCCAAAAATTGGGTTTGTTATTGTATTTAAGCATCTCTAATCACATCAAGACAAATATTTCAATCTTCATATCTCCAAATTGATGAAACTTAAATAGTGGCAGCTGTTATCTCATCTTTGTATTTTCTTTTGCAAAGATCATCAAGAACCTCTTTGCGTATCTTTTTTTCCTTATGTTTATATGCTTTATGTTTCACTAACCACTAATCAAAATTTCAAAAACATGTCTTATATCCTTTTGTTTCTTTACAAGGTAGGGTGTTATATCAAGAACACCAAGCATGATTCATCAGCTAGGGTTTTGCGGCCTCAAGGTTAAAGTATGGAAACCATGGATTCCTAGGGTATATTTCATCAAACCATGGCTTCTAATATCAAAGTAAAAGGTTTCAAGCATCATTCAATCTCATTTTGATCAAAGATATCTTAAGGTTTAGTAGTTTGTCTCTCACAAAACGTTAAAGGTTCATGTGTTTATTTCCATGCCTTCGTCATTAAGTTACCTTAAGCTTTGGCCAATTTAATAAAAGGAAATTCAAGGACACATTATTTTGAGTTCATATGATCATCCATGTGCTTTGAAATGCAAGGAAAGTCCAAGTTTACAAGTTGATTCAAGAAAGTTTGACCTAAAAAGTTAACATTTCAAGTCAAAGTTCAAAAGATCACAACTCCTTCAATTCTCAATATTTTTGAATGCTTATTTCTGCATACGACTCTTCTCAACATCCTCTTCAACTTCTCTTCAAATGGAAAGAGAAAATTATGCTTGGAGGACCATAAAATGTTTGGAGACATTATAGGTCATTTGTAGACTTAGTGAAATTTTACCTATTTTCAAATGACTTTTTCTAAACATTCAAGAATCAAAACTTCTTCAATTTTCAACATATGAAGCTCGTTATTTTGGAACAATATCATTTGTGATATCGTCTACAAGATTGCTTCAATGGTCAACGTTAAATTATGCTTGGAAGGCCATGGAATTCATTGATACATTATAGGTCCTTTTCAGTCATTTTGACTTAGAATATTTCAAGTTTGGTTTGCCCGATTTTTGTTCCAACTTCAACATGACATAAAATTTTGCTCAAGCATCCAAATGAAACCTTTCTTGGCATATTGTGATCTTTTCCATGATGTTAATCAATTGCAAAAGGAATAGGATTAAAAAGCCTATTGTACAAGATGCCTAATTGATGCAAACATGATTAATTGGAACTGAAGATTTGCACCATGATCAGATTTTTACCTCAACCAAAACTCAATTACAAGCCAAATTACCACGTGTTTTGAACCTAAACATGATTGGTGAAGTTTCCTGAAGCTAATTGACTCTTAAATGCATCATTTGGTTGAGTTTTGAGGTGTGGCAAGTCACACTTTTCTCACTTGGAGGGTGCACACGAATTCACTCAATTATTGATCATTTTACCCCTCTTATTATTCCATCATCTTCAGCTATAAATAGAGGATTATTCGACACTAAAAACCAAGCTTTTGATATACAGAAAATCCTTGCTCCACTCTAAAACTTTCTTCAAAATAGTGAGCTATCATGTTTTGATTTCTATCTTGTTTCAACTTAATTTCTTTATTCAGTTAGCTCCACAATGTTCCCATAAATATTCTGTGAAAATTACCAAGCTCTAAGAGTCCCTGAATCACACTAACCAAATCCAGTTTCAGAGCTTCTCTGATCGTTTTTGGACAAGGTAGTTTGAGGCTCCATTTTCAATCAAACAAGTTACCACAATGTAGTCTTTTTCTTGCTGATTGTTTTCCCTAACCTAGCTGGTGTTGATAGCTTGTGTTTATCATTTAATTATTGTTTTAGTGTTCGATTGTTCTTTGATTTTCCTCAAAAGTTTCTCTACTCTCTTTCAATAAATGAAAATAGAGTGTGAGGTTGAGTTCGCCTTGATGAGACAGTTGCAATGTGTCATACCCCAAATTTTACCCTTAGATTTAGTGATCATTTGCATTTCATTTCCTATCATCTTGCGTTTTAACTAACTGTTTAACCAGTTTTTTATTTTTGTTTTTTGAAGTCAGGTTCACTGCAAAAGATTCAAGGCCTAATTACAAATTCTCTTCTAAATATTTCATAGACTTCTCAAAGAAGATTAAGTTCAAAATTCGAAGAAGCTACCAAAGTGCAAGACATGACCGTTGGATTTCCTATTTGGTTTGAAGTCATATTCCAGGATATGCCTTACATTTCTTTTTCATAAGATTGAAGCCGATCAAGACTTTTTCCTATTTTCTCCTTCAAGAAAAGTTCTTAGGTTAATCTATGCTATTGTTGGGTTTTCAATTTTGATTCAAGTGGGACGTTATGATATATTTCGAATTAATGTCAAGGTTAGTTTAAAATCATAATAAAATTCATCCCGAAATTTAATGCCCATACATCTCCAAGACAATGTCAAAGAACATCAATTTATGGTAGTGTATTTGAATTAAAGAATCATTTCACTTTTGGGCACAAAATCTTGAAGAAAGTTTTGGGTTAGAATTTTTCAAAACTCAAGTTTGTTTCATCGTGTGATCATGAGAAGACTTTTTATACAAGTTATAAATGCAAACTCTAGTATCAATCAAGGCATAAACACAAAGTTGGAGTAATTTTACTAAAGTATACAAGTTGTTTATCACTTTCAAAGTACAAAACAAGATGATCCAATAAGTTCCATGTTTTGCCTCTAGCTTCAAATATTACAAGGTTTATCTACACAGAAATTTTTTACAAACTTTGTTCTTACAAAGCAAGTTTCTTACAAACATTAAACTTTTGCTACACTTATGATACAACAAGAATCTTGGAAAAATTCTGAGGAGTTTACTGAAGTTCGACGAGACAGCCCGCCTCAGTACTAGTTCACTCGCCCAAATCTTATGCATTAGCAAGGAGAATTTCGATGTGGGATCACCGCCTAAGTTCAGTTCATGTCGTGACTTCGGCTTGGTTATGTTCTATCTGCAATAAAACACAACAAAGCTATATCAGAAATTAAATAAAAAACCAGTAGACTTGCAAATTCAGGAAGAGATGAAATTTTGTTTACTGCCCTCAGAGTAATATCATCACCGGGCATTTTTGGGAGGGCAATGAAAGTTCGTCACCAGCTCCCAGTTTTCCGACGACCATTAGCATAAACAACAAGGCAGAGATTTGTTCTTAAAATGGAAAGTATTTTTCGCAAAAGAAGAAAAGAAAGGGCCAGTTCTGAAATGAAAAATCCAACAGCCACGGGTCAGCAAGAACCCAAAATGGTAAGAATGGAACATCATCATCATCAATGAATCACAAATCCAAATCCGGAAAAATCACCAGGTCCAAATCCGAAAATCATCCTCAATGGGCCAAATCCAAAAATGGATTCATCACCATCAAGACAAAATCTAAACAGATCCACACAAATTCGTAAATGAAAATGGATTAAATCCATCACCATAATCAAATCCGACAGCAAATATCATCTCCATCAATGTTTAAAATTCGAAAACAGAAATAGCACCAACATGTAAAAACATGTTCATTTCAAAAAGGAAACAACTTCAAATCTTACATCTCTTTTAAGAAGAAAAATAGGCTATAAGAAGAAGTGGAACAGAAGTTCAGGAGGACGGGGGAAGCAAGTTGTCACCACCAAAGATCAGAAAAAATCATAGTGAAAAACGGACGAAAATCACAAAGGATCCACGACTCAGAGAACCAAAAATCGGTTCTCATTATTGTCCCCAAGCATCAACTGAAACCGCAAGCAAACCGTCACAAAACTAGATCCAAACCCATAGGCTCAGGAAACCATCATTGCCAACCAAAAAATCCAGCCAAACCGCGGCGAAAACAAGTCGCAAAACCCATTTCATAAAACCAACAAAACATAACAAACCCACAAAAACGTAAGCCATGATAATATTATGATCCATTTAATTGTTTTTTTTATTTCAGGAATAAAGAAAAGGAGCAGCCGTGCAAGAAGAGAAGAAAAAAATCGTGGCTGGGAGAGAAAGAGAGAAAAAAATTTCAGCAAGGGAAACCCTCAAGGGGGCCTCCGCGGACATGCTTGGGTGGGGGGAAGATTAGGGTTAAAACCCTAATTTTCTCAACCCATCCCCTTTTATAATAAACCGGGTCGGGTTCTGGGGCCTGACCACCCAGGCCCGACCCATTTCCTTTTCTTTATTTTTTTTAATTTTTTTACTTATTTAGTTATTTCTTTTTCATTTGTAATTTTAATTAATAATAATAAAATTACTAACAAATAACCCACTAACACTAATTTAAATTTAAAAATTTGAATTTAATTTAATAATAAAATAAACAATCAAAAACGAATTTTATTAATTTAAATTTTAATTTAAGTTTTTCTTGTAATAATTAAAAATATAAAAATGCTTAGTTTAACATTTTTTTTTCTTAATAATAAAAATCATAAAAAAATAAATGTTCAATCTATTTTTAATTCAAAAATTCATGTCTTTTTTTCATAATAAAAATAAAAAACAAAAATATGTATCCATTTTAAAAATCCAAAATAATAAAAAAATATTGTATTAATTTAGAACTTTTTTTGTTAACTCATTCTTAACCCATTAAAAATAAATAAATAAACTCTTTTAAATTTTAGATTGATTAATTTAACTCCTCTTCTCAAATTTAATTTAATTTCTAAACATCTTTTCAACTTAGACTTAATTTCTCAAAAATAATTAAAAATAATTGATTTCTAATTCTTAGTAAAATCTCACAAAAACATTAAAAAACAATTAACTTATTTCCTATACAATTTCACCATCCCAATTTCTCCACTTTTCCACTTAACCGCATTCCACAATTCATATCTAACTATTTCTCAAATTATTGTTTAAATTCAATTCAATCTCTAATCATGTTCATATGATCACATTGCTATCACATCTCAATATTATCATTACTTGTATATCATTTCAACTTATCAATCATTATCACTACTTTTACATGTTATGTTTTACCGTTTATTCCCCTCCGAAGGAAAGGTTACCCTGTTTGACCGTCGTGTCAATGCCTTTACCCTCGCCCATCCTAGCTTAGGATCCAAGTCGCCGTACTTGTGCTTAGGTGTCCCGCCGTGGACACACCTCACCCTTTTTCCAAGCCTTAAGACTTTGAGTCGCTGTACTCATGCTTAGGTGTCGCGCCGTGGATAATCTTCTCCTTTATCCTAGCCTTAGGATTAGGAGTCGCTGCACTCCATGTAAGTTCCCGTCGTGGAATACTTACTCCACCCTTTTCAATTCAACTCTACAACGTAGAAACCAGAGCCTCCGCACTCCACATAAACGCTTCCATATGAACGTTTACATCCCCTTGAAACCTTGACCACCGTCAAGAAGTTTCTTTTCCTCCCTCTATGAAGGGAACTACGATTACTCTGATTACATCCCCTACTTCGGATACGTAGGCACAAGATGTGAATCTTGGCGAGTAAACTTAGGACTAACCCTTAGGTTTTTCTCTTTAACCCTTTAACCCTTAGCATTACCCTTAAGTAGATAACTTTAGAAATAGCACATTTAAAACAAGAGGTTCCTGTAGAGTACTACAAAAGTTTAGGATGCTAATACCTTCCCTAAGTTTAACCAACCCCCGAACCCTAGATCTTTCCCAGAATTGTGTTTATGATGCAAAATAGGTTTTCCTTTCTTTAACCTTTCCTTCGGATAAATTAAAGACCGGTTGTGAATCAAGATTGTGATTCAAATTAATCAATAATTTGATATCCTATTCTCACCGCAACACAATGATGGTGGTTTTGTGCCTCAAGTTTACCACTTAGCAATCTCTGGTGAGCATCTCATCGGAGAAGATGACCAAAGAGGTTGGGACGATGACCTGAGGTGTTAGCCATGATGGTTGATTGAAATGTTTTCATTAGTTAGATTTAAATGTGATCCAACACTTTTTCTTTGCTAATTTCCACCGTGCACCATCACCTGAGGAGCGTGCGATCTATCACGTCAATTAATGAAGTAAGATCATATGCTCCTCCTTTTTTTTCCTTTTTTTTTTCTTTTTTCTGATTTTATTTAAAATTGCATTTTCCTTAAAAAATTCATATAAAGTTCATTTTAAATCCAAAAAATCCCAAAATAATTATTAAAATTCTGTTTTATTTTTCTCTTTCAAATTTTATATTTTTCATATTTTATTTTCATCATTTTCTATTTTTCATGATTTTTCTCTTTTTTGAAGCATTTTAATTAGTTTTAAAATAGTTTTATGTATCCAAAAATTCTCAACAATTTTATATATCATTCTTTGACTTATTTCTGACTTGCTTGAATTTTCTTGATCATTTGTGATTTGATTTTATGCATAATATGCATTTTCATCTTTATTTTAATTTTTAAAATTAATTTTAAAATTAAATTTAATTCATATTCTTGCATTTTATATTTTTTTAACACGTGTTGACTTCTTTTGGCCTTGGATACTTGTTGATTTGGTCACAAGTTTCATCAAACTCAATGGATCTTAGGTGTTGATGGGGTGAAAATCCTAATCCACTAAAATGGATTATTGATTTTGATGATAACTTTATCATCACTTGGATCCAATTTGGTTTTGCTTTTTGTTTGACTCTCTGTTCTTCATCCCCTTCTTTTTCTTTTTGACATTTCTTTTGATCAATTGAAGGATGTGTAGGCCATCTTGTTCATGAGATCTTGAGTGTTACTTGATGAACTTTAATCCTTTAAAATATACCATTTGATTGATCAATTGATCAATTGAGGTACTTTGTATTGATGCATAAGTTTGTCCTATGTACCACGTGAGGTTGATTGATGTAATGGATCTATATTTCCTTGACTTAGGTCTTGATCCACCTTGTTTTGACTTGTGCTACATGTTTTAGGAGTATGATCTTTATATAATATCTCTAACATGTATGGTACATAAATTGTTATTGACTGGCCTCCCATAGTATGATCTTCTTTATAGATTGTGCTATGATTGCTTAACATAACCCTAAATTGGTCCCTAATCGGAAAGTGATAATTTGGTCCAATTTTAGATATGATTCGTTTTTAGTTCACATGTAATTCTCCTATCTCCATAGTGTGTTAATTCTTTTCCACCTAAGAGAGCTAGTAGCATACTTGTTGATTGTATCCAAGTTTGAGCCCTTCTCAAAGGGTGATGCAAAGTTCTCACACTTGTTGGGTTGATTAGTTGATTAATCTACTTTAAATGACAACATTTCTTCTTCATTAACTTTAACACTACCACTTAGTTTAATTGTGCTAACGTTTACTTTATGTTATTTATGTTTATACACTTTTATCTTTATTCTTTTTATTTCTTGCTCTTTATTTTATGCTTATCATTACATATCGTATTTTTATCTTGTTTATGTTTATGCCTTTTTCTCTTTGTACACTTGGACTTTCTTTTTCTTTTTTAAGACATTTATAAAGGCTTAAACCATTAAAAAAACTCTTAATGCTTCCTTGGACTATTGGTTACTATCCATTGCATGAATTTGGAGTTTTGGACTTAGAATTAGGTTCTTTGCCCTATGCTTTGGAGCTGTGACTTGAGACGTTGGATCTTATTTTGTACTTTGACCATGAGTTGACCTCTTGTGAAGACAAGCTTGGATACTCGGTTTTAATCTAATGTTTGGTTATCTCTGCTTATCCAGTTGCTTGAGTTGAAAGGATGGGAGTTTTGGCTAGTTTATGTCAAAGGCTTGCTTTCTTGGTTAGATCTTTCCTTTCCTCCCCTTCTTAAATTTTCAAAATCTTTTCCCTTTTTCAAAATCTTATTTTTTTCAAACTATAACCACTTTCTTAATAAACCTTGACTTTGTCAAGTGCATTTTCAACTCAATTTCTTAATAAATGCTAATCAATCTTAAGCATATCATGATCATTTTCAAAAGACCTAAAAAATACTTAACTAATTAAAACCATTTTGTGCCCTTTGTGCACTTTTTGCTTTTAAAACTTTTCATAATGTTTAGACATGAGTCATTTCCATAGTTGATATGTGATCCTCCTATCCCCATAGTATTGTTTGAAATAAGTTGATTCTTTTTCGCCTTAGAAAGTTAGTGGCATACTTGTTGATTTTATCCAAGTTGGTGCCTTTCTCTTGGTGATGCAAAGGTACATTTTCACATACTTGTGGGTGATTAGTTGAATTTTTCTCCTTAAAATGACGAGTTGTATTTTCATTTAAAATGAATCATAACAAACCATTTTTTATTTTTACCACGAACTACGAGGTTTTTATTCTCCATTGCACTTTGTGGGTACGTAGGCACGAAGCTCAGGAAGTCTTGTCAAACACAAAATTATTTAAAAAATACATCTCTTCTCACCTCACTAGTATTTTGCAAACAATACCTTTTAAAGCCAAACACTAGATTTTCAAGAGGTTCCTATAGAGTACTATAGACGTTTTGGGTGCTAACACCTTCCCTTTGTGTAACCAGCCCCTTACCTTGTCTCTATTTTTATTGTAAACCTTCTTTAGGTTTTGTTCGCTCTTTTCCCTTTCCTTTGGAAAAAATAAAAGTGTGGTGGCGACTCATGTTTTGTGAGTTGAGTTAATCAATAATTTAATCTCAAATTTTCCCACTACACAAATTATGATTTCTTCCTTCCTCAGGTAGTTCCTCATCACTAAAGCTCAAATTGTTACAAGGAGTTATGTTACCAACAATATCATCAAATTGATTAATGGTTACATCATGTTCTGTGTAAGCTTGTTCTAAAACTTTCCTCAAAGTCTCACAAAACAAAGATAATTCTGAAATTTAGGATGGAGTTTGCAGTAACTGATCAACAATCTTGTATTCACTCTTTTTAATCAATTTCAAAACTTCATCATCAGTATTCTAATTTGAACTAATAGATTACTCTGTTACAAGTCCAAATTTAGATTGTACCATATGCGTCTCAAATACAATTGGCTTGTTAGAAAACACATCACCAACCTTCTTAGGAGAAGTAGCAAATACACAACCACTGCAGGTAACTCTGCTAACATTGACAATATTGACAACATAAGAAAGAGATGGAATGGGCACCTCCTTTCCATCTTTAATCATTGTGGAATTATATTGATAAGGCACAACTTTGTCAGATTCATATGGAGTAGGACCAGGTAGACAAATAACCAATAGAGAAACAGACGACTTCCGACTATTATAAGCAATCTCAACTGGCTCAGGTATATTGAAATGAGGAACTATGACATCCACTTCATGATCAACATTATACCTTGAACGAGTAATCTGAATAAACCTTTGATCCAACATTTCCTGAAGATCTCTTTTCACCACATAGCATCCTCGAGGGTTTCTTGATCAAATTCAGCAAGCAGCATGGTCATGCTCATAATAACTCAGTCTACATAGACTGACATGCATATACACTAGAGATCTTCTAATCAAATTAACATCAAATATACGATAGGGGCCAGGACAACCATCTACCATGTTCACATTTGCACCTCCATGTTTAGGAAAATGATTGGCTTGGACATATGGTCAGAGATCCTTGAATGGTAGAATAGGACTTCGAATTAATCTCTGAATCTCAACTTTTAATTCGAAATAATTATCGATGTCATGGCCAGGTGCCTCTTGATGATAGGCACATAAATGATCAAATTTATACCACCAAGGGAGCTCTTTTGGAACAGCCGGTGGGTCTCTAATTTATACAAGATTCTTTTGTACTGTAGCATGGTACATTTCATCATATAACATGAGAATTGGATAAAACTGAGCTTTCTTCTAAGTGTGGTTCTGTTGATTATGTTTTTGATGAGATCTTTGTAGAAATTGTGGATGATAATTTGAAGTAGCTTAGCAACCAGAGCATTATTAATGGCACGTGTGACTGAGGCTACCAGTTGTTAATGATGATTGTTCTTTCCTTAGTGTCTTCTATGCCTCTCTTAGAAAATGGCATTGGACTCTCCATATTATTTTTAGAAAACCCACTCCCATATTTCTTAGTATTACCAGCAGAATTACCTTCTTTAACCAATCGTCCTTCACGAACTCCTTCTTTCAGATGCATACCCATGTTTACCATCTTGGTGAAGTCACTAGGTACACTAGCCACCATTCGTTCATAGTAAAAAGAACTCAAAGTCTTCAAGAAAATATTTGTCATCTCTTTTTCTTCTAAAGAAGGACTAATATATGCAACAATTCCACACCACCTCTGGGCGTACTCTTTGAAAGTTTCTTTCTTCTTTTGTGACATAGCGCAAAGTAAATCACCGTCTGGCGCCATTTCCATATTTTACTTGTATTGTCAAATAAATGCTTCCCCCAAATCATTGAAAGTGAGAATCTGAGTATTGTCTAATCCCATGTACCATTTGAGAGCAGCGCCAGTGAGGCTATCTTGAAAATAATGGATTAACAGCTGATGGTTATCTGTATGAGTGGACATTTTCCTTGCGTACATGACAAGGCGACTTTAAGGACAAGTGTTTCTCTTATACATCTCGAAATTAGGGACTTTAAATTTGGCAGGAATATTCACGTTCGAAATGAGGACAACTCCTGAGCATTCTTCCCAAAGAATTCTCACCCCCTTAAAGCTTTGGTTTGCTTCTGCATCTCTTGAAACAGGTCTTGGAATTCGTCCGTCCTTTCATAAACACCCAAGCTTTCACTTGGCTCAACATGAAAAATAGGCTCCTTTGTTTGTGGAACAGCATGCACCACAGGTGGAGTGATAGTCAAGACAGGTTCAATAGTAGAAACTTCAATAACGGGTTTGTAACCTTTAAAACCTAAAGTTAAGGTCAAAGAGGGACTATCCTAATTGTTATCATGCAAAGTATTGAAAGCATAATGTCTCTCCAACTCCCACCTTAACCAGAAATTAAGTGGGACTAGGAATCCTAAGGGATCATGTGAACAAGCACAAGTAAATACCATACAATTCAATCACAAATGAAAACAAGATTGAAACTTAAACAAGTCTCAAGAAGAGAAGAAAGAAGAAGAAGAAAGAAGAAGAATGAAGAAGATGCAACAATATGAACAAACATGAAAGTTCAAACCCAAAAGGCATCAAGCAAGCATTGGTCTCAGTCACACAAGGTAAACATTAACATCATGTCAAAACAACAAAGATGTATTCACGTGTCAAACCAAAACCAAAGATTTGAAATCAAAACCAAATGGAAAAATAAAGTGCCTAAACACATACCAATGACTTAAAGTCCAACAAGAAGTGATATCAATCATCAAACTAGAAGAGATGAAGTAAAATGAGAGGAGAGACAAGGTAGGGAAGTAGAAATATCATATCATGTTTAACTCATGTCAATGGTCAAAGAAAGAGCACAAAGTATCAAGTCATGCATCACATCCAAACACAATACATTTCCATACAAAACAAGCATACAAGACACACTTCAAAGAAGTAAACATGTGAGATTAGGGCAAGAAACCAAGTGAGGGAAGCAACATAAACATGAGAACCAATTTAAACATCCATTCATGAATACACAAGATAAGCAACAAGGATTGAATACAAAAATAATGCATCAAGAAGCAAGCACATACATCAAAGTCATCCTTAAAAGAAAAGAAGTGATCAAGCAAGGTACAAACCACACATGATCAGGTACCATATCGCCAAGGTTAGAATCAAACATAAATGATACACATCACATTCATATCCAAGACATCAACCAAATTCAAGAAAGATCATGTTCAAGATGCACTCAAGAAACCTCTCACATCACCCACTCAAAGAAAACCAAAGACCAAGTAAAGAAAGGGATGAAAAAAGATCACACAATAGATACCATATCATGAAAATCTAACACTCAAACATATCATTCAAAGTATATAATAGTTCACAAACATCCATTAGATCATACAAGAAAACATCTCATGAATCTAGGTCAAGAACATCAAAGGAGCAAGGCCTAAACATCATCAACTTGGAAAATCAATCAGAAATTGAAAAATGATCAAATGAAAGTGAATCAAAAGCTAAAATCAAGTTAAAATAACATGTTATCACATCAACAAATTACCTCAAGTTTCACTTAAACACAAGTAGGCAAAATGGTCTCAAACTAGGTCAAAGAAAGAGCATGTTCAATCCAAACACAAACCATAATTAGGCATTAATCAAAAATATAAAAAAGACCTAATAAATTCCAACAAGAGGCTCTAAATCATGTTATATCCATAAGTAAAAAATGTGCAAAATATCTTAAAAGGAATTGCATAAATGCATCATTAATTGAACCAAACAAACTCAAGTATGCAACTAATCGGGCACAATTCAAAGGTCAAATGAAACCACACGAAAAATAACCAATACATGACCAACAAGGCATCAAAAACACGCTCAAACAATCATCAATCATATTCTAAAACAAGGTAAAAAGATTGGGTCAGCAAGTGTTTTAAAAGTCATTAGGCAACAAACCCTAGCACTTCACTAATTAATTAAAATAAAATGGAAAAATTAAATGAAAAATAAAATAAAAATTATCACAAAAAACCTAAAATGTTAAACTGTCTAATAAATATTTTTGGTGATTTTTAAAATAGTTTTAAGTGTTAAAAATAAAATGAAAGTAAAAATTCAAAGAAAATAAAAGAATGAAAAAGAACAAGAAAAAGGGGGGGGGGGGTTGTAAAAGAAATTTCTAGAATGAGCATAAACTTAGCTCAGAGCGTGTGTTTGGCTTAATGAGGGTGGTGTTAGTAGAAAACTGTGCTAGGCCCATGGAACCAAAACATCATTTTTGTCATTGAAGTAAATAAAAAGCAGAGAAAAAGACAATGCAACAAAATCAGGTGAACAAACATATCAATCGGTCACCTTATTTTAAAACACTACAAGACAAAAATAAAAAAAAATCCAATCAGTGTGTGCCACTACATCATCTTCTTCCATCAAAGAAATCATGAAAACAACAAATATGATGACCATAATGCCCTAACACGACTCCAAACCAGCAAACTACCAACCAACATAACGTCCTCAAATCTTGATGAAAAATTGTATATCTGAACATGAAGAACACAACCATCACAAATAGAACACGTAATGATAACCAATAAAATAAATAAATGGCTTGAAAATCACGGGTTCACAACAAATTCCACAATTTAAATAAGCTTTAAATCACACAAAAATAGTGTGCCATAATTTCAGGACTTTTCAGATGCAATGCATGAGCAAAATCATGTGATTTAAAGATGGAAAAGATGAAGTTTAAAGGAGCTTACCAAGTAGAGAAAGTCTGCTGCTCCTTCAACTTGTGCAGAAAAACTATGGATAAATGCTTCTATCAACTACCTTGTGCCTTACTGAAGCTCAGGAGTGCAAGAAAAGATAGAAAAACTTGAAGAGAAATATGGGTCGAAGAGAGATGAACTTAAGGGTGTGGTGTATTCTAGATCTGAACTTACCAAATGAAGCATCTCCCTCCATATTTTACGGTTTTAGAGGTTTATATATGTTGGACTGCCACTGTGTCATGGGCCTTTGAGTTGGTTTAAAGCATGAGAAATGGTTCGGGTTTGGCCATGTTATTGGATTAGAAAATGGGATGAGGTGCTTGCATGATGAGCTGAAAAAAATATACTTGCTGAGCAAGTTTTTACACATTTCTTCTTTTGGGATCATCTTGAAAAAGAAGCCAATCGTACTCCAGGTATGTTTTCACTTTTTGGGCAAACTTTGGAGTGGATTAGAGTAGGGTCAAGGGAGCAGCATGACAGTGAACGATTTGAATGGACCCTTGGCATGAAATTCCAAACATATTATGCATTTCGAGATGACCACTTTGGAGAGGTAAACATTTGGTGTGCTATGATCCATAAAACACAAACTTGGTATCAATAAAAACTGTAGATTATAATGAAAATATTTCTTGTTAAAAAGATGGTAGGATGAGGTCTTGATCCATAACAGAAACTGACTTGAAGTTGTCTTTACAATTCTGCACAAAACTTGAGAAAAAGTTAAGTCATGAAAATAACATAAAACATGGAAATATGTTGACTTTGGGAGGCTCCAACTTGAAGAGTATTGATCCATTTGGTGAGATCTTTGGCTCAAAAGAAACTAGGAAGAAAGATGGACAATCTTCATGTTGATGGAAACTTGAAACAAGCTTCGTATGATCATGATATAATGGTTTAAAAGTCATGCCTCAAAATCTGCCCAAGGTGACTTAGAAAAATTCTAAGTCATGAACTTTTTACATCATTGAAACCTCAACTTTAACGTCATATAACTTAAAGATTTTTCATCCAATGGAGGAGTTCTAGTAATGGATATAAATCTTGAAGAATGATCTTCAACTCTCATGTTCAAAGAAAAGTGATTTGGAGTCAAGAACTTGGTGAAAAATCCCTTGGAAAGTTGTCCCAAAAATCTGCCTAAAACTTGTCCCACTTGACATCTTTGAAACCCTAACTTGGAGAAATTATAACTTGAGTTCTACACATCCAATGGAGGAGTTCTACTACTAAAAAGAAAGCTTGAAGGATGCTACAACTTTCATGTTGGAGAAAAATTCAATTGAAGTTTGTATCATCGTGAATGATAGGCTTGAAAACATGTACCTCAAGCTGAATTTCTATACTTAGAAAAATTGCTAAGTGTTGAAATGACAAAACCTCCATTTCTTAACTTTAGCTCTCCATATCTTTCAAACTATGGATCTTTTGGACTTGATTTCTTCTACAAACTTGTATTTCATGATGTCCTCTTTAATTTGATAACAAGTTTTCTCCCATTGGATCAAGGATGAGGAAGTTATGGATGTTGTAAAATGGCTAGAATTAGGGTTTTCTACACTTAGAAAATATTTCACCAAAACCCTAATTCAATCAAACTCTTGATTTTATGTTTCTCCTTGATTCGTCTTGTTCCAAACACATGAAGACACTTGAGAACACATAACATGCCATTTGTTGACCTTGAAATCCAAGAATTTGACCTTATGGAGCCACAATTGACTTTTCTTGATCAGATGAAACCCTAACACTCTTTCCATTAATTGAAACTCTTGTCATGACTTTTGATGATACATAATACATGTAGAGAATCCTCAAGGTGAGCATTGAGCAATGAAACCATGTCTTGCCCAAAAAACTAGCCACAAATGCCCTTTGACTAAAACCCTAATCCAGTTGCTCACAAGATAAGAGGAGGTGATCAATGCTTGTAACCTTGATTCAAATGCTTGTGAGACATGTCTTGATGATGAGAGGACCTTGGGGTTTGAGAAATACCATAAGTTTGAGAATAAACCCTTGCTTGAGCTTTGAGGATGAAGCTTTTCCTCTTGAGAATTGAACAAGATACCTTGATCCCCTGCCTAGAACTAATGTTATGCATAATTGATGATCCAAATGAAATGAAACATAAGCTAAGAGATTTTAAAATAAAAGGTAAGGCAAAATTTTGTGTGTTACAGCTGCCCCTATTCAAACAACTTAGACCTAAAGAGATGATAGCAACGGCTTTCTGACCTTCAAGGTGCAGGGAGGTTGAATACCAAAAGAACCTGGAAATTTGTAAAATATGGGGATGTATAGAGTAAAATAGTTGCCATCCGAAGGTAGACTTAAAGATAGCGGGTACCAACCAAAAGTTGGGATAGCCAGCGGACACAAGATACCAACCAAAAGTTGGGATAAAAAAAGATAACAATCAAGAAGATACTAACCAAAAGTTAGAATAAATGCTACTAACCAAAAGTTAGAATCATTGGCGAGGGTACCAGAAGGTGAGAAAAACGCTTAGAAGGGGGGTTGAATAAGGGTTTTGAAATAATTATGGCAATAAAAACAACACAATATTTTTATCCTGATTCGTTGAACTCAACTAATCCAGTCCACCCTATCAAGGTGATTTGCCTTTCTCCACAAGGACTTAATCCACTATATTCAAACAGATTACAGTGTCAACCACTAAGAACAACTGTCTTAGTCTTCTCAAGAAATCCTGACCACAACTTGGTCTTCTTAAGGAACCTTTTACAAAGAGTTAAACTAACAAATGTGTTTGAGTTTGATTCTAACAAGATTTAATCACAACTGTGATTTTTTACATGTCGCTACCGCGAAAATAAGGTGTCGGCAAAACAGAAGAGTCGCCACCATTCGTTATTTATCCCACAGAAAGGGAAAGGAAACGATCGGAAAAACCTGACGAAAAGGTATAAGACAAGGTCATCGCAACCATGTCTGGGTTCGGGAGTCGGTTACGCAAGGGGAAGGTATTAGCACCCCTCACATCCATCGTACTCGATGAGATCCATGCTTGCTGTGTTTATCTGACGGGTTGGTTTAATCTATCTACCTATCAAGGCTGGTCTGAAAAGAAAAGAAAATGACTCGGCAAAGCATCGCACTTTATGCCTACGTATTATCGTCAGAGAACAAGAAATCAGAGTCAACGTAGTTCGACTAACTACGGGTAACGGATGGGGGAAGGTGGCTCGCCAATACGTCAGCATTGTGCCTCCGTACTCTCAACAAATATGAGAGATCAGAGCTTGCGTAGTTCGGGATAATACGGATTACGGGGGGGGGGGGGGGGGGGAGGGGGTCAGATTCATCTGTTTTTCCGAGTAGGGTTAACAAACAGTTCCAGCAGTTTGGTGTATGCAGCTTGATCGTCAGAGACATGTGCGTTACTGTTTGTGGTAGAACTGGGAGTTAACGATACTCTTTTCTTCAGAAAATTTTTCCTTGAATTATGGGACCACGAGACAAAAGGTTTAAAGTTTATTTTATGTCTTTTACGGAAGAAGTATTTTTTATGGATGTCTGTAGTTTGTACAACACTAGAGACTATGACTTAGGAGCGAATGCGTCGCATATCGTCCAAAGGACATATACTAAACAATCTAAATGATTGAGAGGAGACATCTCAATTATCATTTCCCAAGTAGCTTAAGGCTCGTAACGCACTGTACTAACTTGCCTTTATTACGTTTTTTACTGTTGTTTTGAGATGAGAAGAGAACGAGCTCTACGGGGAAACTGTCAAGCCCTAATGTTGTCATGCCAAGGATTCATCCTATGATTGAGTTTTGAAACGGGGAACTCCTAGAAGTTATCATGCATAGGTTTCAACCTAAAGTTATAATCATCACTTCCTTTTCAAAGGAAGTAGGACTCCTAGGGGATCATGTCAATGGGATACAGGAACAGACAAAGCATCAGCTAAACAGATAAACAGATAAAACAGTAAAGATACACATGCAATGCAGCAATACAAGCAGAGAGAGACTCACTCTACCTCTTAGCAATTAAGCAAAGAAAACAGTCAAAACAGACAAGCAGAGGGAGCTCAACTCAACCTCTATATGCAAATACGTCAATTAGAAAAAGAAAAACGACACACAAGCAAGGGGAGGATCACCTCAACCCTTAAGGCAAACAAGCAGAGGGAGACTCACTCAACCACTCAATGCAGTCATGCACTTACACTTAGACTATCCTAAACATGAACTATCCTAATACAACACACCACTCAATCATGAATGAAGGCAAGGATTTATGGCAAATAAGGAATTCATTCCACAAGTAATCATACAAGGCTTCTATCCTAAGGAAAGGAATTGAATGTTGGGAAGCAAGGGTAAGGTCCACAGGAACTTATCCCAGGCACTCAACCAACTAAAAGAGATTTGGGAGAATCCTAGAGGTTTGGCTCCTTCAGGAGATGTGCAAAATTCCCCCCCATAGGAGGGACTATGCTACCCCAAGAAGGTTCCAAATCATGAACTAGTAATAAAATCAGCAATCCAACTAGTCATATTATGCATTTTTAATCATGTACTAAAAATAGAAAAATGGACATTAAAATGAAAACAGCACCAAAATAAAATCCAAAGGCATGGAAAAATCAGGAATTCAACAAGGATCAACCACATATTTTTTTCATAATTTTCTGATCATTAAAACTATTTAAAATGAATTAAACATGAAAAAACAATTAAAAGAAAATAGAAACTCAATTAAAGAAATTAAGGAAACCAGAAAATATCAGGGGCGTTGGATCACACTACTAGTCAAATGATCTAAAAGCTACGCGCGTGCCACCTAATTAATGAAACTATGTGTTTTGGCCAGGGGCACTATGAGGTTTAGTTGACTGAAGTACACGGTACTCCCTAATCATGTGCGTCCAATATAAAAGTATTCTAATCCAGTGACCCATGCATTGCCACCTCATCAAACCCTAATTAGACTAATCCTCATCCATCCGATGTTGTGACCAAGTCAACAAATTCCATCAGATCCAACGGTTCATGGTCATCGTCTTCATTTCAAACTGAACAAAGAGGGAAACTCAGCCACGGCGGCCGGAGAAGAGCTCCACCGTCTTCTCCAGCGAGAGCAATCATGCTCTGAACTTATCCTCAACCAAAATTAATGAAAATTATACCGTTCTTCTCGTCTCCTCACCAGGATTACTAAGACAATCTCCATTTTTATTAGTTCTCCATGGATGCTCAAACACAATAGTGAACAGAAAATTCCTCAATTCCAAAATTATCACCAAACTTCAAATTATTTACACAGAAATCTTCCTCACCTCTCAAGGATCAAAAATCACTAATCAATTCACCCTAACTCTGAATAATCAGCCATATATGAATCCTAACAGAAATTGCATCCTACCATGGATCATCACCAAACTTCACAATTCCAATCCTAAAATAATCTATGTTGTATCTACAACCTAACCACATGCCAAATTCAGTCTAAACATGCCTAAATCAAGAGGAATTGTGGAAGATAAAAACCTGTTCTAAAGCTGGAAATTAGAGATCTTCACGTGCAAATCTTGACTTCAAATGCTGCAGATTGCTTCACTAAATGATCCTGGACGATTCTTGATGCTCAGAAGCTCTTGAATCTTCCTCAAACTCCAAAACCACTTCTTGCTCGAAAGCTCCAAAGTTCTAACTGCAATAAACGTTTCTGCTCCAAATGATCTTCAAAAAATGACCTGAACACGATCCAAGACTTAAATAGAATGTGTTTGGATCCTAACATGGCCCAATCATGGCCCAATTTGATGAATCCAAAATTTCCATTTTCCTTCTATGAACAACCATGGCAGTCGTGTATTCTGTGTGATTTCAGCTCAAATTTCACTCAAATTCATTGCATAACATCCCTTGAATGTAAATGGTCCAGATTGAGGGCTTGAATTGATCCAATGGTGTTGATTGGTTATGTTACTTCCATTCTAAGTAATCCACATAAAGTCCATGAAATATGACTCAAATCAAAAATGTAACATTTCCATTATCTTCAACATGTCATTTCCAATCAGAAAATGCACAAACTTGTGAAGTTTGGCACAAAAATGAATTAAAATGGAATTTTCATTTTTCATGCCTTTTAATTATCCTTTTTTTCCAAATTTCTTCATACACTTCCATATTCAATCCATATCAATGGATGCTTTGGTCATGGTTGGACTAAAAACACCCTTTTTTTAACAACTTTCAAGTTGAACAAATCTTCATTTGAGGTGCCTAAGGTGGTAAAATGGACCCATAACCAAAAATGACCTGTAATTTCAAATTCCCAAAATACGCTTATCTTGCAAAGCTTGTAAGTTGAGTTATACAAATCCAATCATGGACTTCTAATACTTTCTAGAAAGCTAAGAAGATAAGGAACAACATTCATGTTGACCAAAAGTTCATAGAAATCATCCTTCTAGGGAAAAAATGTCATGCAAGTTGGGTAACTTTCAAGCTCTAAATTTACATGCCTCAGATGACCTGTAACTTGTCTGGCTCATAACTTGAGTTCTATAAACCCTATCAAGGACTTCTAGTACTCAAATTAAAGATATGCTCATGCTCTACAACAATCATGTTGGGGTCAAGGTGATATGAAAACCTCATCTTGAGTTATGTGGTCTTGAAGTTAGGCACCAAACCAGGGGATTTTACACTGTCAAGCATAGCAACCCTAGCCTAGGAACTCCTCACACTCTTGATTCATGATAAGTTGAACTTGGAATCATCCCTTGGACATCTTAATTCATCAATCCATGATCACATGGCCCTTGAAATTAGGTCTCAACCTTCTTCAAATCATCAGTTATCTTAGGGTTCACCAGATGAAACCCTAGTTTTATCAATCTTGGTAGTAGCTTATTATCCTTTGCATAATGACCTGTCTAGGCTTCAAAATGATCTCAATACTTCTTATGAGCTCTCTCAAGGTCTCAAGTCCAACTTCATGGCCTCAGAATCATCTGATGGTCTTCCCTCAACTCTCAAGTTAGGAGACCTACACACTTGGTTTCAACCACTCTCTTTGAGGATCTTTAGCTTCTCTGGTGAGGATATCAACCCTTGAACACTTGAATAAGGTTCTTAGCTAGCTTCATAGCCTTGCGTAGCCCTTGATTGGTAGTCATACCTCTTGATCTCGTGCATACATGTCAATGAAAAGCAGATGATAATGCTAATATGAATGCAATGAAACACAAGCTAGGTAAAGAAAGGTTGGGCAAATTTTGGGGTGCAACAGCTGCCCCTATTCAAACGGCTTGGACCTGGCTGGGTGAGAAGCGAAAGACTATCAAACAATCAAGGTAAAAGACAGTTAAATACCAATAAACCCGGAAATTTGCCAACCACACAAGTAAACGATACTCTGATGGGGACAGATCTTTGGAAACGGAAATATTAGTTGCACGGCAACTTGCTGGAGAATTACTGATCTGATATCACTGTGTCCTCAAATCATGGAGGGATCACCGGTTACACAGTAACTGGTGAATTGCCAACCGCACAGGTAAAGGATACTCTGATTGGTAGGAACATCTTCAAAATCGGAAATGACAGTTGCACGACAACTTGTTGGGGAATTGGTTACACGGTAACCGGAAATTTTCCAACCGCACAAGTAAACGATACTCTGATTGGTAGGACAATCTTTGAAGTCTGAAATGGCAGTTGCACGGAAATTGGCCCAAATCTCCGTCAGGATGATCATCAGATTTCACCGCAGCTTCTTCCTCAAGTCATCAAGGGCTCACTGGTTACACGGTAACGGGTAATACATAGCTGATATTGCCGTCAGGAATTCTGCGGCGCGGCAGCAGAAGAATTCCTCGGTACTCATCAGGTCATCAGGAACATTTGAAAACCTCTATAATTATGCTGTCGGGCATTCAAAGAAATTCTAGGGCGTCAGCTGGACTTCGTCAGTAAGTCGGAAATAGAATCCCTAATTACTCATGAACCAATAGGGGTATCCAGTCGTTTGCCATCAGGAACTCCGCGTCAGCTAGGAGAACTGCTTCGACATCGTAGTTGGACTTCATTAGTAAGTCTTCAAAGGAAATTTCAACTTCTCTATCCAAGACCTGTTGGGGATGACACATCTCCGCTGGGGATTCTGGAGAGCAATCAAGTAACTCTGCTTCGGGTGGTTCAAAAATCATTATGGACGAATAAACTCTGCTGAGGAACTCAAGAATCATCTTGAACAAACAACTCTTCTGGGGACCTCAAGAATCATCTTGAGCAAACAACTCTGGCAACTTCACTGGGGAGTTTAAGAATCATCTCAAGCAAACAACCTTGCCGGGGAATTTAAGAATCATCTTGAGCAAACCATTCTGCTTAGGAACACCTGCAAAACAAGAACAGTAACGACCTAGCTCATGTCTCACATGCATATGATTGACAATGGCGTAATGCTCCACACGGTGGAAATGCTACGCGTTTAGGGTAAATGTTATGCAATCATGCAAAATGTTACGACCCCATCAGCAAAATAAATGCTGAAAGGAAAATCATCCTGTCAAGGAGAAAGAGCCACTCTGGTGGAGAGGAGGAATCATCCTACCATGGAGAAGAATTCACGCCAATCTCAATTGGACTTCATCTGGGGAAACGAACTCCAGGCGACTGCTACAGGGGAATAAAGCTCTACGAGAACCTGTACTCGCTCAACTAGGTATATGAACCACAAACTGCTGAGGAAAACAATATCCATTGCAGAAATTAACTGCACGGCCTTTACATATAGAATCTTCCTGGAGATACGGACACCGATGGGGAAGTATAACATCAGCTACTCAACATTCTCTACTGGGGAAAAGACCAATAATGGCTTGAACGGCTTCCAAGGGCTCGGCTCTCTTGGGGAACTGCAAACTCGGATGGGGATAGGCAACCAGACGCTGGAATAAATCCTACCTTCCGGGGAGAATACAACTCTGTGGGGAATTTCAACTCTACCACAGACTTCAGTCTGAACTATTGGAAGTTGAATACTTACGAATAGTCTTCTACGAGAAAACTGCAGGTTGACCCTTTGCTGGGAATGAGTGTATACTTCTGCGCGCGACTCAGTTGGGGAGATGATGATCCTGCCTAGGATGCATCTGGTTGGGGAGAATCTATCTCTTCTTGGGGAGACATATCAATGCTCACAATCCCATGTTCAGACTTCGTGGGGAATCCTCACTGAACTCGATGGGGAAGAAGGAATCATCCTGCTTGGAAAACATCTGGCGTACTGCCTGGAGGGTGACGTCCCTGCAACAACATGAACAAACAGACAAGATACCCTTCACAAGGGGTCTATCAAGGTTATCATCCTGTGACAATGTTCAGGTAATTCGATGTTTCGACAATTATTGGCCTAGGCCAGCAAGTTTATGTATGCGTATTTTATCAAAAACATTGGGCGTTCTTTTTCGCAAACAAAACAGATAAAAGCTAAACAAACAAACAGAAATACTGAATAGTATATGTTTATTGATAACAAGCCCCTGAATGGGTAAAATGTTTTACAACAGATGCAAGCTCCTAAAATGAGGAAGCTGCGCAGGCATAATAACATAAATATACATCAGTATACACAAATGTCGGCAATGTGGCGTAGATGAACACCATGAGTTGATCCCTCTATGACTCACTCGACTTCGATACTTCTCCGACGCTTCGGCTTCAGAAGAGATTGATTCGGATAAACGGCCCTCAAGTCTTCCAAACCACTAAACAATGAAAGTTCACACGCGGAACATAGTCATTTGCTTTTTCAAATCCCTAACTTTTGCCTGAACCGCCCTTTCGGGTTTTCGGTTCACCGGGATACCCTTTTTTGCCAAAGCCGCCCTTTCAGGTTTTCGACTTTGTGGGTGTACATTTTTTCATTTATATCCCTAATTTTTTCCCGAACCTTTTTCCTTTTTTATGGTTCGCCGGGATGCCCCATTTTTACCTGGATATTCTTTTTTCTTTCCAGCAGGTCATTTTTTTTAAGCAAAGTATTTTTTAACTACGTCTGCGTTCACCGGGGATGCAAAATCTTCGCCATCCATCGTGGATAACAACAAGGCTCCTCGCGAGAAGACCTTGCTGACGACGTACGGACGTTCATAGTTAGGCGTCCACTTGCCCCTATGATCGGAGTGTGGGGGAAGAATCTTCTTCAGGACGAGATCACCCGTCTAAAATCTTCTAGGACGCACCTTCTTATCATAAGCTTTCTTCATTCGGCTCTGGTAAAGACGACCATATGCAATCGATGCTAATCTCTTCTCAGCCATCAGGCTGAGTTGATTTAATCGGTTCTTAATACATTCTGCCTCATCGAGTTTCACGTCAACCAAAACTCGCAAAGAAGGAATCTCAACTTCCAACGGTAGGACAACTTCCATACCATACACTAGTGAGAAAAGAGTTGCCCCGGTTGATGTGTGTACCGTCGTATGATAACCGTGCAATGAAAATGGCAACATCTCATGCCAATCTTTGTAGGTCACAACCATCTTTTGCACTATCTTTTTAATGTTCTTGTTGGCCGCTTCAACCGCACCATTCATCTTCGGTCGGCAAGGTGATGAGTTGTGATGTTCAATCCTGAAGCTCTGGAATAACTCCTTCATCATCTTATTATTTAGATTTGAACCATTGTCAGTAATGATCCGCTCGGGAACTCCGTATCGACAGATGATGTCCTTCTTTATGAACCTGGCCACCACCTGCTTGGTCACATTAGCATACGAGGCTGCCTCCACCCACTTGGTGAACTAGTCGATGGCTACCAAAATGAAGCGATGACTGTTAGATGCAGTGGGCTCGATCTTGCCTATCATATCAATGCCCCACATGGAGAATGGCCACGGGGATGACATGACATTCAACGGGCACGACGGCACATGAATTTTATCAGCATAAATCTAGCATTTATGACATCTCTTCGCGAATTTGAAATAATCCGACTCCATCGTCAGCCAGTAGTATCCTGCTCGTAGGATTTTTCTCATCATAGCATGTCCACCGGCGTGCGTACCAAATGTGCCCTCATGGACTTCCTCCATAAGCAGACTTGCTTCTTCTCATCTACACATCTGAGTAGCACGAGATCGTGGTTTCTCTTATACAGAACTCCATCAGGATTGAGATAAAAATTTCTGGACAGCCTCCTCAAAGTCTTCTTATCCTGGGTTGACACTCCCGCAGGATACTCCTTAGTCATAAGGAAGGTCTGGATATCATGGAACCATGGCTTGCCGTCAGAGGCTTCCTCAATTGCAAAAACGAATGCAGGTCTATCAAGACGGGAAATGACAATTCTTGGGACTTCATTCCAAAAATTGACTTTGTACATCGAAGCCAACATGGTGGAGTTCCATTCAATCAAAGAACGAAAGCAGCCTTCTGGCATAATTCATGTACGGGACCAAATTCGACTGACGAGTCTCCCACTCCCCTTTAATCTGGTTAACAACGAGTGTCGAGTCACCGTATACATCCAGGTTTTTGATTCTCAAATCAATAGCTTCTTCTAAACCCATGATGCATGCCTCGTATTCCGCTTCATTATTGGTGACTGGAAAAGTCAATCTGGCAGTAAACGGGATGTGGGATCCTTGGGGAGTCGTGATGATTGCCCCAATGCCACTTCCATATGAATTGACCGCACCGTCAAATATCAATTTCAACTGGGACTTCCTATCTGGCCCCTCGTCGGGCAACGGTTCATCACAATCTTTCACTTTGAGAAACATGATATCCTCATCAGGGAATTCAAATTTCATCGACTGATAATCTTCGATAGGCTGTTCGGCAAGGTATTTAGACAATACACTTCCCATGATGGCCTTCTGGGAAACATACTAAATGTCATACTCCATCAACACCATTTGCCATCTGGAAATCCTTCCTGAAAGCGCTTGCTTCTCGAAGACGTACTTGATCGGATCCATCTTTGAAATTAGCATGGTTGTGTGATTGAGCATATACTGTCGTAAACGTTTGGCAGCCCACGCGAGTGCGCAACACGTTTTTTCCAGCATTGAGTAACGGGACTCACAATCTGTGAACTTTTTACTCAAGTAATAAATGGCGTTCTCCTTTCTGCCAGTCTCGTCGTGCTGACCGAGGACGCAACCCATGCTATTCTCAAGAACTGTCAAGTACATGATTAAGGGTCTTCCGGCCACTGGGGGTATCAAAATTGGAGGTTCCTGCAGATACTGTTTTATCTTGTCAAATGCCTTCTGGCAATCCTCGTTCCAGATAATCGCCTGATCGTTTTTCAATAGTTTGAACATCGATTCACACGTGGCCATGAGCTGAGATATAAACCTTGCAATGTAGTTTATTCTGCCCAGGAAACCACGAACTTCTTTTTCAGTCTTTGGCGCTGGCATATCTTGTATTGCTTTTATCTTCGCAGGATCAACCTCAATGCCTCTTTCACTCACAATAAACCCCACTAGTTTTCCAGACCGTACTCCGAAAGTACACTTGTTAGGATTCAGCCTCAACTTGAACTTCCTAAGCCTCTCGAAAAGCTTCAGCA
Source organism: Lathyrus sativus (assembly GCA_963859935.3). NCBI lineage: Eukaryota > Viridiplantae > Streptophyta > Magnoliopsida > Fabales > Fabaceae > Lathyrus > Lathyrus sativus. The sequence continues at coordinate 290,399,449 of OZ012737.1, forward strand.
AATTGACCAGATGTCCCTCCTCCGTTTGGGACTTCGCAATTATGTCATCAACATAGACTTCAATCTCATGGTGAATCATGTCATGAAACAAAGTGACCATCGCTCCCTGGTAAGTGGCCCCTGCGTTCTTCAGACCGAAAGGCATTACCTTGTAGCAGAACGTCCCCCAAGGGGTAATAAACGTGGTTTTCTCCATGTCCTCCGGCGCCATTTTGATTTGGTTATAGCCGGAGAAGCCATCCATGAACGAAAACACGGAAAACTGAGCTGTATTGTCGACCAACACATCAATATGAGGGAGCGGGAAATCATCTTTAGGGCTCACCCTATTCAAATCCCGATAATCAACGCACATCCGCACCTTACCGTCCTTCTTCGGTACAGGTACTATGTTGGCGACCCACGGAGGGTAAGTAGTGACCGCTAAAAAGACAGCATCCAGCTGCTTTTGCACTTCTTCTTTGATTTTAACGGCCATATCTGGTCGTGTCCTTCTAAGCTTCTGCTTAACGGGAGGACAATCTTCTCGCAGTGGTAGATGATGGACCACTATGTCAGTTTCGAGCCCGGGCATATCTTCGTACGACCAAGCAAAGATGTCACTATACTCTCGAAGCATCTCAACCAATCATTGCTTAACATCGCTCTGTAATGCAGCCCCTATCCTGACATTTCTGACAAGTTCCTCAGAACCCAGATTAACAATCTCAATCTCTTCCTCGTGAGGCAGAATGATCTTATCTTCTTGTTTCAACAAACGGGCCAACTCTTCTGGAAGGTCTTCGTCTTCATCAATCTCTCCTTCAGCTTGATATATCGGGCAATCAAAGTCGAAGTGAGTCATAGAAGGTTCAGAGTTGATGTCGTTTGTGATGTGAATCCTGCAATAACAAGGGTTAAGCTTAAAACAAGGATATGCAGGTTAGCACAAACCATATTTCCATTTTATTGTTTTTCAAAACAAAAGTAAAACAGGAATAACAGCGATCACAAAATTTGAATGCAAAGAAAAACGCCCTTTGATTTATTGATAAATTGTACATGCATAAGCTATCAAGGCCCTGACAATAAAACCGTTATGCCCCGGGTAGAGCATAAGGTTGTACAATAACTGGAAAAGACAAAGCATTACTTTTTGCGCGTCACTCGGATGATATCCTGGATGGACCAGTTGTTGAGGCTCTGGCCTGGTTTGCTCGGCTGAATCCAGGAGTCTAGGTCGCAATCACTATCTTCGTCGTCTTTAGACACGGCGTTGACATTCTCAAATATCACTCCACCTCTTGTGAACTAAATCGGCCCTTTGACGCACGGCGCACTGCGAGAGGAGGAAGCATCAGCGTAGGGAGAATACCCTAACCCAAACTTATCCTGCTTGTTAGGGATTTCCAGAACTTTCCCCCAGCCTGGGGCAGAGCCAGCTTGAACGACAGCTTGAGCTTCCTTGAAGGAAGAGAGAGTCATCTCAGGTTTCTCAATCATCACCGGACTCGCATCCTTGACCTTAACAGCTTCAAATTCCTGACACAAAGTTTCGTGGATCTCGCCATCCACCTCAACATATTTAAAAGATGACAAATGGCTCACCATTATGTCCTCTTCACCACAGACGGTTACGATGTTGCCCCCCACAACATACTTCAGCTTCTGGTGCAATGTGGAGGTCACTGCGCCCGCAGAATGGATCCAAGGTCGGTCCAATAGGCAGCTATAAGTTGGCATGATATCCATGATATAGAAGACCCCGTTGAAGGTTTTTGGCCCAACTTGAATGGGTAGAGTTACCTCTCCAAAGACATGACGCTTAGTTCCATCGAAAGCTTTCACAACCAGGTCACTGGGTGTACAAATTAGCCCTCTCGTGTCCAGCTTCATCAGAGCTTTCTTTGAGAGAACGTTCAGAGATGATCCCGTGTCCACCAACACATGGGACGTAACTGTTCCTCGGCATTCTATCGAGATATGCAAGGCGCTATTGTGGTTCCTTCCCTTCGGCGTCAGCTCTAGGTCAGTAAACCCTAATTCGTTCCCAGCATTCACATGAGCAACTACTCCCTCTAGCTGGTTGAGGGAGATCTCCTGCGGTACATACGCTGCATTCAGAACCTTCAGCAGAGTGTTGCGGTGTGCCTCAGAACACAACAACAAGTTCAGAATAGAGATCTTGGACGGCGTTTGATGAAGATAATCAACGATCTTATAATCACTTTTCTTGATCAGTCTCATAAACTCTTCAGCGTCTTTCACAAGCAGGTCCTTCTCTACCTCACGGGAGGTTTCCTAAACGACCTTACCTTTACCTCTGCCAGCTTTCTCAGCCTTGTCAGCTTTGTGAACCATAATCTTTGGTGGAGCGAACACTCTTCCGCTATGTCTTATTCCGCCAGTTCCCACTAAGTTGTCAATAGATTGCCAAGATGGCTCTAACTCTAATTTATGTCCATTGCAATAGACATCTGCCCCATAGTGCCATGGAACAACATTAGTGCTCTCGAATGGTATAGGCCCAACCTTCGTGATGGTGATCGTAGGTGGCTTTGATGCAGAAATGGTTGTTGTTTTACAAGGGATGGTGATAGTGGCAATCTCATCTTTCTGCTTCAGCATTACCTCCCCTAATTTGTTCTTAGCCCTCCGACTAAACTGTAGAATTCCTTTGTTCATCAAACTCTGAATCCCTGCTACCAGCTGATCACAACCGTCTGAATGATTCACACAATCCATACACAACTTTCCATAGCCCGGGAAAATACCTTTCTTCATCAACTTGGCTTTAACGAAACAAAGTGGTGTTTTCAAGTCCTTGACATCAGTCAATAAGTCCAAATTTCTTCTTCAATGATGGCACTAACCCCATCTCCCCCGTGGTTAGGCATAGAGTTTTTTGTAACATTCGGAACATTGTCAGAAAAGTTGATTATCTTGGCGTCAACCATATCTTGCACCTTGTGCTTGAATGCCTTACAGTTTTCAATCGAGTGCCCAAGCGCCCCCGAATGAAACTTACATCTCGCATTCGCATCGTAGCCCGGTGGAGGTGTCCCTGTCAAGGGAGCCAAAGTTCTCTTTTGAACTAGCTGTAACTGAAACAAAGTCTGCAAGAGCTGAGCATATGACATAGGTGAGGCCTCAAGATGACGATTTGATAGAGGTGCTTTGTTCTGGTACCTCCGGTACCCTTGCTGGTTCTGCTGTTGCTGCTGAGGTTGTTAGACATCAGGAATAGTAATGCTAGTGACCTGCTGGCGCTGGCCTTTTCCTTTTCCCCGAGCATTAGACACTGAGATCGCCTCACCTTCATGCCTCTTACCACTATAAGGTTTCTTTCCTCCTCCCGCTGAGGATACATCTACACCCTGAATCTTTCCGAGTTTGATGCCATTCTCTACATGCTCTCCAGTGATGATGAGGTCGGAGAAACTTCCCGACATACCACTTACAAGCTTCTCATAATAAACCCCTGGAAGAGTAGCTACGAACATCTCAACAAGTTCTCGTTCAACCATCGGCGGCTGAACTCTCGCTGCCAGTTCACGCCACCTCTGGGCGTACTCTTTAAATCCTTCATTGTTCTTCTGAGACAAGTTTTGCAACTGAACCCGGTTGGGAGCCAGATCGCTGTGATACTGATAATGGAGTACAAATGGTTCAGCAAGGTCTTTCCATGTACGTACACTTGTGGGTTCCAAACCCATATACCACTCCAACGAGGGGCTGGACAGGCTGTCCTAGAAGAAGTGCATCAGCAACTTCTCATCTTCAGAATGTGCGGACATCTTTCGGTAATACGACCTCAGGTGGACACGGGGGCAAGTGGTGCCCTTATACTTCTCAAAGTCGGGTACCTTAAACTTGGGAGGCACCTTGAAGTCTAAGATCAGTCCCAGCTTGGTCATGTCAACACCCATAGTATTCAAGTTCTCGAAACTCTTCATCTTGTCCTCGAGGGCTTTGAACCTTAAACGGGCTTCAGAATTCAATTCGCCCTCAGCTCCCTTCAGCAAGAACAAGTCTTCTTGGCGATCCTCTTGCCATGGTTGATGGCCATTGCCAGCAGCATCAATACCATACAGATTACCAGCACCAGCGTTCCCCACATTACCAGCTCCACCAGTATTGCCATGGCCTATTCCAGCATTTCCATTGGCCTCAAAGTTGCCGTTACCGACGCCAGTCGTATTCCCATTAGCTCCAGTGTTAGTGACAATATTGCCATTTCCACTTTCATTCCCTCCAGTCACAGGGATGCCACCTTGAGGGGTCTCAACAAGCAGAGGATTTGGAGTATTCCCACCGTGAAGCACGCCGTTGCCGTCAACCCGTGAGATCAGAGGTTGCACCAGAGTTCTGAGCTGGTCTTGGCCGTTAGCAACCACTTGCATGAGTTCCATGAAGCGGTCAATCCTCTCTCTGAGCTCTTCGATGTCTGTTTGAACTTGTTCCATCACTCTGGCTTGATTCACTCTAGTCGAGTATCGGTGGATCTGTCTTCGTTCAATCCTGAAATAACCCGTAAGCACAAAGGGTTAGGAAAACAGCTCAAGGTACCTGTTATGTAAATGATTCATGCAAATGCAAATACGTATCCATGCATTAGGAGGAAGTCCCCCTCGATTCTAGCTTCCAAGACAAATAAAGTCTACCATCCAATCATGGAAAGAAAACCCTCATATATATATCAGAGAAAACCCACGAGGGCAGCGTACAACAGTAACTGAATACAACTGAAGCAACAATCGTGACCCCAACCAACAGGCCTGGTGGTGATCAACATATTAATGCATAAAGTGTACAAAGAAAGACAAAGAAATCAAGTGCGGCTACGGGCACGGAAATCCTCTAGTAACTTCTTCGTAGTGGGATGGTCAGGCTGAGTGAGCAGACCCTGGATCAACAGATCCCTCTGCCTGATGGTATTTGGGAGGTTCTCGGCAACGTTCCCATAAAAACCTTCTTCAGAACAGTCTTCCACTCTACTCCTCTTGGCATCAACTCGGAGTTGATAATCTATTAGGTTTGCCTTGGTCTCAACCAACCTGTACTGGAGGTCTCGTTGAAGTGAGGCTTCAGCCTCTATCTTCTTGTCTTTGACCTCAATCTGAGCTCCCAACTAGGCTATTTGTTGCTTCAGCTTTTCTTCCTGCTCTTTGTGGCTAGTCAAAGTGTTGTTCCACAATTTCTCGTACTTCGACAACTTCAGGTATGCTCTATCCAGGTCCTGCTTCTTGGTGGTCAACACACCATGTACTACCTTCAGGTCCAACCCAAGACATTCCCTAGAGTCAGTCTCCTTGGTCAAATTAGCTCCCAGGTGGTTGATCAATTCTGTCTGCTTCTTGCAAGTGTGTACGACTTTGATCTTTTCTCTTCGGAGTTGAGCGATCTCCTGTTCTAGCTCTTCGTTGGCTTTGATCAGCTCTTCATTCTTAGCTTGAAGCTGATTATACTTCTGGACTTCCATCATGGTAGGCTTTGAATGGCAGTCCTGCTTGACAGGAGGAAAAGGCATCAACACTTTTTCTACTCTGCTATGAATCCAGTCCACATAAGGAGCATAAGCCTGATTATTGCTTTTCCCCAATGAGGTCTTTCCTTTTCGGTGAATGTTATTCCAGGCATGTTCAAATCTGACTAAATCATCTCCTTCCAATGCGCCAGTGAGGTACAGAGATTCCTGTACCTCTTCGTCCTTATGAGGGCCCCTCAAGGCATACCCGAACTGTCTGATAACGATAGACGGATTGTAATTGATGCAACCTTTCCTACCCACCAGAGGGACGTTAGGAAAGTTCCCACAGCTGTAAATGATCTCACTCCCCAGGCGATCTCTATCAAACCAATCAATGTCTTCGGCAGACAAACTCATCAGGTGCTCAGACCATTCCTTCGTCTCTGCAGTCTTTATAAAAGAACCATCCTTAGGTAAATAAGTGACAAACCATCTGTAAAACAATGATACACAGTAGGACACACTCTTACCTCTTCGATTCTCGTTCTTATAGTGCACTGAATGATACACGTCTCCGAGCAAGGTAGGGATGGGATTCCTTGAAACAAAAATATGAAGAGCGTCCACATCCACAAAATCTGGGATATTAGGGAACAACATGATACCATATATGCATAATGCCAAAATAGCTTTGAATGCCACCCAACATTCCTTCTTGGTGAAGTGTCGGGCTTTCTCAGCCAGAAAAGGTAATGGGAATCCATAAGCTCCGTTTCTCCTGGCTGTTTTTCCTTTCAACTCAGAAACCTCCATATGCAAAGCTGTAGCAATACTAGCCAGATTTGGCTCCTGGTCAATAGGACAGAAGGGTACCTGAGCAAGAATAGGTACTTCCGATATGGCAGAAAACTCTTCCAAAGTGGGGGCCAGCACATAGCTTGGAAACGTGAAGCAACGTAACTGAGGATCATAGAACTGAAGTAGAGTCTGAAGTCCGTTCAATTCATACACAGATGGCTTGCACATAACACTTAGCAGCTTTCCATAGGTTCCCCTGAAATCCTCCATCACTTCCTTACCAGCCAAAGAAATCAAACCCCTTAAAGTAGTAATATCTGGAGTAGGAAACTTGTAAGCCAAAGTTCTTCTCAAGTTGGGTTCCATGTTGGACAAAGAGGGAACAAGATTGCTAGAATCGAGAGGGAACTACACACCTGCAACATAGGTACGTGTTAAATGTAATCTAACATGAAAATGTAAATGCAAATGCGAGATGCAACAGGAGATCAAGAGTGATGTGTTGGGCTGTGAAGTGGCAAGTCATAATTCTGCTTCAGTGAGAATACAACTCTGATAATAAAGGCCTACTTATACCAACAATACTGATTCACTATCAAGAAAATTAGGTTGCCTGAAGGTTAAAGTTTCCTGCAATAACCCGACCCCGCTCACAGGTGTGGACTTAATCACTGGCAAAGGCACGACATCCTATGCGTTCATCAGCGTCACAGACTTTCAGAAAATGATGATACGTTCACCATTTCTGGTTTGGCATCATCACTCCCTGAAGAGGCCTCACTCAGCTAAATCACAAATGATCGGTCCCCAGAGTCGACAATCCTTAGATCTGAAATCCTTTCAACGGCCCACTCGGTTGGAAATGGAAATCATCTCAAAGAATCTCGTCCGAGCGCAGATTTCGTGGGAACTAGTGCATGCCTAACATACAGGTTCACCACTAATCTGCTTCTAATGCTATGTACATACTCAAGCCTGGGTCTGGCTTATCACTCATCAGAGCCCCCTCCCACAACAACACAAATAATCATATCATACTGGAAATAAAAATGTGGAAAGTAAAGTGCAATAAATAAATGCAAACCCAACAGATAAACATGCATGCGCTAGGATTGACTCACATAGGGGACGTTGGATCCCCAGCAGAGTCGCCAGCCGTCGCTACCGTGAAAATAAGGTGTCGGCAAAACAGAAGAGTCGCCACCTTTCGTTATTTATCCCACAGAAAGGGAAAGGAAACGATCGGAAAAAACTGACGAAGAGGTATAAGACAAGGTCATCGCAACCATGTCTGGGTTCGGGAGTCGGTTACACAAGGGGAAGGTATTAGCACCCCTCACCTCCATCGTACTCGATGGGATCCACGCTTGCTATGTTTATCTGACGGGTTGGTTTAATCTATCTACCTATCAAGGCTGGTCTGAAAAGAAAAGAAAATGACTCGGCAAAGCATCGCGCTTTATGCCTACGTATTCTCGTCAAAGAACAAGAAATCAGAGTCAACATAGTTCGGCTAACTACGGGTAACGGATGGGGGAAGATGGCTCGCCAATACGTCAGCATTGTGCCTCCGTACTCTCAACAGATATGAGAGATCAAAGCTTGCGTAATTCGGGATAATACAGATTACGGGGGGGGGGGGGGGGGGGGTCAGATTCATCTGTTTTTCCGAGTAGGGTTAACCAACAGTTCCAGCAGTTTGGTGTATGCAGCTTGCTCGTCAGAGACTTGTGCGTTACCATTTGCGGTAGAACTAGGAGTTAACGACACTCTTTTCTTCAGAAAAGTTTTCCTTGAATTATGGGCCCACGGGGCAAAAGGTTTGAAGTTTGTTTTCTGTCTTTTTCGGAAGAAGTATTTTTTATGGATGTCTGTAGTTTGTACAACACTAGAGACTATGACTTAGGAGCGAATGCGTCGCATATCGTCCAAAGGACATATACTAAAAACTTTAGATGATTGAGAGGAGACCGCTCAATTATCATTTCCCAAGTAGCTTAAGGCTCGTAACGCACTGTACTAACTTGCCTTTATTACGTTTTTTACTGTTGTTTTGAGATGAGAAGAGAACGAGCTCAACGGGGAAACTGTCAAGCCCTAACGTTGTCATGCCAAGGATTCATCCTATGGTTGAGTTTTGAAACGGGGAACTCCTATAAGTTATCATGCATAGGTTTCAACCTAAAGTTCTAATCATCACTTCCTTATCAAAGGAAGTGAGACTCCTAAGGGATCATGTCAATGGGATACAGGAATAGACAAAGCATCAGCTAAACAGATAAACAGATAAAACAATAAAGATGCACATGCAATGCAGCAATACAAGAAGAGGGAGACTCACTCAACCTCTTAGCAATCAAGCAAAGAAAACAGTCAAAACAGACAAGCAGAAGGAGCTCAACTCAACCTCTATATGCAAATACGTCAATTAGAAAAAGAAAAACAACACACAAGCAAGGGGAGGATCACCTCAACCCTTAAGGCAAACAAGCAGAGGGAGACTCACTCAACCTCTTAATGCAGTCATGCACGTACACTTAGACTATCCTAAACATAAACTATCCTAATGCAACACACCACTCAATCATGAATGAAGGCAAGGATTTATGGCAAATAAGGAATTCATTCCACAAGTAATCATACAAGGATTCTATCCTAAGGAAAGGAATTGAATGTTGGGAAGCAAGGGTAAGGTCCACAGGAACTTATCTCAGGCACTCAACCAACTAAAAAAGATTTGGGAGAATCCTAGAGGTTTGGCTCCTTCAGGAGATGTGCAAAATTCCCCCCACAGGAGGGACTATGCTACCCCAAGAAGGTTCCTAAAAAGGATTGGAGAAGATTAGGAGAACGAAGATGGGAAGCAGGGTAAGGTCCACAGGAACTCAACTAACTCCATTTCCTTAGAGAGCTTGCATATATTCAACTCCTTTATGATAATGCAATGAATTCCTCCACAGGAGGAAACATGCTCACAAGGAGGGTCCTAATTAAGCAAGGAAAATTGTGAGGGAAACTAACCCTATAGGAAGAATCATCCACCTAATTTGAACTTCTAAAGAACCTCAATGATTACCTTCTAAGGATCACCTACACTAAGGATTCATAGGCTCTAAAGAGGTATCTACCTGATCACTATTCTATCAAGAAAGGGTATGAGACTTAGAGTCATCTAATGGTCATTTACAAGACTAATCTATGAAGTTAACCTAGTTAGGGTCACCTAAACCAAGGCTAACTTGGAAAATGGGGAACTAATAGAAAATCATTTCGAAAAATTTTAAGGAAAATCCTATATTATCCTACATGTGTTAACAATCTATGGTACAAAAACTAGGGGCCAAACCTAATCCTAAAGGTTCAAATAAAATCTAAATCCAAAGAGTGTACTAAAGGGGATCCATCAAGGAAGGCTCCTAAACAACTACCTCAAACTCCTATTTAGAATCATCTAAAAATCACAAAAAAAATCAACCAAACCTATCAAGGGGTCTACAGCAAGCATGCAAAGTCTCAGCCTCAAATTCCAAATCATGAACTAGTAATAAAATCAGCAATCAAACTAGTCATATTATGCATTTTTAATCATGTACTAAAAATAGAAAAATGGACATTAAATTGAAAACAACACCAAAATAAAATCCAAAGGCATGGAAAAATCAGGAATTCAACAAGGATCAACCACATATTTTTTTTCATAATATTCTGATCATTAAAACTATTTAAAATGAATTAAACATGAAAAAACTATTAAAAGAAAATAGAAACTCAATTAAAGAAATTATGGAAACCAGAAAATATCAGTGGAGATGGATCACACTACTAGTCAAATGATCTAACAGCTATGCGCGTGCCACCTTATTAATGAAACTATGCGTTTTGGCCAGGAGCACTATGAGGTTTAGTTGACTGAAGTACACGGTACTCCCTAATCATGTGCGTCCAATATAAAAGTATTCTAATCCAGTGACCCACACATTGCCACCTCATCAAACCCTAATTAGACTAATCCTCATCCATTCGATGTTGTGACCAAGTCAACAAACTCCATCAGATCCAATGGTTCATGGTCATCGTCTTCATTTCAAACTGAACAAAGAGGGAAACTCAGCCACGGCGGCCGGAGAAGAGCTCCACCGTCTTCTCCGGCGAGAGCAATCATGCTCTGAACTCATCCTCAGCCAAACTTAATGAAAATTATACCATTCTTCTCGTCTCCTCACCAGGATTACTAAGACACTCTCCATTTTTATTAATTCTCCATGGATTCTCAAACACGATAGTGAACAGAAAATTCCTCAATTCCAAAATTATCACCAAACTTCAAATTGTTTACACAGAAATCTTCCTCACCTCTCAAGGATCAAAAATCACTAATCAATTCACCCTAACTCTGAAGAATCAGCCATATATGAATCCAAACAGAAATTGCATCCTATCATGGATCATCATCAAACTTCACAATTCCAATCCTAAAACAATCTATGTTGTATCTACAACCTAACCACATGCCAAATTCAGTCTAAACATACCTAAATCAAGAGGAATTGTGGAAGATAAAAACCTATTATGAAGCTGGAAATTGGAGGTCTTCACGTGCAAATCTTGACTTCAAATGCTGCAGATTGCTTCACTGAATGATCCTGGACGATTCTTGATGCTCAGAAGCTCTTAAATCTTCCTCAAACACCAAAACCACTTCTTGCTCGAAAGCTCCAAAGTTCTAACTGCAATAACCGTTTCTGCTCCAAATGATCTCCAAAAAATGACCTGAACACGATCCAATACTTAAATAGAATGTGTTTGGATCTTAACATGGCCCAATTTGATGAATCCAAAATTTCCATTTTCCTTCTATGAACAACCATGGCAGTCGTGTATTCTGTGTGATTTCAGCTCAAATTTCACTCAAATTCATTGCATAACATCCCTTGAATGTAAATGGTCCAGATTGAGGGCTCAAACTGATCCAATGGTGTTGATTGGTTATGTTACTTCCATTCTAAGTAATCCATATAAAGTCCATGAAATATGACTCAAATAAAAAATGTAACATTGCCATTGTCTTCAACATGTCATTTCCAATCACAAAATGCACAAACTTGTGAAGTTTGGCACAAAAATGAATTAAAATGGAATTTTCATTTTTCATGCCTTTCAATTATCCTTTTTTCCAAATTTCTTCATACACTTCCATATTCATTCCATATCAATGGATTCTTGGGTCATGGTTGGACTAAAAACACCCTTTTGAACAACTTTCAAGTTGAACAAATCTTCATTTGAGGTGCCTAAGATGGTGAAATGGACCCATAACCAAAAATGACCTGTAATTCCAAATTCCCAAAATACCCTTATCTTGCAAAGCTTGTAAGTTGAGTTCTACAAATCCAATCATGGACTTCTAGTACTTTCTAGAAAGCTAAGAAGATAAGGAACAACATTCATGTTGACCAAAAGTATATAGGAATCATCCTTCTAGGGCAAAAATGTCATGCAAGTTGGGTAACTTTCAAGCTCCAAATTCACATGCCTCAAATGACCTGTAACTTGTCTGGCTCATAACTTGAGTTCTATAAACCCTATCAAGGACTTCTAGTACTCAAATTAAAGCTATGCTCATGCTCTACGACAATCATGTTGGGGTCAAGGTGAGATGAAAACCTCATCTTGAGTTATGTGGTCTTGAAGTTAGGCACCAAACCAGGGGATTTTACACTGTCAAGCATAGCAACCCTAGCCTAGGAACTCCTCACACTCTTGATTCATGATAAGTTGACCTTGGAATCATCCCTTGGACATCTTAATTCATCAATCCATGATCACATGGCCCTTGAAATTAGGTCTCAACCTTCTTCAAATCATCAGTTATCTTAGGGTTGACCAGATGAAACCCTAGTTTTATGAATCTTGGTAGTAGCTTCTTATCCTTTGCATAATGACCTGTCTAGGCTTCAAAATGATCTTAATACTTTTGAAGAGCTCTCTCAAGGTCTCAAGTCCAACTTCATGGCCTCAGAATCATCTGATGGTCTTCCCCTAACTCTCAAGTTAGGAGACCTACACACTTGGTTTCAACCACTCTCTCTGAGGATCTTTAGCTTCTCTGGTGAGGATATCAACCCTTGAACACTTGAATAAGGTTCTGAGGATAGCCTTGTGTAGCCCTTGATTGGTAGTCATACCTCTTGATCTCCTGCATACATATCAATGAAAAGCAGATGATAATGCTAATATGAATGCAATGAAACACAAGCTAGGTAAAGAAAGGTTAGGCAAATTTTGGGGTGCAACATTACACAAGTATTAAGAACGAATGATAAAAATATTCAGCTTTGAATGATTGTATGAGAGTTGAGAATAATTTCAATTGATTCAATTTCGTCCACTTTGAAGAGATGTAGAAGACGCCCTTTTATAGTGCTAAAAGTCCAATGCTTGAAGACTGTGCAAGTAGAGTAGTTGTAGCCTTTTGTCTTCATATGACTTTTTCTTTCTCAGAATTGGAATGTTCAAAGAAATGCCTTTTGCCTGAATCCTTGTGTCTATCACAAATAAGGAATAGTTCCGTTGGAGAGGACGTTAAGAATAGTACCAGGTCTATTCACATGCTGACATCTTTTCAAACGTAAACAACATCAGATCCTCTGACGTGCTTCTTGTTCTTCAGATCAGATTCAATGATATCAGAGTTGCAGCAACAGTGCTTCAGCGTGAGTGATCTGATCAGAGAATACTTGTTTATCAGAGCCTCTGTACTTGCAGCGTAAAGTACATTCAGAGTCTTCTGAAACAATGCTTTAAACTCTTCATACAAACTCTTCAGCTACACTTCAGATGATTCTGCAGCTTCTGCTTCAGAGTCTTCTGCAACTTCTGCTTCAGAGCCTCTTATGGCAGCGCTCAGAGTCTTCTAATGACTTGCTTATGATGCTTTAGAGTTTTGTGTAACTTGCTTCTGATGCTTCAGAGCTTTGCGTAGAGTAATGTTCAGATGCATTTTTGCTTCCATAAGAATATTTAATTCAATATCTGGAACACAAAACACTTGAACAAAATTAGAGTATATATTTTCTTAAAACAAAATTTCATTAGTGTTATCATCAAAACATAAAGATATATTGAAACAAAATTTCATTAGTGTTATCATAAAAATTATAGTATATATTTTCTTAAAACAAAATTTCATTAGTGTTATCATCAAAACATAAAGATATATTGAACATCAATCTGTGTTCTAACAATCTCCCCCTTTTTGATGATGACAAAAACATAGGAAATTTTGTTCAATAAAAGGATAAATATACAACTCCCCCTGAGATAAAGAATTTCCCCCTGAAATGAATACCCTAATAGAAGAAAATATTTCCCTTTTTGCATGAGTAAACTTTTCAGATTAAGAGTCTGGTTAGACTCCTGGTTAGAATATACTTTCCAGAATCAGAGCTTGATTACTTTTCCAAATCAAAGCCTTGTAAACAAAACCTGGTTTGAATTAAGATCTGGTTTGGGGATTCTCAGGGTAACTTTAATGAATTTTGTCAGATAAGCTCATTAGTTCTGAAACACTAAAAAATTTATGTTAAATATAATTTATCATGTCTGAATTTCATTTTAGTAACTGTTTATTTTTTAACAATCAGAATTTCTTTTTCTCCCCCTTTTTGTCATATAAAAAAGAAAACATTTAAAGACAAATAAAAGGTTAACAGAAGAAAACAGTATAAACCTGATAACATCAACAGATGTAAAACAAATAATCAAACAGACAGATTCATTCAGAGAAAGATGCAGAAAAACATTCATATTCATTAATCAGAGATAATCAGAGTACTTCCAAAACAAAGCATGATTCAGAGAAAGCAGAAACAGAACAAAATAAAACTGAAAGTGCACAAACATAAGAACTAAGATAAGCGTGATGCAAGAAGTTTAAGGATGTTGTTCATCTCAGAAGTAGATTCCTCTTGCTTAGCCATCCATTCCTATATGTTGTCTGTTTTCTCATCTTGTTTTGCCATCCAAGATTTTATTTCAGATTGACCAGCTTCCAGCACAACAACCTTGTCTTCTAGGTCTGGATTCTCTTTCTTAACTTCAGAAGAAGTAGTAGGAGTAGATTCAGATGCAGGAGTAAGAGCAGAGTCAATGATCATTGCAGATGCAGATTCTGGAGGCACAGATTCAGATGCTTGGTCTATAATCATCAGAGCTAATGGATTGGTTTCCAGAGTGACTTCAGGAGCAGATTCTTCAATAGTCTTAGAACTAGCAGTTACTCCAGAACTTGAAGGTGCATCCTCAAGAACCAATGTTGGAGATCTGTTCACATTCCATAGCATATGTCTGACGACTTCAGCAAATCTGACCTTTGCGTCATCAGAGCAAATGGTCTTCAGATTAGAAGCCACAGAGTTGAGTCTGGCAATGAACTTAATCCAACATTCTTTAGAAGCTTCTGGATTAATGCTTGAGAGACATTCCTTCTTTACAAAGTATAAAATCATCATTATTTCTTTCTTAAAATTAACAAATAAAACATCAACATTTAACCTAAATTTAGGTTTAAGGTAGGCTTCCAGAGTGGATGGTTTGGGTTGTTCTGGTGGGGGTGGTATGGTAAAGGTTGGGATAATGAACAGAGGACGAGGATAAGAAAGTAATGTAGGATGTTCAAAGGATGAAATGATAGCTTTGGATCTGGATGAAGATGATTTGGGAAACAAGAAATGTTTGAAATTGGATACAGAGGGAATGACATCAAATGGTGTAGAAGTATAGGGGATAAAAACATAATTATTAGAGTGCAGAGGTTCAGATGGAATGATATCTGGTTGTTGTGTTAGATAGACTTGAAGTATAGAGGGAGGGACAGTTGAAGAAAAAGGTTTATATGGAATGGTAGGTGCAAATGCTTCTATTCTGGTATAAAAGTTTTTGAGTTTTAGACCATATGGAAGGAGATCAGATGGAAATGGTTTTAATAAAGCAAAAGACACAAAATCAGAAGTACGTTTTGGTTTTGGTTTTGGAGAGGGTTGAGAAAGGATAGATGAGACTTCTGGTGGTAAGTCAGATTCAGTAGAATCACCTGAATCAGTAGTGTGACAAGAGGTAGAAGACATGTCAAAGACAGTTTTTAGGGGTTGGATGTCCAGAATATCTGAATCATAAATATTGGATTCAGATGGTTGGATAGGTTATGGTTGAGGAATATCTGGTTGTGGATCAGAAGTTAAAATTTCTTTTTGTTGTGTTTGTTCTTGTAGTAAAGATTGTTGTGGAACAGATTCTGTTGGTGTGGATTCTGGGAGAGTAGAAGGTATTGGTTCAGTGGGAACAGAATCAGTTTGAATTTGTGATTCAGATACTTTTGGTTGTTCAGGTTGATCAGATGTAATGGGTTTAGATGATTGCAAAAGAGTGGTATCAGATGCAGTTTGTTCAGAAGATGGAGGTGGTTGTACAGATGATTGAGAAGGTACAAAAAAGGTTTGAGTTTGAGAAGAAGGGGGTTCAGGAATAGAGCTAACTGTTGATGATTCTATTGCAATTTCAGAAATAATAGGTAAGGATGAATCAGTACCTGTTTTCTTGACACACTTTATTTTAACAGATGAAGCTTCTTCAGAAGCTTTTATATTCTTCTTCTTCTTCTTCTGTGGTTCCTCAGATGATTTCTGCTTCTTCTTGCTTGCAGATTCGTCTTCTGAAGCCTGTTTTCTCTTCCTCAGATTGTACTCATAAAAATATGGTACTGGTTCTTTTGCACGTAGCATATCAGCAGGTACAGGTCTTCCATCTGCCTTACACATCTGAATGTACTAAAGAATTGCATCTCTAGGTTCTTCAGCACCAAAAATAGGAAAGTCATCTATTGGAATTCTTCTTTGACTGACTTCTTTTATATTCAGCTTAGCGGGAGCAGTTGTGAGTTCATCCACAACTCTCATTCTTTGGAGACTCTTCCCATTCAGAGGTTTTCCTATAATAGAAGCAAGTTCATCTTTCAATCCAGCTTCATGTAGATAAGCCACCAGTCCATTCTCAGTAAGAATATTTGAGATTAGTCTTCCAAAAGGAATCCAAGTCCTGATCTTCTGACCCTTGGTCTTGAAAGATTCTCTGGATGCATTAATGTGGTTCCACAGATGCATGAAGAGAAGGTGTGGCAGATCCATTTTAGTACTCTGACTCAGGCAGAACATGAAATAAATATGTTCATTGTTAACATAGTCAGGAGAGTTTGTGGATTTTCTGTGGTTTATACAGCCCAGAAAAATCTTGGCCCAAATTTTGTATTCAGGTTTTAGATCTTTAAATTTGTTTGAAGCTTGTCCATTTGAAATTACTTCATCATAAACTTCACCCATATCAACACACCCAGCTGGCAGATGAGAAACTCCATCAGTTTCTTCATATCCAATGAGCTTTCTGATCAAATCTTCAGTTATAATAATCTCTTTTCCCATAACTGAAGAGACTATGAACTTGGGGTAGACAGATGCGTGAATCCAGAACTCTTTCACCAAATGTGGATAAACTGGTCCAAACAATCTATCAAAGTATTTCACCCAGCCTTGAGCATCAATGATAGGACGCAAATTAAACCCATTATCAGCCATGGAGTCAAATTCCACCAATGATTCACATAAGACTTCAAGATGATCAACTGGTGTTAGAAGAGTTCTCACTGGTTCCTTGAAGGCAACAACACCCATGTTGGACGATGAAACAGCAGCCATGGAAGATTGAAACTGAGCAGAAGTTGATGAAGAAGTAGCCATTGTTGTTCTTGAAGATTTAGGGTTACGAGAAGTTTTGGGTTTGGGAGAGAGATGAAAGCAATGAAACAAGAAGAAATGCATACAAGAAGTGTGAGAGAGTGAAAAGTGTGAAAAGTGAAGTGTTGTGGCATTTATAGAAGAAATTAGGGCACACAAGAGTCACATGTTCAGCACGCTTACACTTAGCATTTAATAAAAAGAATATAATCATTTCAGGCAATTAATGATTCTCACAATTGGGGGGAAAACGAGAAACCAAATATTCAAAACAGTACCTCAAACGTCTTTTCAGTATTGTGCACTCCACCTTTTCAGATTCAGAGTTACACATGTTTGCTTGCATGTGCTTCTGAAAACTCTTTGAGAAATGAAACGTTAGCCAACGTTTAGATCCTCTGAGTCTTGTTAGTTCAGATACACAGAAATAAATAAAATAATAAACAATAAATAAATAGATGTAATACTTCAGAGTCAAAACATTTTCATCTGAGAAAAAATTTCTTCTGAAAACATTTTATTCTGAACAGAAATCCATACTTATATTTTTCAGGATAAATTTAAATCTATCTTCAGCAAGGGGTTTTGTAAAAATATCAGCCCATTGATGATATGTATCAACAAAGTTTAAACTGATAATTCCCTTCTGAACATAGTCTCTGATGAAGTGATGTTTTATCTCTATATGTTTTGCCTTAGAGTGTAAGATAGGGGTTTTTAGACAAACATATAGCAGAAGTATTATCACAGAAGATTGAAATGTTACTCTCATGGATCTGATAGTCTTCTAGTTGACTCTTCATCCAGAGCATCTGAGTTCTACAACCAGCAGCAGCAATGTATTCTACTTCTGTTGTTGAAAGCGCAATAATGGGTTGCTTCTTGCTGAACCAAGAGATCAGATGACTTCCAAGAAACTGGCATCTTCCAGAAGTACTTTTTCTTTCAACTCTGTCTCCAGTGTAGTCAGCATCACAGAATCCAACTAATTTATAATCATCAGATCTTCTGTAACACAAACCCACATTAGTAGTACCTTTCAGATACCTTAGAATCCTCTTAACAACTGTTAAGTAAGATTCTCTAGGATCTAATTGGAATCTGGCACACAGACAAACACTGAATAAAATATCAGGTCTAGAAGCAGTCAGATACAGAAGAGAACCGATCATACCTCTGTAGAGCTTTTGGTCTACCTTCTTACTTACCTCTTCCTTTCCAAGAGTACTTGTGGGGTGCATTGGAGTCTTTGCTGATTTGATTTCAGTCATGTTAAACTTCTTCGGAAGCTCCTTCATATGCTTAGTCTGATGTATGTAGGTGCATTCTAGAGTTTGATTGACTTGGATTCCCAGAAAGAATCTGAGTTCTCCCATCATGCTCATCTCAAATTCAGCCTGCATAGAAAGAGCAAACTCCTTTCCCAGCGTAATATTGGTAGATCCAAATATAATATCATCTACGTAAATTTGACAAATTAACAAATATTTCTTAAATTATTTACAGAAGAGAGTTGTATCCACTTTTCCTCTAATAAAATTCTTTTCTAGAAGAAAATTACTTAATCTCTTATACCAAGCTCTGGGAGCTTGTTTTAAACCATAAAGTGATTTTTTAAGTTTAAAAACATGTTCTAGAAATTTATCATTTTCAAATCCAGGAGATTGATGAACATAAACTTCCTCTTCAATAATACCATATAAGAAGGCACTCTTAACATCCATCTGATAGAGAGTGATGTTATTTTGTGCAGCAAAAGAAATGAGTAGGCGTATAGACTCTAACCTGGCCACAGGAGCATAAGTCTTTGTGTAGTCAATTCCTTCTTGCTGACTATACCCTTGAGCAACTAGCCATGCTTTGTTCCTTACAACTTTTCCTTGCTCATTCAATTTGTTTCTGAAGACCCACTTAGTTCTAATAATCTTGAATCCTTATGGTCTTGGAACCAGATCCCAAACGTCATTTCTGGTGAATTGATTTAGCTCTTCTTGCATAGCAAGTATTCACTCATTATCATTCAGAGCTTCATCTACAGAAGTTGGTTCAATGATAGACACCAACCCAAAAAGTGACGTTGCAGATGATCTGAGGAAAGACCTTGTTCTAATAGGGTCATCCTTCTTCCCAATTATTACATCCTCTGAGTGAGAGGCTTTGATTCTGGATGATGATCCCTTAACATTTGGTTTTTCAGAAATATTCAAATTTTTCATCTGAGTAGCCAATGGAGTTGCATCTGGCGTTGCTTCTGGTTCTTTCACTTGAGCTTTTTCTGCCTCTAAGTCTTCAGAGTCTGTGAGAATTACTTCTCTATCTGCAGAAATAACAAACTGCTTTGGCTTTTGATTGCCAAGCTTATCATCAAATCTAACATGAATTGATTCTTCCACAATCTGTGTCTCAGTATTGTATACTCTGTAGCCTTTAGAGCGTTCAGAATACCCAAGCATGAAACACTTCTGTGCTTTAGAATCAAACTTGTTCAGATTCTCGTTAGTATTCAACATAAAACATACACATCCAAAAGGATTGAAATAAGAAATGTTGGGCTTCCTATTCCTCCACAATTCATAGGGAGTCTTCTCCAAAAGAGGTCTTACAGACACTCTGTTCTGAATATAGCAAGCTGTGTTAATTGCTTCTGCCCAAAAATGTTTTTCGAGATTAGTCCTGTTGATCATGGTTCTGGCCATTTCTTGCAATGTTCTATTTTTCCTCTCTACAACTCCATTCTGTTAAGGAGTTATAGGGCTGGAGAAATCATGTGCAATGCCATTTTCTTTAAAATATTTGTTTTCAAATTCACCACCATGATCACTTCTGACTTTAACAATTTTAAAATATTTTTCATTCTGGACTTGTTTGCAGAAGCCAAAGAACACAGAATGTGACTCATCCTTGTGTTTTAGGAATTTCACCCATGTCCATCTGCTGTAGTCATCAACAATGACTAATCCATACTTCTTGCCTCTGATGGATGTAGTTTTCACCGGTCCAAAAAAATCAATATGAAGTAACTCTAATGGTCTTGAGGTTGAAACAACATTTTTAGTTTTAAAAGAGGATTTTGAAAATTTTCCTTTTTGACATGCTTCACAAAGAGCATCTGAGTTGAACTTCAACTGAGGAAGTCCTCTGACCAGATTGAGTTTATTAATCTGAGATATACATCTCATACTAATATGCCCTAATCTTCTGTGCCAGACCCATTGCTCATCATTAACAGACAGAAGGCATTTTACATTTTGAACCTTAAGTTCTGAAAGATTGATTTTATAAATGTTGTTCTTCCTCTTTCCATTAAACAGGATTGAGCCATCCTTTTGACTGAAAGCCTTGCAACATTTTTAATTGAAGATTATGTCATAACCATTGTCACTTAATTGACTTATGGACAATAAGCTATGTGTTAATCCTACAACAAGTAAGACATTAGAAATGGAAGGAAGATTACCATTGCCAATAGTTCCAGAGCCAACTATTTTTCCCCTCTGGTTCCCTCCAAACTTGACGTCTCCCCCAGATCTAAGTTCTAGGCTTTGGAACATAGACCTTCTTCCTGTCATGTGACACGAGCATCCAGAGTCCAGGTACCAAGATTGGTATTTTAACTTTGCTGCTAAAGATATCTGCAACAGGTATTATTTTGTCTATAGGTACCCAGATCTTTTTGGGTCCTTTAGGGTTAGTTGCCTTAATTTTTTTTCTGAACTTCTGTCTTCTGATAGCAGATTTGTTCTGACTAACTTTAGGTTTAAACACATGAATGTTCTGACCATAACGTGTGTGTTTAATATCATTAAGATGACCATACTTAAAAGTAGAATACAGAGGAGTATGCTTAATGATTAGTTTATCAACAGATGTTGGATTTAAATCTTTCTCAGAAGAAGATTCATATCCAATACCCTTCCTGTTATTACTGCTTACACCATCGATCATTGAAGCCATCTTGCTTCTCTCTAGGCTTCTTGCCAGAAACTTCTGAAAACTATAATCATATTCTTCTAAAATATTTTTAAATTTTGACTTAGTTTCCACTTCAGAATCTTGTAGAGCTTTTTCTAATTCATTTTTAATTTTCAAATTGTTTGCTTTGAGCTCAGCAATTTCTGATTTCAGAAGATCATTCTCAGATACAAGATTGTTTTCACGCTTCTTGTATTTGAGCTTAATCTTACTATAGTTTTCCAACATTTCAGATAAACTCTCAATAAGTCCTGCTCTAGAAAGTTCAGAAAATACCTCCTCAGAATCTGATTATGATTCTGATTCTGATCCAGATGTTTCTGCATGGTCTTCTACATCATCCATGAGTGCCATGTTTGCACATTCTTCATTTGAGTCTGATGAAGATTCAGATGCATCTGAATCATCCCAGGTTGCCATCATAACTTTCTTTTTATGATCAGACTTCCTTTTTGGCTTCTCCTTCTAAAGCTTTGGGCATTCATTCTTGTAGTGCCCAGGTTCCTTGCATACATAGCAGACAACCTCTTTCTTTCCAGAGCTTTTGTGTCCAGAAGACACTTTACGTTGATCTGGTTTCCTGAAGTTTCTGAATTTATTTTGCTTATGCTTCCAGAGTTTGTTGATCCTTCTGGACAGTAGGGACAGTTCATCTTCTTCTTCGGAAGAAGATTCTTTAGAACTTTCTTCTAAAACCTACAAAGCTTTGTCATATTTGTTAGACTTTAAAGCAACAGACTTACCTTTTTTCTGGGGTTCGTCTTCTTCTAGTTCAATCTCATGACTCCTCAGAGAGTTGATCAGTTCGTCTTCTTCTTGTTCAGATCCTTTTCTAGCTTCAGAGCAGTGACCATTGGTCTCCATCTGATTGGCAAACTTCTGATGATCTTTTTAACATGATCAGCAGTGGAGTAACCCTTGTCCAGAACTTTCAAGCCAGCTGTGAGAATCTGGAATCTAGAGAATATATCTTTTACAGACTCAGATTCCTCCATTTTGAAGGCTTCATATTTCTGGATTAGCGCCAGAGCCTTGGTCTCCTTGACTTGAGAATTCCCTTCATGAGTCATCTTCAAAGATTCAAACATACCAAATGTTGTTTCTCTCTTTGTAATTTTCTCATACTCAGTATGAGATATAACATTCAGTAGTATGGTTCTTGCTTTATGATGATTCCTGAATTTTTTCTTCTGAGCTTCAGTCATAGATTTTTTTGTCTATCTTTTTGCCATCCCCATCAGTGGGGTGAACATAGCCATAAATGACTTAATCCCAAAGGTCAGCATCATATCCTAGAAAGAAGCTTTCAATTCTGTCTTTCCAGTAGTCAAACTTCTCCCCATCAAACATAGGGGGTTTAGTGTTGATTTTTTCTCTGTCCTCATATCTATTGTTGTTGGATGTTGAAGCTTCAACCATAATGTATCAACCAAAATATATCAAGAGTTTTCTCAACTGGATCTTTTCTGTTCACGGTGAAGCAAGAGCATTAACAGAACCAGAGCTCTGATGCAAACTGAAGGTGAGAAAAACGCTTAGAAGGGGGGTTGAATAAGGGTTTTGAAATAATTATGGCAATAAAAACAACACAATATTTTTATCCTGGTTCTTTGAACTCAACTAATCCAGTCCACCCTATCAAGGTGATTTTCCTTTCTCCACAAGGACTTAATCCACTATATTCAAACAGATTACAGTGTCAACCACTAAAAACAACTGTCTTAGTCTTCTCAAGAAATCCTGACCACAACTTGGTCTTCTTAAGGAACCTTTTACAAAGAGTTAAACTAACAAATGTGTTTGAGTTTGCTTCTAACAAGCTTTAATCACAACTGTGATTTTTTACACAAGTATTAAGAACGAATGATAAAACTATTCAGCTTTGAATGATTGTATGAGAATTGAGAATAATTTCAATTGATTCAATTTCGTCCACTTTGAAGAGATGTAGAAGATGTCCTTTTATAGTGCTGAAAGTCCAATGCTTGAAGACTGTGCAAGTAGAGTAGCTGTAGCCTTTTGTCTTTATATGACTTTTTCTTTCTCAGAATTGGAATGTTTAGAGAAATGCCTTTTGCCTGAATCCTTGTGTCTATCACAAATAAGTAATAGTTTCGTTGGAGAGGACGTTGAGAATAGTACCAGGTCTATTCACATGCTGACATCTTTTCAAACGTAAACAACATCAGATCCTCTGATGTGCTTCTTGTTCTTCAGATCAGATTCAATGATATCAGAGTTGCAGCAACAGTGCTTCAGCGTGAGTGATCTGATCAGAGCATACTTTTTTATCAGAGCCTCTGTACTTGCAGCGTAAAGTACATTCAGAGTCTTCTAAAACAATGCTTTAAACTCTTCATACAAACTCTTCAGCTACGCTTCAGATGCTTCTGTAGCTTCTGCTTCAGAGTCTTCTGCAGCTTCTGCTTCAGAGTCTCTTCTGGCAGCACTCAGAGTCTTCTGATGACTTGCTTCTGATGCTTCAGAGTTTTGCGTAACTTGCTTCTGATGCTTCAGAGCTTTACGTAGAGTAATGTTAAGATGCATTTTTGCTTCCATAAGAATATTTAATTCAATATCTGGAACACAAAACACTTGAACAAAGTTAGAGTGTATATTTTCTTAAAACAAAATTTCATTAGTGTTATCATCAAAACATAAAGATATATTGAACATCAATCTGTGTTCTAACAGTACCAATTAAAAGTTTGAATGAAACATGGAGTACCAATCAAAAGTTGGGATAAAAAGGCTACTAACCAAAATTTAGAATCATCAGAATGCCAACAGAAGGCGAACTCACAAAAATGAAGATTACCATCCAAAAGTTGGGATGATCAACTAGAAATACCAACCAAAAGTTAGGATAAAAGGCTACTAACCAAAAGTTAGGATCACCAGAATGCCGAACGAAGGCGAATCCACAAAAATAAAGACTACCAACCAAAATTTGGGATGATCCACAAGAAATACCATCCAAAAGTTGGGATAAAAGGCTACTAACCGAAAGTTAGGATCACCGGAATACAAAACGAAGGTGAATCCACAAAAATGAAGACTACCAACTAAAAGTAGGGATGATCAACAAGAAATACCAACCAAAACATGGGATAAAAGGCTACTAACCAAAAGTTAGGATCACCAAAATGTCGAACGAAGGCGAATCCACAAAAATGAAGACTACCAACCAAAATTTGGGATGATCAATAAGAAATACCAACCAACAGTTGGGATAAAAGGCTACTAGCAAAAAGTTAGGATCACCGGAATGCCGAACAAAGGCGAATCCATAAAAATGAAGACTACCAACCAAAAGTTATGATGACCAACAAGAAATACCAACCAAAATTTAGGATAAAAGGTTACTAACCAAAAGTTAGGATCACCAAAATGCCGAGCGAAGGCGAATCCACAAAAATAAAGACTACCAACCAAAAGTTGGGATGACGACTTCTCAGGGGAGAATACCAACCAAAAGTTGGGATAGTATGAAAAGGTACCAACCAAACGTTAGGATAAAAACTGCAGACTACCAACCAAGAGTTGGGATGATCAATAGAAGGGGTACTAATCAAAAGTTAGGTTAACCACAAGGGGCACCAACCAAAAGTTGGGATACATCCCGCAAAAGATACCAACCAAAAGTTGGGATACATCCCGCAAAAGATACCAACCAAAAGTTGGGATGCAATGGAGGATAAAGATATCAACTAAAAGTTGGAATACAACAGGTATACAGGAAGTAGCATCAACCGACTTACGACCTGAGAAGAAGAGTCTGTTGGGGAAAAGACAAGTTTAAACCAACAACTCTGCCGGGGAGTACAAGAGATATGAACACACCTATCAATGATTTTCTGTTGGGGATGGAGTAACACAAAATCTCCTGGGTTATGTGATTATCTGCTGGAGAAATGTCTGGAAAAAATGATATCAAACATGGCTTATGCTTTGAATGCATATGTTTGAAAATGGTGCAATGCTCCATAAGAAATGGAAATGCTACGCATTTGGAGGATGCAATGCAAAGATGATATGAAAAAGAACACTCCACCAGGAGAAGTGCTGAGAAGATCAGCAAACAAACTCTGTTGAGGAAGACACACTGAATGGCCTTCCTGAATATAACATCTGCTAAAAACTCCACTCTGTTGGGAATTGAGAGAAACATCTGCTGGGAGATAGTCCCAAAAATATGGTTGAGAAATATGCCAATGATCATTGGACTTTGAATCTACCAGAGATATCAACCACTGTTGATTTACCTATCGAGGGAAACAACACCAAACTCTGCTTGGGGAGAGAAGTCAAGGATATCAAACTTGTTGAGGAATAACACTGAATTTACCATGCTGCTGAGGAAATATCCTTCAATCTTACCTGCTGAGGATTAGTGTACACCGTTGTTGGCGAAAATCACTTCTGATCTGACAACAGGACTCTGTGGGGAAGACAAAATCTCTACTGTGGGAACAAATAAAGAGTCTCCTGCTAGACAGCTGCTTGCTTGCATATCAACACCATTCTATCTAGAGTAGCCAACTACTGAACACTCACTAGGGAGTATAAATCAAACTGGCTAAGGAAGAGAACCTTCTGAACTCCTTCTAGGGGAGGAATGATTCACCATGCACTATTGGTACTGTTAGAACTTCGCTGTTGGGGAGTAAAGCTCTACTAAGGAGAGGATCATGTTATCTTACAAACAAACAATAAGCAGTAGGATATTCTAAATGTGAAATGGCTACCTCAGTTACCATTCATGACACCTATTGTTCAAGTAAATTTGTTGTTTTCAATATGCTTTGTAAAGCGCTATGTTTTCACATGTGATGTATATGACAAATATCAAACGTTTTTGCAAACAAAATAGTAAAAGTAAAAATAGAAATGAAAAACTCTTCAAGTGAAATGAATACTTTATTGATAGAATGTCCTGTAAATAGGCAAGTTACAATTTGGATGCAATTCCTAAAAAGAGGTAATTGTGAAAAAAGTAAAAAGAATATACAAATGTCGGCAATGTGGAAACAGATAACCACTACGCGTCGATTTAGTTATAACCTGTATGTCTTCGATGTTCATAAATGCTTCGCCTTTTGAAAATACTGACTGAAATAACTCCTTCCTTTTGGATAACCATGTATCAAGATGAATCACATATCGAACACAAATTGTAGTCATTTGCTTTCATATCCCTAACTTTTTCCTGGATTGCCCTTTCGATTTTTCAGTCCACCGGGATACCCATTTTTGCCAAAGCCATCCTTTTAGATTTTCAACTTTGCGGGTTTATTCTTTTTTTATTTTATCCTTAATTTTTACCTAAACCTTTTCCTTTTGTGGTTTGTCGGGGTGCCCCTTTTTTCCTGGACTTTTCTTTTTGTTGTCCAGCGGGTCTCTTTTAAGCAAATTATTTTTTAACTACGTCTGCTTTCACAAGGGATGTAAGATCTTCACCATCCATAGTAGACAGTAATAAGGCTCCACCAGAGAAAACCTTTCTTACCACATATGGACCTTCGTAGTCTTGAGTCCATTTGCTCTTGTGATCTGTTTGAGGAGGAAGGATCCTTTTCAAAACCAAGTCACCTGTCTGGAAGCACCGAGGACACACTTTTTGATCAAAGGCTTTCTTTATCCTACTCTGGTAGAACCGGCCATGTGCAATGGCTGCCAATCAATTCTCATCAATAAGATTCAACTGATTGAACCTGGCTTGCACCCATTCGGCTTCATCAAGCTTCACATCAGCCAACACTCTTAAAGAAGGAATCTCAACTTCTAATGGTAGGACTGCCTCTGTACCATACACTAGTGAGAAAGGAGTTGCCCCTGTTGATGTACGTACTGAAGTACGATTACCGTGTAGAGAAAAGGGAAACATCTTGTGCCAATCCTTGTAGGTTACTACCATCTTTTGCATAATCTTCTTAATATTCTTTTTCACTGCCTCAACAATGCAATTCATCTTCGAATGATACGGAGAAGAATTATGATGATCAATCTTGAAACTCTGGCATAATTCCTTCATTATCTTGTTATTCAAGTTTGAACCACTTTCAGTAATGATTCGCTCTGGGATTCAATAACGACAAATGATGTCCTTTTTTAGGAATCGAGGCTGCTTCCACCCACTTCGTAAAGTAATCAATGGTAACCAGAATGAAGGGATGCCCATTGGAAGCAGTCGGCTCAATCTTTTTGATCATATCAATGCCCCACATAGAAAAGGGCCAAGGAGATGTCAATATATTTAGAGGGGTCGGTGGCACATGCACCTTATCAGCATAAATATGGCATTTATGGCAGTTTCTGGAATATTTGAAACAATTGGATTCGATAGTCATCCAATAATAACCATCCCTTAATAACTTTCTAGCTATTGCATGTCCATCAGCGTGAGTACCAAATGAACCCTCGTGAACTTCTTCCATCAACAAGCTTGCTTCGTGTTCATCAACACAACACAACAAGACCATGTCAAAGTTTCTTCTGTATAACACATCATCCTTATTTAAGTAGAAATTACTTTCACGCCTCCTTAAAGTCTTCTTATCCTTGATAGATGCTCCAGATGGGTATTCTTGTTTCTTGAGAAAACACTTGATATCATGATACCATGGCTTACCATCTGATGCCTTTTCAACTGCAAACACAAAGGCAGGTCTGTCAAGACGCATAATGTGATTGTTGGAGCTTCATTCCAAAAATTCACTTTGTACACTAACGCTAATGTGGCCAATGCGTCTGCCATCTGATTCTCAGTTCTAGGCACATGATGAAACTCAACTCTGTCAAAGAAGGGTAACAGTCTTCTTGCATAATTCTTGTATGACACCAAGTTGGCCTGACGAGTTTCCCATTCTCCTTTAATCTGATTAACAACTAGCGTTGAATCGCCATATACATGAAGATTCTTGATCCTCAGATCAATGGCCTCTTTTAAACCCATAATGCACGCTTCATATTCTACTTCATTATTGGTGCAAGAGAATGTTAATCGGGCAGTGAAAGGTATGTGGGAACCATGAGGAGTAGTAATGATTTCCTCGATTCCGATGCCATATGAGTTGACAGCACCTTCGAAACCAAAATCCACTGAGATCCAATCTCAGGACCCTCATCAGGAAAAGGCTCATCACAATCTTTCATCTTTAGAAACATGACGTCTTCATCCTGAAAACTTCATCGGCTGGTAATCTTCAATTGGCTGTTCAACAAGATATTCCGATAGAACACTTCCCTTAATAGATTTTTTGGAAACATACAAGATATCATACTCTATCAAAACCATTTTCCATCGAGCAATCCTTCCGGAGAGCGCTTGCTTCTTAGCATGTATTGTCTCAAACGCTTAGCTGCCCAAGCAAGTGCACAACATGTTTTTTCTAGCATCGAGTACCTCGACTCACAATCAGGGAACTTCTTACTCAGGTAGTAGATATCGTTCTTTTCTACTTGTCTCATCGTGTTAACCAAACACACATCCCATTGAATTCTCAAGAACCGTTAGATACATGATCAAAGGTCTCCCTACTATTGGAGGAATTAGTATTGGAGGTTCCTACAAATAATATTTTATTTTTTCAAAAGCTTTCGGATAATTTTTGTTCCACCTGACCGCTTGATCTTTTCTTAGCAGTTCCAATATAGGCTCACAAGTGGCTGTAAGATGAGAGATGAACCTTGTTTCGCTTCCGCGAAAATAAGGTGCCGGCAAAACAGAAGAGTCATCACCTTTCGTTATTTATCCCTCAGAACGGGAAAGGAAACGATCAGAGAAACTTGACGAAAAGGTATAAGACAAGGTCATCGCAACCTTCGTCTGGGTTCGGGAGTCGGTTACGCAAGAGGAAGGTATTAGCACCCCTCACGTCCATCGTACTCGATGGGATCCATGCTTGTTGTATTTATCTCACGGGTTGTTTTAACTATCTACCTATCAAGGCCGGTATAAAAAGAAAAGAAAATGACTCGGCAAAGCGTCGCGCTTTATGCCTACGTATTCTCATCAGAGAATGAGAAATCAGAGTCAACGTAGTTTGACAAACTACGGGTGATGGGGAAGGTGGCTCGCCAATACATCAGTATTGTGCCTACGTACTCTCAACAGGTATGAGAGATCAGAGCTTACGTAGTTCGGGATAATACAAATTAAGGGGATTCAGATTCATCTGTTTTTATCGAGTAGGGTTAACAAACAGTTCCAGCAATCTGGTGTATGCAGCTCGACCTTTGGAGACTTAGGCGTTACCGTTTGTGGTAGAACTGGGAGTTAACGACACTCTTTTCTTCAGAAAAGCTTCCTTTGAATTATGGGCCCACGGGGCAAAAAGGATTGAAGTTTGTTTTCTGTCTTTTACGGAAGAACTGTTTTTTAGTTGTCTGTAGTTTGTACAGCACTAGAGACTATGACCTGGGAGCGAATGTGTCGCATATCGTCCAAAGGACATATACTAAACATTCTAGACGATTGAAAGGAGGCCGCTCAATTATCATTACCCAAGTAGCTTAAGGCTCGTAACGCGCTTATACTAACTTACCTTTATCACATTTTTTTGCTGTTGTTTGAGATGAGAAGAGAAGAAAGGGCTCAACTAAGGGGAGACTATCAAGTCCTAATGTTGTCATGCCAAGGATTCATCCTATGGTTGAGGTTTGAAACAGGGATCTCCTAGAAGTTATCATGCATAGGTTTCAACCTAAAGTTCTAATCATCACTTCCTTATCAAAGGAAGTGAGATTCCTAGGGGATCATGCCAAAAGGATACAGAAACATGATAAAGTATCAGCTTAAACAGTAAACAGTAAACGACTGTAAAATGCATGCAATGCAAGTGAGGGAGGAAATGTGTGTGGGGTATCAGCCTCCACAAGCTCGTCTCGACCTCAAGCCAAGTATGAATAACTGCAATCATAAATGAAAATAAAATGCCATCAAGCAAATCATAAACCACACAGGCAAGGGAGCAGAGCTCTACCGAATACCCGCAAGCAAAGCCATACAGTAACAATACAAGCAGAGGGAGCAACTCAACCTCTAATGCAATCATGCTCCCAGCTTAAAACAATCTAAACATGAAATTATTATAATGCATCAAGCAAATCAAACAAGTCACATCAATATAGTTGCACAGAAAGAAAACAGATAGTCAAGAAAGCAGATCAACAGTTTCCACAACTTCATAGCAAAGCAATCCTCTGACAGTAGTTTAGTCCACAGTCTGTAACTGTTCTTCAAGTCTATCCTCTTCAAGAGAATAAAAGGTACTCCATATTCAAGCTTCAATCTTCAATAGGCTCCACCAAGAATGAAGAGAATAATCATCAGGGAAATTGGTTGATAATGGGAAGCAGACAGTAAACCAAAGGAATCATGTCTGACACTCAACCAGTCATCAGAGAAAGGCATCCTCAAAAGTTTTACTCATTGTAAATGTCACACATCCCTCCAAAGGAGAGATGAGACTTTAACATGAGGACTTTGAATCATAGGATGAGAATGGAATGGGAACAAAACCAACCATTACTTGAAGAAATATCTATTTCTAAAGTTCTCTCCTAAAGCCCTAATTCTCTAAGCTATTCAAAGCTAACAAAAAGGAAGGAAATCTTCAATCCAAGCTCCACTAGTCACTTCACACAAACTCCATCAAGTCTATGATGTCCTCCAATGAGATCCAGAAGCCCGCTATGCAAGGAAGTCCAATGTTGAGCCCATTCCACATCAATCATCAACATTGAGACACCAAATGAACACACAAGTAAAATATTCTATCAAAAATACCAAAACACATTCTAAAAATTTGATTAATTTTTTATGGAAACATGCATTCACTAATAACCTATAGTCAAAAGATCATGACCTAACTCATTCTCTAAGTCCTCCAAATAAAATTCTAAACCTCAAGGTATCATACCTAAACCCTAAAAGGGAGCTCTTAAAGTTCTAGTCCTAAAACAGCACCTAACTTCATCACAAAAATGTGAGAAAAATCTGAGGGGAGCATACATATCTAACCTAATCACAAGCCAAAAATAAAGCACAAAATCAATACCAAATTCTCAAACAAAATTCACCAAACAGATGAATCAATTAATATAATTTTATTGTCAAATAAAATGGGAAAAAATAAAATAAAATGAAAATAAGTGCTAATCCTATTCTTTTTGTTTCTAGAATTTCTAAATTCATTCATGAATCAGGGAAAAAAATATCAGAATTAATTGATCAATTTTTCTATTTTTAATGGATTAAAATCAAACCAGTCTAAAATGCACAAAAATAAGAAAAAGAAATAGAAATTAATAAAACGCGCGTGGTGAATAGCAATTAAACCCAGTTCAAAGTGTGGGTTGGGCCCAGAGGGGGGTGCGAGTATCAGTTCAGATCACTAAGCCCAGGTAACTCACTAACTTGAACGCTGCGTTTGGATTTGGGGTTACGTGGCACAGCTTGGCTCACACGATGCAATTACCAGTCAACTGATTCAAGGTCTTCACATGGTACCAGCACATTAATGAGGGCGACGTCGTTTTGCTTCACTCAACAGTCAACAACTAAAACTCAATTGTGGCCGTGGATGATGAGTACTAAGTCCAGTCTTCAGCAAGATCCAATGGCTTAGGTGCATCTTCTCCATTTGAACTTCAGTTTGGGGGAAAAACCAGACGGTGGCGCCACCGTCTTCTCCGGCGAAGACACTCACACAGGTCATCCAAAATTCACAAACCATACATCATTCTCTCTAGAATTCAATGTTGATCACGAATATATCCTTAGAATCATCTAACTCCCTATGGATTTTCAAACCCGATAGCATTTTCAAAATATGCCTCAATCTTGAATCTCATCAGAACTTTAATTAAATGCACATATGTAATCCTCATCTCATGGTGATAATTCTACACTATCCAATCTTGATTAACAGTCCAAGAATCACCTAATCCAAGGCTCAACAAAAATTGATCACACACCTATATTGTCTCTAATTCACCAATCTTTGATCCTAAATCCAACTACATGTTACCAGGATCCTA
The DNA here is from genome assembly GCA_963859935.3 of Lathyrus sativus. Classification (NCBI taxonomy): domain Eukaryota; kingdom Viridiplantae; phylum Streptophyta; class Magnoliopsida; order Fabales; family Fabaceae; genus Lathyrus; species Lathyrus sativus. The sequence continues at coordinate 290,431,495 of OZ012737.1, forward strand.
ACCACCTATAGAATGCTAGCTATTTCTACCTAAATCAAGCACAAAAATGAAATGTACCAACCTGTGTTCAAGCTTGTAATAGAGGTGGTTCTTGCACTCTTCAACCTTCAAGAAAGTGCAAATACACTCCAAATCACTTGATGAACACAATGAAACCTTCAATTGATCTTGATTTGGCCCTGAACTCAGAAATCGATTCTCACTTGCACCTCTGAAATTCCAACTTCACTCTCTGCTTCAGGCTTCAATCTTCACCAAAAAAATGACCTGAATGCATTCATATGCTTATATAGGATGTAACTGAATGATCTAGAACCTTCTCAAAGGTTCAGAATGAGAATTTCAATTTTCAATTTCTCCTTAAAATCTCTTTCATGGCAGGCACGATATGTCATCCATTTCTCCTGGAAACCTTCAACACACTCCTTGTGAACCAATGAACTTGAATGGTGGGGATTAATCCCTTGTTTGCATCCTATGGCTTGGATTTGAGATGTAACTTCTTTATGAAGTAATAAGGCAAAAGGCCATGAAAATGAACTCAAACCTAATTTATATTAATGTCATTGTTTCCAAAATGTATTTTCCATTCAAAAAATGCTATTATTTTGCCTCATTTGCACACATATCATTTATTTTGAATTTTTGGTCTTTAATTCTCTTTAACTCTTCCTTTTTCACAATTTCTTGAATCAAGTCTCTCCTTGAGCCATTTCAATGCCTACTTGATACATGGTCAAGGTTAAAACCCCATTTTGAGCAACTTTCAAGTTGCACAAAATTTCATTTGAGATGTCTAAGTTGGTGAAAATGACCCATAATCACAACTTCCCAAAATACCCTTGACTTGTCAAAGGCATAACTTGAGTTCTACAAATCCTATCAATGACTTCTAGCACTCTATGGAAATCTAAACGAATAAGGAACAACATTCATGTTGACCAAAAGTTCATAGGAATCATCCTTCTAGGGCAAAAGTGTCATGCAAGTTGGGTAACTTTCAAGCTCCAAATTCACTTACCTCAGATGACTTATAACTTGTCTGGCTCATAACTTGAGTTCTAGAAACCCTATCAAGGACTTCTAGTACTCAAATTAAAGCTAAGCTCATGCTCTACAACAATCATGTTGTGGTCAAGATGAGATGACAATCATATCTTGAGTTAAATAGTCTTGAAGACAGAGGTCAAACTAGGGGATTTTACACTGTCAAGTCTTAGAAACCCTAGCATGAAACTTCTCACACTTTTCAATCATGATGAGTTGACCTTGGAATCATCCTTATAACATCTCAATGTATCAATTCATGATCACATGACTCTTTATTCAAGTCTCAACCTTCTTCAAATCACCAGTTGACTTAGGGTTGACCCAATCAAACCCTAATTGCACCACTCATGGCTGAGTCTTCTTAATCTTACACAATGACCTGTCTAGGCCTCAAAGTGATCTTTAACACTTCTCATGAGCTCTCTCAAGACCTCAAGTCCATCTCCATCACCTCAGAATCATCTGATGGCTTCCCACAACTCTCAAGTTAGGAGACCTACCCACTTGGCTTCAACCACTCTCTTTGAGGATCTTTTAACTTCTCTTACAAGGATATTAACCCTTGAACACTTGAATAACCTTCTTAGCTAGCCTCACAGACTTGTATAGCTCTTGATTGGTAATCATTCCTCTTGATCTCCTGCATACATATTAATGAAATGCAAATGATAATGCTAATGTGAATGAAATGAAACATGAGCCAGGTAAAGAAATGTTAGGAAAATTTTAGGGTGCAACAGCTGCCCCTATTCAAACGGCTTGGACCTGACTGGGTGAGAAGAGAACGACTCTCAAACAATCAAGGTAAAAGACGGTTGAATACCAACAAACTCGGAAATTTGCCAACTGCGCAAGTACACGGTACTCTGATGGGAACAAATCTTCGGAAACTGAAATAATAATTGTACGACAATTAGCTGGAGAAATACTGATCTGAACCTCCGTCAGGATGATTCTCTGATTCATCTGATATCGTTGCATCCTCAAATCATCGAGGGATCACTGGTTACATGGTAACTGGTGAAGGATTAGTCTCAAATCTCCGTCAGGATGATCATCTACGTCTTCAAATCATCAAGGGATCACCGGTTACACGGTAACTGGCGATCTGCCAACCGCACAGGCAAATGATACTTTGATTGGTAGGAACATCTTCGAAACTGAGCATGACAGTTGCACGACAACTTGCTGGGGAATTGGTCACTCAGTAATTGGTGAAGTCTAATCTCAAATCTCCGTCAGGATGATCATCTGATTTTGCTGTAGATCTTCGTCCTCAAGTCATCAAGGGGTCACCGGTTACACGGCAACTGGTCATGGATGGTTGATCATGCCGTCAGGCATTCTGCGTCATAGTAGAAGAATTCCTTATTGTCGCCTATGGACTCATCACGTCACTAGGAACGTCGACAATATCTTTGTCGTACTTCATCAGTAAGTCAATAAGGGATCACCGGTTATTCGGTAACTGGTGAAGGGCTACTCTCAAATCTCCGTCGGGATGATTATCATATTTCACTACAGCTTCTTCCTCAAGTCATCAAGGGATCATGGGTCATTTGGTAACCGGTGATACATAGCTGATATTGCAGTCAAGCATTCTGCGGCACTGCAGCAGAAGAATTCCTCGGGATTCATCAGGTCCTTAGGAATTTTTTAACAATCAAGTTAATCATGCCGTCGGGCATTCAAAGAAATTTTCGGGCGTCAGCCGGACGTCGTTAGTAAGTCGGGACTGGAATCCTCGGTCAATCATGAACCAAATAGGGATACCCAAACTTCCGCCATCAGGCACTCGCATCAGCTGAGAGAACTGCTTCGACATCACAGTTGGACTTCGTCAATCAGTCTTCAAATGGAATCCTTAATCAATCAGGAACCGTTAAGGATATACAATCTTTTGCCGTCAGGCACCCTGCGTCAGCTAGGCAAACTGCTTCAACATCGCAGCTGGACTTCATCAGTAAGTCTTCAAGGGGATTTCAACTTCGCTGTTTAAGACCTGCTAGGGATGACACATCTCCGCTGGGGACTCTGGAGAACTATCAAGTAACTCTGCTTCGGGGATCCGGAAATCATTTCGGGTGAATCATCTCTGCTGATGACTTCAAGAATCATCAAATAACTCCGTCGGGGACTTCAAGAATCATCCTGAACCAATGACTCTGTTGGAGATTTCAGGAATCATCCTGGGCAAATGCTCTGCTGGGGACTCTAAGCATCAACTTGAGAAACCAACTCTGGCGCCTTCACTAGGGATTTTAAGAATCATCTTAAGCACACAACTTTGTTGGGGAATTCAAGAATCATCTTGAGCAAACCATTCTGCGGAGGAACACCTGAAAAACAAGAACGGTAACGACCTAGCTCATGTTTCATATGCATATGTTTGACCATGGCGCAATGCTCCACACGGTGGAAATGCTACGCGTTTTTTTTAGGGTAAATGCTATGCAATGATGCAAGATGCTATGACCCCATCAGCAAAATAAATGCTGAAGGGAGAATCCTCCTATCAAGGAGAAAGAAGAATAAGTCACACCAATCTCAATTGGACTCCGCCAGGGGAAATGATCTTCATTCGACTGCTGCAGGGGAATAAAGTTCTACAAGAACCTGAACCTGTTCAACTAGGTGTACGAACCGCAAACTTCTGAGGGAAACGATGTCAATCGCAGAAATAAACTGCCTGGCATTCGCAGATAGAACTTTCCTGGAGATAACGACTCCGTTGGGGAAATACAGCATCAGCTATTCAACACGCTACTGGGGAAAACCAATCATGGCCCGCACGACTTCCAAGGACTCGGCTCTCTAGGGGATTTGCCAGCTCGGCTAGGGAAGAAGGAATCATCCTGCTTGCTGGGGAGAGTACAACTCTGTGGGGAATTTCAATTCTCCTGAAGACCTCAGTCTGGATTATCGAAAGCTGCATACTTGCGAATAGTCTTTCATGAGAAAACTTCACATTGACCCAGTGCTGGGGATGAACATACACTTCAGTGTATTACTCAGCTGGGGAGATGACGATCCTTCAGGATACATCGGATCAGGGAGAATCTTCTTTGCTTGGGGAGTCATATCAATGCTCTTGGTCCCATGTTTAGACTCCGTGGGGAGATGCTGCTGAACTCGCTGGGGTAGAAGGAATCATCCTGCTTGGGGACGCATACGGCGTACGACCTGGAATATGCCATACCTGCAACAACACAAACAAACAGACAAGATACCCTTCTCAAAGGGACCTATCAAGGTTATCATCTTCTGACAATGTTCAAGTAATTCATTGTTTCAACAATCAGTGGCCTAGGCCAGTAAGTTTATGTATGCGCATTTTATCAAAAACATCGGCGTTCTTTTTCGCATACAAAACAGGCAGATGTTAAACAAACAAACAAAATTGCTGAATAGTATATATTTTATTAATAACAAACCCCTGAATGGGTAAAAATATTTTACAACAGATGCAAGCTCCTAGAATGAGGAATCTGCGCAAATATAAAAATATAAATATACATCAGTATATACACCAATGTCGGCAATGTGGCGTAGACGATCACCATGAGTTGATCCCTCTATGACCCACTCGACTTCGATACTTCTCCGACGCTTTAGCTTCAGAAGAGATTGATTCAGATAAACAGCCCTCAGGTCCTCCAAACCACTAAACAATGAAAGTCCATACGCAGAACGCAGTCATTTGCTTTTTCAAATCCCTAACGTTTGCCTGAATCACCCTTTCGGGTTTTCGATTCACCGGGATACCCTTTTTTGCCAAAGTCGCCCTTCCAGGTTTTCGACTTTGCGGGTGTACATTCTTTTCATGTATATCCCTAACTTTTGTCCGAACCTTTTCCCTTTTTTATGGTTCGCCGGGATGCCCCATTTTTGCCTGGATATTCTTTTTCTTTCCAGCGGGTCATTTTTTAAGCAAAGTATTTTTTAATTGCATCCGCGTTCACCGGGGATGCAAAATCTTCTCCATCCATTGTGGATAGCAACAAGGCTCCTCCCGAGAAGACCTTGCTGACGATGTACGGACCTTCGTAATTGGGAGTCCACTTGCCCCGGTGATCGGAGTGTGGAGGAAGAATCTTCTTCAGGACGAGATCACCCGTCTGAAAGCTTCTAGGACGTACCTTCTTATCGTAAGCTTTCTTCATTCGGCTTTGGTACAAACGACCATATGCAATCGATGCTAACCTCTTCTCGTCCATCAGGATGAGTTGGTTTAGTCGGTTCTTAATCCATTCTGCCACATCGAGTTTTACGTCAACCAAAACTCGTAAAGAAGGAATCTCAACTTCTAATGGTAGGACAGCCTCCATACCGTACACCAGTGAGAAAGGAGTTGCCCCGGTTGATGTACGTACTGTCGTACGATAACCGTGCAATGCAAATGGAAACATCTCGTGCCAATCTTTATAGGTCACAACCATCTTCTGTACAATCTTCTTAATGTTTTTATTGGCCGCTTCAACGGCGCCATTCATCTTCGGCCGGTAAGGAGATGAGTTGTGGTGTTCGATCTTGAAACTTTGGCACAGCTCCTTCATCATCTTGTTATTCAGGTTCGAACCATTATCAGTAATGATCCATTCGGGAATTCCGTAACGACAGATGATGTCCCTCTTTATGAATTTAGCCACCACCTGCTTGGCCACGTTAGCATACGAGGCTGCCTCCACCCACTTGGTGAAGTAGTCGATGGCTACTAAAATGAAGCGATGATCGTTAGACGCAGTGGGCTCGATCTTGCCTATCATGTCGATGCCCCACATGGAGAACGACCACGGGGAGGACATGACATTCAACGGGCGCGGAGGCACATGAATTTTATCAGCATAAATCTGGCATTTATGACATCTCTTCGCGAATTTGAAGCAATCCGACTCCATCGTCAGCCAGTAATATCCTGCTCTCAAGATCTTTCTCGTCATAGCATGCCTACCGGCGTGCGTACCAAATGTGCCTTCATGGACTTCTTCCATGAGCATACTTTCTTCTTTCTCATCTACACATCTGAGTAGCACGAGATCGTGGTTTCTTTTATACAGAACTCCATCAGGATTGAGATAGAAATTTCCAGACAGCCTCCTCAGAGTCTTCTTATCCTTGGTTGACGCTCCCGCGGGATACTCCTTAGTCATAAGGAAAGTCTGGATATCGTGGAACCATGACTTGCCATCGGAGGCTTCCTCGATCGCAAAGACGAATGCAGGTCTATCAAGACGAGAAAGGACAATTCTTGGAGCTTCATTCCAAAAATTGACTTTATACATCGAAGCCAACGTGGCTAAGGCATCAGCCATCTGATTCTCAGCTCTGGGCACATGATGGAGTTCCACTCGATCAAAGAACGGAAGCAGCCTTCTGGCATAGTTCATGTACGACACCAGATTCGATTGACGAGTCTCCCACCCCCCTTTAATCTGGTGATCACAAGTGCCGAGTCACCATATACATCTAAGTTCTTGATTCTCAAATCAATTTCTTCTTCTAGACCCATGATGCATGCTTCGTATTCTGCTTCATTATTGGTGACCGGAAACGTCAGTCTAGCAGTGAACGGGATGTGGGATCCATGGGGAGTCGTGATGATTGCCCCAATGCCACTTCCATAAGAATTAACCGCCCTGTCAAATATAAATTTCCATTGGGATTTCCTGTCTGGACCCTCGTCGGGAAACGGTTCATCACAATCCTTCGCTTTGAGAAACATGATATCCTCATAAGGGAATTCAAATTTCATCGGCTGATACTCTTCGATCGGTTGTTCGGCAAGGTATTCAGACAATACGCTTCCCTTGATGGCCTTCTGGGAAACGTACTGAATGTCATATTCTGTCAACACCATTTGCCATCTGGCAATCCTGCTCGAAAGCGCTTGCTTCTTGAAGACGTACTTGATCGGATCCATCTTCGAAATTAGCATGGTTGTGTGATTGAGCATGTACTGTCGTAAACGTTTGGCGGCCCAGGCGAGTGCACAACACGTTTTCTCCAGCATTGAGTAACGGGATTCACAGTCTGTGAACTTTTTACTCAAATAGTAAATGGCATGCTCCTTTCTGCCCGTCTCGTCGTGCTGACCGAGAACACACCCCATACTATTCTCAAGAACTGTCAAGTACATGATTAAGGGTCTTCCGGACACTAGGGGTATCAAGATGGGAGGTTCCTGTAGATACTGTTTTATCTTATAAAATGCCTTCTGGAAATCCTCGTTCCAGATAATCGCCTGATCTTTTTTCAGTAGTTTGAACATCGGTTGACACGTGGCTGTGAGCTGAGAGATAAACCTTGCAATGTAGTTTATTCTGCCCAGGAAACCACGAACTTCTTTTTCAGTTTTTGGCGCTGGCATTTCTTGTATTGCTTTTATCTTCGCAGGATCAACCTCGATGCCTCTTTCACTCACCATAAACCCCAGTAGTTTTCCAGACCGTACTCCGAAAGTACACTTGTTAGGATTCAGCCTCAACCTGAACTTCCTAAGCCTCTCAAAAAGCTTCAGCAAATTGACCAAATGTCCCTCCTCCGTTTGGGACTTCGCAATCATGTCATCAACATAGACTTCAATCTCATGATGAATCATGTCATGAAACAAAGTAACCATTGCTCGTTGGTAAGTGGTCTCTGCGTTCTTCAGACCGAAAGGCATTACCTTGTAGCAAAATGTTCCCCAAGGTGTAATAAACGTAGTTTTCTCCATATCCTCCGGCGCCATCTTGATCTGATTGTAGCCGGAGAAGCCATCCATGAACGAAAACACGGAGAACTGAGTTGTTATGTCGACCAACACATCAATATGAGGGAGCAGGGAATCATCCTTAGGGCTCGCCCTATTCAAATCCCGATAATCAACGCACATTCGCACCTTACCGTCCTTCTTCGGCACAGGCACTATGTTGGCGACCCACGGAGGGTAAGTAGTGACCGCTAAGAAGCCAGCGTCAAGCTGCTTTTGCACTTCTTCTTTGATCTTAACGGCCATATCTGGTTGTGTCCTTCTAAGCTTCTGCTTAACGGGAGGACAATCTTCTCGCAGCGGCAAGTGATGGACCACAATGTCAGTATCAAGTCCGGGCATATCTTCGTACGACCAAGCAAAGATGTCACTATACTCTCTCAGCATCTCGACCAATCTCTGCTTGACATCACTCTGCAATGCAGCCCCTATCCTGACGTTCCTGACAAGTTCCTCAGAACCCAGATTCACAATCTCAATCTCTTCCTCGTGAGGCAGAATAACTTTCTCTTCTTGTTTCAACAAGCGAGCCAACTCCTAGGGGAGGTCTTCGTCTTCATCAATCTCTTCTTCGGCTTGATAGATCGGGCAATCAAAGTCGAAGTTAGTCGTAGAAGGTCCAGAGTCGAAGTCATCTGCTATGTGGATCCTGCAAAAACAAGGGTTAAGCTTAAAACAAGGATATGCAGGTTAGCACAAACCCTATTGCCATTTTATTGTTTTTCAAAACAAATATAAAACAGGAATAACAGAGATCACAACATTTGAATGCAAAGAAAAACGCCTTTTGATTTATTGGTAAAATGCATGTACATAATCAAACAAGGCCCTGACAATAAAACCACTATGCCCCGGGTAGGTCATAGGGTTGTACAATAATTGGAGAAAGTAAATCATTACTCTTTTCCTGTCACTTGGATGGTATCCCTGATGGACCAGTTGTCGAGGCTATGGTCTGGTTTGCTTGGCTGGATCCAGGAATCTAGGTCGCAATCACTGTCTTCGCCGTCTTCAGACACTGCGTTGACACTTTCAAATATCACCCCGCCACTGGTAAACTGGATCGGCCCTTTACCTCGCGACGCATTGTGAGAGGAGGAGGCTTCAGCCGTAGGAGAGTATCCTAACCCAAACTTGTCCTGTTTGTTAGGTATTTTTAGAACCTGGCCCCAGCCTGTGGTAGATTCGGCTTGAACAACGGCCCGAACTCCCTTGAAGGAAGAGAGAGTCATCTCTGGTTTCTCAGTCATTACTGGAGGCACGTCCTTTACTTTAACAGCTTCGAATGCCTGACATAGGGTTTCGTGGATTTCCCCATCCATCTCAACATATTTGAAGGACGACAAATGGCTCACCATTATGTCTTCCTCGCCACATACAGTTACAATGCTGCCTCCGACAGCATACTTGAGCTTCTGGTGCAACGTGGAGGTCACGACACCAGCAAAATGTATCCATGGCCGGCCTAACAGACAGCTATAGGAGGGCATGATGTCCATGATATGGAAGACTGTGTCGAAAGTTTCCGGCCCAACTTGGATTGGCAGAGTTACCTCTCCAAAGACATGACGCTTGGTTCCATCGAAAGCCTTCACAACTAGATCACTGGGTGTGCAAATCAATCCTCTTGTACCTAGTTTCAGCAATGCCTTCTTCAGGAGAACATTGAGTGATGACCCAGTGTTCACCAACACATGAGCCATAACTGTTCCCCTACACTCTATCGAGATGTGCAGGACGCTGTTGTGGTTTCTTCCCTTCGGCGTCAGCTCCAGTCAGTGAACCCTAACCCGTTTCCAGCATTCACGTGGGCTACTACCCTTCCAACTGGTTGACCAAGATTTCCTACGGTACATATGTGGCATTCAAAACCTTTAGCAGCGCATTGCGATGTGACTCCGAACACAGCAACAAATTCAGGATGGAGATTTTCGAGGGTGTTTGATGGAGGTGGTCCACGATCTTGTAATCACTCTTCTTGATCAACCTCATGAACTCTTCAGCGTCCTTTACAAGTAAATCCTTCTCTGCCCCACGAGGGGTTTCCTCAACGACTTTACTCTTTCCCTTGTCAGTTTTCTCAACTTTATCTGCTTTGTCCACTACAATCTCAGGTGGAGCAAATACCCTTCCGCTACGTGTGATTCCGCCAATTCCCACTAGGTTATCCATAGACGGCCCAGATGGTTCCAGTTCCAACTTCTGTCCGTTACAGTAGACGTCTGCCCCATAATGCCACGGGACAACGTTGGTCCTTTCAAAAGGTATCGTCCCAGCCTTTGTGATGGTAATTGTGGGCGGCCTGGGTGCAGAAATGGTTATCGTCTGGCGAGGGATGGTGATGGTGGTAACCTCATCGTCCTGCTTCAGCATTACCTCTCCAGATCCACATTCGGCCATTCGGCTAAATTGCAAGATTCCTTCGGTCATCAGACTCTGAATCCCCTCTATCAACTGTTCACATCCATCAGAACGAGTCGCACAGCCCATACACAGTTCTCCACAGCCTGGAAAGAAGCCTCTCTTCATCAGCTTGGCTTTAACGAAGCTAAGCGGTGTCTTCAGATCCTTGACATCAGTCAACAAATCTAAGTTCTCTTCTTCAATAATGGCATTCACCCCACCTCCCCTATGGTTCGACATAGGGTTCTTTGTGACATTCGACACATTATCTGAGAAATTGATGATCTTAGCATCCACCATATCTTGCACCTTGTGCTTGAAGGCTTTGCAGTTTTCTATCGTGTGGCCAGGTGCCCCTGAGTGAAAATCACATGTTGCATTCGCATCATAACCCTGTGGAGGTGCCCCTGTCAAGGGAGCCAGGGTTCTCTTTTGGACTAACTGTAACTAAAGCAGAGTTTGTAATAGTTGAGCATAAGACATGGGCGGTGTCTCAAGGTGACGACTTGACAGAGGTGCCCTGTTCTGATACCTTCTGTACCCTTGCTGATTTGGCTGCTGCTGTTGCGGCTGCGGCTGGGGTTACTGGACAGCAGGAATGGTTATGCTAGCCACCTGCTGGCGCTGGCCTTTACCTTTCCTTCGAGCGTTAGACACGGCGCTCGTCTCTCCTTCACGCCTTTTGTTACCGTATGGTTTCTTTCCTCCTCCAGCTGAGGATAGATCACCACCTTGAATTTTTCCCAATTTGATCCAATTTTCAACGTGCTCGCCAGTAATGATGAGATCTGAGAAACTCCCTGACATACCGCTGACCAATTTCTCGTAATAGACCCCCGGGAGAGTGGCTACAAACATCTCAACAAGCTCTCGTTCAACCATCGGCGGCTGAACTCTAGCTGCTAATTCACGCCATCGCTGGGCGTATTCTTTGAACCCCTCGTTATTCCTCTGTGACAAGTTCTGCAGTTGAACCCGGTTCGGAGCCAAGACACTGTTATACTGATAATGGTGTACAAAGGCCTCAGCCAGTTCCTTCCATGTGCGCACACTGGTGGGTTCCAAACCCATGTACCATTCCAAGGATGGCCCGGACAAGCTATCCTGAAAGAAGTGCATCGGCAGCTTCTCGTCTTCAGAGTGAGCGAACATCTTTCGGTAGTATGAGCTTAAGTGGACACTAGGGTAGGTTGTTGTCGCTTCCGCGAAAATAAGGTGCCGGAACAACAGAAGAGTCGCCACCTTTCGTTATTTATCCCTCGGAACGGGAAAGGAAACGATCGGAAAAACCTGACGAAAAGGGTAAGACAAGGTCGTCGTAACCGTTGTCTGGGTTCGGGAGTCGGTTACGCAAGGGGAAGGTATTAGCACCCCTCACGGCCGTCGTACTCGACGGGATCCACGCTTGTTGTGTTTACTGGACGAGTTGGTTTATCTATCTACCTATCAAGGCTGGCTTAAAAGGAAAAGACAATGACTCGGCAAACCGTCGCACTTCATGCCTACGTATTCTCATCAGAGAATGAGAAATCAGAGTCAACGTAGTTCGGCCTACGACGGGTTATGAGGAAGGTGGCTCGCCAATACATCAGTATTGTGCCTACGTACTCTCAACATGTATGAGAGATCAAAGCTTACATAGTTCGGGATAATACAGATTACGGGAATTCAGATTCATCTGTTTTATCGAGTAGGGTTAAACAGCAGTTCCAACAGTTAGGGACAAAGCCTGTTTGCGTTGGCTCTGAAGTTTAACGACACTCTTTTCTTCAGAAAAGCTTCCTTTGAATTAACGGGCCCACGGGGCAAAAAGGTTTGAAGTTTGTTTTCTGTCTTTTACGGAAGAAGTGTTTTTTATTGTGTTTGCAATTTCAATTGCACTAAAGACTATGACCTGAGAGTGAATGCATCGCATGTCACCCAAAGGGTGCCATACTAAACATCCATACTGTTGAAAAGAAACTCTCCAACAATCATTTCTCAGATAGCTTAAGGCTCGTAACGTACGAAAGAAATAATTCATGATTACTGTATCTTAAGCTGTTTTGAGATGAGAAGAGAGAATAGGCCTAACTAAAGGGAGATTATCAAGTCCTAATGTTGTCATGCCAAGGATTCATCCTATAGTCGAGGTTTGAAACAGGGAACTCCTAGAAGTTTTCATGCATAGGTTTCAACCTAAAGTTCTATCATGACTTCCTTATCAAAGGAAATGAGATTCCTAGGGGATCATGTCAATGATATACAGAAACAAGTAAAGCATCAGCTTAAACAGTAAACAGTAAACGACTGTAAAATGCATGCAATGCAAGTGAGGGAGGAAATGTGTGTGGGGCAGCAGCCTCCACAAGCTCAACTCAACCTCAAGCTAGAATGAATAACTGTAATCATACAGAGGAAGATAACATGCTATCAAGCAAAATAAGAGACTGTAATCATACATAAGAAAATAAAATGCTGTCAAGCAAAATAAACCACATGGGCAAGGGAGCTGGGCTCTACCGAATACCCGCAAGCAAAGCCATACAGTAACAATACAAGCAGAGGGAGCAACTCAACCTCTAGTGCAATCATGCTCCTAGCTTAAAGTCAGTCTAGATATGAACTTATTCTAATGCATCAAGCAAGTCAAACAAGGCACATCAGCACAGAAAAGAAAACAGACAAGAAAGGAAGCAGATCAACAACTCTCTCTCAATTCCAAGCTTCAGCTCTACTGACATCAATCCAGTCTTCAGACCTCAATCACCCTTCAAGGCTACCATCTCTCATGACAAATATCAATTTGCTTCTCCAGGTTTCAACCCTTCAACATAAGTTTCAACTTATCTTCACTTCTCCAAGCTTCAGCTCCTCAGTCAATTCCACCTTCAGGCTTTGCTACAAATATCAACTTGATTCCTTCATGCTCTCCAAACATCCATGCAAGTATCAACCTATCTTTTATTCCTCAAGCTTCAGCTCTACAATCAATCTCAATTAAATCCTCTTCATAAGTATCAACTTAGTCTTCAAGCTTCTCAAGCTTCAGCTGCTTTACCAGTTTCAACTTGGTCTTCTTCTCCTACAAGCTTCAGCTTCCCAGAGTAGTCTTCAATCACATGGAAGTGTCACCTTCACTATTCACTTTTCTTTCTCAAGCCTCAGCTCTTTATTCACTCTTCAATGAATCTTCATTGGGTCTTCAAGTATCAACTTGTTTTTCTTGCTCTTCAAGCTTCAGCTGCAATGGCAATGCTCAAGGAATCATTCTCTTCCACATTCTTCAGTGAAATCCTCATCTTTAAACTCAAGCCTAACATCTTTCAAGATAATCAAACCAGAAGATAATTGATTGAACATGATGAGTGGAAATGATAAACAGCTTACTAACAACCAAAGGAAGCCTGTAAGGGTTCATCATTATGAGAGACTGGTTCCCTCAAAGTTCTACTTCCCAGATAAAGCCACTCATCCCTTCAAAGGAGGGATGTGAATATCTGAGAAGGACTTTTAGTCATTGGGAGGAATGGAAGCACAAGATGCTTTCCATGTTAGTGAAAGAAATCATTCTAACTATAAGGCTTTCCTTATGTCCTATCTCCTAATCTTCATCAGACACCTTCAGGCACCAACAAATCCAAAGCTCCAAGCAACTTCAAGCAACTTCAAGCATCCTCACCTTGTCTTCAACTTGTATTCAATCTCAACCAAAGGCAAACCAAGCACAAACCCTACTCTAAGGGAATTAGATAAGTTAAACTAGTTGAATTAGTAGATTAGGAGAACCTAAAACCTAGTACTAAAGTTAGTCCTAACTAAAAATACTAAAATCAATTGTAGAATCCTACAAAAATTACTATGGGAACCTAGGTGAATCACGACTCTACCACACTAATTTCAAAGATCAAATCATCAAATTAGACCTAGAACTAAATCCTACATTACAAGGTATCAAACCTAAACCCTAAAAGGAAGCATCTAAATATCAATCTAGAAAGCACACCTATTTTCATCACAAAAATGTGAGAAAAATACTATGGGATCATACATGTCTAACCTAATCACACACAAAAAATTAGGCTCAAAATCATCACCAAGAGATCACACTAAATTCCACAAAAATATGCATCAAACATAACCATTTTAATATCAATTAAAATATAAAATTCCAATTAAAATCAGAAAATGCATGAAATGAAAATAGTTTTTCTCTATAAAATACTAGACTCAATCATGAGTAAAATACAAAAAGAATGGGATTAATTGGATTAATTTTCAATTTTATATGATTTTCTAAAGTTTAAAGAAAAATGGAGAAAATGAAAATAAAAGGCAACACAGTTGGTGCAGATAGTAACCCAGGATAGTGTAATATGTGAATGGGCTCTAAATGGGGGTGTCATCAGTAAGCACGCTAGTCCCATGATTAAATCAGAAAACAAAAATGAAAATATAAAGAAAAAGAAAAAAGATGCGGTGAGAATAGTAATAAATATCAGTTCAATTCATCAATGGGCTCGTGGGTGGGGTGTGTATAGTGATCCATCACTTAAGCTCAATGCTGAAGTTAAGTGATACGCAGCGTTTGGTGTTGTTCTCAGAATTTCCTTCACAAACTTAAGTTAAAACGTAGCCCTTCGACCTGGCTCCAATCAACGGGTCATATGTGAATCGGAGGGCTAGGACATCATCTCCTACCTCTAGCCATGGAAATGGAGGGAAGAACCATAGCAGCACAAAGTTCAAACATGGATCCTTATCAATTCGAACTTCACCATATCTCCATCGAAACACATGATTTAAGGCACTAATATACTCCAAATTCCACACTGAACACAGCCTTAGTCTTAGAAACAATTGAAATTCACTCTAACCCTAAACACGATCGTGGATTAAAATTCTGGCCAAGAATCAATTGTCTCTAATCTTGAAATTGTTTGGACTAAAACGTTCATCACATTACACTGATCAGTTTCCACTATAGAACTCATATTATTGCTCACTATACACCAAGTTCTTGATCCAAACTGAAATGGTGTCATCATCTTGAACCTAACCAAATGCCCTCAAATTCTCCAGAATCCATCTCCTAACTATTTCTAACCATTCTAACCTAATAATCTAACTTAACAATGCTTAAATTAAGGTGTATGGTGAAAGTTGTAAACCTGGGATTTCTTGAATAACAGTAGTATCAAACCTCCACTTCAACACTTCAATCTTTCCAAAATCGTTCCTTGTATCAAGATATGGCTTCTGTTTGCAAAAGAATTGATGGAAGATGCTTCTGTTTACAAGTAACTTATGATAAGCCCCTCAATTTGACCTCAAATCAAAATTGTAATAATTCCATTGTTTCTGAAATGATTTTTCCATTCAATTTGGTAGGTCACTTGCATTGTTTTGGTCATGTATTGAAAATTCCCAAAAATAGGTCACTTTAATACATTAAATCCTCCTTTATTTTGACCATTTTGGTAAGTATGAGCTACAAGCATTTCCAACATCTCATGACCTCCTTAATAGCCTTAAAACATCATTTTGAACAAGTTTGATGTTGAAGATTTTTCCATTTGAAGCATGGAAATAGGAGTTATGGCCTTATGCTTAAAAGGACCTGTAATCTCCAAATGACCAAAATGCCCTTGACTTGTCAAAGCCATAACTTGGGTTATACAAATCCTATCAAGGACTTCTAGTACTCTCTAGAAATCTAAGAAGATAAGGAACAACATTCATGTTGACCAAAAGTCCATAGGAATCATCCTTCTTGGGCAAACGTTTGATGCAAGTTGGGTGACTTTCAAGGCCCCAGATTCACATACCTCAGATGACCTGTAACTTGTCAAAGTCATAACTTGAGTTCTATAAATCCTATCAAGGACTTCTAGTACTCAAATTAAAGCTAAGAACAAGGTTTACAATATTCATGTAGGGGGTAAGATGAGATGACAATCACATCTTAAGCTAAACTGCCTTGAAGTTAGGGGTCAAACCAGGGGATTTTACACTGTCAAGTCTTAGAAACCCTAGCCTGAAACTTCTCAAACTCTTCAATCATGATGAGTTAACCTTGGAATCATCCTTATAGCATCTCAATTCATCAATCCATGATCACATGGCCCTTGAATTAGGTCTCAACCTTCTCCAAATCATCAGTTGACCTAGGGTTGACCCAGTCAAACCCTAATTACACCACTCATGGCTGAGGCTTCTTAATCATGCACAATGACCTGTCTAGGCTTCATGATGGCTTTCAAGACATCTCATAAGCTCTCTAAAGGCTTAAAGTCCACATTCTTGGCTTCATAATCATCTAATGAGCTTCCCACAACTCTCAAGTTAGGAGGCACAAAACCTTGGTTTCAACCATTCTCTCTGAGGATCTTCTGACTTCTCTGACAAGATTATCTATCCTTGAACACTTGAATAACCTTCTTGGCTAGCTTCATAGTCTTGTGTAGCCTTTTATTGGTACTCATACCTCTTGATCTCCTGCATACATGTCAATGAAATGCAAAGGATAATACTAATGTGAATGAAATGAAACATAAGCTAGGTAAAGAAATGTTGGTCAAATTTTAGGGTGCAACAGCTCCCTCTATTCAAACGGCTTGAACCTGACTGGGTGAGAAGCGAACGGCTCTCAACCAATTAAGGTGCGAGACGGTTGAATACCGACAAACCCGGAAATTTTCCAACTGCACAAGTACACGGTACTCAGATGGGAACAAATCTTTGAAAACTGAAATATTAGCTGCACGACAACTAGCTGGAGAATGGGTCACACGGTAACCAATAATACATGGTCGATCATGCTGTCAGGCATCAAGATTCCTCGGGACTCGTCAGAACAACAATCAAGTTGATCATGCCATCGGGCATTCAAAGAAATTTTTGGGCATCAGCCGGACTTCATCAGTAAGTCGGGAATAGAATTCTAGGTCAATCATGAACCAGTTGGGGATATCCAAAATTATTCCATCAGGCGCTCCGCATCCGCTGGGAGAACTGCTTCGTCAAGACGGTTGGACTTCAATCATCAAGTCTTCAAGGGAAGTTTCAACTTCGCTGCTTAGAAATCTGCTGGGGATGACGCATCTCCGCTAGGGATTCTGGAGAACTATCAAGTAACTCTGCTTCGGGGATCCAGGAATCATTCTAGGTGAATCATCTCTGTTGAGGACATGAAGAATCATCTTGGACAAACAACTCCGCGGGGGCTTCAAGAATCATCCTGAACCAATAGCTCTGCTGGAGATTTCAGGAATCATCCTGGACAAACACTCTGCCGGGGACTCTAAGCATCAACTTGAGCAACCAACTCTTTCGACTTCACTGGGGATTTTAAGAATCATCTTAAGCAAACGACCTTGCTGGGGATTTTAAGAATCACCTTAAGCAAACGACCTTGCTGGGGAAAAATTCAAGAATCATCTTGGGCAAACGACTCTGGAGGGGAGAATTCAAGAATCATCTTGAGCAAGCGACTCTGCGGAGGAGCACCTGCAAAACAAGAACGGTAACGACCTAGCTCATGTTTAGTATGCATATGCTTCGGCAATGGCGCAATGTTCCACACGGTGGAAATGCTATGCGTTTATGATAAATGCTATGCAATCATGCAAAATGCTATGGCCCCGTCAGCAAAATAAATGCTGACGAGAGAATCTTCCTGTCAAGGAGAAAGAACCACTCTGGTGGAGAGAAGGAGTCATCCTGCCGAGGAGAGGAAGTCGCGCCAATCTCAATCGGACTCCGCATGGGGAAGCAAACTTCAGTTGACTGCTGCAGGGGAACGAAGCTCTACGAGAACCCAGACCTGCTGAGGGAAGCGATGTCAATTGTAGAAATAAACTGTAAAGCCTTCGCGACAAAACTTTCTGGGAGGTAACGACTCCGGCGGGGAAATGCGGCATCAGCTATTCAACATTCTACTGGGGAAAACCAATCATGGCCCGAACGACTTCCAAGGACTCGGCTCTCTTGGGGATCTGCAAACTCGGCTGGAGAAGAAGAAATCATCCTACTTCGGGGGAGAGTACAACTCTGTGGGGAATCTCAATTCCGCTGGGGACTTCAGTCTGGAACTATCAATTGCTGCACACTTCAGTGAATGGTCTCCTACGAGGCTTGCACTTGTGACCCGGTGCTAGGGGATGAACACACGCTTCGGCGCCTGACTCAGCTGGGGAGATGTCGTTCCTTCAGGATGCATCTGGTTGGGGAGAGAATCTTCTCTGCCTGGGGAGACATATAAATGCTTTACGATCTCGCGTTCAGACTCTGTGGGGAGAGGCTGCTGAACTTTGCTGGAGAGGAAGGAATCCTCCTGTTTGGGGACGCGTACGGCGTACTGCCTGGAATATGCTACACCTGTAACAACACAAGCAAACAGACAAGATACCCTTCTCAAAGGGATCTATCAAGGTTATCATCTTGAGACAATGTTTAAGTAATTCATTGTTTCAACAATCAGTGGCCTAGGCCAGTAAGTTTATGTAGGCGCATTTTGTCAAAAACATCGGCGTTCTTTTTCGCAAACAAAACAGATAAATGCTAAACAAACAAACAGAATTGTTGAATAGTATTTTATTGATAACGAACCCCTGAATGGGTAAAAATGTTTTACAACAGATGCAAGCTCCTGGAATGAGGAAGCTGCGCAAAAATAAAACACAAATATACATCAGTATATACAAATGTCGGCATCGAGGCGTAGACGAACACCATGAGTTGATCCCTCTATGACCCACTCGACTTCGATACTTCTCCGAGGCTTCAGCTTCAGAAGAGATTGATTCAGATAAACAACCCTCAGTCCTCCAAACCACTAAACAAATACAGTCCACACGCGGAACGCAGTCATTTGCTTTTTCAAATCCCTAACTTTTGCGTGAACCGCCCTTTGCGGGTTTTCGATTCACCGGGATACCCTTTTTTGCCAAAGCCGCCCATCCGGGTTTTCGACTTTGCGGGTGTACATTTTCCAATTTATATCCCTAATTTTTGCCCGAACCTTTTTCCTTTTTTATGGTTCGCCGGGATGCCCCATTTTTTCCTGGATATTCTTTTTCTTTCCAGCGGGTCATTTTTCAAGCAAAGTATTTTTTAACTGCGTCCGCATTCACCGGGGATGCAAAATCCTCACCATCCATCGTGGATAACAACAAAGCTCCTCCCGAGAAGACCTTGCTGACGATGTACGGACCTTCGTAATTAGGAGTCCACTTGCCCCGGTGATCGGAGTGTGGAGGAAGAATCTTCTTCAGGACGAGATCACCCGTCTGAAAGCTTCTAGGACGCACCTTCTTATCATACGCTTTCTTCATTCGGCTTTAGTACAGACGACCATGTGCAATCGATGCTAGTCTCTTCTCGTCCATTAGGCTGAGTTGGTTCAGTCGGTTCTTAATCCATTATGCCTCGTCGAGTTTCACATCAACCAAAACTCGCAAAAGAAGGGATCTCCACTTCTAGCGGTAGGACAGCTTCCATACCGTACACTAAGGAGAAAGGAGTTGCCCCGGTTGATATACGTACCGTCGTACGATAACCGTGCAGTGCGAATGGCAGCATCTCGTGCCAATCCTTGTAAGTCACAACCATCTTCTGAACAATCTTCTTAATGTTCTTATTGGCCGCTTCAACGGCGCCATTCATCTTCGGCCGGTAAGGAGATGAGTTGTGGTGTTCAATCTTGAAACTCTGGCACAGCTCCTTCATCATCTTGTTATTCAGATTCGAACCATTATCAGTAATGATCCGCTCGGGAATTCCGTATCGACAGATGATGTCCCTCTTTATGAATTTAGCCACCACCTGCTTGGTCACATTAGCATATGAGGCTGCCTCCACCCACTTGGTGAAGTAGTCGATAGCTACTAGAATGAAGCGATGACCGTTAGATGCAGTGGGCTCGATCTTGCCTATCATGTCGATGCCCCACATGGAGAACGGCCACGGGGAGGACATGACATTTAACGGGAACGGCGGCACATGAATTTTATCAGCATAAATCTGGCATTTATGACATCTCTTCGCGAATTTAAAGAAATCCGATTCCATCGTCAGCCAGTAATATCCTGCTCTCAGGATCTTTCTCGTCATAGCATGCCCGCCGGCGTGCATACCAAATGAGCCTTCATGGACTTCTTCCATGAGCATGCTCGCCTCTTTCTCATCTACACATCTGAGTAGCACGAGATCGTGGTTTCTTTTATATAAAATTCCATCAGGATTGAGATAAAAATTTCCAGACAGCCTCCTCAGAGTCTTCTTATCCTGGGTTGACGCTCCCTCAGGATACTCCTTAGTCATAAGGAAAGTCTGGATGTCATGGAACCATGGCTTGCCGTCGGCGGCTTCCTCGATCGCAAAGACGAATGCAGGTCTATCAAGACGAGAAAGGACAATTCTTGGAGCTTCATTCCAAAAATTGACTTTATACATCGAAGCCAGCGTGGCTAAGGCATCAGCCATCTGATTTTCGGCCCTGGGCACATGATGGAGTTCCACTCGATCAAAGAACGGAAGTAGCCTTCTGGCATAGTTCATGTACGGCACCAAATTCGATTGACGAGTTTCCCACTCCCCTTTAATCTGGTTAATCACAAGCGTCGAGTCACCATATACGTCTAGGTTTTTGATTCTCAAATCAATTGCCTCTTCTAGACCCATGGTGCATGCTTCGTACTCCGCTTCATTATTGGTGACTGGAAACGTCAGTCTCGCAGTGAACGGGATGTGGGATCCGTGAGGAGTTGTGATGATCACCCCAATGCCACTTCCATAAGAATTAACCGCCCCGTCAAATATCAATTTCCACTGGGATTTCCTATCTGGACCCTCGTCGGGCAACGGTTCATCGTAATCCTTTGCTTTGAGAAACATGATATCCTCATCAGGGAATTCAAATTTCATCGGCTGGTAATCCTCGATCGGCTGATCGGCCAGGTATTCAGACAATACGCTTCCCTTGATGGCCTTCTAGGAAACGTACTGAATGTCATATTCCGTCAACACCATTTGCCATCTGGCAATCCTGCCCGAAAGCGCTTGCTTCTCGAAGACGTACTTGATCGGGTCCATCTTCGAAATTAGCATGGTTGTGTGATTGAGAATGTACTGTCGTAAACGTTTGGCAGCCCAGGCTAGTGCACAACACGTTTTCTCCACCATCGAGTAACGAGATTCACAGTCTGTGAATTTTTTACTCAAGTAGTAAATGGCATGCTCCTTTCTGCCCGTCTTGTCATGCTGACCGAGAACACACCCCATACTATTCTCAAGAACTGTCAAGTACATGATTAGAGGTCGTCCGGCCACTGGGGGTATCAAGATTGGAGGTTCTTGTAGATACTGTTTTATCTTATCAAATGCCTTCTGGCAATCCTCGTTCCAGATAATCGCCTGATCTTTCTTTAACAGTTTGAACATCGGTTCACACGTGGCTGTGAGCTGAGAGATAAATCTTGCAATGTAGTTTATTCTGCCCAAGAAACCACGAACTTCTTTTTCTGTTTTTGGCGCTGGCATTTCTTGTATGGCTTTAATCTTCGCAGGATCAACCTCAATGCCTCTTTCACTCACGATAAACCCCAGTAGCTTTTCGGACCGTACTCCAAAAGTACACTTGTTAGGATTCAGCCTTAACCTGAACTTCCTAAGCCTCTCAAAAAGCTTCAGCAGATTGACCAGATGTCCCTCCTCCATTTGGGACTTCGCAATCATGTCATCACCATAGACTTCAATCTCATGATGAATCATGTCATGAAACAAAGTAACCATTGCTCGTTGGTAAGTGGCCCCTGCGTTCTTCAGACTGAAAGGCATTACCTTGTAGCAAAACATTCCCTAAAGCGTGATAAACGTAGTTTTCTCCATGTCCTCCGACGCCATCTTGATCTGATTGTAACCGGAGAAGCCATCCATGAACGAAAACACAGAGAACTGAGCTGTATTGTCGACCAACACATCAATATTAGGCAGCGGGAAATCATCTTTAGGGCTCGCCCTATTCAAATCCCGATAATCGACGCACATTCATACCTTACCGTCCTTCTTTGGTACAGGCACTATGTTGGCGACCCACGGAGGGTAAGTAGTGACCGCAAAGAAGCCAGCATCAAGCTGCTTCTGCACCTCTTCTTTGATCTTAACGGCCATATCTGGTCGCGTCCTCCTAAGCTTCTTCTTAACGGGAGGACAATCTTCTCGCAGCGGCAAGTGGTGGACCATGATGTCAGTGTCAAGTTCGGGCATATCTTCGTATGACCAAGCAAAGACGTCACTATACTCTCTCAGCATCTCGACCAATCTCTGCTTGACATCGCTCTGCAATGCAGCCCCTATCCTGACATTCCTGACAAGTTCTTCAGAACCCAAATTCACAATCTCGATCTCCTCTTCATGAGGCAGAATAACTTTCTCTTCTTGTTTCAACAAGCGGGCCAACTCTTCGGGAAGGTCTTCGTCTTCATCAATCTCTTCTTCGGCTTGATAGATCGGGCAATCGAAGTCGAAGTGAGTCGTAGAAGGTCTAGAGTCAATGTCATCTGTTATGTGGATCTCTTCGCTTGTCATCTGGATGATATCCTTGACGGACCAGTTGGTAAGGCCCTCGCCTGGCTTGCTTGGCTGGATCCAAGAGTCGAGGTCACAATCGCTATCTCCGCTGTCTTCAGACACCGCGTTGACGCTTTCAAATATCACCCCGTCTTTACCTCGCGACGCACTGCTAGAAGAGGAGGCTTCAGCTCCAGGAGAGTATCCCAACCCAAACTTGTCTTGCTTGTTAGGTATCTCTAAAATTCGCCCCCAGCCTGGGGTAGATCCGACTTGGACAACGGCCCGGGCTTCCTTGAAGGAAGAGAGAGTCATCTCTGGCTTTTCAGTGACTACAGGAGCTATGTCGTTGACTTTAACAGCTTCGAACGCTTGGCATAAGGTTTCGTGGATTTCCCCATCCATATCAACATACTTGAAGGATGACAAATGGCTCACCATTATGTCTTCCTCGCCGCAAACGGTCACGATGCTACCTTCGACAGCATACTTGAGTTTCTGGTGCAACGTGGAGGTCACGGCTCCAGCAGCATGGATCCACGGCCGGCCCAAGAGACAGTTGTAGGCAGGCATGATGTCCATAATGTAAAAGATCGCGTCGAATGTGTCCGGCCCGACTTGGATTGGCAACGTCACCTCCCCAAAAACATGGCATTTGGTTCCATAGAACGCCTTCACAACCAGATCACTGGGTGTGCAAATCACTCCACGAGTATCTAACTTCATCAATGCCTTCTTCAGAAGAACATTGAGCGACGACCCCGTGTCCACCAACACGTGCGACATAATCGTTCCCCTACACTCTATCGAGACGTGCAGGGCGCTATTGTGATTCTTCCCCTTCGGCGTCAGCTCTAGGTCAGTGAACCCTAACCCATTTCTAGCATTCACGTGGGCTACGACCTCTTCCAGCTGATTTACCGATATTTCCTGCGGTACATATGCGGCATTCAACACCTTCAGCAGTGCGTTGCGGTGTGCTTCAGAACACAACAACAAGTTCAGGATGGAAGTTTTCGAGGGTGTCTGATGGAGATGATCCACAATCTTGTAGTCGCTCTTTTTAATCAACCTCATAAATTCCTCGGCGTCTTTAACAAGTAAGTATTTTTCTGCCCCACGCGGGATCTCTTCAACGACTTTACTTTTACCTTTATCAGTTGTGTCAGCTCTGTCCGCTTTGTCCGCCACGACCTCAGGTGGTGCAAACACTCTTCTGCTGCGAGTAATACCACTGATTCCCGCAAGGTTTTCCACAGACGACCCAAACGGTTCTAGCTCCAACTTCTGTCCGTTGAAGTAGACTTCAGCCCCATAATCCCATGGGACAACATTAGTGCTTTCGAAGGGTATCGGCCCAGCCTTGGTGATAGTGATCGTGGGAGGTCTGGGTGCAAAAATAGTTATCGTCTGGCGAGGGATGGTGATGGTGGCGACCTTATCATCTTGCTTCAGCATTACCTCTCCCGATCCGCTTTCGGCCCTCCGGCTGAACTATAAAATCCCTTCATTCATCAGACTTCGAATTCCTTCTATCAACTGTTCACATCCATCAGGACTAGTAGCACAGCCCATACATAGCTCTCCGCAACCCGGAAAGAAACCTCTTTTCATCAACTTAGCTTTAACGAAGCTAAGTGGTGTCTTCAGATCTCTGACGTTAGTCAACACATCCAAATTCTCGTCTTCAATAATGGCGTTTACTCCACCTCCCCTATGATTCGGCATAGAGTTCTTCGTGACATTTGGCACATTATCTGAGAAGTTGATGATCTTAGCATCCACCATGTCCTGCACCTTATGCTTGAAGGCTTTGCAATTCTCTATTGTGTGGCCTGGTGCCCCTAAGTGAAACTCACAAGTTGCATTCGCGTCATAACCTGGCGGAGGTGCCCCTGTCAAGGGAGCCAAGGTTCTCTTCTGGATCAACTGTAGCTGAAGCAAAGTCTGCAATAGCTGCACGTACGACATGGGTGGTGTCTCGAGGTGACGACTCGACAGAGGTGCCCGATTCTGATACTTTCTGTACCCTTGTTGATTCGGCTGTTGCTGCTGCTGCTTCTGCTGAGGCTGTTGAACTGCTGGGATATTTATGCTGGCCACCTGCTGGTGAGGGCCTTTATCCTTCCTTCGAGCGTTGGTCACGGCGCTCGTTTCTCCTTCCCGTCTTTTGCCACTATAAGGTTTCTTTCCTCCTCCAGCTGAGGACGAATCACCTTGAATTTTCTCGAGTTTGATCCCATTTTTGATGTGCTCACCCGTGATAATGAGATCTGAGAAAGTTCCAGACATACCGCTGACCAATTTCTCATAGTAAACCCCTGGGAGGGTGGCTACGAACATCTGCACAAGCTCACGTTCAACCATCGGCGGCTGAAGCCTGGCTGCCAATTCACGCCACCGCTGGGCGTATTCCTTAAACCCTTTGTTGTTCCTTTGCGACAGGTTCTGCAGTTGGACTCGGTTCGGGGCCAAGTCGCTATTATATTGGTAGTGGTGCACAAATGCTTCAGCAAGGTCTTTCCACGTGCGCACACTGGTAGGCTCCAGACTCATGTACCATTCGAGGGATGGTCCGGACAGACTGTCCTGAAAGAAGTGCATCAGCAACTTCTCGTCCTCAGAATGAGCCGACATTTTCCTGTAATATGATCTCAGGTGGACGCGAGGGCAAGTGGTGCCCTTGTAATTTTCAAAGTCAGGTACTTTGAACTTGGGAGGTACCTTGAAATCAGCAATCAGTCCCAACTTGGACATATCAACGCCCAGGGTGTTCTGGTTCTCGATATTTCTCATCTTATCCTCGAGGGCCTTGAACCTAAGCCGTGCTTCAGCAGTCAGCTCACCTTCAGCACCTCTCTGAGAGAACACATCGTCCTGACGATCTTCTAACCACGGCTGAGGCCCGAACAGATTCCCAACACCCGCATTGTCGTTGCCCAGCCCAACATTGACATTAGCTTCAAGACTCCCATTACCGACGCCCGTCGTATTGCCATTGAGTCCCATATTAGCTATCACATTGTCGTTGGCACTGCCATTCCCCCCGGTCACGGGGACGCCATTCTGAGGAGTTTCAACTGGTGGAGGAGTAGGCACAGTCCCGCCATGAAGTATGCCATTGCTATCGACCCTTGAAATCAGAGGCTGAACCAAGGTTCTGAGCTGATCCTGGCCATTGGCGACCGCTTGCATGAGCTCCATGAAGCGATCCATTCTTTCGCGGAGTTCTTGAACATCAGTTTGCACTTGCTCCATGATTCTGGTTTGATTTGCTCTGGTCGGATAGCGGTGGATAGGTCTCTGATCAATCCTGGAACAACCTGAAACAACTTGAAAACACAAAAGGGTTAGGAAAAAGCGACAAAGTGCTCGTTATGCAAATGCTTCATTCAAATGCAAACGTGTGTCTGTGCGTTATGGAGATCTCCCCCGATCCTAGTGCCTGAGTGCTAGTGCTGATAATAAGAAGTCTGAGTCCAGTCATGGAAATAACATCTTATATATAGAAAGAAAGCCCATCAAGGCAGTACACAACTTCAGTGAGTACAAGCAGAATCAATAGCATGACCCCAGCCAACAAGCCTGGTGATGGTCAGCCTACAACAACGTTCAAAACAAAAGGAATACAAATAGTCAAGTACGGCCACGGGCGCGAAACTCTTCTAACAACCCCTTTATTTCTGGATGACCAGGCCGAGTGAGCAACCCTTCGACGAGTAACTCCCACTGCACAATGGTGTACTGAAGACCTTCGACCGAATCTTCCCATGCTCCTTCGCCGAAACAATCTTCTAGCTTCCGCTTCTTGGATTCAAACATCAGTTTGCACTCCTTCAGGTTAGCAAGAGCCTTGTTGAGCTGGCCTTCAGCAGCATATCTGCGAGCGGTTTCATCATCAAACCTCTTCTCACTAGCCTTCACCTGGGCTTTCAGCTTGGAGATCTGTTGCATCAGCTTATCCTCTCGCTCTTTCCTGTTGGCTAGGGAGGCCTTCCAGTGCTGGTTGAACTTGGATATCCTCCGATACGCTTCGTCCAAATGCTGCTTCTTCGTAGCCAGTACGTCGTTGACAGCTTTGAAGTCTTGACCCATGCATTCACGCTCGGCTATCTGCTTAGTCAAATCTGTCCCCAACTGGTTCACCAGTTCTGTCTTCCTCTTGAAGGAATGAACGACTTCGTTTCTCTTGCTTCGGAGCTGCGCCAATTCTTTCTCCAATTCCTCATTCGCCCTTTTCAATTCATCTCTCTCAGCTAACACCTGATTATGCTGCTGAATGGGCACGGTAGTAGGGTCTTCAATCATTGTAGGGCTTTCTGGCTTTGCAGGAAGAAACGGCATCCTTATA
This sequence comes from Lathyrus sativus, assembly GCA_963859935.3. Classification (NCBI taxonomy): domain Eukaryota; kingdom Viridiplantae; phylum Streptophyta; class Magnoliopsida; order Fabales; family Fabaceae; genus Lathyrus; species Lathyrus sativus. Next base: position 290,458,599 of record OZ012737.1, read on the forward strand.
GCATCGGCTCTGGCTCTGATCCACGTCACGTACGAAGGGTAGGCTTGATTATTGCTTCTCCCCAACAATGGTTTTCCCCTCTTATTGATGCCATTCAAGGCGCGCTGAAGCTTAGATAACAGATCCCCCTCTAGAAGACCAGTGAGGTACAGAGATTCCTGCACCTCTTCATCCTTCGGTGGAGCTCTCAAAGCGTACGCAAACTGTCGGACCAGCAGAGACGGATTATAGTTTATACAGCCCTTCCTGCCTATCAAAGGCACGTTCGGAAACCCGCTGCAGCTGAAGATAATTTCGGTACCCAACCTATCTATATCAAACCAGTCAATATCCTCCGCTGATAGACTCATCAAACGCTCGGACCACTCGGCTGTGGCTGCAAACGAAACAAAGGGACCCCTCTTGGGTAGATGACTATCAAGCCATTTATAAAGCAGGGGCACACAGCACGAGACATTCTTGCCCCTTCTGTTCTCGTTTTTGTAGTGGACGGAATGGTAGACATCTCCTATCAAGGTAGGGACTGGAAGGAGAAACTGGGAACCTTGTTCCAACTAGACAATACCAACTCGGAGGCATCCAAATGAAGTGACGGGGCTAGACCAGCCAGATCAGGCTCAGCATCCATATGAACAAAAGGCATCTGCCTCTTGATAGGCACACCTAACAAATCAGCATATTCCTCTAACGTAGGTGCGAGAACAAAATCCTGGAAAGTAAAGCATCTCAATGGAGGATCGTAGAACTGCAGCAGAGCGTGCAACCCATTCAACTCGAATGCAGAAGGTTTACGAACCAAACTGAGCAATTTGCCATAAGATTTTCTGAACTCGTCTCTTATAGAATCATCTGCTAAAGCAATCAAACCAGTCAGCTGAACCACATCAGGGGCAGGGAGCTTGTAAGCCACAGTCTTCCTCAGAGAACCCATAACAATACAATAGGAGGCAAGAAATCCTGGATCGGGGAAAACGGTACCTGCAATACAGACACACGTTAATGAAATGCAAATGAGTATGCAAAGCAATGTAAAATGCAATCATGCAGCAGGAGATCAAGGCAACTGCGCTGTGGAGATTCTGCATCAAAAAAACCATAATCCTGCTCTATCAAGAACAACCACTTTCTCTGATAAGAAGAAAACCCTGGTGTCGGAGCACAAATCTGCTCTGTCAAGAACACACACATGTAGGACCATAAATATGCTCTATCAAGAACAACCATCTGATACAGGACCTCTGATATAGGACCAAAACTCTGCTCTGTCAAGAACCATCATCTGATAATAAGGACCCCGGATACAGGACCCTAACTCTGCTCTGTCAAGAACAAACATCTGATAATAAGGACCCCGGATACAGGACCCTAACTCTGCTCTGCCAAGAACAAACATCTGATAATAAGGACCCCGGATACAGGACCCTAACTCTGCTCTGTCAAGAACAAACATCTGATAATAAGGACCTCTGATCCCAATCAAAACCTGCTCTATCAAGAACAAATACACATCTGATGATAAGATCCTCTGATCCCAATCAAAAATCTGCTCTGTCAAGAACAATCATATATCTCTGAAGATAAGGTCCTTTGATATAGGACCAAAGCTCTGTTCTATCAAGAACAATCACATGTCTGATGATGAGAACCTTCGGTATCAACAAAACTGATTCACTGTCAAGAAAACCAGGTAGTCTGAAGGTCAAAGTTTGCTGCAACAAACCCAACCCTGCTCATAGGTATGGACCTAAACTGACTCAAGTTCGGCATCCTATGCGTTCATCAGCGTCAAATACATTCAAGAGGGGTGATACGATACCCAGAAGGTGTGGCATCACCAACTCTTGAAGCGGCCTCACTCGGCTGAATCACAAATGATCGGTCCCTAGAGTCGACAATCCTCCAAACCAACAACCCCCTCAACCCAAAGGGTTGAAAAAGAAGTCAACCGGGAGAACCTTGTCTGAGCGTGGATTTCATGAGACACTAGTGCCTGCCAAGCAAGCACGCGCCCACTAATTTCCACAACAAATGCTATGTTCACTCAAGCCTGGGTCTGGCTTCTCACTCATCAAAATGCCCCTCCCACAACAGCACAGATAATCATATCATACCGAAAATAAAATGCGGGAAATAAAATGCGATAAATAAACGCAACCCAACAAGTAATCATACAAGCGCTAGGATTGACTCTCGCAGGGGACGTCGGGTCACCAAACTGACTCGCATACGGGACGTTGGATCCCAGGAAACTATCAAGTCCCCAGCAGAGTCGCCAGCTGTCGCTTCCGCGAAAATAAGGTGCCGGCAGAACAGAAGAGTCGCCACCTTTCGTTATTTATCCCTCGGAACGGGAAAGGAAACGATCGGAAAAACCTGACGAAAAGGGTAAGACAAGGTCATCGCAACCGTTGTCTGGGTTCGAGAGTCGGTTACGCAAGGGGAAGGTATTAGCACCCCTCACGTCCGTCGTACTCGACGGGATCCACGCTTGTTGTGTTTACTCGACGAGTTGGTTTATCTATCTACCTATCAAGGCTGCCTTAAAAGGAAAAGACAATGACTCGGCAAAGCGTCGCACTTTATCCCTACATATTCTCATCAGAGAATGAGAAATCAGAGTCAACGTAGTTCGGCCTACGACGGGTTATGGCGAAGGTGGCTCGCCAATACATCAGTATTGTGCCTACGTACTCTCAACATGTATGAGAGATCAGAGCTTACGTAGTTCGGGAGAATACGGCTTACGGGAATTCAGATTCATCTGTTTTATCGAGTAGGGTTAAACAGCAGTTCCAGCAGTTAGGGACAAAGCCTGTTTGCGTTGGCTCTGAAGTTTAACGACACTCTTTTGTTCAGAAAAGCTTCCTTTGAATTAACGGGCCCACGAGGCAAAAAGGTTTGAAGTTTGTTTTCTGTCTTTTACGGAAGAAGTGTTTTTTATTGTGTTTGCAATTTCAATCGCACTAAAGACTATGACCTGAGAGTGAATGCGTCGCATGTCACCCAAAGGGTGCCATACTAAACATCCAGACTGTTGAAAAGAAACTCTCCAACAATCCTTTCTCAGATAGCTTAAGGCTCGTAACGTACGAAAGAAATCATTCATGATTATTGTATCTTAAGCTGTTTTGAGATGAGAAGAGAGAATAGGCCCAACTAAAGGGAGACTATCAAGTCCTAATGTTGTCATGCCAAGGATTCATCCTATAGTCGAGGATTAAAACAGGGAACTCCTAGAAGTTGTCATGCATAGGTTTCAACCTAAAGTTCTATCATCACTTCCTTATCAAAGGAAATGAGATTCCTAGGGGATCATGTCAATGATATACAGAAACAAGTAAAGCATCAGCTTAAACAGTAAATAGTAAACGACTGTAAAATGCATGCAATGCAAGTGAGGGAGGAAATGTGTGTGGGGCAGCAGCCTCCACAAGCTCATCTCAACCTCAAGCCAGAATGAATAACTGTAATCATACAGAGGAAGATAACATGCTATCAAGCAAAATAAGAGACTGTAATCATACAGAAGAAAATAAAATGCTGTCAAGCAAAATAAACCACATGGGCAAGGGAGCTGGGCTCTACCGAATACCCGTAAGCAAAGCCATACAGTAACAATACAAGCAGAGGGAGCAACTCAACCTCTAGTGCAATCATGCTTCTAGCTTAAAGTCAGTCTAGATATGAACTTATTATAATGCATCAAGCAAGTCAAACAAGGCACATCAGCACAGAAAAGAAAACAGACAAGAAAGGAAGCAGATCAACAACTCTCTCTCAATTCCAAGCTTCAGCTCTACTGACATCAATCCAGTCTTCAGACCTCAATCACCCTTTAAGGCTACCATCTCTCATGACAAATATCAATTTTCTTCTCCAGGTTTCAACCCTTCAACATAAGTTTCAACTTATCTTCACTTCTCCAAGCTTTAGCTCCTCAGTCAATTCCACCTTCAGGCTTTGCTACAAGTATCAACTTGATTCCTTCATGCTCTCCAAACATCCATGCAAGTATCAACCTATCTTTTACTCCTCAAGCTTCAGCTCTACAGTCAATCTCAACTAAATCCTCTTCATAAGTATCAACTTAGTCTTCAAGCTTCTCAAGCTTCAGCTGCTTTACCAGTTTCAACTTGGTCTTCTTCTCCTACAAGCTTCAGCTTCCCAGAGTAGTCTTCAATCACATGGAAGTGTCACCTTCACTATTCACTTTTCTTTCTCAAGCCTCATCTCTTTATTCACTCTTCAATGAATCTTCATTGGGTCTCCAAGTATCAACTTGTTTTTCTTGCTCTTCAAGCTTCAGCTGCAATGGCAATGCTCAAGGAATCATCCTCTTCCACATTCTTCAGTGAAATCCTCATCTTTAAACTCAAGCCAAACATCTTTCAAGATACTCAAACCAGAAGATAATTGATTGAACATGATGAGTGGAAATGATAAACAGCTTACTGACAACCAAAGGAAGCCTGTAAGGGTTCATCATTATGAGAGACTGGTTCCCTCAAAGTTCTACTTCCCAGGTAAAGCCACTCATCCCTCCAAAGGAGGGATGTGAATATCTGAGAAGGATTTTTAGTCATTGGGAGGAATGAAAGCACAAGATGCTTTCCATGTTAGTGAAATAAATCATTCTAACTACAAGGCTCTCCTTATGTCCTATCTCCTAATCTTCATCAAACACCTTCAGGAACCAACAAATCCAAAGCTCCAAGAAACTTCAAGCATCCTCACCTTGTCTTCAACTTGTCTTCAATCTCAACCAAAGGAAAACCAAGAACAAACCCTACTCTAAGGGAACTAGATAAGTTAAACTAGTTGAATTAGTAGATTAGGATCACCTAAAACCTAGTACTAAAGTTAGTCCTAACTAAAAATACTAAAATCAATTGTAAAATCCTACAAAAATTACTATGGGAACCTAGGTCAATCATGACTCTACCACATTAATTTCGAAGATCAAATCATCAAATTAGACCTAGAACTAAATCCTACATTACAAGGTATCAAACCTAAACCCTAAAAGGAAGCATCTAAATATCAATCTAGAAAGCACACCTATTTTCATCACAAAAATGTGAGAAAAATACTATGGGATCATACATGTCTAAAATAATCACACACAAAAAATTAGGCTCAAAATCATCACCATGAGATCACACTAAATTCCACAAAAATATGCATCAAACATAACCATTTTAATATCAATTAAAATATAAAATTCCAATTAAAATCAGAAAATGCATGAAATGAAAATAGTTTTTCTCTATAAAATACCAGACTCAATCATGAGTAAAATGCAAAAAGAATGGGATTAATTGGATTAATTTTCAATTTTATATGATTTTCTAAAGTTTAAAGAAAAATCGAGAAAATGAAAATAAAAGGCAACACAGTTGGTGCAGATAGTAACCCAGGATAGTGTAATATGTGAATGGGCTCTAAATGGGGGTGTCATCAGTAAGCACGCTAGGCCCATGATTAAATTAGAAAACAAAAACGCAAATATAAAGAAAAAGAAAAAAGATGCGGTGAGAATAGTAATAAAAATCAGTTCAATTCATCAATGGGCTCGTGGGTGGGGTGTGTATAGTGATCCATCACTTAAGCCCAATGCTGAAGTTAAGTGATACGCAGCGTTTGGTGTTGTTCTCAGAATTTCCTTCACAAACTCAAGTTAAAACGTAGCCCTTGGATCTGGCTCCAGTCAACGGGTCATATGTGAATCGGAGGGCTAGGACATCATCTCCTACCTCTAGCCATGGAAATGGAGGGAAGAACCATAGCAGCACAGAGTTCAAACATGGATCCTTCTCAATTCGAACTTCACCATATCTCCATCGAAACACATGATTTAAGGCACTAATATACTCCAAATTCCAAACTGAACACAACATTAGTCTTAGAATCAATTAAAATTCACTCTAACCCTAAACACGATCGTGGATCAAAATTCTGGCCAAGAATCAATTGTCTCTAATCTTGAAATTGTTTGGACTAAAATGTTCATCACATTACACTGATCAGTTTCCACTATAGAACTCATATTATTGCTCACTATACACCAAGTTCTTGATCCAAACTGAAATGGTGTCATCATCTTGAACCTAACCAAATGCCCTCAAATTCTCCAGAATCCATCTCCTAACTATTTATAACCATTCTAACCTAACAATCTAACTTAACAATGCTCAAATTAAGGTGTATGGTGAAATTTGCAAACCTGGGATTTCTTGAATAACAGTAGTATCAAACCTCCACTTCAACACTTCAATCTTTCCAAAATCGTTCCTTGTATCAAGATATGGCTTCTGTTTGCAAAAGAATTGATGGAAGATGCTTGCAACTCCAAACCCGATAGTGACTCACAGCAGATGGAACTCAAAATCTCATGCACGATTCAGCCATGTTCTTGCTCTCAATTTGCTATGGAATCACTCAGTAACTCATAAGGAAGAGATTGCAATTGAAAGAATCGATTGAAATGGTGTAGAAATGAAGAATGGATTTCAATTTGCAATGAACAAATTTAGAATCCCAACTCTCTCTCCTCCCTCAACTCTCACCAACCCCTTCCATGGACCTCTTCTAAATCATATATAGAATGATTCTGGACCATCTAACACCTTCTGGAACCATCCAAGGAGATTTTGAAAATCTCATGTCATGGTTTCTCATTTCAAGCCATACTCACACCAGTCCATGTTTCCCTTGTTGCAGTACTTGGTTCTGAATTGAAAATCTCCTTAGATGAGATGTATGAGATGTTAGAATGCTTGGATAGCTTGTACATTGATCTCTCTTATGTTTTGCAAGTGTAACTTAGATTACAAGTAACTTATGATAAGTCCCTCAATTTGACCTCAAATCAAAATTGTAATAATGCCATTGTTTCTGAAATGATTTTTCCATTCAATTTGGTAGGCCACTTGCATTGTTTTGGTCATGTATTGAAAATTCCCAAAAATAGGTCACTTTAATACATTAAATCCTCCTTTATTTTGACCATTTTGGTAAGTATGAGCTACAAGCATTTCCAACATCTCATGACCTCCTTACTAGCCTTAAAACATCATTTTAAACAAGTTTGATGTTTAAGATTTTTCCATTTGAAGCTTGGAAATAGGAGTTATGGCCTTATTCTTGAAATGACCTGTAATTTCCGAATGACCAAAATGCCCTTGACTTGTCAAAGCCATAACTTGAGTTCTACAAATCCTATCAAGGACTTCTAGTACTCTCTAGAAATCTAAGAAGATAAGGAACAACATTCATGTTGACCAAAAGTCCATAGGAATCATCCTTCTTGGGCAAAAGTTTGATGCAAGTTGGGTGACTTTCAAGGCCCCAGATTCACATACCTCAGATGACCTGTAACTTGTCAAAGTCATAACTTGAGTTATATAAATCCTATAAAGGACTTCTAGTACTCAAATTAAAGCTAAGAAAAAGCTCTACAATATTCATGTTGGGGGTAAGATGAGATGACAATCACATCTTGAGCTAAACTTCCTTGAAGTTAGGGGTCAAACCAGGGGATTTTACACTGTCAAGTCTTAGAAACCCTAGCCTGAAACTTCTCAAACTCTTCAATCATGATGAGTTAAATTTGGAATCATCCTTATAGCATCTCAATGCATCAATCCATGATCACATGGCCCTTGAATTAGGTCTCAAACTTCTCCAAATCATCTGTTGACCTAGGGTTGACCTAGTAAAACCCTAATTACACCACTCATGGCTGAGGCTTCTTAATCTTGCACAATGACCTGTATAGGCTTCATGATGGCTTTCAAGACATCTCATAAGCTCTCTTAAGGCTTCAAGTCCATATTCTTGGCTTCAGAATCATCTGATGAGCTTCCCATAACTCTCATGTTAGGAGGCACACAACCTTGGTTTCAACCATTCTCTCTGAGGATCTTCTGACTTCTCTGACAAGAGTATCTATCCTTGAACACTTGAATAACCTTCTTGGCTAGCTTCATAGTCTTATGTAGCCTTTTATTGGTACTCATACCTCTTGATCTCCTGCATACATGTCAATGAAATGCAAAGGATAATACTAATGTGAATGAAATGAAACATAAGCTAGGTAAAGAAATGTTGGTTAAATTTTGTGGTGCAATAGTGGTGCCCTTGTATTTTTCAAAGTCGGGTACCTTGAATTTAGGAGGCACCTTGAAATCAGAAATCAATCCCAGTTTAGTCATGTCGACACCCATAGTGTTCTGCTTCTCGAAATTCCGCATTTTGTCCTCGAGTGCCTTAAACCTCAGACGTGCTTCAACAGTCAGTTCTCCTTCAGCACTCCTTTGTGAGAACAAAACTTCTTGACGATCCTCTAGCCATGGCTGAGGCCCATACAGATTTCCAGCACCTGTGTTGCCATTGCCTAGTCCAGTGTTTCCATTAGCTTCAAAGTTTCCATTACCGACGCTAGTCGTATTACTGTTTAGCCCGATGTTAGTGATCATATTGTCATTACCACTTCCATTCCCCCCAGTCATGGGGATGCCACCCTGAGGAGTTTCAACAGGAGGAGGGACTGGAACGTTCCCTCCATGCAGCACACCGTTGTTATCAACCCTTGAGATCAGAGGCTGGACTAGTGTCCTGAGCTGGTCTTGGCCGTTGGCAACCACTTACGTGAGCTCCATGAAGCGGTCCATCCTCTCTCGGAGTTCCTGGACGTCAGTTTGCACTTGTTCCATTGCTCTAACTTGATTCGCTCTGGTCGGATAGCGGTGCATCGGTCTTCGGTCAATTCTGGAACAACCTGCATACACAAAGGGTTAGAAAAATGACAAGGTGCTCGTCATGCAAATGCAAACGTGTGTCTGTGCCTTGGGGAGATTCCCCCCCCCCCCCGATCCTAGTTTCCGAGAAAAATAAAGTTTATCATCCAATCATGGAAAAGAAATCCTCATATATTCATCTGAAAAGCCCGCTCGAGTAGCGTACAACTATAATCACATACAACTAAAGCACTAAGGCATGACCCCAACCAACAGACCTGGCGGTGATCATCATATCAATGCATAAAATATACAAAAAAGAGATACAAAAGATCAGGTGCGGCCACGGGCACGAAAATCTTCTATCGACTTCCTTGTAGCGGGATATCCTGGCTGAGTAAGCAAACCCTGGGCCAGCAGGTCCCTCTGCCTGATGGATTCTGAAAGGTTCTCAACAACGCTCCTAGAAACACCTTCATCAGAATGGTTCTCGACTCTACTCCTCTTAGCATCAGCTCGGAGTTGAAGATCTTGTAAATTCGCCTCGGCCTCAGCCAATCTATACTGGACGTCTCGTCGCAGTGAGGCTTCAGCCTCTATCTTCTTATCTTTCACCATAATCGGAGCTTCTAGCACGGCTACTTGCTGCTTCAGCTTTTCTTCCCGCTCTTTGTATTATGCTAGGGTGCTGCTCCAAACCCTCTCGTATTGGGTTAACTTCCGGTACACTCTGTCTAGATCCTGTTTCTTGGTTGTCAACACGCCATGTACTGACTTCAGATCCAACCCCAGACGTTCCCTAGCATCAGTTTCTTTGGTCAAGTTTGCGCCTAGATGGTTGATCATCTCAGTCTGCTTCTTGCAGGTATAAACGACTTCACTTTTCTCTCTCCGAAGTTGAACGATCTCTTTCTCCAACTCTTCGTTGGCTTTTCGGAGCTCTTCCTTCTCTTGGAGTACCTGGTTGAATTTATGAATATCAACTGTGGTAGGCTCTTTATACACAGGAGGATATAATAGTTCCACAGCAGGAAATGGCATTAGAAACTTTGTGGCTCTTTCTCGGACCCAAGCCACATACGGATCAAAGGCCTTGTTGTTGCTCTTTCCCAGTAGGACCTTTCCCTTTCGGTGAATTTTGCTCCAAGCATTCTGTATCTTGACCAAAATGTCACCTTCAAGCAACCCTGTGAGATACAGAGATTCCCGTATCTCTTCCTCTTCAGGAGGACCTCGTAGTGCATACCCAAATTGTCGTACCAGCAGAGATGGATTGTAGTTGATACATCCATTCCTTCCGACCAAGGGGATGTTGGGAAAGCCACAACAGCTATGTACAATATCTTTGCCCAGTAGAACTCTATCAAACCAGATAATATTGTCAGCAGTCAAACCCATCAAACGCGCAGACCACGGTGAAGACTCAGCAGAATCAATGAACGGCCCCGACTTAGGAAGATGTCTAGCAAACCACTTATACAGTAAAGGAGCACAACATGCCACGTTCTTCCCTTTTCTGTTTTCATTCTTGCTGTGAATTGAATGGTAGACGTCTCCGAGGAGAGTGGGAACTGGATTCCAGGAGGCAAATATATGGCAAGCATCCATGCTTATGAATTCCGGATGACTTGGGAATAGCACGATCCCATAGATACAGAGGGCTAAGAAGGCATTGAAGACATCCCAACGACCCTTTTCGACAAACTTTCGGGCCTTTTCCATCAGGAAAGGCAAAAGGAAACCATGAACTCCAATCTTCCTGGATACCATCCCTTTCAACTCAGACTCATCTACATGAAGAGCGTCAGTCAGCTTACTCAATTTGGGTTCACCCTCAACACGGTAATAGGGAATTTGATTCATCAAAGGCACCCCCAACAGGTCAGAGTACTCCTCCAGGGTCGGCGCTAGGACATAATCTGGAAACACAAAGCATCTGAGCTGTGGGTCGTAAAACTGTAGCAGGGCGTAGAGGCCATTCAACTCGTACGTAGGAAGCTTATACACAATACCTAGAAGTCTCCCATAACTCTTTATGAAACTCTCCATCACTATCTTATCAGCCAAAGAAATCAAAGTCCGTAACTCTCGGATGTCAGGTGTTGGTAGCTTGTAAGCCACAGTCTTCTTCAGAGATGTCATATCTGCCATGAGGATCAAGATCACTAGAACCAGGGGAGAAATATGCACCTGCAACACAGACACACGTTAATGACATGCAAATGAGGATGCAGACAATGCAAAATGCAATTATGCAGCAGGAGATCAAGATGGTTGTGCTATTGAGGTGATGAAGGCTCTGTATCAACAAAACCACAATACTGCTCTATCAAGAACAACCATATCTCTGATGAGAAGAAACCCCTGATACCAAACCATAAATCTGCTCTCAAAAACAAACACATATCTGATGATGAGAACCTCTGATACCAACAAAACTGATTCACTGTCAAGAAAACCAGGTAGTCTGGGGGTTAAGGTTTCCTACATCACACCCGACCCTGCTCACAGGCATGGACCTAATCACGGAAAAGGTTCGGCATCCTATGCGGTCATCAACGTTACAGACTTTCAAGAAACAATGATATGATACCCAGGAGGTGTGGCATCATCATCTCTTGAAGCGGCCTCACTTAGCTGAATTCCAAATGATCGGTTCCCAGAGTCGACAATCCTCAGATCCAACAACCCCTCGAGTCCAAAGGACCGATAGGAAGTCATCAAAGAGAACCTCGTCTGAGTGTGGATTAAATGGGAACTGATGCAAGCAAAGCAAGCACGTCCTCCACTAACCCACTCTAATACTATATAGCTCTTAAGCCTGGGTCTGGCTTCTCAGTCATCAGAATGCCCCTCCCACAACAGTACAGATAATCATATCATACAGAAAATAAAGTGCGGGAAATAAAATGCGATAAATAAACATAACCCAACAAGTAAACATACAAGCGCTAAGATTGACTCTCGCAGGGGACGTTGGATCCCTAGATTGACTCGCATAAGGGACGTTGGATCCCAGGAAACTATCAAGTCCCCAGCAGAGTCGCCAGCTGTCGCTTCTGTGAAAATAAGGTGCCGACAAAACAGAAGAGTCGCCACCTTTCGTTATTTATCCCTCAGAACGGGAAAGGAAACGATCGGAGAAACCTGATGAAAAGGTATAAGATAAGGTCATTGCAACCGTCGTCTAGGTTCGGGAGTCGGTTATGCAAGGGGAAGGTATTAGCACCCCTCACGTCCATCGTACTCGATGGGATCCATGCTTGTTGTGTTTATCTGACGGGTTGTTTTAACTATCTACCTATCAAGGCCGGTATAAAAAGAAAAGAAAATGACTCGGCAAAGCGTCGCACTTTATGCCTACGTATTCTCATCAGAGAATGAGAAATCAGAGTCAACGTAGTTCGACTAACTACGGGTGATGGGGAAGGTGGCTCGCCAATACGTCAGTATTGTGCCTACATACTCTCAATAGGTATGAGAGATCAGAGCTTACGTAGTTTGGGATAATACTGATTAAGGGGATTCAAATTCATCTGTTTTTATCGAGTAGGGTTAATAAAAACAGTTCCAGCAATCTGGTGTACGCAGCTCGACCTTTGGAGACTTAGGCATTACCGTTTACGGTAGAACTGGGAGTTAACGACACTCTTTTCTTCAGAAAAGCTTCCTTTGAATTATGGGCCCACGGGGCAAAAAGGTTTGAAGTTTGTTTTCTGTCTTTTACGGAAGAACTGTTTTTTAGTTGTCTGTAGTTTGTACAGCACTAGAGACTATGACCTGGGAGCGAATGCGTCGCATATCATCCAAAGGACATATATGTCGCTACTGCGAAAATCGGCGCCGACTATGACAGAAGAGTCGCCACTGTGCGTTATTTATCCCACAAGAGGGAAAGGAAACACTCAGAGTAAACCTAACGCAAAGAGGGAAAGGAATGGTCGTCGCAACCAAATCCTGGATTCGGGAGTCGGTTACGCAAGGGGAAGGTATTAGCACCCCTCACGTCTGTCGTACTCGACGGGATCCACGCTTGTTTTCTATCTAAGGGTGTGTTATCCTATCTACTCTATAGGTCTGGGTTAAAAAGAAAAGAAAATGACTCGGCAAAGTATCGCACTTTATGCCTACATATTCCCATCTGGAACAAGAAATCAGAATCAACGTAGTTCGCCTACCTACGAGAAAGGAGGGGGAAGGTTGCTCGCCGAGATGTCGCATCTCGTGCCTACGTACTTTCACACGGCATGAAAGATCAGAGCAAACGTAGTTCGGGCTACGGAGGACACCAGCTTGTCTGATAGTTTTTTATCTCCTTCTGAAAAGGGTTTTCCTAATTAAGGGTCCAAGCGGACAAAAATGACATTTGAAGTTTGTTTTCAGTTTTTTACGAAAGAATTGTTTTTTAGTCTGTTTGCAACTTGTACTGCACTAAAGACTTGTGATCTGAGAGTGACTACGTCGCATGTCACCCTAAGGGTACCATACTAAGCAACCAGATAACTGAAGAGTGACCCTCCAGCAACCTTTTCTCAAATAGGTTAAGGCCCGTAACGTACAGCACGCGTTATCCTTATTACTGTGTTTTTGAATTGTTTTGAGATGAGAAGAGAAAGACGCTCTAAAAAGCCTATGGTTGAAAGGGAAACTAACCTAATGTTATCATGCATGGGTCAAAACCTAATGTCTGTCATAATTTCCTCTTGCACAGAGGAAATCAAAGATCCTAGGGGATAAACAGCAAAAGACAGCAAGCAGTAAACAGTAAATAGTAAACAGTAAACAGTAAACATGCATGCTATGCAATAGTACCAGAGAGGCAAGAGAGAAAACAAAAGGCAAGAGGAGACAAGCTCCACCTCAAACCTAGAGGTCATCAACACAAGCAAACAGACAATACAGAGAAAGACAAAAGACACAGAGGAGGCAGCCCAAGCAGCAGCAACTTCTGCAAACAGCAACAGCAAGCTCTCAACAGCAAAGTTGTATAGACAACAAAGTTGACAGCAAAGTTGACAGCAAGCAATTCATCTTCAAGCAAGCTTTTACCTTCAAACTTCATCAATCTTCAAGCTCCAACAAGCACACTCCAAGAGGAGGATCAATCATCAAGATCAATTTATAATGTTAAGGAACTTAATGACAACCAAAGGAAATCACTAAGAACTCAACATTGCAAATGAAAGGTATCCTCAAAGTTCTACTCACTTGGGCATACCACTCATCCCTCATAAGGAGAGATGGAGCTTCCCAAGAAGGACTTTATGTCATTGGATGGAATAGAGGCAAACAATGCACTCGATGTTTGAAGAAATAATCAAAACTAGGTCTAAGGCCCTTCCTAAAACCCTAATTTCCTAAGCTCCTAAGAAACTCCACAAGAGGAAAAGCCTTCAACTCCAAGCTCCAATCTTCAATCCCAAGCATCTTCAATGAATCCAAAAGCTCCAAAAAAAAAGATCTCAAGCTTAAACCCACTCCAAAGCAACCAACCAAACCAAACAATCCAAAGCACTCAAGAGAGAAAACCACAAATACAAGCCACTTGCAAAATACAACTAAAATGGAAAATGAAGTTTTAAAATTCTAATAAAATTCCTAGGGTAAAATACATGTTTGAACAACCTAGTGTAAAAATATTGAAGTCTAAATCAACTTCTAAGTTATCTAAACAATTCCTACATTGAGATAGGTCAAAGGAGTCCACAAGTTTGGGAGGGTCCTAATCTCAATACCTAAAACAGAACCTAATATTGTTCTAAAAATCCAATAAAAATTCTAGGGGAACATGAATATCTACCCTAAAACATACTAAAAAATAAAAGCCAAACTCATCACCAATTGGAAGAACAAAATTCAACAAAACAGATGGTCAAATATGCAAAATTAAAAGAATTAACAAAAATAAGAAAAATCAAATTAAATTGAAAAATGCATGAAAATGCATTTTATTGATTTCAGAAAATCACAAATTCTTTCAAGATCATGGAGGTATTTTTAAAAAAAATTTATGATCAAGAATGAATTTAATATAATTTTTGGAAGCAATAAAGCATTTAAAATAAAACAAAAATGAATAAAAGAAATAAAATGCTGAAATAAAACATGTGCCATTGGATCTGGAGACTGGTCAAGCAATCCACCGCGCTAGAGCTTGCCACCTCATTTAGTGATACGCAGCATTTTGAATTAAAATCTCCTCTCCTCAGATTAAAACACAAACGTTGGATCTTCAGGTCAGTCAATGGTCAAGGCAAGATCCTGTGGTCTACAACTCATCTTCTCCAAATCTCAGGTCATCAGAGTGGAGATCCAGGCTGGTGGTTGGTGGTGGCCGGAGAAGACTCCGGTCGTCTTCTCCGGTGAGCATACGTTTGCAGGTGATCAAACATCACTCATCCTTACATCAATCTCTCCAGAATTTCAACAGGAATTCAAATATCCTATCCATATTATTCAACTCTCCATGGATTTTCAAATTCGAAGCAATGTTCAGAACACACATCCAGTTTGATCAGCACAATTTGCAAAACTAATGACATAGAAATGTTCCTCATGTTTCATACATCAAATTCATCTATCCAAATCATGTCATGGCCTTAAGATCAGATCTACTCGAATCAAAACAGAAATGGAACCTCATGATCAAACATCACCAATTGCTTCCAAATTGATCCTAAAACAATCTATACCTTGTCTAGATCCTAACCACAAGTTCAATTATAACTACATCATGCTAGTTCATGTGGAAATTTGAAGTTTACTAACCTGATGTAGATCCACTAACAGAGATGCTTAGAGCTTGATTCAGCCTCCAAAACCTTCCAGAATCTTTCAAGGATGCAAGAGGATGATGTTTCAACCTTCAATTTGGCTTGAATTGGTCTGAATCTCAAAACACGATTTCAATTTGCAGCTGTGGAATTTCAAATGCTTTCTCTGGTTCTGGCGCGAAATGAAGCTCAACCTTGATCTGAACTTGCTCTAATGAATATATAGAATCATTTCATGGGCTTTTGGATCCAAATTGAAGCCCAAAACAGTTATTCACATTTTATGATTTTTTTCATTTGAGTGCAATGTACCAGTCGTGTATCCCTTGCCATAGCTTGCTCTAGAAGCTTCCAACCAGTTGCAAAATCCCTCGTGAATGTTTCTGGACCAACAAGGAATGTTGAATTGCCTTGGTAGTTGATTTTGATATGTGACTTGTTCATGAAGTAACAACATTGAAAGTCATGGAATTATGCCTTAAATCAAAAATGTAAAAGTGCCAAAGTGTTCAAAATGAAATTTCTAATCAGAAAATGTACTCATTTGACATGTTTTGGCCTTATAACACAAAATTGCATTTTTCCCTCCTTTACACATTTGAATTTTCCCCTTTTTGAAACCAATTCAAACCAACCCTTGCTATGAGCTTAATCAAACCATCATGACCTCTTGGATAGCCTAAAAACCATATTTTGAACAACTTTCATGTTGAAAAAAATTGCATTTGACAAGTGCAAGTTGGAGATTTTGGCCTATGCTTGAAATGACCTATAATCTCACTTTCCCAAAATACCCCTGACTTGTAAACCTCATAACTTGAGTTCTACAAATTATATGGAAGACTTATAGTACAATTTAGAAATCTAAGATCTTGAGGAACAACTTTCATGTTGACCAAAAGTTCCGGTAAAACCTCCTTCAAGGTCAAAAATAGCTTTGAAGTCATATGATTTTCACAGACAAATTTCAGTGGCCTCTGAGGACTTGTAACTTGTCTGGGTCATAACTTGAGTTCTATAAATCCAATGGAGGACTTCTAGTACTCAAATTAAAGGTATTCAGATGCTCTAAAAGTTTCATGTTGGCCAAAGATCCATTTGAAACTTGTATCTTGACTTATGTGGCCTTGCAGTTAGGCACTAAACAGGGTAATTTGCACTGAAACCCTAATTTAGCAACTTCCCACATTCTTGATTCTTCTTGATTTGATCTTGGCACAACACCACAAATGTCTTACCACATAATTCCATGAATTCCATGACCTCAAAGTAGGCTTGAATGCTTTTCAATTGCATAATTGACCTAGGGTTGATCCAGATGAAACCCTAATTGTCTGCACTTCAACTGTGGCTCTTGCATTTGACACAATGCCTTGATTTAGCTCCAACATGGCTCTCTAGGAACTCCATGAGCTCTATACACATCTCATATTCACACCTCATGCTTCACATCCCATTGATGGTCCTCAGCTGATCAAGACCTCCCACCACCTCCTGATGACTTGAATGACTTATCAAGCTTGGATAAGATTTCTTGCTAGGCTTCTCTTGATAATAATCAAACTTGATCCCCTGTTGGATGAATAATATGCCATGATATTCAAATGATAGAACTATGCAAATGATAATGCAGTGAAACATAAACCAGGCAAAAGATGTTGAGCAAATTTTGGGGTGCAACAATATACTAAACATTCTAGACGATTGAGAGGAGGCCGCTCAATTATCATTACCCAAGTAGCTTAAGGCTCGTAACGCGCTTATACTAACTTGCCTTTATCACGTTTTTTACTGTTGTTTGAGATGAGAAGAGAAGAAAGGGCTCAACTAAGGGGAGACTATCAAGTCCTAATGTTGTCATGCCAACGGTTCATCCTATGGTTGAGGTTTGAAACAGGGATCTCCTAGAAGTTATCATGCATATGTTTCAACCTAAAGTTCTAATTATCACTTCCTTATCAAAGGAAGTGAGATTCCTAGGGGATCATGCCAAAAGGATACACAAACATGATAAAGCATCAGCTTAAACAGTAAACAGTAAACGACTGTAAAATGCATGCAATGCAAGTGAGGAAGGAAATGTGTGTGGGGTATCAGCCTCCACAAGCTCGTCTCGACCTCAAGCCAAGTATGAATAACTGCAATCATAAATGAAAATAAAATGCCATCAAGCAAATAATAAACCACAGAGGCAAGGGAGCAGAGCTCTACCGAATACCCGCAAGCAAAGCCATACAGTAACAATACAAGCAGAGGGAGCAACTCAACCTCTAATGCAATCATGCTCCCATCTTAAAAAAATCTAAACATGAACTTATTCTAATGCATCAATCAAATCAAACAAGTCACATCAATACAGTTGCACAGAAAGAAAACAGACAGTCAAGAAAGCAGAGTAACAGTTTCCACAGCTTCACAGCAAAGCAATCCTCTAACAGCAGTTCAGTTCACAGTCTGTAACTATTCTTCAAGTCTATCCTCTTCAAGAGAATGAAAGGTACTCCATCTTCAAGCTTAAATCTTCAATAGGCTCCACCAAGAATGAAGAGAATAATCATCAGGGAAATTGGTTGATAATGGGAAGCAGACAGTAAACCAAAGGAATCATGTCTGACACTCAACCAGTCATCAGAGAAAGGCATCCTTAAAAGTTCTACTCATTGTAAATGTCATACATCCCTCCAAAGGAGATATGAGACATAAAAATGAGGACTTTGAATCATAGGATGAGAATGGGATGGGAACAAAACCAACCATTACTTGAAGAAATATCTATTTCTAAAGTTCTCTCCTAAAGCCCTAATTTCCTAAGCTATTCAAAGCTAACAAAAAGGAAGGAAATCTTCAACCCAAGCTCCACTAGTCACTTCACACAAACTCCATCAAGTCCATGATGTCCTCCAATGAGATCCAGAAGCCCACTATGCAAGGAAGTCCAATTTTGAGCCCATTCCACATCAATCATCAACATTGAGACACCAAATGAACACATAAGTAAAATATTCTATCAAAAATACCAAAACATATTCTAAAAAATTGATTAATTTGCTATGGGAACATGCATTCACTAATAAACTATAGTCGAAAGATTATGACCTAACTCATTCTCTAAGTCCTCCAAATAAAATTCTAAACCTCAAGGTATCATACCTAAACCCTAAAAGGGAGCTCCTAAAGTTCTAGTCCTAAAACAACACCTAACTTCATCACAAAAATGTGAGAAAAATCTGAGGGGAGCATACATATCTAACCTAATCACAAGCCAAAAATCAAGCACAAACTCAATACCAAATGCTCAACGAAAATTCACCAAACAGATGAATCAATTAATACAATTTTATTGTAAAATAAAATGGGAAAAAATCAAATAAAATGAACATAAGTGCTAATCCTATTATTTTTGTTTCTAAAATTTCTAAATTCATTCATGAATCAGGGAAAAAAATCTCAGAATTAATTGATCAATTTTTCTATTTTTAATGGATTAAAATCAAACCAGTCTAAAATGCACAAAAATAAGAAAAAGAAATAGAAAGTAATAAAACGCGCGTGGTGAATAGCAATTAAACCCAGTTCAAAGTGTGGGTTGGGCCCAGAGGGGGGTGTGAGTATCAACTCAGATCATTAAGCCCAGGTAACTCACTAACTTGAACGCTGCGTTTGGATTTGGGGTTACGTGGCACAACTTGGCTCACACGATGCAATTACCAGTCAACTGATCCAAGGTCTTCACATGGTGCCAGCACATTAATGAGGGCGACGTCGTTTTGCTTCAGTCAACAGTCAATAACTAAAACTCAATCGTGGCAGTGGATGATGAGTACTAAGTCCAGTATTCAGCAAGATCCAATGGCTTAGGTGCATCTTCTCCATTTGAACTTTAGTTTGGGGGGAAAACCAGACGGTGGCCCAGACGGTGGCGCCACCGTCTTCTCCGGCGAAGACACTCACACAGGTCATCCAAAATTCACAAACCATACATCATTCTCTCTAGAATTCAATGCTGATCACGGATATATCCTTAGAATCATCTAACTCCCTATGGATTTTCAAACCCGATAGCATTTTCAAAATATGCATCAATCTTGAATCTCATCAGAACTTCAATTAAATGCACAGATGTAATCCTCATCTCATGGTGATCATTCTACACTATCCAATCTTGATTAACAGTCCAAGAATCACCTAATCCAAGGCTCAACAGAAATTGATCACACACCTATATTGTCTCTAATTCACAAATCTTTGATCCTAAATCCAACTACATGTTACCAGGATCCTAACCACCTATAGAATTCTAGCTATTTCTACCTAAATCAAGCACAAAAATGAAATGTACCAACCTGTGTTCAACCTGTGTTAATTCTTCCTTTTTCACAATTTCTTGAATCAAGTCTCTCCTTGAGCCATTTCAATGCCTACTTGATACATGGTCAAGGTTAAAACCCCATTTTGAGCAACTTTCAAGTTGCATAAAATTTCATTTGAGATGTCTAAGTTGGTGAAAATGACCCATAATCACAAATGACCCATAATCATAACTTCCCAAAATACCCTTGACTTGTCAAAGCCATAACTTGAGTTCTACAAATCCTATCAAGGACTTCTAGCACTCTATGGAAAGCTAAAATAATAAGGAACAACATTAATGTTGACCAAATGTTAATAGGAATCATCCTTCTAGGGAAAAAGTGTCATGCAAGTTGGGTAACTTTCAAGCTCCAAATTCACATACCTCAGATGACTTATAACTTGTGTGGCTCATAACTTGAGTTCTATAAACCCTATCAAGGAATTCTAGTACTAAAAATAAAGCTAAGCTCATGCTCTACAACAATAATGTTGGGGTCAAGATGAGATGACAATCATATCTTGAGTTAAATAGTCTTGAAGACAGAGGCCAAACTAGGGGATTTTACACTGTCAAGTCTTAGAAACCCTAACATGAAACTTCTCATACTTTTCAATCATGATGAGTTGACCTTGGAATCATCCTTATAACACCTCAATGTATCAATTCATGATCACATGACTCTTGAATTAAGTCTCAAACTTCTTCAAATCACCAGTTGACTTAGGGTTGACCCAGTCAAACCCTAATTGCACCACTCATGGCTGAGTCTTCTTAATCTTAAACAGTGACTTGTCTAGGCCTCAAAGTGATCATTAACACTTCTCATGAGCTCTCTCAAGACCTCAAGTCCATCTCCATGGCCTCAGAATCATCTGATGGCTTCCCACAACTCTCAAGTTAGGAGACCTACCCACTTGGCTTCAATCACTCTCTTTGAGGATCTTTTAACTTCTCTGACAAGGATATCAACCCTTGAACACTTGAATAACCTTCTTAGCTAGCCTCACAGACTTGTATAGCTCTTGATTGGTAATCATACCTCTTGATTTCCTGCATACATATCAATGAAATGCAAATGATAATGCTAATGTGAATGAAATGAAACATGAGCCAGGTAAAGAAATGTTGGGCAAATTTTGGGGTGCAACACCTTGCAATGTAGTTCAATCTCCCTAAGAAACCACGAACCTCTTTTATTGTCCTCGGCTCAGGAATTTCTTGTATACCTTTGATTTTGGCAGGATCTACGTTAATACACTTTTCACTGACAATGAACGCCAACAGCTTCCCAGATCCCACTCTGAAGGTGCACTTATTAGAATTTAAACTCAGCTTGAATTTCCTTAATCTTGCAAATAGCTTCAAATGAGTAACCAAATGTCCTTCCTCCATTTCTGACTTTTCAATCATGTCATCAACATAGACTTCAATCTCTTGATGAATCATATCACGAAAGAGAGTCACCATCACCCCTTGATAGGTTGCCCTATCATTTTTTAATCCAAAGGGCATCACCTTATAGAAAAAAGTTCCCCACAGTGTAATGAAAGTAGTCTTCTCCGTGTCTTCTCGGCCCATCTTGATTTGGTTATACCCAGAGAAGCCATCCATGAAGGAAAACACATAATATTAAGCAGTGTTATCAACCAACACGTCAATGTGGGGAAGCGGGAAATCATCTTTAGGGCTTGCTCTGTTTAGATCTTTGTAATCAACATATATCATGACCTTTCCATATTTCTTAGGTATAGGAACAATGTTATTAACCCACAGAGGATAGTTTGTGACAGCAAGAAACCTAACGTCCAACTGCTTTTAAACCTCTTCCTTAATCTTGACTGCCATGTCAGGCCTCGTCCTTCTCAACTTCTAATTCACTGGAGGGCATTCTTCTCTGAGAGGCAACCAGTGTACCACAATATATGTATCTAGCTTGGGCATGTCTTGATAAGACCAAGCAAAGATATCCATATACTCATGGAGCATTTCAACGAATCTTCTCTTGATACCGTCTTCCAAAGCATCCCCAATCATGACTTCTTTCTTATCATCCTAGGTACCCAAATTGATGACTTTAATATCCTTCTGATGAGGTAAAATGACCATTTCCTCTTGCTTTAGAAGTCTGGCTAGTTCCTCAAGAAGTTCACAACCTTCATCAGTCTCTTCTTCAGCATCGATGATATCTAAGATAAAAGACATGCATGATTGATGTTTTATGTTTATTACGAAATGCAACAAACAAACACAAACAAATTGCCATTTTTTTTAATAATTGTAAAACCATAAAAAAGGAAAAACAGAGATCAAAATATTTGAATGCGAAAAAACGTCCTTTATTTATGATGTTAGTGAAAATAAACAAAAAGGCCCTACAAATGGGTGTCTACGACTTGGTCAGAACGTAGGACTGAACATAATAAAAAACAACGAGAATTACTCTTCATGGGTGATCTAAATAACATCCTCAACAATCCAATTACATAACCTCAGGCCAAGAACACAAGGACGAATCCAAACATCTATGTCGCAATCATTGTCCCCTTCGTCATCCTCAATAACATGAATTCTATCAAATATAACTCCACCGCTGATGAATCTGAAAGGTCCTCTATACTTTGGAGGGTCTTGTGATACGCTGGAGGGCTTGTACCCTAGACCAAACTTGTCTTGCTTAACAAAAACATCCAAAACCTGGCCCCACCTCTGAGAGTTGCCGGATTCAACAATTGCACGTGCTTACTTAAATAAAGACATTGAAGACATTGAAACCTCTGGCCCTTTATCCTCGTTAGGAGGCTTCTCTTAAATTTGCACAGATTCAAAGGCTTGACAGAGAGTTTCATGAATTTCCCCATCCACTTCGACATACTTGAATGTTGATAGATGGCTGACCATTATATCCTCCTCCCCACAAATAATGACTACCTTCCCTTCCATCATATACTTCAGCTTTTGATGTAGAGTCGACGTTACTTCCCCTGCAGTGCGTATCCAAGGTCGGTCTAGCAGGCAGCTATACGCCAGTTGAATGTAAATTATAAAAAACGTCGCATCAAAAGTTTCAGGCTCTACCTGAATTGGCATTGTTATCTCCCTAAACACCGATCTTTTGGAAACATCAAACGCTCATACCACAAGATCACTAGGTGTATAAATTAAATCTTGAGTGTCCAACTTCATTAAGGCTTTCTTCGGCAACATGATGAGTGAAAATCCTGTATCAACCAGGTAATGTGACAATAACGATCCTCTATACTCCATAGAAATATGCAAGGCATGGTTGTGATTCCTCTTAGCAGGAGTCAAGTCTAGATCAGTGAAGCCCAAATCATTTCCAGCATTAATGTGTGCCACCACTCCTTCCAATTGATTAACAGAGATCTCTTGGGGTACATAGGTTGAACTCAAAATCCTCACAGAGGATTGTGATGTGCTTCAGAACACAACAACAAAGAAACAATGGAAATTTTTGATGGAGTTGGACTCAAGTGGTCCAAAATTTTATAATCACTCTTCCGGATTAATCTCATGAACTCTTCATCATCTTTAGAAAAAGAACTATCACCACTGTCATCCCTTTACCTTTATCAGTCTTGTCAACATTAACTTCAGGCATAAAAAAGACTCTTCCACTACGAGTAATCTCTCATACACCAACTATATTATCAACAGTAGAGCCCACATTCGAAGAACCAATCAGTTCTTGTTTTTGTCCATTGCAGAAGACCTCAGCCCCATAATTTCATGGGATGACCTTAGTACTTTCATATGGAACTGGTCCCGGTGTAGTGATAATTACAGGTGCTGGCCTCGCTGGCCCTGAAATATTAATAATCCTACAAGGGATTAAAATCGTTGCAATATTGTTTCCATCATCACTAGCCTTGTCATTAACATCTTCCACATTTTCCACACGAATTCTATCAAACTGAAAATAAGCATCATCGATCATTTTCTAAATACCACTTTTTAAAAGACAACAACCCTCGGGTCTCAATTCACATTCTCGACAATCAACATAACAACTTGGGAATACACCCCCTTTCAACAACATGTCTTTAAAAAAACTCAATGGAGTCTTCAATTCATCAACATCAGTCACTAGATTCAACCTCTCCCCATCAATAATAGAATTTGTTCTGGAAACTCCATGGTTCGGCATGAGATTCTGATTAACATTGGGACCCTCATTGGTAAAATTGATAGCTTTGAAATCAAGCAGATCCCAGACTTTATGCTTAAAAGATTTACAATTATCAATGTTGTGACCAGGAGCACCATAATGGAATTCACATATAACGTTCACATCGTATCCGGGTGGAGGAGCTCCGGTAAGAGGCGTCAGAGTCCTCTTCTGAATCCAAGGTAGCTGAAGAAAATGCTGCAATAGTTAGGGTATGGCATATGTGGGTTTTAAATTGTCTATTTGCCATTCTTGTTCTATCAGGGTAACGACTGGGAGCATTGGCTTGTTGTTGGGGTACAACCGGGATGGCCACAGTTGCAACTTACTGAGTATATTATGGTTGTGCTTTGTCTTTCCCTCTATAAGAGGAGATAGAATTAAAATCCCCCTCCCGCTTCTTCGGGTTTCCTGTGTACGGATTTTTTTCTTCTCTAGATGAGAACCCAATTCTGCTATGAATCTTGCCAGTCTTGATATCGCTCTCAACTCTTTCACCGACCATCACTAAATCAGAAAAAACGGCTGACATGCAACCGACCAACTTCACATAGTACGTCCCAAACAACTTAGCTATAAACATATCTATCAGTTCCCTCTCCATCATTAGAGGTTGAACCCTCACAGCCAACTCACGCCATCTCTGGGTGTACTCTTTAACACTTCCATTATTCCTCTGAGACAAATTAAGTAAATGCACCTTATTTAGCGCCATTTCACTATTGTATTGGCAATGAAGGATGAAGGCTTCTGTAAGATATCTCCATCTTTTAACATGTATTCTCTCTATCCCCATGCACCACTCCAACGATGGTCCTACCAAACTATCCTAAAAGAAGTGAATTAAGAGCTTCTCATCATCAGAATATGCAGACATTTTCCCATAGTATACAGGGATATGAGTTTTAGAACAAGTTGTCCCCTTATATTTGTCAAAGTCTGGCATTTTAAACTCTGGAGGGATTCTTACCCCTGGGACCAAACCAAGGTCTGACATATCAAGACCTAATGAGTTTTCATTCTCATAGGCCTTCATCTTCTCTTCAATCAACTTGAATCTTTTGTCAGCTTGCAACAGAAAACTGGCGTCTGTATCACGCATAGAGAAGACATCATCTTGATGATCTTCTTCCCATTGAGGGCCAGCAGCCCCATGCAATGCACAGACACTTCCACCAGCACCACCTATATGAACTCTACCAGGAGCACATCTTCCCAGAGGGTTAACAACAGTGGGAAAGTTATTGCCTTGTAGAACAACACCACCAACAGGTGGAGGAATAACACTAGCTCCTCCATGTAAAACACTTTCTTCATCAACACATGCAATTAGAGGTTGGACCAGAGTTCTCACTTGTTCCTGTCCTTAAGCTACGTTTTTCATAAGTTCCAAAAATTGCGTCATACGAGTCCTGACTTCCTGAAGCTCTGCTTGTACTTGATCCATGACTCTCTGTTGATTCCCCCGAGTTGAACATCTATGTAAACTGAATTCCGCAATCCTGCTGATGAGAGAAAGCCAAGTAGAGATAAGAATAAAACCATAACACCTGCCATGCAAATGAGTATGCTAATGCAAAATAAAAACATGTTTATATATTTCAGGGAAATCTCTCCCTTGATTCCAGTTTCACAAATAAACGAACAGTAGAGATAGACAGAAAATCAAAGGCTCTGCCCATAAATAAAATGAGGATAATAAGTCAATATATAGAATCCATAGATAAGAAAGATAATACAAAAGCCAATGATCTCATCCAACAAGTCTGATGAGGATCAAATACAAGAAATAAATAAGCGACTGAGATATATCATCAACTAAAGATAATCCTCCCCAACCACTTTGCTCCTTGCACCAAGTCTGGGCTTCCTTGAGCAGCTTCTTTGTGTCTGGATGCTCTGGTCTTGCAATCAACTCCTGGATAAGGATGTCTCTTCTGCGTATGGCATCTCCTAGACACTGGCTATATTCTTCCCAAGCGTCATCTCCAAAGACATCTTCAAGCCTAGGCTTCTTCCACTTCTACCAGAATCTTGAGCTCTTCAGAAGTTGATAAGGTCTCTTGGAGTTTCTGCTTACTTGTGTATTTGCGGGATGACTCTACCATGACTTCTCTCTCTTTGACCTTGAGTTGTGCCTTTAACTTATCAATCTGATTGTGAAGCTTGTCTTCTTTGTTCTTGTTGGCTGTTACTGTAGCATTCCACTGATCATTGAATTTGAATATCTCTAGATACACTTTGTCCAAATCCTTCTTTCTATGCTTCAAGAGGCTACTAGTACTCTTTAGGTCTTGGCCAACTCGATCTCTCATCCTGGTCTCATCAGACAACTTCTTCACCTTCTTGGTCAATGTTTTTTTCTTCACCTTGGCCAAGTAGACGACTTCACTCTGATCATGCTTCAGCTGAATGATTTCCTTTTTCAACTCCTCATTCTCTTTGTGCAGTTCTTCTTTCTCCGCCCAAAGCTTGTTGTACTTCAGGATATCAATTATCGTAGGATGCTCAATTACCAAGGGATACAAAGGTTCTTCAATAGAGAAAGGGAATAGTACTTCCTCAACCCTTTTCTGGATCCATTCCATGTAAGGATCGTAAGCTCTACAATCACCTTTACCCAAGGAAAGCTTCCCCTTCTTATGAATTTACCCCATGCATCAACAAATCTTTTCAGAATATTAGGGTCAACTATACTAGTGAAGTACAAAGAGTCTTGAACATTTTCGTCCTTTGGTTATCCCCTCAAAGCTTATCCAAATTGTCTGACGGTGAGAGAAGGGTTGTAGTTAATTCCCTATTTACTCCCCATCAAAGGCACATTAAGGAAGCTACCACAACTGAAAATGATTTCTTTGCCAAACAGATCTTGGTTAAACCAGATAATATCTTTGGTAGTTAAACCCATTAGTGATTTCGACCATTCAGAGGAATTCCTAGAATCGACGAAGGCTCCGGAACGAAGAAGATGATCCATAAACCACTTGTGGAAAAGCGGTGCACAACAAGAGACTATATTTCCTCTTCTCTTCGCGTTCTTGCAATGCACGAAATAGTATAGATCTCCTAAGAGCTTTGCCACAAGATTCTTTGATACGAAGAGACGAACAACACTCATATCTACAAAAGTCAGCACATTGGGAAACAACACAAGACCATAAACACACAATGCCAATATGGAACTGAAAACAAACCAACAACCCTCACTGGCATGTTTCTGAGCTTTCTCCACCAAGAAGGCTAAGGTATATCCAAAGATTCCTCCTTCATTGACGATGTTATCCACCAATACATACTTGCTCAAATAAAGAGCAGCATCAAATTTTTCAAAATTTGGGCTCTCCTCAGAATAAAAGAAAGGTGCTCCATCCTGGACAGAGACCTCTAAGATATGAGCATACTCCTTTAAAGTGGGAGCCAACAAATAGTCTGGAAAGGTGAAACAACACAGAGACAGGTCATAGAACCGTAATAGAGTGTGAATGACTCTATACTCATAGTATGTGATGTTACAGACGAAACTCAAAATCCTCCCATAATATCTCATGAAGACTTCAAGAATACCATGATCGACCATAACAATCAGATCAAGAAGAAGTCCCAACTCTGGTGATGGGAACTTGTATACGATGATCTTCTTTCTGTCAACCTCCATCTCTATAGAAAACCAGATAACCGGACTCAAAGGCGAGATAAGAACCTGAAAGTACATAAACATGTAATGTTAAGATGCAGAATGATTATGAAGATGCAACAAGGGATCAAGGTATCCAATGCTCAAGATAATCTATTGTGCTATTGACTGAGTAGAACCAGAAATCTGCTCTAATAAGAAACCCAGAAAACCACACCACTGAGGTGATAGAAAACTAGAATACCCAAGATCAAAAGTCTGCACTAACGCGAAAACCAGAAAACCGAGTTGGTTAAAAGTTAAGGTTTCCTACAAAATAACTCATCCCCTCTCACATGGGGGTTCTAGTCTTAGACAACATGGAAATCCTAATAGGTTATCAATATCACAAACTCTCAGGTCGAGAAACAATGATACGTTCACCATTTCTGGTTTGGCATCATCATCAATCGAGGAGGTCTCAACTGACTTCCCAATAAACGGTCTTCAAAGTCATAAGCTTTCTAAGTCAACACCCTATCATATGCACCAAAGGTACTAGATATAGTATCCCCAAAGAAAACCTCGTCTGGAGGTGAATGTCGTGCGAACTTTACATAGCCAGACACAACGCAAGTCCCCACTACTCTCCACCCTAATCCTAAGTGTGTACTCAAGCCTGGGTAATGGGCTTATCTCTCATGGAACAACCCACCCAACAGTGCAGCAACAATAACATAATAGGATAACAGTAATATGCAACAGTAAAATGCAAATGCAATAATATATAAAAGTAAATGTACAACAAATACAATATACATATGCACAAATATAAATACCCAATGAAATAAAACAGACAAGCACTAGAATTAAATCGCATAGGGAACCAGGGTCCCCAGCAAAGTCGCCAGCTGTCACAACAGCAAAAAAACCACTGACAAAAACAAACAGAAGAGTCGCCACCGAACGTTATTTATCCCAAAGGAGGGAAAGAAAATAATTAAAGAAAACCTAAAAGAAAGGAAAATACAAGGACATCACAACCAAATCTTAGGTTTGGGAGTTGGTTACACAAAGGGAATGTATTAGCACCCCTCACATCCGTTGTACTCAACGAGATCCATGCTTGTTGTATAATTAAAAGCGTGTGTTATCTGAAAGCTACTGCTAAACAGAAACGGGAAAGGGAAAAGAAAAAGGAGACTCGATAGGACTTCGCCGCCCTATGCCTACGTATTCCCTCATGCAATGGGAAAGTCAGAGTCAACGTAGTTCAGAAAACTAAAGGTGAAGGGGGAAGGTTGCTCGCCAAGACATCACTGTCTTGTGCCTACCTATCCTCATCTGTTATGAAAAATCAAATAAAACATAGTTTGGCTTACTAAACCACATAATGGTTAAGTGTTTTTTATGAGCGATGTTAAGTTCTCATTCCAGCAGTTAGGGTCGATACCTGTTTACAGTAGAACAGAAAAATAACGTACCCTTTTCTGAAAATGATTTTGAAGAACAATCCCGAAGGATTAAAAGGTTTGAATTTTGTTTTTGAGTTTTAATGAAGTGAATTGATTGGTTTGAGATTCAATTTTCACTAAAGACTATGATATAGGAACGAATGTGTCGCATATCGCCCCCAGACGAGACGTATACTAAACACTGTAGACAAGTAAAGAGAGACCCTTCACTCATCATTCCCCATATGCTTAAGGCTCACGGTGCATAATGTTCATCATCTTTATTAAGTGTCTTAGAATTGTTTTGAGATGAGAAGAGAAGACTCAAAGGTTGAAAAGAAAACACTAAGTGAAACTAAATCCTAATGGTATCATACAAAGGATGGACCTAAAGTTGAGGTCAAAGATGGAGTATCCTAATTGTTATCATGCATAGGATTAAAAGCATAATGTCTCTCCTACTCCCACCTTAATCAGAAATTAAGTGGGACTAGGAATCCTAAGGGATCATGTGAACAAGCACAAGTAAATACCATACAATTCAATCACAAATGAAAACAAGATTGAAACATAAACAATTCTCAAGAATAGAAGAAAGATGAAGAAGAAAGAAGAAGAATGAAGAAGATGCAACAATATGAACAAACATGAAAGTTCAAACCCAAAAGGCATCAAGCAAGCATTGGTCTCAATCACACAAGGCAAACAGTAACATCATGTCAATACAACAAAGATGAATTCACATGTCAAACCAAAAGCAAAGATTAGAAATCAAAACTAAATGGAAAAACAAAGTGCCCAAACACGTACCAATGACTTAAAGTCCAACAAGAAGTAATATCAATCATCAAACCAAAAGATATGAAGTCAAATGAGAGAAGAAACAAGGTAGGGCAGTAGCAACATCATATCATGTTCAAATCATGTCAATGGTCAAAGAAAGAGCACAAAGAGTCAAGTCATGCATCACATCTAAACACAATCAATTAGCATACAAAACAAGCATACAAGACACACTTTAAAGAAGTAAACATGTCAGATTAGGGCATGAAACCAAGTGAAGGAAGAAACATAAACATGAAAACCAATTTAAACATCCATTCATGAACACACAAGAGAAGCAACAAGTATTGAATAACAAAACAATTCATCAAGAAGCAAGCACATACATCAAAGTCATCCTTAAAAGAAAAGAAGTGCTCAAGCAAGGTACAAAACACAAATGATCAAGTACCATATCATCAAGGCCAGAATAAAACACAAATGATACACATCATATTCATATCCAATACATCAACCAAATTCAAGAAAGATCATGTTCAAGATGCACCCAAGAAACCTCTCACATCACCCATTCCAAAGAAAACCAAAGATCAAGTGAAGAAAGGGATGAGAAAAGACCACACAATGGACACCATATCATGAAAATCAAACACTCAAACATATCATTCAAAGTATATAAGATTTCACAAACATCCATTAGATCATACAAGAAAGTATCTCATGAAACTAGGTCAAGAACATCAAAGAAGCAAGGCCTAAACATCATCAACTTGGAAAATCAATCACAAATTGAAAAATGATCAAATGAAAGTGAATCCAAAGCTCAAACCAAACTAAAACAACATGATATCACATCAATAAATCACCTAAAAGTTTCACTTAAACACAAGTAGGAAAAATGGTTTCAAACTAGGTTAAAGAAAGAGCATGTTCACACCAAACACAAACCATAATAAGGCATTAATCAAAACTAGAAAAAAAAACTTAATAAATTCCAACAAGAGGCTCTAACGCATTTTATATCCATAAAGAACAAATTTTAAAAATATCTCAAAAGGAATTGCATAAATGCATCATCAATTGAACCAAAGAAACTCAAGTATGCAACTAATCTGGCACAAGTCAAAGGTCAAATGAAACCACATGAAAAATAACCAAGACATGACCAATAAGTCATCATAAACCCACACAAACAATCATCAATCATATGCCAAAACAAGGTAAAAATACTGAGTCGACTAGTGTTTCAAAAGTCATCAGGCAACAAACCCTATCTCAGAGCGCTTGTTGGGCTTAAAAGGACGGTGGTGTTAGTAGCAAACCGTGCTAGGCCCATTTGTAGCACCCCAAAATTTGCCTCATTGTTTCTTGGTTTACTAGCTTTTGTTTCTCTGCATTTTTGCATTTCTGCATATCATAGCATTGGTTCTCGAGATATGGGATCAAGGTATTTCTGTGGCTCAGGGTTCCCTTTTGTTGTAAGAGTTCAAACTGTGAGCATCAAAGACTCCGGTATTTATTTTTCACAGCAAATGAGCAGTCAGTTTTATTCTTACCAGCAGATTATTTTCAGCTCAGGAGACGGTGTACAGGCTATCTCAAGCATTCTCACAATCATAATATCTAAGGGCAAGTTTTAGAGGCTTAACAGAGCTCAAAACAGGTGGCAACAGATGATTAAACAAGTTTCCCTCCATTCCATTTGGCGCCAAAATTGGCATTTTTTGGATCTGGTAACCGGTTACTACATATTGGGTAACCGGTTACTTCAAGCGCATTTTGCCAAGAAATTCAAATTTTCAGCATGTGCAATTTTCCAATCATTTTCAACCATTGATTTTATATGATCATCATTGGAAGGATATCGAATTGTTTCAATTTTCACCATTTCCCTCCAAATTTAAAACACTCCATTCCTAATTCCACTCCTAATTTCCATTCCAAATGCTAATCGACATTCCAAACCACATTTTGATTCCAAACCTAGAGCTTATTTAAGTGAATTTGCTCCAAACCTCACACACTAACCTTCATTTTCAGATTTCACATTCATTCTTGAGAATTTGCTCTCCACTTTCTCTCAACGTTTTCACTCCCAAAACCTCCATTAAAGCGCTTTCACTTGAGTTCATTGATTCTTCATCGGAATCCTTGAATTCTAGAGCTAAACCTCCATCATTCATCTTCATTATCTTCAATTCACCATTCAATTTTCATTTGAATGGAGATCTAATTTTGGAAGCTATATTGGAAGTGCCTTTTTGAGTCGGTTTTGCTTGACCATTCTTGCTCTTCATTTCTACTATAAGGAAGCTCTTGGATCTTGAAGATTATCTAGGTTTCTAGCTTGGATCTATTAATTTCAAGTAAATCAACACTCACCAAAGCAAACTTCAGCTTTGAAGGTTGGCAATTCTAGATCTAATTATGTTTTGAGCTTATTTGAATAATCACAATGTAGATCCATGGCTTTTGTTTCTTTTTGATCCATTTTGATGATTTGGATCTTGGTGATTTGTGATTTCAATGTTTTATTGTGTTTACATGATGTTTGATCATTGATATTTGATGTTAAGTTCGATCTTAACTGATAACATGTTCATATGAGTGATTGGATAAGCTGTTGGATGCTGAAAACTGATTTTTAAAGCTAATTTTTTATTTCTGGTTCAGTGGTAACCGGTTACCTTATATAGGGCAACCGGCTACTCAGTACAAATTTCACATTTTCAGTTGTTTTCATATAGGGTAATTGATCGGTGGTTTTTACACGTTATTTTACCGTTTATTTCAGTTAATCATTTGTTTTGTCTTGTCGCATTTTAGTTATTTTTATTACATTTTACGCGTCTATTTGGTATTTTCACTGTTTCTAGGTCAGGTATACAAAAAAGGAGAAGCAGAGCGAAAACCGGGGAAAAATGGCAAGATTTCAGAAGAGTTTTGTTGTGAAATCTTTAGTAGTCTGCACAGAAACGATCATAATTGGAGTTCCGGGAATCCGTTTGAGGCATTCTAAAAACCTTCGGAAAGCTAAGAGAGAGAGCTACCACTTTCGTGTTAGAGTCAAAGTCAAATTCAAAACAGGGGCGCAACACGGGTGCTCGTGTTGTGTGACACGACCCGTGTTGCAGTATTTGCTCAGAAAAGGTGATTTTTGGTGGAAAACAGTGGCCTGACACGGGTGCCCGTGTTGTGTGACACGGCCCGTGTCAGGACACCTGAGACGCGGAAATTTCACGCGAAAAATGTGTCAGGAAGCCAACACGGCCGCCCGTGTTGCCTGACACGGCCCGTGTTGCAGGAAGCACTTTTTCCCTATTTTTCTTGTATTTTTTACTCTTGTGATCCCTGAGGGTATTGTGGGTATTTCCCTAGTTCCGAGTTGGAATTGTGACTATTTTGTTATGTGTTTGGAGAAAGGAGAAGGGACTTTTGGATTATACAAAAAAATACAACGAGAGATTGAAGCTCTAGAGAATTGGGAGGACAAGGAGATTTTCATGCTCGGAAGAAATTGAAGATCGAATTCACTCCTAATACCATTGTAATGTTTCTAATTATCATGTTGTTTTTATCGAATATTATGAGTGGCTAAACCCCGAATTGTTAGGGGGTGGTCCAAAAATTGTGATGTATTGACCTTTGTTGGGATTATTCTATGAGATTTTTGTTGTTCACCTTATGGCTTTTATTTTGCAACGATCTTTATGCTAATTCATATTGGAAAATAGAATTTGATTGACGATTAGGTTTTGTCTGGAAAGTCGACCTAATGCTTTTGCAAAATAATGTTACGGTTGATATTGCCTAGGAATGGGGGTATCCCGTAGCAATGTGTTTTTTTATGTCAGAACTATTGCTTGATGATTTTCGTGGGCAACTAAGGAATTAGTGTGCATGAAATTCATCAAAGGGTTTTTCATTAAGGAATTAAGGAAAACTACTTTTGAAATTTGATTTTTTTAAGGTTGGAAACAAATATCTCAGAAGAATTCTTTAAGGTCTTTACTAGTAATTTATCCACTTCCCTAACATTGATCTTATTTTAATCTATAAAGTCTATTCTTTTACTTGTTCCTATATCCTGTTGCCAAACGAAACCCAAGGTTATTTTGTCTGATTGAAATAACAAGTTTTTCCTAAAAATTTACACGCAGTCCTCGGAGATCGACATTCAGGGAATTTCCCCTTATCACTACATTGGTGAAAATAGTACACTTGCTAATTTACCGGTCAAGTTTTTGGCACCGCTGCCGGGGACTGCCAAAATTTTTAAGTATCTTGTTCGTTCAATTAGAATTTTGTCACTCTGTGACTAAAATTTTAAATTATTTTTCTGATTATATTTCTGTTATTACTAATAATTTCCTAACTTGTGTATGCGAGGTAAGACCTCAACTTTATTTTCTTTTGACTCAGAACCTGAAAGATTGTTGCACTCCAGACGTAGAAAAGCCAAAATTGCAGAAAACGAAGAAGTTGTATTTATGAATAGTGATTTAGAAGCAGAGAGGGAGACAACACCAGAAACTGTTCAAATGGTTGGGAATCCACCTCAACCTGAAAGACTTTTGGGAGACTATGGAGGGGCCAATGCTCAACCAAACCGGATGACTATCGTAAATCAACTGGTGAATGTGGCACACTTTCAGCTACATCCGTCCACCATTCGCCAGCTGGAGAGCAAGCCTTTCGCAGGAAGAATCAATGAAGACGCAAACAAGCATCTACAAAGATTCTTAACGACTTCCACATCTCTGAAGATAGAAGGTCACTCCGAAGAGGCCAAGAGACTTATTATGTTTCCATTCACACTGACCGATGATGCGGAAGAATGGTTCTATTCACTTCCAGCTGGGAGTATTACCACATGGCTAGAGATGGAAACTGCATTCCTTAATGAGTATTTCCCTGCTTCAGTGTTTATTCGAAAAGGGTACGACATTGTCAACTTCAAACAAAAAGAAGGGGAATCTCTGGGTGATGCATACAAGAGGTTTAAGAGGTGTCTGACTGCATGCCCAACTCATAACATGGATGCAACTGAGCAGATGCAGAATTTTGTGAATGGTTTGAGAATCAAGACAAAACAGCTTATAGATACTGCTGCCGGTGGCTCAACTAATTTCTTAACAGCCACTGGTATCAAGAGGATTATAGAAGCAATTGCCGCCAACGAGCATCTTGAGCTGTATGATCGCACTGTGAACCAACCAGAGGGTAAGATTGATTTGAAACTAGCGGAACAAGTTGTGAACATGGAAGATCAAATCAAGGATGAAGTGGAAAGAAGGCTTAAAGGGATGAATGTGAGTACTACAACTGGAGCTCAGGTTCCACCGGTCCAAGTTGTGAGTTGTGAGGTTTGTAATGGTCCCCATTTTACTGTGCATTGTCTTGCTACTACTCAACAAGTCAAAGAGATAAAAGTTTTGAGGCAGAACAATCCGTATTCTCAGACCTATAATCCAGGATGGAAGAATCATCCTAATTTTTCCTGGAAAGACCAAAACCAACCTCTATATCAACAACAACAACAACAACAGGCCCCTCAAAAAGCAGAATGGGAGTTAGCTATTGAAAGAATGGCAGCTCAAAGTATGCAATTCCAAGAAGAGACCCGGAACATTCAAAGGAACAACACAACTTCCATCAAAAAACTTGAGTCGCAGATGGGACAGATAGCCCAACACCTCTCAACACACACTCGAGGAACCCTCCCGAGTGCGACAGTACCGAATCCGAAAAATCAAGAGAGTATTAATGTTGTCACAACAAGAAATCATAAAGTGATAGAAGAGGAGGAAACAAAGGAGGAAGAATGCATAGAGGTGGAACTTGAGGTAAGAGAAAAAATAAAAGAACCAGAAGAAGTTGTGCTATCTGAAAAGTGAACTGGGGAGAACAAGAAAGAGGAGGCCAAACCAAAAATCAAATTACCGTTCCCTCAAAGAGTTGCAAAGAAGGATCAGAACGAGAAAGACTTCGAAAAGTTCAGTGCAATGTTCAACAAATTGGAAATCAACATGCCATTCTTTGAAGCACTTGAGAAAATGCCTTTGTACAAGAAATTCATGAAAGAGGTTATAGGTAAAAAGAGACTAATGGGTGAAGAATCGAAGACCACAACTGAGCAATGCAAGGAAATAGAACAAGAAAGGAAAATACCCATCAAGATGAAGGATCCTGGACCAGTTGTAATCCCTTGTACTATAAAAGATCGAACTTTTAAGAAAGTCCTAATTGATTCAGGTGCTAGTGTGAGTCTCATGCCGTTATCTATTTTCAAAAATCTGGATATTGGAAAAGTGAGTGATACGGGAACAAGCTTGAAGTTTGCCGACCACACAACCAAGATGGCATATGGGCTAGCAGAGGATGTTCTAGTGACAATCGATAACTTCACTTACCCAGTTGATTTTCAAATCATGGATATACCCGAGAATGAAGAAACTTCGATCATACTTGGCCATCCGTTCTTGCTTACTAGTCGGTGCAATATTGATGTGGAAAAAGGTACGCTCACTTTGAAATTTTTTGATGAGGAAATCACTTTAAAAACTCAAGAGGGTCGAAAGAAAGGTAAGGAGAAAGATGTCAAACTTTCAGTTGGGAAGATCAACACAACTAAGAAGGGAGAACGATCAAAACCATTTCAAGTTGCTCTTATCTATGAACCGGCACAATATTTAGTTGCGAAGAAGTCGAGCAATAAAGTTTGGAGGCTGAAGTACCCCCATAATAATGGGGAGTCTAAAATGAAGCGCTGCGTGGGAGGCAACCCACGGTTTTATGAATTGATGTTGTTTCTTTTTGTGTGGTTATTGTTTTTGTAGGAATAAATGAGATTTCGCAAGGGAAAACGTGGTAGCAGCGAAGAGGTGTTGCATTACCTGTCGACCGCTCTGTGAGGATCTCTGTGAGTACACCTCTTCTTCTCTTGTTCTTGAACATTGAGACAATGTTTAGTTCAAGTTTGGGGGAGGTTTTACCATTTTGTATTGTCAAGTTAAGCCCTTTTTATTTTAAGTTCGGTAAATACCACGGCATATTCGCCCCTACGAAAACCGTAAAAGAATTTTTCTTGTATGTGGGTTGTGTGTAAGATAGTCAAGAGAGTATTTAGAGTTCAAGGGAAAAGGAGTTTGAACTAAGAAACTTGGGAAATTTTGGAAATTGAGGTATAATGTGAACACCCTAGGTTCTCCGGAGTAAAGAAACGAGTCCAACATGTAGATTTGTGTCATAGTACTTGGATTTGAGAAGTATTCCCCAATTAGTTCATTGTGATAGTCCGGCATGATTGAAAATGACTTGTGGAACCAAAAAAAAAAAAAAGAAAGTTGAATAATGACGTAAAGACAACTTGTCCTTCTAAGTTGGGTAACCCTCACTCGGTTATTTAGCCTAACGGCGGTTGAATCTCTATAGTCGTCCCAAAGTGGACTAATAAACGCCTGTGAGCGGGAAAAAAAAAGAATAAAGGTGCCACAGAAAAAAATCTTGAGCAAACATGTGCATGCCTTAATCTGATTATCCGAATGAAAGGGGTAGAAAATCGAAGAAAAGACTTAAGCCCAAAGCATAGTTGGAGAGGTGGCCGAAAGGGAGATTTAGGTCCGTAAGTTTACTGCGGTATGTGTTTATGTAATGCCTTCGTTAACGGATGAGTACCGAGAGAGCTGGTTTGAGTCTATCGGAACTAAGACTCACGTATGAGTATCGACACGCTTTACACCCTGAACCCTTCACTTGATGTGCTGTTTGACTTGAAAATTATTTATCCAAGCTTTTTGCTTGAGGTCAAGCAATGTTTTAAGTTTGGGGGAGTTTGATCGGTGGTTTTTACACGTTATTTTACCGTTTATTTCAGTTAATCATTTGTTTTGTCTTAACGCATTTTAGTTGTTTTTATTACATTTTACGCGCCTATTTGGTATTTTCACTGTTTCTAGGTCAGGTATACAATAAAGGAGAAGCAGAGCGAAAACCGGGGAAAAATGGCAAGATTTCGGAAGAGTTTTGTTGTGAAATCTTTAGCAGTCTGCACAGAAACGATCATAACTGGAGTTCCGGGAATCCATTTGAGGGGTTCTAAAAACCGCCGGAAAGCTAAGAGAGAGAGCTACGACTTTCGTGTTGGAGTCGAAGTCAAATTCAAAACAGGCGCGCAACACAGGTGTCCGTGTTGTGTGACACGGCCCGTGTTGCAGTATTTGCTCAGAAAAGGTGATTTTTGGTGGAAAACAGTGGCCTGACACGGGTGCCCGTGTTGTGTGACACGGCCCGTGTCAGGACACCTGAGACGCGAAAATTTCACGCGAAAAATGTGTCAGGAAGCCAACACGGCCGCCCGTGTTGCCTGACACGGCCTGTGTTGCAGGAAGCGCTTTTTTCCCTATTTTTCTTGTATTTTTTACTCTTGTGATCCCCGAGGGTATTGTGGGTATTTCCCTAGTTCCGAGTTGGAATTGTGACTATTTTGTTACGTGTTTGGAGAAAGGAGAAGGGACTTTTGGATTATACGAAAAAATACAACGAGAGATTGAAGCTCTGGAGAATTGGGAGGACAAGGAGATTTTCATGCTCGGAAGAAATTGAAGATTGAATTCACTCCTAATACCATTGTAATGTTTCTAATTATCATGTCATTTTTATCGAATATTATGAGTGGCTAAACCCCCAATTGTTATGGGGTAGTCCTAAATTGCGATGTATTGACCTTTGTTGGGATTATTCTATGAGATTTTTGTTGTTCACCTTATGGCTTTTATTTTGCAACGATCTTTATGCTAATTCATATTGGAAAATAGAATTTGATTTACGATTAGGTTTTGTCTGGAAAGTCGACCTAATGCTTTTGCAAAATAATGTTACGGTTGATATTGCCTAGGAATGGGGGTATCCCATAGCAGCGTGTTTTTTTATGTCAGAAGGTTTTTTCGTGGGAAACTAAGGAATTAGTGTGCATGAAATTCATCAAAGGTTTTTTCATTAAGGAATTAAGGAAAACTACTTTTGAAATTTGATTTTTTTAAGGTTGGAAACAAATATCTCAGAAGAATTCTTTAAGGTCTTTACTAGCAATTTATCCACTTCCCTAACATTGATCTTATTTTAATCTATAAAGTCTATTATTTTACTTGTTCCTATATCCTGTTGTCAAACGAAACCCAAGGTTATTTTGTCTGATTGAAATAACAAGTTTTTCCTAAAAATTTACACGTAGTCCTCAGAGATCGACATTCGGGGAATTTCCCCTTATCACTACATCGGTGAAAATAGTACACTTGCTAATTTACTGGTTAGTAATCGGTTACCTAATATTGTGTAATCGTTTACCACTGAGCAGAATGCTGTGTCTTTGCATTTTTCTTGCTTGTTTGGGTTCCTTTTCACATGTAAACTTCATTGATTGATCTAATGCATTTATGTGGATTGTTTTTTTTTACATATTTCATCATTCTTGAATGTTCAATCTCGATTTTTTGACGCGTAACTTTTGGGTTTCGTTTTGAATGCATAACATGCTCATGTTGCTTGATTGGTGAATGATCACTTTGCTTCGCTTGCTTATATCATGTTAATTGGTTATCATGAATGTTTGCTTTGTTGGATGTTTG
Source organism: Lathyrus sativus (assembly GCA_963859935.3). Lineage (NCBI taxonomy): Eukaryota > Viridiplantae > Streptophyta > Magnoliopsida > Fabales > Fabaceae > Lathyrus > Lathyrus sativus. The sequence goes on from OZ012737.1 coordinate 290,498,126, forward strand.
ATGCACGTTTGCATTTATTTTAGATTCCGCTTTGTTGAGCGCTTGTTTGCTTGTTCAATCATTCAATTTAATTTGAAAAAGCATGATGATCTTGATGTTTCTTGTTGATGCAATGTTGTTGATCAATTATGTTTGATTGTTGAAGCAAGTTGATACTTGCATGATATCCATCCATGATTGGTGTTAGATCTTGATTAATCGCATTCTTACATGCTTGCTACCCTACTTTCCACAGTATCGCATCGCTGCAAAGAGGGGCCGGCAATGACAGAAGAGTCGCCACCATTCGTTATTTATCCCAAAGAGAGGGAAAGGAAATGATCATAGAAAACCTACGAAAAGGGAATAAGACAGGTCATCGCAACCAAATCTCGGGTTCGGGAGTCGGTTACGCAAGGGGAAGGTATTAGCATCCCTCACGTTCGTCGTACTCGACGGGATCCACGCTTGTTGTCTATCTAAAAGGGTGTAAAACTATCTATGCTAAAGGCCACGAGGACAAAGAAAAGAAAAAGAGACTCGATAGAGCATCGCCGCTCTATGCCTACGTATTCCCTCGTGCAATGGGAAAGTCAGAGTCAACATAGTTCGGACAACTACGGGTGAAGGGTGGGGGGGGGGGGGGAAGGTTGCTCGCTAAGACATTGCCGTCTTGTACCTACGTATCCTTGTCTGGTATGAGAAATCAGAGAAAACGTAGTTCGGGATGACACGACCACTGGTGAGTAGGGTTAAACAATGGTTCCAGCAGTTAGGGACGATTCCTGTTTGCGGTAGAACCAAAGCTTAACAAAACTCTTTTTGAAAATGGTTTTCCAATTAAGATCCCGAAGGATGAAAAGATTTGATGTTTTTGCTTTGTGTTTTTTAAGACAAGAAGTGGATTGAGTTATGGTTTGAAACTCATGTCGCACAAAAGACTATGACTCAAGAGCAAATGCGTCGAATATCGCTCAAAGGGCATACGCTAAACACACTAGACAATTGAGAGGAGGCCCCTCAACAATCATTCCTCGAATACTTAAGGCTCGTAGCGTACGACACAAATCTTTCTTTATTAAGTGTTTTGAATTGTTTAGGAGATGAGAAGAGAAAGACTCGAACTAAGGGGAAACTGGACCCTAAAGTTATCATGCATAATGCTTCTAAAGTTGGGGTGAAAGGAAAGAATTAACCTAATGTTGTCATGCATAGGATTGAACACCTAATGTCTCTCCTACTCCCATCCTAAACGGAGGGATTAGGAATCCTAGGGGGATCATGGCCAAAGGCCAAGTAAACACTAAATAATTCACTCACAAGTGAAATGAGAAAGAAAAGAAATTGATTGGAATAAAAGATAAACCACAAAGCACATTAATTTGTTAATTCAAAAAATGACAAAATAAAATGAAAATAAATGGAAAATAAAATAAAGAAAAGATGAAAAATAATTTAACACATTAAAATAACAAAATATGATTTTTTTTGGGATTTTTATGATATTTAAAACTATTCTTAAAATAAATAAAATAAAACAAGAAATAACTAAAATAAAATAAAAAGGTGAAATAAACAAGTTGCTAAAAAAAAGAGAAATGAGCTCCACCATGGGTAGAACTCATGACCTCATGGTTCACAAGTCAAACTTTTACCACCTCAACCAACACGCGCGTTTGGTAAAGAAATGGAAAAAGAAAGAAAAAAAATAAAACATGAAAAATAATAAAGAAAGAAGCAAAAATGCCCCCGCTGGGGGTCGAACTCATGTTTAGGGAATGGCAAGGCAAGGTTAAAACCACTGGGGTGGCGATACATCTGTTGTATCAAGCCACCCCTTTTAATGAAATACCTAAACAAAGAGAAATTATGGGCAAGCTATAAGGCAAGGGCAAGTGAAGGAGCCAAATACAACTTGATCATAACTTTGTCAAAACTCAATGATTCTCAGTGAAATTTAAATCTAAACTGCTTGAAATTTTATGAGGAATGTAATGGTAATCACCATTTTCCTAAATAGTGCACACACAACAAAATTCGAAGGCTAATGCAGTTGGGGTGTCTTGAGGTGCATTTTGATTTTAAGTGATCAAAACAGATGCTCTTGGAGACATGTAAAAGTATGAGCATGTTTGAAGTGTGAAATGGAATGAATCCCAACAGAAAGTTGGGTCAAAAACACATAGGATGAGGAATTGACATATGAGTTGCATCAAAGAGCAAGAGTTGTACGTAAACCAAGACAAAGTGATTAGAATGAGTGAATTCAAAACCAACAATGGTCTGCTCATGTTTGAAATATGTTGCTCATGGATTAAGTTCAAAGAAGAAACTCATTTCCTAATTGAGTCAAGATATGGCTGTCAAGTTGCAAAAATGTGTTTTGAGGAATTTCTTTATACATAACCAATGTGTTCAACAATGATCCAACATAATGTTTACCAATCTGTAACAGGTTATGACCTTCAATACACAAGATGCAATAGCCTTTAAAAATGAAGCTTGATGATATCCAAAGTTGACAAACTTTAAAACAGCAGCTGTCAGCCAGCTTGTTTTGGTATTTCAGTCAAGAATTGTTGATGAATTCCAAACAAATAAGGCCTTTGTACAACCTTTATGCCAACAACCTTACAAGTCTTTTCAGCATAGGAACATGCTTAAGAAGGTTTTGTTAAAAAAACAGCAACATGTTTTAAAAGCACCGCAAACATTTGTTTAGTATAAGCAAACCCCAATTCTACTATAGATCCAACAACCTGAGTGCCAAAACTGTCAAGGTTCAGTTCATTCCATGAACTGCTATGAAACCTCAATTTTCTTAGTCAAACATAGATATGACCCTAAAATCCTACAAATGCAGCCACAAGTTCTTAACAGCATTTGATTGAATCACAGACACATCACCCTCAATGTAGCATAGTCACAAACCAACCATCAAAGACATTTACAACCTACAACAGTTGGAGAATTTGAACCCAAAAGGCTTGATAGAACCAAAGCGTATTCCTAAACATCACAATGCCTTAAAAGGTTTGGCATAAATCACAGTTTAAACAACAACCAAGTTTTACATCATAATGCAAACATGTTCCTCCATGACAGTTACCAGTGCAAACACACATAGGGTGGTCAGGTTCACTCAAGAATTAAATTCTATCCTAACAGTTGCAAACTCCACAAATGACAGTGACAATTTACACAAGTAAAAGCAATAAAGTGTAGAGCTGCCAGCTATGTGAATTACCAAACTCAAACCAACAACAATTCTTGACAGAACCAAAAAAACAGATTTCTAAACAAAACATGATAATGCTTCAACATGTTGTTTATGGTTATGTTTAAGGGAAGGATCTCAGACCCTCATTCTTTCAAAACAGTAGGGGTGGCAATTATGGTATAAAGCTGGAATTTCAACCTGTTAGTGAACTCAAGCAGATTTTTTATGAAAACAACCTCCCCTCACTTCACTGTATCAGCAAAGAAAACCAAATGAGGCCTGAACCCTCAAGTTCACTATCTTGCTAAAACCTAACCTATTCACTAATGGTTAAATAGCAGCAATAATTCCACATAAACCACCCTAAACTCCTTCAACCAGCCAACCAAAATTGACTGCCTCTCAAGGATTTAAACAGAATTGGGGGCACACAACAGTTTTGAATTTCCATGACAGCTCTCACTCTAATGATAAATCTATGCACCTTTCAAATGCTAGAATGATCCAAATACACTAAGTTGAGTTCACAACAGAAAGTAACATTGCTGAGATCAGAGCACTAAACCTAGGCCTGAGGTCAATCTCCAAGAAAAACAACCTTATCACTAGGTAAAACCAAAACAAGCTTAACGACACCCCAAATAAAAGAGTCAACAGAACTCAAAGGTAAGACAACATGGATACATATCCATACACACATAGCTAGCAGTAGCCTTCAAAGAAGACAGTCATAAAAATCACATCCTATGAAAGCTAGACAAATCCAGTATCATCATCATTTAAAGTAACCCTAAACAAGTAGTTAACCAAAATCCTTAGATTTAGGGGGAGGCTGTCAAGCTATGACAGTTGGTTTTCAAAGAATGAACATTTAAAACACTAAGACCTGATGATGCCAACAAGGGAAAATGGCAGGCTCCAACATGATATGTTGTCCATTCAATATAACATGGTTATTTGAGACTATGAACAGCTAATACAACATAAACATGAAGTTTCTAAAGTGTCAAAATTATGGAAATGGATCTATGTAGTGATTTAGCATGAAATGTGCATAAAAGTCAAACTTGAGGGGTGTGAAAGTTGACTTTTTGATTCAAGGGTTTTTTGATGAAAGTAAATATTGGAACAGCTTCAATGGTGATTTTAGGTTTTTGTGTATATGGTTTTTATGGTGATTTAGTGTTTGGAACAAGGACTGGTGTGAAAAATGTAAAGAGGCAATTTTTGGTGGTTTTGTGACTTTCTTCCCTTTAAAGCAAGGAGAGTAAGAATGAGAGCTATGTGTTTCTGGTTTTTTGGATAGCTCTGGTGTGTCTAAAATATTGGAAGGAAGTCTCTATTTATAGGCCATGAGAGGTGTTAGGGCAAATTTGGTTTTTTGCCTTTGGAGGGAAATCTTGGAAGAAAATCTATCCAATATCATGTGGCAGTTGTGCTCATCAGTCTCTTGGCTCAATGCAGGGCAAAACTCAAGTGGAATGAAGGACATGAGGTGACTGAAGTGAGCCTAGAGGGATAGGGAGGCTGCAGCTACAAATCTTCACCAAAAAAAGGTTTCTCTTTCCTCTATTTTTGAATAAAATAATGCCACATGTCTTGCAACTTGCATTGTCTACCAAATCCATCTTCCTTCTGCATTTTAAACCATCAACCTCTCTAAATATCAAATTAAGACATGATAAAATGGTTTAGAATGGTCCAGGTGGCTGAAAAGTGAATTTGTGGAAAAGTTGAACTGGTGCATTCAAGTGTGGAGACCCCAACTTTCTGGATTCATAACTCTCAACTCATAAGGGCTATGGAGGAGTTCTATTACTTTTTGGAAAGCCCTCATGGAGCTTTACAACTTTAATGCTTTCATGATCTTCACATTCCAAGTGGAACTAGGTCAAAAATCCCTTCAAAGTTGGCTAAAAACATGATTTGTAATGCCAGAAGACTTATAATTTTTCTAAGTGTTTTCCCCTCTTGTAATGATTTTGATCATAACTCCCAATCTACTCATTTTTTGCACATGAACCCCTGTGAGACTTTTGTAGGAATTTTTAAGACCTTTCCAACAAGCTTTGAACCAATTCAATTGGATGTGTGGTTAGGAAGTTATGGTCTTGCCCCTTTCAAAACCCTAATTCTCGACTTTCTCGATTACTCCTCCATCCTTGATCCAATGGTCATGAAACTTCATGGATAGGTGTAATATGTCATTAGGAACATTTTTATTCACACTTTGAGGTCAAATTCCTTATGATTGAAGAGTTCACTTTTGGTCAACGAAACGATCGATCAATGACTACCGAGTCGATTGTTGATGTTCTGGGTCTTCTGAGGCCTTGAAACTTCTTGAGTGGACTTCACTAAGCCATATGAGCTTCATGGACCATAGTTCCATCATTGGAATGCCTTTTAAATCAAAAGTCAAACTACAATTGACTTTTCCTGATTAGAAACCCTAATCGGGAATCCTGAACTGCACTGTCTTTAATCTTTGGGTGACAACCTCAAATTGGATTTGTACTTGACCCAACGGGGTATCTTTGATGATATGGAGATTTTTTCTTGGAGAATCAATCCAACACATTGACTGATTAAACCGTCGAAACCTCAATTTTTACTATACGGAGCCCTAATTCACCCTAATTGACTGAGCTTGTGGTTAATAAGGCTCTCCTTTTGGATAGAAAACACAAAAAAAACACTTGATCCCTTGTAAGAACTATGCTATGCAAATGCAAGATGCTAAAATGCAATGAAACATAAGCCAAAGATTAAGAAAAGAGGTTAGTCAAATTTTGAGGTACAACACACAGTTGTGGTTATTCTGAACTTTGCATGCTGTCTTTACCTTGCTTTCTTGTTTCCTACCTTTTACACCTGCTTTTGTGCTGAAACATGTGCTGTTATAGGTTGTCTTGCTTGTGTGCTGGATTTTATTGTTGTTTTATGCAGGAGGCGTTGTTGTAGCTGTTGTTTTTACTTTGGTTCTTCGCTTTTTGCTTCGTCTTTGCATGTTCCCTTAGGTTTCTTATTCCAGTTTAATTTCCGATTAAATTTGGAGTAAGATAGACATTAGGAGTTTAATACATGAATGATAACATTAGGTTAGTCCCTTTTAACCTCAACCTTAAGTCCATCTTTTGCATGCTAATATTAGGATAGAATCTCCTTTCGCATCCCGACTTTAGGACCACTTTGCATGGCAATGTTAGGGACAAGTTTCCCTTAGACCTTCCGTGCGTCTCTCTTCTCATCTCAAAACACCTTCTAACTCATCAAATAAACACGATGAACATTGTATGCTACGAGCCTTAAGAACATGGGAAATGATGAGTGAGGGGTCTCCTCTCGCTTGTCTAGAGTGTTTAGTGTACGTCCCATCTGGGGGCGATATGCGACGCATTCGCTCCTATGTCATAGTCTTTAGTGCAACGTAAATCACAAAGCAAACTAATTCATTTCACTAAAAATTACAAACAAAAGTCAAACCTTTTATCCTTCGGGATTTACGTTTCAAACTCATTTTCAGAAAAGAGTATGTTACTTTTCCGTTCTACCGCAAACAGGCATCGTCCCTAACTGTTGGAATGGGAACTTAATGTCACTTATAAAAACCGCCTAACCAACCAATGGTTTAGTTTCCCGAACTATGTTTGCTCTGATTTCTCATACCAGATGAGGATACGTAGGCACAAGACGGTGATGTCTTGGCGAGCAACATTCCCCCCATTACCCGTAGCTTTCCGAACTACGTTGAGTCTTACTTTCCCATTACACGAGGGAATACGTAGGCATAGGGCTGCGATGTCCTATCGATACTCTTTCTTTTTTTCTTTTTTTCTCATTTCCGTTTAGCAGTAGCTTATAGATGAACACACCCTTTGATTAGACAACAAGCATGGATCCCGTTGATTACAACAAACGTGAGGGGTGCTAATACCTTCCCCTTGCAGAACTGACTCCCAAACCCAAGATTTGGTTGCGATGACCTTGTCTTTTCCTGTTATTCAGGTTTCCTTCGGTCATTTCCTTTCCCTCTCTTTGGGATAAATAAACTGGTTCTCTATGCGAGTCAATCCTAGCGCTTGTCTGTTTTATGTCTTTGGGTGTTTACTTTTGTGTAGTTATTTGCTTTATATACATTGCATGTTTTATATTATCGCATTTTATTATTATCATATTATGCTATTGTTGTTGTGATGTGGGTGGTTTGTTCCATTGAGAGATAAGCCCAATACCCAGGCTTGAGCATACACACAAGATTAGTGTGAAGAGTAGCGGGAGCTTGTGTGGCGTCTGACCACTCAATAGCTCGCGCAAAATCACGTCAGACGAGGTTTTTCTTTGGAGATACTCTATCATGCGCATCTGGTGTAGTTGAGGGAGTATTGACTTAGAAAAACTAACGACTCTAGAGACCATTCATTGGGAAGTCAGTTGAGACCTCCTTGATTGACCATGATGCCAAACCAGAAATGGTGAACGTATCATCGTCTCTTGACCTGAGAGTCCATGATACTAATGACCTGCATATGATGTTGTACCGTTCAAGATTAGAACCCGCATGTGAGATATTTGAACCAACCCGATTTTATGGTTTTCTCGTCCGAGCGGACCTTTGATCCCGAGTACTCCGGTTTTATACTGTCTTAGTGTCCTGGTTTTCTGGATTTCTTATTAGAGCAGAGCTATGGTTATATTTAGTCAACAACACATCAGTAAGTTTGAGCATTGGATACCTTGATCCCATGTTTGCATCTTCATAATCATCCTGCATTTAACATTGCATGTCTTTGTGTTTTACAGGTTCTCGTCTCTCCTTTGATTATGGTACTGATCTTCTGTAGAGATGGAAGTAGACAGAAAGAGGATTGTTGTATACAAGTTTCCAGCACCTGAGTTAGGACCTTTATTTGGTCTGATTTCCATGGCTGAGCCTGACGTCCTTGAAACCTTCAAGAAAGATTATGGGAGAATTCTTAATCTTGTCTGTAAGATCACGAGTTATGATCATGGAGCTATTCATACCCTGTTGCAGTTTTATGATCCACATCTACGTTGTTTCACTTTCCTGGATTATATGTCGGTTCCGACTTTGGAGGAGTTCGCTTTCATCTTAAGCGTTCTGGTCCAATATGAAGTGAAAGAACCTGATCTCGAGAATTTGGCCGCCGCTCTTTATTTGAGTGCCTCTGAGTTGGTTGATCATGTTGTCAGCAGGAATGGAGTTTCCGACTTTACTTTATCTTTCTTGGTGAATAAAGCCCAGAAGTATGCTGAAGAGGGTTGTTGGGTGGTTTTCAGTGTTATCTTGGCTTTATGCGTCTATGGCATTGTGTTGTTTCCTAACATACCAGACTTTATTGATTTTGATGCCTTTCATATCTTCGCTTCCAGGAATCCTGTACCTACATTCCTAGGAGATTTGTACCATTCAGTACATTACAAGAATGAGAAAAGAAGAGGGAAGACCGTTTCTTGTTGTGCACCACTTTTTCACAAGTGGTTTATGAATCATATTCCTCGCTCTGGAGTTTTTGTGGATTCAAGAAATTCAGTTGAATGGTCCAAAAGACTCATGGGTTTAACAACCAAGGATATCGCCTGGTTCAACCGAGATCTGCTTGGTCGTGATCTTATCTTTAGTTGTGGTAGTTTCCCTAATGTTCCTTGGATGGGGAGGAAAGGCAGTATCAACTATAATCCTTCTCTTGCTGTCAGACAATTTGTTTATGCTTGGAGGGGACCTCCGAAGGAAGAAGAAGTGCAGGAATCTCTGTACTTCACTGGTGTAGTTGATCCTTGTCTTCTGGCCAAATTCGTTGATGGGTGGGGTAAAATCCACAAGAAGGGAAAACTTTCTTTGGGAAAAGGTGATTACAAAACTTATGACCCCTACTTGGATTGGGTTCAGAAGAGAGTTGAAAGGGTATTATTGCCATTCCCTGTTGAAGAATCATTGTATCCCCTAATGGTTGAGCATACTACAACGATCGACATCCTGAGATAACAGGCTTTGGGTAGAGAAGGAAGAGTTGCGCAAAGAGAATAAAGAGTTGCAATAGGAGATTAGTCAGCTGAAGCATGATAAATGTGAAGTTGTTTACTTGTCCAAGACGAAGTCAAAATCATTGACCAAGTTGGAGAAAGAGCTATCTGAATAGATCAGGGTACGAGAGCGGATCGGTCAGGATCTAAAGACCACCTGCAACATTTTGAAGTATAAGAAGGTGGATTTAGAAAGAGTGTATCTGGAGATATCCAAATTCAATGAGCAATGGAATGCTACTTTGACCGCCTACAAGAACAGGGAAGGCCAGCTTCGCACGCAGGTTGTAAAGCTGAGGGCGCAACTCAAGGTCAAGGAGAAAGAAGTAATTATGGAATCGTCCCATAGGTACACGTTTGAGCATAAATTTCATGAAACTTTATCAACGCTTGAAGAGCTCAAGATCCGGGAAGGTGTGAAGAAACCCAGGCTTGAAGATGCCTTCGGCGAGGATGCTTGGGAAGACTATTATCATTGTCTCCGGGATGTGATACATAGAAGAGACATCCTCATTAGAGAGTTGGTTGTCAGGCCAGACATCTAGATACGAAGACGATGCTTAAGGAGGCTCATGCCTGGAGCAAAGAGCATGATTGCGGGGGAGGATTATCTTCTGATATGTCACAATAGTTTCTTTTCTTCTGTATCTTGATCATCACCAGATCTGTTGGACGAGATCAGTACCTTTTGTATTCAGATCTTTCTCATTTGTTGTTATGTACTATTGTTGCGGTGAGAATCATGATACCAAGCTATTAATTAACTTGAATCTTAATTCTTAAATTCACAACCGGACTTTGATTTATCCAAAGGAAAGGTTAAAGAAAGAAAAACCCTTTGCGCGATGTAACAACAACGCTAAGAGATTCGGGGATCGGGGGTTGGTTATGCCTAGGGTAGATATTTCACATCCTAGACATCTGTAGTAATCTACAAGAACCTTTTTTTTGTTTGCATGCTAATACTTGCTAAATGTTTGCTATGGACTGGGATTGGGTAAAAGGTGTAGGTTGAGACCTAAGGATAGTTTCTAAGTTTGCTTGCAAGGATATCACATCCTCTGCCTACGTATCCTTACTAGGATAGAATCAGAGCAATCGTAGTTCATCTCACTAGGGATGAAGAACACTTGATTATGATCAAGGTTCAAAAGGGGAACAGACATAGTAATGCTTGTATAGAGTCTAAGAAAACTCTCTAGATCTATATTGAACACTCAAGAAAGGGGAGTAAGTAATCATCTCCATGATTCTTACATAGAGTTAACCAAACTCTATCTAACTCTATGTTATAAGACCAATTGGTTTTATCCAGACCAAAAGGTGGGAGAAGGCTCTATCCAGGCCTAAAGGGTAAGTCCAATTGGTTCTATCCAGACCAAAAGGAAGGTTGAGTGGTTCTATCCAGACCAAAGGGAAGGTTGAAGGGGAAGGTTGCTCGTCAAGATATCGCATCTTATGCCTACGTATTCTCATTGTCCAATGAGAAATTAGAGCGGTTGTAGTTCGGGAAAAACCGAAGAACGGGGATCAATTGGTTCTTTGCAGACCAAAAGGGGGGAGAAGGTTCTATCTAGACCTATGAGTTTAAGTCCAATTGGTTCTTTCCAGACCAAAAGGAAGGTTGAGAGAAGGTTCTATCCAGACCTATGAGGTTAGTGAGCTATCTATGATCCAAAGGTCAATAGAGAGACTTTCCTTTGGAAGGAAAAAGATGAGGAAACTTGGATGAGAACTAAAGAGTTCCATCACTTGGGGGGAGTTACTTAACAAAGGCAAAAGCATACACGTGATAAATATATAAGAGGTATGGTTACAACCAAGAATAAGAAAGCATATTACAATAAGCAAGGATTTCAATCAAGATAAGTGGTTACAACCAAAGCAAGCATTAAGATATTACAATATCAATGATCTCAATCAAGATAGATGGTTACGACCAAAGCAAACATTTAAGATATTACGATATCAATGATTTCAATCAAGAATAATGGTTACGACCAAAAAAATATTAAGATATTATGATATCAATGATTTCAATCAAGATAGACGGTTACTACCAAAGCAAACATTAAGATATTACGATATCAATGATTTCAATCAAGGTAAATGGTTACGACCAAAACAAACATTAAATATTACAATATCAATGATTTCAACCAAGATAAATGGTTACGACCAAAGCAAACAATTAAGATATTATGATATCAATGAGGGGGAAGTTCTTACAAGACTTAATGAAAGGTAAAAACCAAAGCATATCTTAACAAAGATGGGGTACATCTTAACAAAGATGAAGAAGTATCTTGACAAAGATGTGGTTTCCTAGGGCTTACAAGATGACATGTATACTTACAAACATCAGGCCTAAATAAACATTGTCACAACAAATTTAAGTGAGAAGTTTAAAAACTTCATGGGAGAAAACTTTCAAGTTTTAATGATGATTAAACATAAATTCATACAAGCAAGGATTTTAAGTCAAACTCAAGTACACAAAGGAGTTAATAAACCAAGTTCAAACCAAACTTCAAAAATAAATTTAATGAAAATGATATCTAAAGTTTTGAAATGAAGATTGAAAGATAGGAGGGTTAAAACCCTAAAACGGATCACAAATTCCCCATAATGCAAAGTGTTTCTAAAATAAAAATTTTAGAATTCTTTAAGCATTATATGAAAGTATTTACTAATACAAGAATTTAGAAAAAAGAATTACTAAAAAATGATTAAAAATGAAGGAGTTATGATTTTTTGAAATTTAATGATAATTAAATAAAAATCAAATAAACCCAATATTAAATAATTAGAAATGCCACCCCCGAGGCTTGAACCCAAGACCTTGGGGTCAAGGGCTCAAAATTTTGCCAACTCAAACACCTACGCGCATGTGAAAGGTGATGAAAAAAGGAGATAAAATAGTAAAAACTATGGAAAATAATAAAATGTCCAAAAATTGTCCTCACTGAGCAAAAGCATACACGTGATAAATATATAAGAGGTATGGTTACAACCAAGAATAAGCAAGCATATTACAATAAGCAAGGATTTCAATCAAGATAAGTGGTTACAACCAAAGCAAGCATTAAGATATTACAATATCAATGATTTCAATCAAGATAGATGGTTACGACCAAAGCAAACATTTAAGATATTAAGATATCAATGATTTCAATCAAGAATAATGGTTACGACCAAAAAAAACATTAAGATATTATGATATCAATGATTTCAATCAAGATAGACGGTTACTACCAAAGCAAACATTAAGATATTACGATATCAATGATTTCAATCAAGGTAAATGGTTACGACCAAAACAAACATTAAATATTACGATATCAATGATTTCAACCAAGATATATGGTTACGACCAAAGCAAACAATTAAGATATTATGATATCAATGAGGGGGAAGTTCTTACAAGACTTAATGAAAGGTAAAAACCAAAGCATATCTTAACAAAGACGGGGTACATCTTAACAAAGATGAAGAAGTATCTTGACAAAGATGTGGTTTCCTAGGGCTTACAAGATGACATGTATACTTACAAACATCAGGCCTAAACAAACAATGTCACAACAAATGTAAGTGAGAAGTTTAAAAACTTCATGGGAGAAAACTTTCAAGTTTTAATGATGATTAAACACAAATTCTTACAAGCAAGGATTTTAAGTCAAACTCAAGTACACAAAGGAGTTAATAAACCAAGTTCAAACCAAACTTCAAAAATAAACTTAATGAAAAAGATATCCAAAGTTTTGAAATGAAGATTCAAAGATAGGAGGGTTAAAACCCTAAAACGGATCACAAATTCCCCATAATGCAAAGTGTTTCTAAAATAAAAATTTTAGAATTCTTTAAGCATTATATGAAAGTATTTACTAATACAAGAATTTAGAAAAAAGAATTACTAAAAAATGATTAAAAATGAAGGAGTTATGATTTTTTGAAATTTAATGATAATTAAATAAAAATCAAATAAACCCAATATTAAATAATTAGAAATGCTACCCCCGAGGCTTGAACCCAAGACCTTGGGGTCAAGGGCTCAAAATTTTGCCAACTCAAACACCTACGCGTATGTGAAAGGGGATGAAAAAAGGAGATAAAATAGTAAAAACTATGGAAAATAATAAAATGCCCAAAAATTGTCCTCACTGAACAAAAGCATACACGTGATAAATATATAAGAGGTATGGTTACAACCAAGAATAAGCAAGCATATTAAAATAAGCAAGGATTTCAATCAAGATAAGTGGTTACAACCAAAGCAAGCATTAAGATATTACAATATCAATGATTTCAATCAAGATAGACGGTTACGACCAAAGCAAACATTTAAGATATTACGATATCAATGATTTCAATCAAGGATAATGGTTACGACCAAAACAAACATTAAGATATTACGATATCAATGATTTCAATCAAGATAGATGGTTACGACCAAAGCAAACATTAAGATATTACGATATCAATGATTTCAATCAAGGTAAATGGTTACGACCAAACCAAACATTAAATATTACGATATCAATGATTTCAATCAAGATAAATGGTTATGACCAAAGCAAACAATTAAGATATTATGATATCAATGAGGGGGAAGTTCTTACAAGACTTAATGAAAGGTAAAAACAAAAGCATATTTTAACAAAGACGGGGTACATCTTAACAAAGATGAAGAAGTATCTTGACAAAGATGTCGTTTCCTAGGGCTTACAAGATGACATGTATACTTTCGCTACTGCGAAAATAAGGTGTCGGCCAAACATAAGAGTCACCACCTTTGGTTATTTATCCCACAGAAAGGGAAAGGAAACGATCAGAAAAAACTGACGAAAAGGTATAAGACAAGGTCATCGCAACCATGACTGGGTTCGGGTGTCAATTACGCAAGGGGAAGGTATTAGCACCCCTCACGTCCGTTGTACTCAACGGGATCCACGCTTGTTGTATTTATCTGACGGGTTGGTTTAACTATCTACCTATCAAGGCTGGTCTGAAAAGAAAAATGACTCGGCAAAGCATCGCGCTTCGTGCCTACGTATTCTCGCTAGAGAACGAGAAATCAGAGTCAACGTAGTTCGGCTAACTACACGTAAAGAATGTGGGAAGGTTTCTCGCCAATACGTCAGTATTGTGCTGATCGCGACATTCTATGTCTAATACAACCTAACTGCAAGTGCACAGTCTATCGCGTAGTAATAATAGATATCGATCCCACAGGGAGTCGTAATCAAACTAGTGTTCTCGGGAGTTACTATGTTTAGCTAGGTAGAATATGTTTAAGGGAATAAGATTGTCACTAAAAGGGAAACTAAGAATGTTAATTAAAGTATAATTAATTGAATCGATATGCAGTAATTGTGTTCTTCGGGGATTTGACAAGTTACCGGTATATGAAATAATTTTCAGAGTTTATTTAAGAAGAAAATGGTGATTTGAAGACTCACGCCTCACGATGGTTATTGACGCTAATCATAATTCTAAGGGCCAAACGTACACTTTCGTATCCCATTCGGGGTTAAAATTATTTTTTGGAAATCTCTAAGTTCTAATTCATTTTAAAGTGCTTTCGTTGTTATTAAAATGAGTGACTAGTGTTTACTATCTGATCTTGCCGCAGCTTTCGCTTGTTGGTTCGTATCTTAATTAATTTCCCACTTTTGTGGCAAAACTACTTTTAAATAAGTTCTCGCTTTCGCAACGAAGTTTATTCAGTAAATTAATTTTAAACACTCAGACCATAAATTACTTTTGAAAAGAGAATTTTCAACCAGTTATTATCAAATCCCTTTGGAATTATTATTACATATCGATTACTTAAATTTAGCTAGACATGGATTTGGGAAAGGTAAAACATAAATAAAAACAATAAATAATAGCATGCATCATAATAAAACTGGAATTACGATTGAAGTGAGAAACCTGTAAATATTCCAATTGGCCTTTGGGCAGATCCTCCACAGATGTTGGCAGGATTCTGGTCTTTGTGCCAATTTGATCGTACAACGGAAATAGAAATTACAGAAGAATGAAAGGAATGCAGAAAAAGCAAAGAGAAATAAATAAGAATATTAAAAACTGGAAAGGTTGCTCTGGAAATAAATTGGTAGCACTTCGTTGAATGAATGTGGCTCCCTTTCTGAGGTCCCCTTCTTCCCTTTTTATAGAAATGGAATTCTAACGGTTATAATTGAAGAGAGTGGACTTTGAGGCAGAATAATCAGGGAGTAGTGGTCCACTATTTGGGACTTGGAACTGCTTCTTTTACGTGAAACTGAAGTGGGGCGTTTTTGCCTGCATGACGGTCGTCACAAGGTGTGACGGTCGTCATGGAGCTGTGATGGTCGTCACAGCAGCAAAAACAGCATTCTGCGCTTTTCATGATGTTTTCACCCGATTTTCGTCCATATTTCATCTGAGATTGCTTCTTTTCTTCATATTGCCTTGTTTAGACGTGATCATCAAATACCTGCAAAACATCAGACAAACAACACGGAAATAACCCGAAATTGGATCGAAAACAGTTAAACTTTAGTTGAATTATGCATCAAAATATATATACGATTTCGTGTTATCAAACTCCCCTAAGCTTGAATCTTTGCTTGTCCTCAAGTAAAACATAAAAAAGTCGGCAAGCACGAGGCAGCTTCTTCGTTCGCAAAGTTGGGAAAAACCGGGATTCTTGGTAAGAACAAAACGAGTACCATGACGACACTGGACTACAAGTCTTCGGAGGTCTCCTTTTTATGCAAATCGGTCCCAGTCATGCTACTGTAGCTTGGTGTCAAGGTTCTCGCGGCAAGTTCACCCTGTTTGTTCTAGCGCAATCACATTAAGCCCGTTGTCCATACACTTTCATGGCGAGTCGACCTGTTAGTGAATATGATCTCATTTCTGTTTTTGATCTTCTTTGCTGATCATAAGCTTATTTCATTGATTTTTCACTGAGTTTTCGTGTCGTTGGGCTAAATGCTCGGGTGAGGAGCAGCTAACTTAGAAGGAAACGTGTCTTATATTTTTAGGCTATCTAGCTTTCTTTTCATGATTTTTCATCTTTTTGGAGATCATACACTTATTTGCATCGGTCGCTCGCTTAGAAGTGTTTTAGGATGGTGCTGACTGCTAGTATAAACTACTTGGGGCTGAGTTTACGTAGACACTTGAGACTTTGGTACACGTAGGTAGTGAAACTGAATCGCATAAACCGGATATCTAAGGTGTCAAGATGGTACTGGTTTTGTTAGAATTGTTGTCTCCTCGGAGTTTCAACACTTGGTTTGAACTCGGGTGCATTCTCGTGATGCTTTTGCTTTTGAGGAACGAACGAAAAAATTTGTTGTTTACGTCGAATAACGTGGGAATGTTTGCGTAACGGAAAAAGGATATATAAACGAGCTTTATTTTCTAATAATAGAAAATGTTTAAATAGAAATTACGAAAGTCAAAGTACAATGGAATGGAAATAAAGGCTCCGCTCCCACACTATCTCAATCAGTGTCCCCACTGATTTGGAAGCATGCGAGAGGGAGATACAACTGAAACGAAAGTACAAATAAACTGGAAATATAGTAAACAAATAAGGAAAATGATAACTAATCACGTCCGCTGCCTCGGTCACGTCCGCGCTGGCGTCCTCTGGCTCTGGCCAGGGCGACTCGGTCCTCATAACTCATAGCTCCGGTGTGGTAGACGGTGTCACGGAGGCCTTCAACCTGCAAAGTCAGATTCGCCAGGTTCTCAGTAATGGTAGCTTGGCCGGTTTGAAGTTGTTGCATTTGGGTCCGATGCCAAGCTTCGAACTGCTCTGCTCGTTGATTCTGCTGCTGCAGCATAGCGAGTATCTGGGCCTGCTGGTCGAGAGAGCGGCGGAGGTTCTCTTATGTGTAGTCGGGCACTGGATGATGGCGGCGGCGGCGAGAGGATGTACCTTCGTAAGGAGGATGCTGCGATGCCTCCGGTTGCTCTGGCCTGTCCAACTCAGCTTGGATTTCATCATCAGAACCTTGGGTGTGGTTCTGAGTTGGAGCAGCGGCAGCGGGAGGGGCAGTGAGGTCAAATAACCAGTTGTTACGATCCTCTGGGTGTGTCCGGGTGCGTGATGGAAGGATGATGCTTCAGACGGTTTTGCCACGCACTACCGGATGGGACTTTCTGTCGGCTCTGGAGCGGATAAGGTGTGAGGCTCTGCAGTGGTCGGTGTGAAGGAACACCGAGGGGATGGCATGGAGGTGTTGGAGGCGGTCGCCTAAGTTCAGCCCAAGTGCAATGGCAGTGACAATCCCGCCAAAGTAGAATGGCTTGGAGCCACGGTTGCAATTGGACTGAATGTGGGCCAGGAGGAACAGAGCGGCGTTGACAGGCTCGTTGTTGAAGACGCAGTAAAGGAAGAAGAGCTCTTTCGAGTTCACCTTATGGTTGCTGTCCCTGGCGAAGATTGTGTTGCTCAATGCTCGGTGAAAGTACCGGATGGTCGGGTTATGGATATGCGTGGCGTGCAGAGAATCCCAACCATCGGCATTGATGCCGGTCAACTGGTACCACAGCGCGAAGGCTTCGTGCTGGAACTGATCGGTGAGGCGGCAGTGAGCATTGTCGCCTCGAGGGAGTTGTAGGATGGCGGCAATCTGGTTCTGGTTCACCTGGTAGTTTGTGCCGAACATCCGGAAGCATGCGGCACCGGAGTGTTGGCTGAGGTCACCGCTGGATGTGACGTAGGTAAACGAACTCAGGAACTCGAGAGTGAGTTGTTTGTATGTTGGCAGTGGATTGATGCATAGGTTCCAGATGCCGGCTCTTTGAAGCATCCAAGTGACGCCTTCAAGGAGTCCGAGCTCCGTAAGCGATGGAATGTGTGGATAATGAGTCGGCTGGAGCGACCTTTGATAGAATGCGATGTAGTTGGCCCGCTGTCTTTCGCCCAAGTCACCTTCGCTGAACACAATGTTACTGATGTCTGGGGTTTCGGTAGTTCTCGCCATTGTTGGAAGATTGAGGTGGTTCTGAGGATTGGGGTGGTTCTGCGAAGTGGGAAAAAATTGACAGAAGTGTGGTAAGAAGTTGAGATGGGAGTTGAAATATATGGTGCAATGTGGGGAAGACGAAAATTTGGAGTGGGGTGGGAGTGCTGATGATTGGAAGTTGAAAGGAGGGTAGTGGGAGAGAAAACGCAACCCCTGTTATATCAGATAGCAGTTTTGGGTTCGTGACGGTCGTCACGTATGTGTGACGGTCGTCACCTGCGTGACGCTCGTCAGGGTCCTGTGACGGTCGTCACAGCAGCAAAATTTGCAGAACGCAGAATTTTGCTCTGAGGGCATTCTTGCAGTGACTTTTAGGCCTAGTATTGATATTGCAATGTATTATAGCAGCCAATAAACAAGGAATGACGTAAAAACAGAATAATTGAATAAAGACTATAATTGAAATAACAAGAAATTGAAAAGATTGTATGTAGTACATAAAGAAACTAACAATGCGAAAAATCCAAATGATTAAACGAAACTAAACTAAACCAAACTAAACTAAATCTAATGCTAAAACTAGTATCTAGTCTTTTCGTGCCTTCAACTCATCGAATTTCCGTGCGTAGTAGTCGAGCTGGTCACAAACTAAGTCCATGAAGACTACCAGTTCGCTGTGTATACCTGCGATATCATCTTTTACATTAGTCAGAGCTGCATCAACGTTGTCCAATCGGAGTAGAACAGTATCCATTTTGTCGGTGGTCTCCTCAGGGATAGGCTCAGGATAGGTGTTGTAGTGCGGAGGGGTCATAGGGTCTACTTCAGCTTCTGATACAGCATCCTCATAGTACATATAGTCGTGTGCCTCAGAGATGTGGTCACTGTCATACATATAGTTCTGTGGTGTTGACTGAGGTGAAGGAGGTCCCATAGGCTCATCCAATTCGTAAAGCCAGTTGTCCTTGTTGTGGATACTTGTCATCTGATGATCAGGCAGTGTGAATAGCTGTACTGGTTTTTCGTTAATGAGGTACTCATAAGGTCCAGGTCCCATAGTTCCCAAAATGCGCCTGTTAAAGCAGAACTGTATATTCATGGGTCGGATGGTGCCAAAACGAGTGCTTGCATTTAAGTGGAATCTAAGGCCAAGCTCGTGGGCAATCATTGTCACGAGGCCTCTTATAAGAATAGGTGACTGAGGTTCCTGAGTGAGGCGTCTGAAAGATCTCATCATGAAAGGCACTGCATTCATTGTACGTCCCTGGGAAGCGCAGAACATGATGAATAACTCCTCTTTAGATACTGTGGTAATATTTTCTTCTTTCCCGAAAAGGTGTGAGCTAGTATCTTATGGAAGTATCTGAAAGCTGGATTATGAATATCATCATTATACATTCTGTCCGGTTCAGGGTGATAGTCGCCTGTGATTCTACCCCAGAATTGGTCGAGTTCAAAATCAATATCGTCATCTTCTGCACTAATGAACACATGCGGTCCGCTAGGAAATCTTAGGAGGTTAGCTAGTGACATCCGGCTATGGGTTTGGTCCATTCCAAACATTCGAAAGGTAATAAGCTCTGTGTTGGATCCAAAACCATAGTTGGGTATGTATCTGAACGAACTAAGGAATTCATAGGTGAGATCCTTATAGGTAGCAAAACGTGTTTTCAAAGCGGTGTTCTCCCAACCCAGTTGATTGAACAGGTATTGAATGCTATCCGTGATTCCTAGTTTGTCCATGGTAGACTTATCATAATACAGCGTTAAGGCGATTTCTCTTTCAGTTAGTGCTGCAAATCTTGCCTTTTGAGCTAGTCCTCGAAAATGAACCTTTGTGAAGTCGTACTCGGCCATACTCGCAGGTAAGTCAGAGAAAACAGCAGGAATGTTTTGAAGACATTTAAAATCCTGAAAAATTTAAAACAGAAGTTTGAAGTCAGGATTTTTAAAAACAAAAAGCGGTAAAAACAAAGGACAAAAAGAGAAAATAATAAAAATAAAAATATGAAAACAAACGAAAGTAGAAAGTAGTAGTAATTATAAGTTTAGAATTTTTGTTAAATTTTCAAAGTAAAATTTTAAATAAAAATGAAATACAGTAATGAGGAAAAATGCGGGAAAAGTTGGGTTGCCTCCCAGTAAGCGTTGTTTTTAACGTCTAAAGTCTGACGATAGCTTGGTGACAAGTTATTCGGGTGTTTGAGCTGGAAGCTCAAGCAATGTTATAATGCAGACTTGAGGGCTGTTTTCGTTCTTATTATAATGTTTTAGACGTTGCCCGTTTACGATAAACGGTGCATTCGTCTTATCGGTAATTTCAACAGCTACACTCTGAAGTACTTTAGTCACTTCATAAGGTCCAGACCACCTAGATTTTAGTTTACATGGGAAGAGTTTTAATCATGAATTAAATAGCAATACAATGTCTCCCACACTGAATTGTTTCTTGACTGAACGTTTATCATGCCACTTTTTAGTTCATTCTTTGTAGATACGGGCATTTTCGTAAGCGTCTAATCGAAGTTCTTCCAATTCGTGTAAGTTCAAGATTCGCTTTTCTCCTGCCTCGGTGTAGTTGAAATTGGGTGTCTTAATGGCCCAGAAGGCCTTATGCTCTAATTCTACAGGGAGATGGCAAGATTTACCGTAAACTAATTTGTAAGGTGTAGTACCTATTGGTGTCTTAAAAGCGGTCCTATAAGCCCATAAAGCTTCTTGTAGCTTTGATGACCAATCTTTCCTTGAGGTAGCGACAGTCTTTTCCAATATCTGTTTTATTTCCCTATTCGAGACCTCTACTTGTCCGCTAGTTTGCGAATGATAAGGTGTAGCTACTCGGTGTCGGACTCCATATTTAGAAAGAAGTTCATCGAATATTCGCGATATTAAGTGGGATCCGCCGTCACTAATGACGAGTCTGGGTACACCGAATCTAGGAAAGATTGTGTTTTTGAAGAGTTTGATTACTACTCGTGCATCGTTTGTTGGAGCAGCAATGGCTTCTATCCATTTAGACACATAGTCTACAGCGACGAGTATGTAGTTATTACCAAAAAAAGGTGGGAATGGTCCCACGAAATCTATTCCCCATACGTCAAAGATTTCTACCTCTAAGATTCCTTTCTGAGGCATTTCATCGCGTCGTGAGATGTTGCCGGTTCGTTGGCATCGATCACATTTTAGCACAGCAATGTGAACGTCTTTCCAGAGGTTAGGCCAGAATAAGCCGGCTTGGAGAATCTTAGTGCACGTCTTGGATGTACTAGCATGACCACCATATGGTGCTGAATGACATTGGGAAATGATATTTTTTATTTCTTCCTCTGGGACACAGCGACGGTATATATTGTCGGCCCCTCTCTTGAAGAGTAGAGGTTCGTCCCAATAATAACGTTTCAGATCATGGAAGAATTTCTTCTTTTGCTGATAGGTGAGATCCGGTGGAAGCACGCCTGCAGCGAGGTAATTAACGATGTCAGCATACCAAGGTAATGTGACTTGGGCATAAACGGCTTCTACGGCTTTTTCGAATTCTGGATCTTCTGAGATTGAGTTGGGCATGTCACTTTCTAATTTGGCTATCAGACGTTCGTACGGGAAATCGTCGTTTATCGGTACTGGTTCGTGTCTGATGCCTTCTATTCGGGATAAGTGATCTGCAACAACGTTCTCGAATCCTTTGTTATCTTTGATTTCTAAGTCAAACTCTTGTAATAACAAGATCCATCTCAATAGTCTTGGTTTGGCATCCTTTTTGCTTATTAGGTACCTTATGGCAGCATGGTCTGTGTATATGATAATTTTTGCTCCTACTAAGTAAGAACGGAATTTTTCAAGCGCAAATATAACTGCTAGAAGTTCCTTCTCTGTGGTAGCGTAGTTCATTTGGGCAGGATCTAAGGTTCTACTGGCATAGTAGATGGCATGGAGTTTCTTGTCCTTCCTTTGTCCTAGAACTGCGCCTACGGCATAATCACTCGCATTGCACATGATTTCGAATGGTAATCGCCAATCGGGTGGTTGCATAATCGGTGCGGTGATAAGGGTTGATTTTAATGTTTCAAATGCTTTTAGATAGTCGTCGTCGAAGACGAACTCAGCATCTTTCATCAACAGGCCGGTCAAAGGTTTTGTGATTTTTGAAAAATCTTTTATAAATCTTCGGTAGAAACCGGCATGTCCTAGAAAACTCCGTATTTCTCGTACGGATTTTGGCGGTTGGAGATCTTTTATAATCTCTATTTTAGCTTTGTCGACCTCGATTCCTTTATCTGATATGACATGTCCTAGAACTATTCCTTGTCGGACCATAAAATGGCATTTTTCCCAATTTAGGACGAGGTTCACTTTTACACAACGTTCTAATACCATTTCTAAGTTTTGTAGGCATCCTTCGAAACTTTGTCCGCATACTGAGAAATCGTCCATAAATACTTCCATGATGTCGTCTATGAAATCTGCGAAGATTGCCATCATGCATCTTTGGAAGGTTGCTGGAGCATTACAGAGTCCGAACGACATTCGGCGGTAAGCAAAAGTACCATAAGGACATGTGAATGTAGTCTTTTCTTGGTCATCAGGATGAATGGGAATTTGGAAAAATCCTGAATAGCCATCTAGATAGCAGAAATATGAATGTTTGGCTAATCTTTCCAACATTTGGTCTATGAAGGGTAACGGGAAATGATCTTTTCGTGTGGCTTTGTTAAGCTTCCTATAATCAATACACATCCTACTTCCAGTCACGACTCTTTTTGTTATTGATTCGCCCTTTTCGTTTTTAACTACTGTGACTCCTCCTTTCTTCGGTACGACATGAACTGGGCTAACCCACTCACTATCGGAGATTGGATAGATGATTCCTGCATCCAGCAATTTCTTTACTTCATCTCTGACTACAGTGCTCAGGATGGGGTTTAGTCTTCTCTGATGCTCTCTAGAGGTTTTAGAGTTTTCCTCTATTGTAATTCGATGCATACTGATTGAAGGGGTTATACCTTTTAGATCGCTTATGTTATAGCCTAACGCGGTGGGGTACTTCTTTAGGACTTCTAATAGCTTTTCGGTTTCTGGTTGTCCTAAGTCGGCGTTGACTATCACTGGTCTTTTTAGTTCATCGTCTAGAAATTCATATCTAAGGTTTTTGGGTAGTGTTTTAAGTTCTACGGATGGGTTCTTCGGACCTGGCATATGGTTTGGGGTCAGTGCTAAGCTTTCGCTTAGGCTGTCGTCTTTATACGGTTTACGCCAATCGTCGTCTTCAGAAATATCGGGTATTTGAATCTTTATTATTTCTGAATACGTGGTCTCTTCATTTTCAAGTTCTCTTATGCATTCGTCAATTTCATCTACTAAATAGCAGGTATCGTCTATGGCTGGTGCTTGTAAGAACTTGGTGAGAATGAACTCTATCTTTTCTTCTCCTACTTCGAATGTTAGCCTTCCTTTCTTCACGTCTATAATCGCTCCGGCTGTAGCTAGGAATGGTCTTCCTAGGATAATTGGGGTAACAGTGTCCTCCTTGATGTCCATGATTATGAAGTCGGTTGGGATGTAGAATTGTCCTATGCGTACTGGAACGTTTTCCAGTATTCCGATGGGGTATTTAACTGATCGGTCAGCTAATTGTACGGACATTTTGGTTGGTCTGAGGTCTCCCATATTCAGCTTATTGCATATAGATAAAGGCATAACACTGATACTGGCTCCTAAATCGCATAGAGCTTTGTCTATTACGAACTTTCCTATGACGCAGGGTATGGAGAAACTACCCGGGTCTTTTAATTTAGGAGGCATCGGTTTTGAATAATAGCGCTACACTCTACAGTAAGTGTAACTGTTTCGTTATCCTCGATCTTTCTCTTATTCGACAGGATTTCTTTGAGAAATTTAGCGTATGACGGCATTTGAGTTATCGCTTCTGTAAAAGGAATAGTAATATTCAGTTGTTTAAGGAGCTCTACAAATTTCTTAAACTGTCCTGAAGTTTTGGAGTTTATTAATCTTTGAGGATAAGGAATAGGTGGTTTATATGGCGCTGGAGGTGCTTGAGTTTTTTCACTTGCGGTATCCTCCTTCTTCTCTAACTCGGATTCCTTTTCTGCTTGTTCAGTCGGTTTTTGTTGCATGGCTGAGTTTTCGGTCCTCGGAGCGATCGGTTCGTCCAATTCTTTTCCACTTCTTAGTATTACAGCATTTGCTTGGCCTTTTGGATTCTTTTCGGGTTGTCCAGGAAATGTGCCAGCGGGTGCGGCAGCAGAGGCTTGTTGTTGAGCCACTTGTGATATCTGTGTTTCTAACATTTTATTGTGGGTGGCTAAAGCGTCTACTTTTCCGGTCAACTATTTAATTTGCTCGCTAGTGTGTATGTTTTGATTCAGGAATTCTTTATTTGTTTGAGCTTGAGTAGCTATGAATTTTTCCATCATCAATTCGAGGTTTGATTTCCTAGGTGCAGTCTGAGCAGCAGCTGGTTTCTGATATCCTGGTGGAGCAGTAGGCATTTGCAATGCATTTTCGCTTTTGTAAGAAAAGTTTGGATGATTTCGCCAACCTGGGTTGTAGGTATTTGCGTAAGGATTTCCTTGAGCATAATTTACCTGGTCTGGTGGGATTCCGGCTAGCAATGGGCATTCGGGCGCATTATAAGTGGTGCTTCAGCATAACTCGCAATTTGGAGTTACGGCAGCGACGGTTGCAGTGGGGTTAACGGTCAGACTATCAATCTTCTGTGCTAGAGCATCTACTTTAGCGTTGAACTTCTCAAGACTGTTGATCTCGTACATCCCACCTTTCGCTGTGGTTTTCTCTGTTGGAGTGCGTTCACCTCCCCATTGGCAATGGTTTTGAGACATGTTTTCGATTAATTGATAGGCTTCGTCGTATGGCTTATCCATAAGTGCACCGCCCGCGGCAGCGTCTATTGTCAATCTAGTATTGTATAAAAGCCCATTATAGAAAGTATGGATTGTCACCCAGTCTTCTAAACCATGGTGAGGACATGTTCTCATCATATCTTTGAATCGTTCCCATGCTTCGTAAAGAGATTCATTATTTTTTTGTCGAAATCTGTTGATTTGAGCTCTAAGCATAGCAGTTTTGCTTGGCGGAAAATATCTCGCTAAGAAGACGTTCTTCAATTGTTCCCACGTCGTAACGGAGTTGGATGGTAAGGATTGTAACCATGTCCACGCTCTGTCTCTAAGAGAGAACGGGAAAAGACGAAGTCTTATCGCGTCTGGAGTTACTCCATTTCTTTCACCATGTCTGCGTATTGTACAAACTTCGTTAGATGTTCGTTCGGATCCTCAGTTGCGTTCCCTGAGAATTGGTTTTGTTGTACAGCTGACAGCAATGAAGGTTTCAGCTCAAAATCATTTCGAGTAATAGCTGGGGCAGCAATGCTACTTCTAGGCTCCATCTGAGAGGGTGTAGCGTATGCCTTCAGCGGTTTGTTTGGAGGTCCTTCAGCCATGTTTGATTCTTCTTCGGATTTGGGAATGGGAGTGAGAGGATCGGGAATGTTATGCTTGAGTTGGTACTCAATGATTCGGCTTCTTAGATGTAAGAAGCGTTCTAGTTCTGCGACTGAAGGTTTCAAGATATCGCCTTGTGAGCGATTACTTGGCTACAATCGACATCACTAGTAAAGGAAAAATGAAAATTGTTAACCTAGTCTATACGGCGTAACAAAAGGTTACACTATTGACTAAACGGGTCCCCGGCAACGGCGCCAAAAACTTGATCGCGACTTTCTATGTCTAATACAACCTAACTGCAAGTGCACAGTCTATCGCGTAGTAATAATAGATATCGATCCCACAGGGACTCGTAATCAAACTAGTGTTCTCGGGAGTTACTATGTTTAGCTAGGTAGAATATGTTTAAGGGAATAAGATTGTCACTAAAAGGGAAACTAAGAATGTTAATTAAAGTATAATTAATTGAATCGATATGCAGTAATTGTGTTCTTCGGGGATTTGACAAGTTACCGGTGTATGAAATAATTTTCAGAGTTTATTTTAGCAGAAAATGGTGATTTGAAGACTCTCGCCTCACGATGGTTATTGACGCTAATCATAATTCTAAGGGCCAAACGTACACTTTCGTATCCCATTCGGGGTTAAAATTATTTTTTGGAAATCTCTAAGTTCTAATTCATTTTAAAGTGTTTTCGTTGTTATTAAAATGAGTGACTAGTGTTTACTATCTGATCTTGCCGCAACTTTCGCTTGTTGGTTCGTATCTTAATTAATTTCCCACTTTCGTGGCAAAACTACTTTTAAATAAGTTCTCGCTTTCGCGACGAAGTTTATTCAGTAAATTAATTTTAAACACTCAGACCATAAATTACTTTTGAAAAGAGAATTTTCAACCAGTTATTATCAAATTCCTTTGGAATTATTACTACATATCGATTACTTAAATTTAGCTAGACATGGATTTGGGAAAGGTAAAACATAAATAAAAACAATAAATAATAGCATGCATCATAATAAAACTGGAATTACGATTGAAATGAGAAACCTGTAAATATTCCAATTGACCTTTGGGCAGATCCTCCACAGATGTTGGCAGGATTCTGGTCTTTGTGGCAATTTGATCGTACAACGGAAATAGAAATTACAGAAGAATGAAAGGAATGCAGAAAAAGCAAAGAGAAATAAATAAGAATATTAAAAACTGGAAAGGTTGCTCTGGAAATAAATTGGCAGCACTTCGTTGTATGAATGCGGCTCCCTTTCTGAGGTCCCCTTCTTCCCTTTTTATAGAAATGGAATTCTAACGGTTATAATTGAAGAGAGTGGACTTTGAGGCAGAATAATCAGGGAGTAGTGGTCCACTATTTGGGACTTGGAACTGCTTCTTTTACGTGAAACTGAAGTGGGGCGTTTTTGCCTGCATGACGGTCGTCACAAGGTGTGACAGTCGTCACCCGTGTGACGGTCGTCATGGAGCTGTGACGGTCGTCACAGCAGCAAAAACAGTATTTTGCGCTTTTCATGATGTTTTCACCCGGTTTTCGTCCATATTTCATCTGAGATTGCTTCTTTTCTTCATATTGTCTTGTTTAGACGTGATCATCAAATACCTGCAAAACATCAGACAAACAACACGGAAATAACCCGAAATCGGATCGAAAACAGTTAAACTTTAGTTGAATTATGCATCAAAATATATATACGATTTTGTGTTATCATGTGCCTACATACTCTCAATAGATATGAGAGATCAGAGCTTACGTAGTTCGGGATAACATAGAACACGGGTTTAGATTCATCTGTTTTTCTGAGTAGGGTTAACAAACAGCTTCAGCAGTTTGGTGTATGCAGCTTGCTCATCAGAGACTCGTGCGTTACCGTTTGCGGAAGAACTGAGAGTTAACGACACTCTTTTCTTCAGAAAAGTTTTCCTTGAGTTAAGGGCCCACGGGGCAAAAAGGTTGGAAATTTGTTTTTTGTCTTTTACGGAAGAAGTGTTTTTTATGGACGTCTGTAGTTCGTACAGCTCTAGAGACTATGACTTGGGAACGAATGTGTCGTATATCGTCCAAAGGACGTATACTAAGAACTCTAGACGATTGAGAGGAGACCGCTCAATTATCATTTCCTAAGTGGCTTAAGGCTCGTAACGCCCTGTACCAACTTGCCTTTATTATGTATTTTACTGTTGTTTTGGAGATAAGAAGAGAACGAACTCTACGGGGGAAACTATCAAGTCCTAATGTTGTCATTCCATGGATTCATCCTATGGATGAGTTTGAAACAGGGAACTCCTAGATGTTATCATGCAAAGGTTTCAACCTAAAGTTCTATCATCACTTCCTTATCAAAGGAAGTGAGACTCCTAGGGGATCTTGTCAATGGGATACAGAAAACCAACTTCAAAAATCATTAAGGTAGATAAAACAACAAGGCCAAATAGTAAAGATGCAAATGGAGTGCAACAATACAAGCAGAGGGAGAGACTCAACCTCTAAGAAATCAAGCAAAAAGAATAAACAAAAACAGACAAGCAAAGGGAGGGTCACCTCAACCTTTCAATGCAAACACATCAGATAGAAAGAGAAAAACAACACACAAGCAAGGGGAGGATCACCTCAACCCTTAATGCAAGCAAGCAGAGGGAGACCCACTCAACCTCTTAATGCAGTCATGCTCCTAGCCTACAATACTCTAAACATGAGACTGTCCTAATGCATCAAGCAATTTCAAACAAGGAAGAGAAATGTAACCAAGATGAGCAACAGGGAAGTCATCCCAGGCTACATCAGGTTGGATGTGTGTCAACACAAGAGTCCATCATGGGCTCAACCTCTTGAGGAATGCAAAAAATCCAACCAAGGGAAGGATTAGGCTCTCCCAAGAGGGATCCTATGTCAATAAGACAGAGAAGACTGGGTATTAGTCCTAGATGTCAATCTAAGGTATCTGGTTAAAGTGTATCAACACAGAATGTCCATCCCAGGCTCAACCTATTGAGGAATGCATAGAATCCAACCAAGGGAAGGGATTTGGAGAGGGATGACATTATAAACCAAGGGAATATACCATGCTAGGAATGTCAATCCAAGGCTCAACCAATTGAGGAATGCACAGAATCCAACCAAGGGAAGGATTAGGCTCTCCCAAAAGGGCTCCTCATCAAGACTTGAAGGGGAAAGATAGTATAAACCAATGGAATATACCATACTGATGAATGTCAATCCAAGGCTCAACCTCCTAAGGAATGCATAGAATCCAACCAAAGGAAGGATTAGGCTCTCCCAAGAGGGATCTTCATTAAGACTTGGTGAAAAAGGGTAGGGCAAAGCCCAGGGAAAACAACCACACAGGGGAAAGAAGACATCACAAAAACTTCTAAGAAACCCTAATGACTAGCTACAAGGATCACCTAAACTAAGGGGATTCAAAAGCTCTATCAAGGCCTAATCAATGTTCTAAAGAGGTATCTACCTAAATTCTATTCTATCAAGAAGGGATATGAAGCCTAGAGTTAGTTAAAGTTCACTTAAAAGACTAATCTATGAAGTAAGCCTAGTTAGGGTCACCTAAACCATAATCAACTTGGAAAATGTGGGGAAAATAAGAAATCAATTCTAAAAATCCTAAGGAAAATCCTAGATCTTCCTAAGGGTGTTAAGGTTCTATGGTAGAAAAACCAGGGGCAAAAACTAATTCCAAAGGTTCTAATAAAATCTAAACTCAAAGGGTGTGTTAAAGGGAATCCACCATGGAATGATCCTAAAGATCTATCTTAAACCCAAACCTAGAATCATCTAAAAAATGCAAGAAAAATCCTATAATACTATCAAGATGTCTAGATAACACGCAAAAAATTAGCACTAAAATCAAATCCAAGTGATAGCACAAAAATCAGAAAAGAAAACTATCATTTTTACATTTTTAATAAACTAATAAAAATGGAAAAATAGACAATAAATGGAAATTTTATCAAAAACCCAAACAAATTGCGTACAAACATCAGCGACAAGACAAAGATCAGTCATGATTTTTTTCATATTTTTCTGACAATTATTTTTATTTTTAATGAATTAAAAATGATTAAAACATTAAAAGAAATAAGAAAAAGCATTAAAAGAATTAAAAGAATAAAAAAGCTGGGAAATAAAACGTAGACATTGGATCTAATGACTAGTCCACGCATCTAAGGGGGAAGCGTGTGCCACATGGCTCAGAGGCCTCTAAATGAAACGCAGCATTTCATTAACGCTTGCGTGTGCCTGGTTTGACTATGGATCACCATAGTCCCTAATCATACACGTCCATGCCAAAAGTATAACAATCCAACGCCTGGTAGCTTGCCACATCAGCAGTCAAAGTCCACAATCCTCAAAACTCAATCACGAGCCTTAGATCTGGTTACTAAGTCCACTGAATCAGATGCATACAACGGTGTACGCATCATCTTCTTCATTTTTAACTGAACATCAAAGGGGAAACTCCGGCGGGCTCACGGTGGCCAAGTCATCAGACAACACCAAACCTCACAAAAATATCCAGATCCACTTGTCTCCTCATGAGGAACATTATTATACTCTTATCTTTTTCATTTTCTCAAGGATCACACAGATACAACCATGAACAGAAAATACGTGCTTTGGCAAATCATCACCAAACTCTAATCTAAAGCCACCAATCTCTTCTACACTCATCACTGGTCAAGAATCCACTAATAAAACGTGATATCCATCAAGATA
The DNA here is from genome assembly GCA_963859935.3 of Lathyrus sativus. Taxonomy (NCBI): domain Eukaryota; kingdom Viridiplantae; phylum Streptophyta; class Magnoliopsida; order Fabales; family Fabaceae; genus Lathyrus; species Lathyrus sativus. The sequence continues at coordinate 290,528,565 of OZ012737.1, forward strand.
TAGCCTAAACCGAATCCTTAAAGATTTCATCCATGATCAAGAACCTTCACCAATGGCTTCCAAACCAAACCTAAATCCATCTATGGTTCAAACTCTACCTAACCACATGCAACATTTATCCTAATTCATTCTCAATAGAGCATAATTATGAAAAGAAAGAAACCTGGTTTGAGCTTCAACAGAGAGTGCTACAGCTTCCAAACCAAACCTAAATCCATCTATGGTTCAAACTCTACCTAACCACATGCAACATTTATCCTAATTCATTCTCAATAGAGCATAATTATGAAAAGAAAGAAACCTGGTTTGAGCTTCAACAGAGAGTGCTACAGCCTCCAATCTTTATCCAAAACCACGCAGAATCAATCCTTGATGATGGATGAAGCTTCTTCAACCTCCAATTTCCTCAGAAACGCCTCAAATCGTGAAATTCGATTTTCACTTTGTAACTAACTTTTCAAGTGCTTCTTACCTGATTCAAGCTCTTCCAATAACCAAACTTGTTTTGAACTCCATCATGGAAATATATAGAATTGTTTTGGATCATTATCTGGCCCAGTTATGGCCCAATTCATCCAATTCAATTTTCTGATTTTTTTCCACTTTTCTCTCATGACAGTCATGGTTTCAGGCTTGTAGAAGCTGTTAGAAAACAGATTGGTTCTTAATAATTACTCTTTGTTTTGATGATAACTGTTAGGAAATTTATATTTAAGAATTATATACTCTAAAATTTGTTTGAGAGTTTTACTGCAGATTAAAATTATATTAACTCTCTAGAAGCAAATCTGCCTTGAATACAAGAAGATATTCTGACTCTGAAGCCCCAGATGCACCTTACAGAAGAATCTGTTTGCTCCTTACAGAAGATCCTGAGCGTAGTCTCCAGAAGGATCTGAAGCAAGAAGCTCTAGAACATTCTGAGTCAGAAGCATCTAAATATAGTCAGAAGCATCTGAAGATAATCAGAAGCATCTGAAGCTGAAGCATCAGAAGCATAGAAGAATATTGATTGAAGAGTTTCTCAAAGCATTAATCTAAAGAAGTTTCTGAATGTACCTACGCTGCCAAGTACTGAAGTTCTGTGTCAAAATGCTCCGATGATCAACACGCTAGAAGCACACACGCTGTAGAAGACTCTGATACAGCATAGTTCTGAATCTCATCAGAAGACTCTGATCCATTCAGACTCTGAAGAACTTGCTGAAACTGAAGAAGTGTTTTCAAGAATATATCCGTTGGAACTATTCAACGTCTCTTTCCTTATTTGTGCTAGACACACTTACACAGACAAAAAGGATTTTTCTGTGCCATCTATTTCAAGGAAAGGTCAGTGCATGTGAAGACAAAAAGGATCAGACCTTTTGAGACTCTCTTTTCAACGTTCAACTTGCATGATTCAGCTGCCTATAAAAGGAGATCTTCACTTCATTCTTCAGTTACACACTTGCTAAAAAGAAATCACAATATTCTATAAGCTCTCATTCTTATTCTTCATAGAATCTCATTGTACTTAAACTTAAGAGAAAAATCACTGTTGTGATTATAGCTTTATAGAAGCATTAAAAACTCTTGTATTTAATTTACATTGATTGTAAAGGATATTCCTTAAGAGGATTCAGTGTGAATCAGTTGCTCTTGAGAAGACTAAGAACTGTAGTTCTTAGGTGATACTATTGTAATCAGTTTGATTTAATAGTGGATTAAGTCCTTGTTGAGAAAGGAAAATCACTCTGGAAGGGTGGACTGGAGTAGTTGTTTAACGAACCAGGATAAAAATAATTGTGTGATTATTTTCAAGTATTAATTTTCCATACTTATTCAACCCCCCTTCTAAGTATTATCTCACCTTCAGTTGGCATCAGAGCTCCGGTTCTGAGTGTGCTATCACTTAACAGTGTCAGTAAAGATCCAGAGAGAGATATACTTTGATCAATATATTTATTTGTTATCATGGCTGATAATTCAATGTCAAATATCAACAATAAATATGAAGAGAGGGATAGGATCAGTACCAAACCTCCAATGTTTGATGGAGAAAAATTTGACTATTGGAAAGATAGAATAGAAAGTTTTTTTCTTGGGTATGATGCTGATCTTTGGGATTTGGTCATTGATGGATATGAACATCCTACTGGTGAGGATGGCAAAAAGATTGATAGAAAATCAATGACTGAAGTGCAGAAAAGAGACTTCAAGAATCACCACAAAGCCAGAACTATATTGCTTAATGCAATCTCTCATACTGAGTATGAGAAGATTACTAACAGAGATACTGCTCATGACATGTTTGAATCACTCAAAATGACTCATGAGGGAAATTCTCAGGTTAAAGAGACCAAGGCTCTGGCGCTCATACAGAAGTATGAGGCATTTAAAATGGAAGATTCTGAAAATGTAGAAACTATGTTTTCTAGATTTCAGATTCTTACAGCTGGTCTGAAAGTTCTGGACAAGGGCTACTCAACGTCAGATCATGTCAAGAAAATCATCAGAAGTCTTCCCACCAGATGGAGACCAATGGTGACTGCATTGAAGATGGCAAAAGATCTGAACAAGATCTCTTTAGAAGAACTTATCAGTTCTTTGAGAAGCCATGAAATTGAGCTGGAGGAAGATGAACCCCAGAAGAAAGATAAAGGTAAATCCATAGCTTTAAAATCTAACAAAACTGCTAAAGCTTTGCAGGTCATTCAAGAAAGCTCTGAAGAATCTTCTTCTGAAGAAGAAGATGAGTTGTCCATGCTGTCCAGAAGGATTAACAAACTCTGGAAGCACAAGGGAAAGAAGTTTAACAACTTCAGAAGATCTGATAACAGAAAGGAATCTTCTAGTCACAGAAGATCTGCCAAGAAAGAAGTGGTGTTCTATGAGTGCAAAGAACCTGGGCACTACAAGAATGACTGCCCCAAACTTCTGAAAGAAAAACCTAAGAAGAAGTTCAACAAGAAGAAGAAGGTTCTGATGGCAACATGGGATGACTCAGATGAGTGTGAGTCATCTTCTGAATCAGAAGAAGAATGTGCAAACGTTGCACTAATGGCCAGGACAGAGGATCAAGAGGAAGGTACCTCTGGATATGAATCGGAATCTGAATCTGATGATGATGTAGAAGAGGTAATGGCTAAACTTACCAAAGAAGAACTCATTAAAGTTTTAACGGGAAGTTCTTAAAAGTTACAACAACATCAAACTCAAATACAAGAAGCTGAAAAGCAATCTTGAATCTGAGATTGATCTTCTGAAAACAGAACTTGTTGAGCAGAAAGAAATAAATTTAAAAATCAAAAATGACTTTGATAGAACTCAACAAGAATCTAATTCTGAAACTAAGTCTTGTGAAAATATTTTAGAAAAATATGACTCTAGTTTTCAGAGGTTTCTCACTAAGAGCATAGACAGAAGCAAGATGGCTTCCATGATCTATGGTGTTAGTGGAAACAAAAGAAGAGGCATTGGATATGAGTCTTCATCTGGAAGCAATCCAAAACCTGTTGACAAACTTTTCATCAGGAAGACACCTCTGTACTCTCAATTCAAATTTGGTCACTTGAATGACATTAAACACACAAGCTCTGAGAAGAGTACTTATGTGTTTAAACCAAAGGCAAGTCAGAATAAACATTATGTTGCAAAATAGAAGTTTAGACAAACCTATAAACCAACTAACCCCAAAGGACCCAAGAAGATCTGGGTACCTAAAAACAAAATAATTCCTGTTGCAGATGTTCTTAGCAGCAAAGTCAGGACACCAATCATGGTACCTGGACTCTGGATGCTCACGACACATGACAGGAGAAAGGTCTATGTTCCAAAGCCTGGAACTTAGATCTGGAGGGGACGTGAAGTTTGGAGGGAACCAGAAGGGCAAGATCATTGGATCTGGCACTATTGGAAATGGTAAGCTTCCCTCTATTACTAATGTTCTGTTAGTTGAAGGATTGAAACATAATCTATTGTCCATAAGTCAATTAAGTGACAATGGTTATGATATAATCTTTAATCAAAAATGTTATAAAGCTGTATGTCAAAAGGATGGTTCTATCCTATTCAGTGGAAAGAGGAAACACAACATTTATAAAATTAACCTTTCAGAACTTAAAGTTCAAAATGTAAAATGCCTCTTATCTGTGAATTATGAGCAATGGGTCTGGCATAGAAGATTGGGGCATATTAATATGAGACGTATATCTCAGATTAATAAACTCAATCTGGTCAGAGAACTTCCTAAGCTGAAGTTCAACTCAGATGCTCTGTGTGAAGCATGTCAAAGAGGTAAATTTTCAAAATCTCATTTTAAATCAAAAAATGTTGTTTCTACCTCCAGACCATTGGAATTACTTCACATTGATCTGTTTGGACCAGTGAAAACTGCATCCATCAGAGGCAAGAAGTATGGGTTAGTCATTGTAGATGACTACAGCAGATGGACATGGGTAAAGTTTCTAAAACACAAGGATGAGTCTCATTCTGTGTTCTTTGACTTCTGCAATCAAGTCCAGACTGAAAAAGATTCCAAAATTATTAAAGTCAGAAGTGATCATGGTGGAGAATTTGAAAATAAACATTTTGAAAAATATTTTTCTGAAAAAGGCATTGCACATGATTTCTCCTGCCCTAGAACTCCACAATAAAATGGAGTTGTAGAGAGGAAAAATAGAACATTGCAAGAGATGGCCAGAACCATGATCAATGAGACAAATCTGGCAAAACATTTCTGGGCAGAAGCAATTAACACAGCTTGTTATATTCAGAACAGAGTGTCTGTAAGACCTCTTCTGGAAAAGACTCCCTATGAATTGTGGAGAAACAGAAAGCCTAACATTTCTTATTTTCATTCTTTTGGATGTATTTGTTATATGCTTAATACTAAAGATAATCTGAACAAGTTTGATTCCAAAGCACAGAAGTGTTTCATGCTTGGTTATTCTGAACGCTCTAAAGGCTACAGAGTATTCAATACTGAAACACAGATTGTTGAAGAATCTATTCATGTTAGATTTGATGATAAGCTTGGCTCTGAAAAGCCAAAGCAGTTTGAAAGTTCTGCAGATAGAGAAGTGATTCTCACAGACTCTGAAGGATCAGAGGCAGAAAAGGCAAAAATCAAAGAATCTGAAGCAACCCCAGATGCTACACCTTTGACTTCCCAACTAAACAACTTGCATATTTCTGATAGACCAACTGTCAGAGGATCTTCTTCCAGAATCAAATCTTCTCATCCAGAAGATGTGATAATTGGAAAGAAAGATGATCCAATAAGGACAAGATCATTTCTCAGAACTTCTGAATCTTCTTTATTTGGCTTAGTGTCAATAATAGAACCAACATCTGTAGATGAGGCTCTGGAAGATAATGAATGGATTATAACTATGCAAGAAGAGCTGAATCAATTCACCAGAAATGAAGTGTGGGATCTGGTTCCTAGACCTAAAGGATTCAATATTATTGGAACAAAATGGGTCTTCAGAAATAAGCTGAATGAAAAGGGAGAAGTAGAAAGGAATAAGGCAAGGCTGGTTGCTCAAGGATACAGTCAGCAAGAAGGTATTGATTACACTGAGACATATGCTCCAGTGGCAAGGTTAGAATCTATACGCCTTCTTATTTCTTTTGCTGCACAGAATAACATCACTCTGTATCAAATGGATGTTAAAAGTGCTTTTCTTAATGGTATTATAGAAGAAGAAGTATATGTACACCAACCTCCTGGTTTTGAAAGTGAAAACTTTCCAGATCATGTTTTCAAATTAAAGAAATCCCTTTATGGGTTAAAACAAGCTCCCAGAGCTTGGTATGAGAGGTTGAGCAACTTCCTTCTGAAGAAAAATTTTATCAGAGGAAAAGTGGATACAACTTTATTCTGTAAAACTGTTAAGAAAGATCTGTTGATTTGTCAAATTTATGTAGATGACATTATTTTTGGATCAACAAATATTACGCTTGGAAAGGAGTTTGCTAAATGTATGCAGGAAGAATTTGAAATGAGCATGATGGGAGAATTGAGATTCTTCTTGGGAATCCAAGTCAATCAGACTCCAGAGTGCACCTACATACATCAAACCAAATATGTTAAAGAGCTTCTGAAGAAGTTCAACATGGTTGATAGCAAAATGGCAAAGACTCCAATGCATCCTACAAGCACTCTAGGTAAGGAAGAGGTAAGTAAGAAGGTATATCAAAAACTCTACAGAGGTATGATAGGATCTCTTCTATACTTGACTGCTTCTAGACCAGATATTCTGTTTAGTGTCTGCTTATGTGCTAGATTCCAATCAGATCCTAGAGAATCACACTTAACAGCTGTTAAGAGGATTCTAAGGTATCTGAAAGGTACTTCTAACATGGGTTTGTGTTACAGAAGATCTGATGAATTTTCATTAGTTGGATTCTGTGATGCTGACTATGCTGGAGACAGAGTTGAACGTAAAAGCACTTCTGGAAGCTGTCAGTTTCTTGGAAGTCATCTGATCTCATGGTACAACAAGAAGCAACCTACCATTGCACTATCAACTATAGAGGCAGAATACATTGCTGTTGCTGGATGTTGTACTCAGATGCTCTGGATGAAGAGTCAATTAGAAGATTATCAAATCTATGAGAGTAATCTTTCTATCTTTTGTGATAATACTTCTGCTATATGTTTGTCAAAAAATCCAATCTTGCATTCTAAGGAAAAACATATAGAAATTAAACATCACTTCATCAGAGACTATGTTCAGAAGGGTGTAATTAATTTAGCTTTTGTTGATACAGATCATCAATGGGCTGATATTTTCACAAAATCCCTTGCTGAAGATAGATTTAAGTTCATTCTGAAAAATATTTGTATGGATTTTTGTCCAGAGTAATATTTATCAGAGGCAACCTCTCAGATGCAAAATGTTTAATGATCTGAAGTATTTCTTCTGTTCATTTATTCTATTCTGATTATTATTTCTGATTTGAAAATCTGAACTAACCATCTTTAGAAGATCTGAACGTGGCTAACGTTTCATTTCTTGAGAGAATTCAGAACAACATGCAAGCAAACACGTGTCCCACAAAATCTGATGAGGTGGCGTGTGCACAACTGAAAAGACGTTTGAGGTGAAATTTGAATAGTAAATATCTTGGTTTTCCCCCCAAATCTGTCAGAAGCATTTATTATTTGAAATGATTTTATTCTCTTCATTTAATGCTGCTCAAACGTGCGTTCTTTCTGTCTCTTGGTGTGCCTATGTGATTAGTATAAATACTTGATGTGTATTCACTTTCACACTTTTCACTCTCAGAATTTATATGCATTTTCATCTTTTGTTCTCTCTGCATAAAAACTCAAAACCTAAGTGTTCTAAAAAGCATTCTTCAATGGCGTCTTCTTCATCAACAACTGCACAGTTTCAATCAACAATGGCTGCTGTGACTTCAGATAACCTAGGTGCTGCTCCATATACTCCTCCACAGAGAAATCTTCTCACACCTGTTGATAAGTTAGAAGTGTTGTGTGAATCCATGGTTGAATTTGATTCTTTGGCTGACAATGGGTTTGATTTTCGCTCCATTGTTAGAGCTCAAGGTTGGGTGAAATACTTTGATAGATTGTTTGGACCAGTTTACCCTCTACTTGTTAAGGAATTCTGGATTCATGCATCTGTGTATCCAAAGTTTATTTTATCATATGTGCTGGGAAAGGAGATCATCATCACAGAGGATCTGATTAGAAGACTGATTGGTTATGAAGAAACAGATGGTGTTTCACATCTGCTAGCTGGGCGTGTTGATATGGATGAAGTTTATGAGGAAGTTATGACTGTTGGACAAGCCTCTAACAGATTCAAAGATCTGAAGCCTGACTACAAGATCTGGGCCAAGATCTTCATGGGATGCATACATCACAGAAAGTCAACAAATTCCCCAGATTATGTCAACAATGAACAGATCTATTTTATGTACTGCCTTAGTCAAAGCAACAAGGTAGATCTGCCTTACATTTTGTTCATGCATTTGTGGAATCACATCAACGCATCCAGAGAATCTGTGAAAGAAAAAGGCTAGAAGATCAGGACTTGGATACCTTTTGGAAGGTTGCTCTCAGATCTTCTCACTGAAAATGTTTTAGTGGCTGCTCTGTATGATGCTGGTGTTACAGAGGAACTAGAGTTCATTATGGTAAAGCCTCTGAACGCTAAAAGCCTTCTGAGACTCAAGATTGTAGATGAACTCACTGCTGCTCCAAAGAAGTTAAACATGTCTGATTTGAATAAAAGGATTCCAGTATCAGACTTTCCTCTATTCTTTGCTGAAGAACCTAGACACATTGTTCTGATGTATATAGAGGAATGTAAAAGGGAAGGAGTGCCTGTTCCAGCCAATGTGTTTCAACTTGTCAAGCAACCACTGCCAGATGCAGGAGAAGAGGAAGAAGAAGAAGTTCCACTTCAGAGGAAAAGATCTCAGCCTGCAGCAGAATCTGAACCTGTCCAGAAGAAGGCTAAGATTGCTGAGAATCCCAAGGATCTTTTGAAGAGAAAAGATTCTGGAGAAGCTGTCTCTGCTAAGAGGATTAAACTCAAAGGTACTAAAGCCTCTGTTATTTCTAAAAATGTTGTTATTAATGATTCTTCTATTAAGTCTGTTCCCAAACCACCTATCACTCAAACAACATCTGTTGCTGCCCCCAGTTCTGTCTCACCTCAAAAACAACCTACTGCTTCTGTATCAAAACCACCTCAACCTAAATTACATATCAAACACTTCACTCCACGTCCATCACCAACTATTCCACAACCAACAGAACCACAACAAACAGAACCACAACCATCAGAACTACCACAAAATTCTGATAAACAAAACTCTGCTCACCCTCAAACAGAAAATCAACCAAAATCTTCTGATCATCCAGAAAAACAAACCACAGAAGATCAACCAGAAAAAGACTCTGTCATTCCACCATCAACAATTCCATCTTCTGAACCTGTAGCACCTGTTACTTCTGAACCCTCTAAAGTAACTTCTGCTCCTGTTTCATCTGAACCACCTACTCAACAATCTGATACCCCTTCAGAACCATCTCATATCCCTGAGACAGAAGTTCTTGATATCACTCCATTAAAACCAGTGTTTCAAGTTTCTTCTACCTCTTGTACACCTGAAACATCTTCAAATTCATCTGAATCAGAAATTCATCCTGATTTTCTGATTAATCCATCTGACAAATACCCTGTTCATGAACCTGAACCTGAATCAACCTTACCTACCAAAACTACCATTCCAGAACCTATGCCTCCACCTGTAACTTCATCTGAGATGATTGTTCCTACTTCTAATCCATCATCCTCTGGAATATCTTGTGCCCAAGTGTCTTCTCTGTATCATAGTTTATCTTATGGTTTCAAACTTAAAGATTTTTATGATAGAGTTGAGCCTTCTGAACCCTTGAAACCTCTGAAACCTAAACTCAGACCAGCCCTTCCATCTGTAATCCTTTCATATATTCAATCTATGGAAAATGAAGGTTCCTTAGCCCCCATATCTGCTACATCTGGTAAAGCTGCTGTTTCAGCTCTGCATCCTGCATCTGATAACACAGTTGCATCTGATAAACCATCAAACTCTGCTTTCGTACCATACTCCAATGCATTCTTTGATGTTGTTTACCCACGCACAAGACCTCAACCAAATCTGCTTAATGCTTTAAACAGATCCTTACCTCAGAAACCAGAAATTCCATTCTTTCCATATGTTCCCCCTCCTCTGATTTCCATTCCACAATCACTGATACCACCAACTCCAAAACCTAAACAGATGACTCTGGAAACCTTGCTTAAACCACCACCCAGACTTAATATTGATCATTTATTTCAAACGTTTTTGCAAGAAATACAGATGTCTTTAGGTACTGTTCAGAAAAGATGTTCTGAAACTATGGATGCAAATGAGATTGACATCATCTGGAAAGGATTTCTCAAAAGATTCAACACTGTAGCTTCTAATCTGAAGAACATCTGTTCTGATGATGCAAAGCTCAGAGCTGAAAGAACTCAATTCTGGATTATAAACAAGACTGAACCTCTGCTTTATTTGGATGCTCCTCCACCTCCTCCTCCACCAGAACCAACTGCCACTACACTAACTATGACTCTGGTAGAACCCTCTTCAGGATCTCCAGAACATATGGCAATTGACTCTGTTCAAGCTGCAGAACCTCCATTTCCTTCATCAGAGACAAAGACAGAAAATCCAGATTTTGGAGACAAGATTGCTGCTCTGGAAGCTGGTCAATCTGAAATAAGATCTTGGATGGCGAAGCAAGACAAGAAATCTGAGGACATGTCAGAGTGGATGTCTAAACAAGATGAGAAGAATGAGACAATAACTAAGTTCATGTCAAAGCAAGAGCAATCACAATCTGAGATCACAGACCTATTGAAGATGCTTTTGTCAAAACACTCTTAGATTTTTTTCATGTTTGTGCATCTGTTGTTTTTGCATCTGAATGTTATTGTTATATCTTCTGATATTTTCCAATGTACTTTTGCTCTGTTATGATTAAATGAATCAGTTTGTTATTCTCCATTGAATTATCTGCTTTTGTTCCTTTTATTTGTCTTTATTAAAAGTTTTTACTTTTTGCTTATGACAAAAAAGGGGGAGAAAATAAAGATCTGAACTATTTAATATAATTTCACTAGAATGAATCTTCAGACATATCTACTCTTTCTAATATCTAAATTGACTATTTCAGAACTGTTGATAAGAACACTCTATAAAAGAATCTCTGAGTTTCTCAGATCATTTATCTTTTTATCAAACTCTGAATCTTATATCTGCAAGATAGTCTGACCCTTGATTATTACAAGACAAACAAGATCTGACTTTGAAGATTTCTCAAGATAAAAAGGGAAGTTTCTATTCCTTTTTCATATTTAACTCAGGGGGAGATTCATCATCTCAGGGGGAGTTATAATTCTTTATGTTCAATTAAATAAAATTTCTGATACTTTTTGTCATCATCAAAAAGGGGGAGATTGTTAGAACACAAATTGGTTCTTAATAATTACTCTTTGTTTTGATGATAACTGTTAGGAAATTTATATTTAAGAATTATATACTCTAAAATTTGTTTGAGAGTTTTACTGCAGATTAAAATTATATTAACTCTCTAGAAGCAAATCTGCCTTGAATACAAGAAGCTATTCTGACTCTGAAGCGCCAGATGCACCTTACAGAAGAATTTGTTTGCTCCTTACAGAAGATCCTGAGCGTAGTCTCCAGAAGGATCTGAAGCAAGAAGCTCCAGAACATTCTGAGTCAGAAGCATCTAAAGATAGTCAGAAGCATCTGAAGATAATCAGAAGCATCTGAAGCTGAAGCATCTGAAGCATAGAAGAATATTGATTGAAGAGTTTCTCAAAGCATTAATCTACAGAAGTTTCTGAAAGTACCTACGCTGCCAAGTACTGAAGTTCTGTGTCAAAATGCTCCGATGATCAACACGCTAGAAGCACACACGCTGCAGAAGACTCTGATACAGCATAGTTCTGAATCTCATCAAAAGACTCTGATCCATTCAGACTCTGAAGAACTTGCTGAAACTGAAGAAGTGTTTTCAAGAATATATCCGTTGGAACTATTCAACGTCTCTTTCCTTATTTGTGCTAGACACACTTACACAGACAAAAAGGATTTTTCTGTGCCATCTATTTCAAGGAAAGGTCAGTGCATGTGAAGACAAAAAGGCTCAGACCTTTTGAGACTCTCTTTTCAACGTTCAGCTTGCATGATTCAGCTTCCTATAAAAGGAGATCTTCACTTCATTCTTCAGTTACACACTTGCTGAAAAGAAATCACAATATTCTATAAGCTCTCATTCTTATTCTTCATAGAATCTCATTGTACTTAAACTTAAGAGAAAAATCACTGTTGTGATTATAGCTTTATAGAAGCATTAAAAACTCTTGTATTTAATTTACATTGATTGTAAAGGATATTCCTTAAGAGGATTCAGTGTGAATCAGTTGCTCTTGAGAAGACTAAGAACTGTAGTTCTTAGGTTATACTATTGTAATCAGTTTGATTTAATAGTGGATTAAGTCCTTGTTGAGAAAGGAAAATCACTCTGGAAGGGTGGACTGGAGTAGTTGTTTAACGAACCAGGATAAAAATAATTGTGTGATTATTTTCAAGTATTAATTTTCCATACTTATTCAACCCCCCCTTCTAAGTATTATCTCACCTTCAGAAGCTTCCATTCTTGCTCAAATTGCTTGCATAACACCTTATGAACATAAAGGGGCCAGATTGAATCCTCAATTCAATCCTATAGTGTATATTAATGATGTTACTTTACCCTTAAGCAACTTTGAATTATGCCATGAAACAAACTTCATCTTAAAATTCAACAAATTCCAATCCACTCCAAATGTCTTTTACCTTCAAAAAATGCACAAACTTGTAATGTTTTGCACCAAAATGAATTATTTTAGAATTTTCTCTTTTTATGCCTTTTAATTATTCCTCCATGAAAACTTCTTCATTCACTTCCATATTTAATCCACTTCAATGAATTCTTGGGTCATTTTTGGACAAATAACCCCATTTTGAACAACTTTCAAGTTGAACAAAAGTCCATTTGAGGTGTCTAAGTTGATGAAATTGACCCATAATAAAAAAATGGCCTATAATCTCAAATTCCCAAAATACCCTAGTTTTGTAAAGCTCATAACTTGAGTTCTACAAATCCAATCATGGACTTCTAGTACTTTTTAGAAAGCTAAGAAGACAAGGAACAACATTCATGTTGGCCAAAAGTTCATAAGAATCATCCTTCTAGGGCAAAAGTGTCATGTAAGTTGGTTAACTTTCAAGCTCCAAATTCACATTCATCTGATGACATGTAACTTGTCTGACTCATAACTTGAGCTCTATAAACCCTATCAAGGACTTCTAGTACTCAAATTAAAGCTATGATCATGCTCTACAACAATCATGTTAGGGTCAAGGTGAGATAAAAATCCCATCTTGAGTTATGTGGTCTTGAAGTTAGGCACTAAACCAGGGGATTTTACACTGTCAAGCTTAGAAACCCTAGCCCAGGAACTCCTCACACTATTGATTCATGATGAGTTGACTTTGGAATCATCCCTTGGGAATCTTGATACATCAATCCATGATCACATGGCTTTGGAATTAGGTCTCAACCTTCTTCAAATCATCTGTTAACCTGGGGTTGACCAGATGAAACCCTAGTTGCACCAATCTTGGTAGTAACTCCTTATCCTTTGCAGAATGACCTGTGAAGGCTTCAAAATGTCTTTCAATACTTCTCATGAGCTCTCTCAAGGCTTCAAGTCCAACTTTATGGATTTAGAATCATCTGAATAGCTTCCCACAACCTTCAAGTTAGGAGATATACACATTTGGCTTCAACCACTTTCTCTGAGAATCTTTGGCTTCTCTGATGAGGATATCAACCCATCAACACTTGAATAAACCTCTTATCTAGCTTCATGGCCTTGTGTAGCCCTTTGTTGGTAGTCATACCTCTTGATCTCCTGCACACATGTCAATGCAATGCAAATGAAAATGCTAAAATGAATGCAATGAAACACAAGCTAGGTAAAGAAAGGTTAGGCAAATTTTGGGGTACAACAGCTGCCCCTATTCAAACGGCTTGGACCTGACTGGGTGAGAAGCGAACGACTCTCAGACAATCAAGGTGAAAGACGGTTGAATACCAATAAACCCGGAAATTTGCCAACCGCCCAAGTAAACGATACTCTGATGGGGACAAGTTCTTCGGAAACTGAAATAATAGTTGCACGACAACATGCTGGAGAATTACTGATCTGACATATCTAATTTCAATATAGCACTTCGTCCTCAAATCATCAAGGGCTCACCGGTTGCACGGTAACTGGTGAAGGGTTAATCTCAAATCTCCGTCAGGATGATCATCTATGTCCTCAAGTCATCAAGGGATCATCGGTTACACGGTAACTGGTGAAGGTTGGTCGATTATGCCATCGGGCATTCTGCGTTACAACAGAAGAACTCCTTAATGTCATCCCTGGACTCGTCAGGTCACTGGATGTTTGACAATCAAGTTAATCATACCGTCGGGCATTTAAGGAAACTCTCGGGCGTCAACCGGACTTCGTGAGTAAGTCGGAAGTAGAATCTTCAATCCATCATGAACCAACAGGGATATCTAAACTTTTGTCGTCAGGCACTCCTCGTCAGCTATGAGAACTTTCTCGACGTTACAGTCGGACCTCATCAGTAAGTCAGGGGGTTTGGCACTACTGCCGGACTTCAATCATCAAGTCTTCAAGGGAAATTTCAACTTCTCTGTTTGAAACCTGATGGGGATGACATATCTCCGCTGGGGATTCTGGAGAACTATCAAGTAACTCTGCTCTAGGGCTTCAGAAATCATTCTGGACGAATAAGCTCTGCTGAGGAATTCAGGGATCCTCCTGAACAAACAACTTTGCTGGGGACTTCAAAAATCATCTTGAGCAACCAACTCTATTGAGGAACACCTGCACACAAGAACGATAACGACCTAGCTCATGTTTCACATGCATATGCTTGGCCATGGCGTAATGCTCCACACGGTGGAAATGCTACACGTGTAAGGTAGATGCCATGTAATCATGCAAAATGCTACGACCAAATCAGCAAAATAGATGTTGAAGAGAAAACCCTCCTATCAAGGAGAAAAGAACCATTCTGATGGGAAGAAGGAATTATCCTACCGAGGAGAAGAAATCCCACCAATCTCCATTGGACTTAACCCGGGGAAACGAACTTTCGTCGACTTTCTGCAGGGATAAAGTTCTACGGGAACCTGTACTTGCTCAAATGGGCATACAAACTACGAACTGCTGAGAGAATGATGTCAATCGTAGAAATAAACTGCACGGCCTTCGCAGATAGAATCTTCCTGGAGATATGGACTCCGATGGGGAAGTATAGCAACAACTATTCAACTTTCTCTACTGGGGAAAACCAATAATGGCTTGAACGGCTTCGGCTCTCTTGGAGAACTGCAAACTCGGCTAAGGATATGCAACTAGACGCTGGAATAGATCCTACTTGCCGGGGAGAACACCACTCTGTGGGGAATCAACTCTTTTGGAGACTTCAGTCTGAACTATCGAGAGCTGCACACTTACAGATAGTCTTCTACGAGAAAACTGCACATTGACCCACTACTGGGACCGAGTATACACTTCTGTGCACGACTCAGCTGGGGAAATGACGGATCCTGCCTAGGATGCATCTGGTCGGGGAGAGTCTATCTCCGTTTGGGGAGACACATCAATGCTCACAATCCCATGTTCAGACTCCGTGGGGAAACACTGTTGAACCTGCTGTGGAAGAAGGAATCATCCTGCTTGGAAACATCTGGCATACTGCATGGAGGGTGACGTCCCTGCAACAAAATGAACAAACAGACAAGACACCCTTCACAAAGGGGCCTATCAAGGTTATCATCTTGTGACAATGTTCAGGTAATTTGGTGTTTCAACAATTATCGGCCTAGGCCAGCAAGTTTATGTAAGAACACAGATTGTTTCTTAGTAATATCTCTATGTTTTGACGATAACTCTTATGAAATTTTGTATTAAAGAATTATATACTCTAAAATTGGTTCATGAATATTTGCTGCAGATGATTAAAGTATATATACATCCAAGAGCAAATTAATCTGAACATGGAACTATGGAAGGCTCTGAAGAGTCAGAATCATCTTATAGAAGAATCTGAGTGCTGCCTACAGAAGAATCTGAAGCAGAAGCTACAGAAGAATCTGAAGCAGAAGCTACAAAAGAATCTAAAGCTGAAGCTGCAGAAGGATCTGAAGCAGAAGACTCTAATAGATCTGAAGACTCTGAAGCATTGAAGAACTTTGTATGAGAGTTAAGAAGCACAGTTTTTTAGAAGACTCTGAGAGTACTACACGCTGCATGTACTGAAGATCTGATTCATAAAACTCTACTCTAATAGAACTACACGCTAAAGCACACTTGCTGCATTACTCTGATTCAGCAAAATCTGATGGGTATCTAAGACTCTGATGTTTACTTTGCTGAAATGAAATACTTGTTGAAGAAAAATTCAAAGTGATATCTTTTGATTTGGCTCAACGACTCTTTCCTCTTTCATGCTTGACACTAGAACACAGACCAAAAGCATTTCTCTGTGCATTCTACTTCCAGGAAAGGTCATGTGATGTAAAGACAAAAAGGTTCAGGCCTTTTCAGTACACAGCCTCCAACGTCAAGACTTTGTGGACTACTGTGCATATAAAAGCAAGTCTTCCTCATCTTCTTCAAAGTGATCAACAACCAACGAGTCTGTGATAGAAACTCTTACAAGCTCTCATAAAATATTCTTATTGCTGAGTTTATTCTTTTGTTCTTAACATTAAGTGAAAAATCACTGTTGTGATAAAGCTTGTTAGAAGCATTCAAACACTTTTATTAATCTTACATTTCATTGTAATAGTTCCTTAAGAAGATCCAGTTGGGATCAGTAGTTCTTGAGAAGACTTTAAACAGTTGTTCTTAGTGCTTACTATTGTAATCAGTTGATTAAATAATGGATTAAGTCCTTGTTTGAGAAAGGCAAATCACTCTAGATAGGATGGACTGGAGTAGTTGAGTTCAACGAACCAGGATAAAAATACTTGAGTTTTTACTTCTAAGTTTTATCTTCATACTTATTCAACCCCCCCTTCTAAGTATTTTCTCACATTCAGTTGGCATCAGAGCTCCGGTTCTGTGTGTGCTACCACTTCACAGTGACAAAAAAGATCCAGTGAGAAAAACTTTGATACTTATATTTGGTTGTTTATAATGGCTGATGTTTCAACATCTAACAAGTATGAAGAAAGAGACAGAATCAGTACAAAACCCCCTATGTTTGATGGGGAGAAATTTGATTATTGGAAAGATAGGATTGAATGTTTTTTCCTTGGTTATGATGTTGATTTATGGGATCTGGTCATAGATGGATATGTTCATCCCATTGATGGGAATGGCAAGAAAGTAGATAGAAAATCTATGACAGAAGCCCAAAAGAAGGAGTTTAGAAATCACCACAAGGCTAGAACAATATTGTTAAATGCAATATCTCACACTGAGTATGAAAAGATCACAAATAGAGAAACTGCATTTGACATGTTTGAGTCCTTGAAAATGACTCATGAGGGAAACTCTCAAGTCAAGGAAACAAAGGCTCTGGCTCTAATTCATAAGTATGAAGCTTTCAAGATGGAAGAAGCTGAATCTGTTGAAGCCATGTTCTCCAGATTTCAAATACTTACAGCTGGACTAAAGGTTCTGGATAAAGGTTACTCTACTGTTGATCACGTGAAGAAGATCATCAGAAGCTTACCTACGAGATGGAGACCTATGGTGACTGCACTGAAAATGGCTAAAGATCTGAACCAGATTTCCTTGGAGGAACTAATCAGCTCACTAAGGAGCCATGAAATTGAACTTGAGGAAGATGAGCCTCAAAAGAAAGGTAAGTCAATTGCCTTAAAATCTAATAAATCTGCTAAAGCGTTGCAGGTAATAGAGGAAATCTCTAAAGAATCCTCATCTGAAGATGAAGATGAATTATCCATGTTGTGCAGAAGAATAAACAAACTCTGGAAGCATAAAGGAAAGAAGTTTAAAAACTTTAGGAAGTCTGACCAAAGAAAGGAATCTTCTGGACACAGAAGATCTGGCAAAAAGGAGGTTGTCTGCTACGAATGTAAAGAACCTGGGCATTACAAAAATGAATGTCCAAAGCTTCTGAAAGAAAAGCCTAAAAGAAAATTTGATAAGAAGAAGAAGGTTCTAATGGCAACCTGGGATGATTCAGATACATCCGAATCTGAATCTGAGGCAGAAGAAGAATGTGCCAACGTAGCATTAATGGCAGATATAGAAGATCAGGAGGAAGGAATTTCAGGATCTGAATCTGACTTTGAATCTGACTCTGACGCTGAAGAGGTAATGGCTAAACTCACTAAAGATGAACTTATCAAAGTGTTATCAGAGGTTCTGAAGAGCTATAATAATATTAAGCTCAAATACAAGGAGCGTCAAAGAAATCTTGTATCTGAGAATAATATTCTCAAATCAGAAGTGGCTGAGCTAAATGAAAAGAACTTAAAAATGAAAAATGATTTTGAATTAGCTCAACAAGACTCTGATTCTGAAACTGAGTCTGAATGCAAAAATATTTTGGAAAAATATGACTACATCTTTCAGAAGTTTCTTGCTAAAAGCATAGACAGAAGAAAAATGGCTTCTATAATCTATGGAGTTAGCAGAAATAACAAAAAAGGAATTGGATATAAATCTTCCTCTAATTTAAATCCAAAACCTGTTGATAAAATTATCATCAAGAAGACTCCTTTATATTCCCATTTTAAATTTGGTCACTTGAATGATATCAAACACACTCGTTCTAGAAAGAACATTCATGTGTTTAAATCTAAGGCGAGTCAGAATAAACCTTATGTTGAAAAACAGAAGTTTAGACGAACCTTCAGAAAAACTAACCCAAAAGGACCCAAGAAGATCTGGGTACCTAAGAGTAAAATAATTCCTGTTGCAGATGTTCTTAGCAGCAAGGTAAGGACGCCAGTAATGGTACTTGGACTCTGCAGAAAGGTCTATGTTCCAAAGTCTGGAGCTTAGATCTGGAGGTGTGTTGCACCCCAAAATTTGACCAACATTTATTTACCTAGCCTATGTTTCATCTCATTCACATTAGCAGTATCACTTGCATTTCATTGACATGTATGTAGTAGATCAAGAGGTATGATCACCAATCAAGAGCACCACAAGACTTTGAAGGTAGCCAAGAGGGCTATTCAAGTGTTCAAAGGTTGATATCTTTGTCAGAGGAGTCAGAAGATCCTCAGAGAGAGTGGTTGAAACCAAGGTTGTGTGCCTCCTAACTTGAGAGTTGTGGGAGCTCCTCAGATGATTCTGAAGCTATGAGGATGGACTTGAAGCTTTGAGAGGGCTTATGAGATGTCTTGAAAGCCATCATGAAGCCTAGAGTGGTCATTGTGCAAGATTAAAAGAGACCCAACCATGAGTGGTGTAATTAGGGTTTGACTGAGTCAACCCTAGGTCAACTGATGATTTGGAGAGGGTTGAGACCTAATCCAAGAGCCATGTGATCATGGATTGATGCATTGAGATTCTATAAGGATGATTCCAAGATTAACTCATCATGATTGAGAAGTTTGAGAAGTTTCAAGCTAGGGTTTCTAAGGCTTGACAGTGTAAAATCCCCTAGCTTGATCCCTATCTTCAAGGCAGTTTAGTTCAAGATGTGATTGTCATCTCATCTTACCCCCAACATGAATGTTGTAGAGCTTGTTCTTAGCTTTAATTTGAGTAATAGAAGTCCTTGATAGGATTTGTAGAGCTCAAGTTATGACTTTGCCAAGTTACAGGTCATCTGAGGTATGTGGATCTGGGGCCTTGAAAGTCACCCAACTTGCATCCAACTTTTTACCAAGAAGGATGATTCCTATGAACTTTTGGTCAACCTGAATGTTGTTCCTTATCTTCTTAGATTTCTAGAGAGTACTAGAAGTCCTTGATAGGATTTGTAGAACTCAAGTTATGGCTTTGACAAGTCAAGGGCATTTTGGTCATTTGGAGATTATAGGTCATTTCAAGCATAAGGCCATAACTCCTATTTCCAAGATTCAAATGGAAAAATCTTCAACATCAAACTTGCTTAAAAGGATGTTTTAAGGCTAGTAAGGAGGTAATGAGATGTTGAAAAGGCTTGTAGCTCAAAATGGTAAAAATGACCTAAAAGGGAGGCATAAGTTAAATAAGTCAAAGTTGGAAATTGAAATTTCCAAGTTACACATCCAAACCATGGCATATAATAGGTCATTTTGACTCTAAAAAGCATTTTAGAAACAATGGTTCAGCCACATTTTTGATTTGAGGGTTAGATCATGGACTTGCTTTGGAAAATGGTTGCTTGTATATTAAGGTACATATGCCAAACACAAGGGAGAGCAATGTACAAGCTAGTAAGGTATCCTAACACCTCATATATCTCATCTAGGGAGATTTTCAAGTCAGAATAAGTTGCTTCAAGAGGCATAGCATGAGATGGCATGTGAGATGAGATGAAATCAAAAACTCATGGCATGAGAATCCCAAATTCTCATTGGATGATTCCAGAAAGTTCTAGAGGGTTTAGAATCATCCTATATATGGATTAGAACTTGCTCAGATGCAAGGTTGGTGAGAGATTAGAGAGGAGAGTGAGATATACATTTCAATTTCTTCCATTGCAAGTTGAGATCAATTTCTACTTTCCACACATTTTTCATTGCTTCTTTCAATCCCAACACCTTCCATTGATCATACTGAATGTGTGCATACCAAATTGAGGGCAAGATCATGAAGAATTGAAGAGTTAGCTTTTGGATTTTGGGAGCTGCAAGTCACAATCGGGTTTGGAGATTCAGGCTTTCTTGATCAAATCTTTTGCAAACAGAAGCTTTATCATCAATCAAGGAAGGTTTCTGAAGAGTTTGAGAGGTTGAAGTGGAAGTTTGACCTATCTGATAATCAAGATTTGACAGGTTAGTAACTTTTCTTCTACACCCTAATTTAAGCATAATTAGGTAGATTTGTTAGGTTAGAATGGTTAGAGACAAGTATGAGATGGATTCTGGGAAGTTTGAAACCATTTGGTGAAGTTTGAGTTGGTGACACCATTTTTGTTTTGATCAAGAACACGAGGTATAGTGAGCTATAACATGAGTTTAATGGCAAGATTTAACCAGTGTGAGGTGGTGATCATTCTGAGGTAATCAATTTCAATAATAGTTAGAATTGAAGTTTGAGCATAGTTTTGATCTTGGATCGAGTTTAGAGATTGAGGGCATTTCAATTGATTCTAAGGCCATGGTTGTATTCAGGGTTGAATTTAGAGCAGGTTAGGGTTTTGAACCATGGATTTTGGTTGAGTTTGGAGGGAGTTCGAGTTAGGGATTTGAAGCTCTGTTCATGGAGCTTTCCCTCCATTTCCATGGCTGGAGGAAGAAGACGATTCCATGGCCGTCAGATGCACGAGGACTTGTTGACTCTATCTTGATCCCACGGCTGTGATTTAATTTCATGTTTGAAGGGAAGTCTGAAGATGCCCCAAAACGAAGCGTTTCATTAAATGGGATATTGGGCTTAATTGATATCCACACCCCCATCCATGGCCCATTGATGTTTTGAACTGAATTTCTTTACTTAATGCACCGTGGATTTTTCTTTTTCTTTATATTTTCTGAATTGATTTTCTGATTAAAGACTGGGCCTAGCGCTTTACTAATAACACCCCCATTTAGAGCCCATCTGGAATTTGAACTATACAGCATTGCTATCTGCACCAATGTTTTCCCATTTTAATTTCTTTTTCTCCATTTTATTTTAATCTTTGAAAAATCATATTAAATAGAAAAATGATGATTTTTGTATGGGGATTTTTTCTCCCATTTCATGTTAATGTCTAGAAAATTATAAAATCAAAATATTTTCATTTCATGCATTTTTAATATTTTTTGTGTATTTTCTCTTTTAATAGCTTTTAATTCATTTTATGTTGATGCATAGATTTGTAGAATTTTGTTTAGCTAGTTCCCTTTGAATTTTTAGGCCATTATTTTTATGATAGTTAGATTAGGACTTTAGCTCCCCTCTGGATTTATTCCGTAATTTTATGATTAATTTTTTATTAGTTTTGATTAGATGACTTTAGGTTGTATAGATTTAGGTCAATCCTTAACATAGGTCCACAATAACACTAGAATTTAGGGTTTCTAGGTCAAGATAGATATTGGGACATATAGGGTATTAAGGGTAGGTATATAGGATCCCATAGGAATTATATTAGATTTTAATATAATAGTATACTAATTTTAATTGATTTTTGTAGTTGATTGTTGTTTGTGTTGCCCTTGTGGGCTTGTATTTTGTTTGCCTTGCTTTGTGGGCTCTTGATTGGCTTGGTGGGCTTGGTCTTGCTTTGTGGAGCATGGAGGAGCATAGTGGAAGACTTGAAGGTTGAAGAAGGAGCTTGAGAGCTTGAGAGCTTGTTTGTTTTGTTGTTGTTTTAGGGTTAGGAATTAAGTAGAGCTTAGACCTAGTTAATTTCTTTCTTAAACATGGATGGTATCCTTCACCTCCATTCTTCCCCATGATTCAAAGTCCTTCCATGGTATTCACCTCCCTCCTTTGGAGGGATAAGTGATGGTACCTAGGAAGTATAACTTTTGAGGGAACCATTCTTTTGATGTTAAACCCTTATAGGTCACCTTTGGTGGTCAGTAAGCAGTTTAATATCCTAGCTTATCCAGTTAAGTGATTTCCTCTGGTTTGAGTACCTTGAGAGATGTTGGGCTTGAGTGTGAAGATTAAGAATTCATTGAAAAGTATGGAAGAGGATGATTCCTTGAGCATTGCCATTTCAGCTGAAGCTTGAAGAGCATGAAGAACAAGTTGATACTTGAAGACCCAATGAAGATCCAGTAAAGACTGAATGAGGAGCTGAGGCTTGAGCAAGAATTGAAGGAATCAAGTTGTTACTTGTGGTTAAAAGTGAATCCTGAAGGTGGAACTGATTAAGGAGCTGAAGCTTGAAGAAGAAGATAAGTTGAGACTTATGTTGAAGGGTTGAAACCTGGAGAAGCAAATTGATATTTGTCAAGAGTGATGGAGGTCTGAAGACTGAGTTGCTGTCAGAAGAGCTGTGGCTTGGAGTTGAGAGAGTTGTTGATCTGCTTCCTTTCTTGTCTGTTTTCTTTTCTGTATTGATGTGCCTTGTTTGACTTGCTTGATGCATTAGAATAAGTTCATATCTAGAATAGCTTTAATCTAGGAGCATGATTGCACTAGAGGTTGAGTTGCTCCCTCTGCTTGTATTGTTACTGTATGGCTTTGCTTGCGGGTATTTGGTAGAGCCCAGCTCCCTTGCCCATGTGGTTTGTTTTGCTTGATAGCATGATTTTATTTCTTCTGTATGGTTGCAGTTTACTGTATTTTGCTTGATAGCATGTTTTATTTCAGTATGATTACTATTATTCATTCTGGCTTGAGGTTGAGATGAGCTTGTGGAGGCTGTTGCCCCACACGCATTTCCTCCCTCACTTGCATTGAATGCATTTTACTGTATATCTGTTTACTGTTTAAGCTGATGCTTTATCTGTTTGTGTATCATTGACATGATCCCTTAGGACTCTCATTTCCTTTGATAAGGAATTGATGATAGAACTTTAGGTTGAAACCTATGCATGATAACTTCTAGGAGTTCCCTGTTTAAACTTCAACCATAGGATGAATCCTTGGCATGACAACAGTAGGACTTGATAGTCTCCCCGTAGTTGAGCCTGTTCTCTTCTCATCTCAAAACAGCTTAAGATACAGTAATCATGAATGATTTCTTTCGTACGTTACGAGCCTTAAGCTATCTGAGAAAGGATTGTGGGAGAGTTTCTTTTCCACAGTCTGGATGTTTAGTATGGTACCCTTTGGGTGACATGCGACGCATTCACTCTCAGGTCATAGTCTTTAGTGCGATTGAAATTGCAAACAGAATAAAAAACACTTCTTCCGTAAAAAACAGAAAACAAACTTCAAACCTTTTTGCCCCGTGGGCCCATAATTCAAAGGAAGCTTTTCTGAAGAAAAGAGTGTCGTTAAACTTCAGCGCCACCGCAAATAGGCCTTGTGCCTAACTGTTGGAACTGCTGTTTAACCCTACTCGATAAAACAGATGAATCTGAAGACCCGTAATCCGTAGTGTCCCGAACTACGTAAGCTCTGATCTCTCAAGCCTGTTGAGAGTACGTAGGCACAATACTGATGTATTGGCGAGCCACCTTCCCCGTAACCCGTCGTAGGTCGAACTACGTTGACTCTTATTTCTCATTCTCTGATGAGAATACGTAGGCATAAAGTGCGACGCTTTGCCGAGTCATTTTGTTTTCTTTTTAAGCTAGCCTTGATAGGTAGATAGATAAACCAACTCGTTCAGTAAACACAACAAGCGTGGATCCCGTCGAGTACGACGGACGTGAGGGGTGCTAATACCTTCCCCTTGCGTAACCGACTCCCGAACCCAGACAATGGTTGCGATGACCTTGTCTTATACCTTTTCGTCAGGTTTTTCCCGATCGTTTCCTTTCCCGCTCTGAGGGATAAATAACGAAAGGTGGCGACTCTTCTGTTTTGCCGGCACCTTATTTTCGCGAAAGCGACAGCTGGAGACTCTGCTGGGGATCGAACCCAGAATCTCTGGTTCTCCGGTTCCCCACGCGAGTCAATCCTAGCGCTTGTATGATTACTTGTTGGGTTGTGTTTATTTATCGCATTTTTATTTCCCGCACTTTATTTTCAGTATGATATGATTATCTGCGCTGTTGTGGGAGGGGCATTCTGATGAGTGAGAAGCCAGACCCAGGCTCGAGTGAACATAGCATTAGTTGTGGAAATTAGTGGGCGCGTGCTTGCTTTGCAGGCACTAGTGTCTCATGAAATCCACGCTCAGACGAGGTTCTCCCGGTTGGCTTCTCTTTCAACCCTTTGGGTTGAGACGGTTGTTGGTTTGGAGGATTGTCGACTCTGGGGACCGATCGTTTGTGATTCAGCCGAGTGAGGCCGCTTCATGAGTTGGGGATGCCACACCTTCTGGGTATCGTATCACCCCTCTTGAATGTCTGTGACGCTGATGAATGCATAGGATGCCGAACTTGAGTCAGTTTAGGTCCATACCTGTGAGCAGGGTTGGGTTTATTGCAGGAAACTTTGACCTTCAGACCACCTGGTTTTCTTGATAGTGGATCAGTTTTGTTGGGATCTGAGGTTCTTATCTGCAGATATATGATTGTTCTTGACAGAACAGGTTTTTGATTGGGATCAGAGGATCTTATCATCAGATGTGTATTTGTTCTTGATAGAGCAGGTTTTGATCAGAGGATCTTATCATCAAATGTGTATTTTTTCTTGATAGAGCAGGTTTTGATCAGAGGATCTTATCATCAGATGTGTATTTGTTCTTGATAGAGCAGGTTTTGATCAGAGGATCTTATCATAGATGTGTATTTGTTCTTGATAGAGCAGGTTTGTGACTGGGGTCTGAGGATCTCATTACCAGATGTTTGTTCTTGATAGAGCAGAGTTTTAGTCATCAGTTGTTTGTTCTTGACAAAGCAGATTTATGATTGGGGTCTGAAGATCTCGTCAGCAGGTGTATGTTTGTTCTTGACAGAGCAGAGTTTCGTGGTCCTGTATCATAGGTCCTTATTATCAGACGTTTGTTCTTGACAGAGCAGAATTATGATCCTATGTATATGGCCCTATCAGATGGTTGTTCTTGACAGAGCAGACTTGTGGTCCAATACCAGGGTTTTCTTATTATCAGATACAGTGGTTGTTCTTGATAGAGCAGGATTATGGTTTTGTTGATACAGAATCTCCACAACACAGTCGTCTTGATCTCCTGCGGCATGATTGCATTTTACATTATTTTGCATACTCATTTGCATTTCATTAACGTGTGTCTGTGTTGCAGGTCCCGTTTTCCCCGATCCAGGATTTCTTGCCTCCTATTGTATTGTTATGGGTTCTCTGAGGAAGACCGTGGCTTACAAGTTCCCTGCCCCTGATGTGGTTCGGCTGGCCGGTTTGATTGCTTTAGTAGGTGATTCTGTGAGGGATGAGTTCAGAAAGTCTTACGGCAAATTGCTCAGTTTGGTTCACAAACCTTCTGCGTTCGAGTTGAATGGGTTGCACGCTCTGCTGCAGTTCTATGACCCTCCGTTGAGGTGTTTCACTTTTCAGGATTTTGTTCTCGCACCCACGCTAGAGGAATATGCTGATTTGCTAGGTGTGCCTATCAAGAGGCAGACGCCTTTTGTTCATATGGATGTTGAGCCTGATCTGGCTGGTTTAGCTCCTTCGCTTCATCTGGATGCCTCCGAGTTGGTATTGTCTAGTTGGAACAAGGTTCCTGGGTTCTCCTTGTAGTTTTTAGTGGGAAAGGCTCAGTAGTGCGCCAAAGACTGATGTTGGGTCGCGTTCAACGCCATTCTCGCTTTGTGCATATATGACATCATTCTGTTCCCCAATATGCCCGATTTTGTAGACTTCGATGCATTTCATATCTTCGCATCAGGGAATCCAGTCCCTACCTTGATAGGAGATGTCTACCATTATATCCACTACAAAAACGAGAACAGGAGGGGCAAGAATGTCTCATGCTGTGTACCCTTGCTTTATAAGTGGCTTGATAGTCATCTGCCCAAGAGGGGTCCCTTTGTTTCATCTGCAGCCACAGCCGAGTGGTCCGAGCGTCTGATGAGTTTATCTGCAGAGGATATTGACTGGTTCAACAGAGATAGGTTGGGTACCGAGATTATCTTCAGCTGCAGCGGGTTTCCAAACGTGCCTTTGATAGGCAGGAAAGGCTGTATAAACTACAATCCGTCTTTGCTGGTCCGACAGTTCGCGTATGCTTTGAGAGCTTCACCGAAGGATGAAGAGGTGCAGGAATCTCTGTACCTCACTGGTCTTCTAGAAGGGGATCTGTTATCTAAGCTTCAGCGCGCATGGAATGGTATCAGTAAGAGGGGAAAGCCATTGCTGGGGAGAAGTAACAATCAAGCCTACCCTCCGTACGTGACTTGGGTCAAAGCCAGAGCAGATGCTATAGGGATGCCGTTTCTTCCTGCCAAGCCAGAAAGCCCTCCAATGATTGAAGAGCCTACTATTGTGCCCATTCAGCAGCATAATCAGGTGTTAGCTGAGCGAGATGAATTGAAGCGGGAAAATGAGGAACTGGAGAAAGAGTTGGCTCAGCTCCGAAGCGAGAGGGACGAGGCTGTTCATTCTTTCAAAAGGCAGACAGAGCTGGTGAACCAGCTAGGTACATACCTGATTAAGCAGATGGCCGAGCGTGAGCGCATGGGTCAAGACTTCAAATCTATCAACGACGTACTAGCTACGAAGAAGCAGCACTTGGACGAAGCATATCGGAGGATATCCAAGTTCAACCAGCACTGGAAGGCTTCCCTAGCCACCAGGAAAGAGCGGGAGGATAAGCTGATGCTGCAGATCTCCAAGCTGGAAGCCCAGGTGAAGGATAGTGAGAAGAGGTTTGATGAAGAAACCGTTTGCAGATACGCCGCCGAAGGCCAGCTCAATAGGGCTCTTGCTAACCTGAAGGAGCGCAAACCGACGCTTGAGTCCAAGAAACGGAAGTTAGAAGATTGTTTCGGCGAAGGAGCATGGGAAGGTTCGGTCGAAGGACTTCAATACACCATTGTGCAGAGGGAATTACTCGTCGAAGGGTTACTCACTCTACCGGATCATCCAGAAACGAAGGAGTTGTTAGAAGAGCATCGCACCCGTGGCCGTACCTGACTATTTGTATTCCTTTTGTTTTGATCATTGTTGTATGCTGACCATCACCAGGCTTGTTGGCTGAGGTCACGCTGTTGATTCATCTTGTACTCGCTGATGTTGTGTACTGCCTTGATGGGCTTTCTTTATATATGAGATTGTTATTTCCATGATTGGACTCGGACTTCTTCTTATTATCAGCACTGGCACTCAGGCACTAGGATCGGAGGAGATATCCCTAACGCACAGACACACGTTTGCATTTGCATGAAGCATTCGCATAACGAGCATTTTGTTGTTTTTCCTAACCCTTTTGTGTTTTTCAGGTTGTTTCAGGTTGTTTCAGGTTGTCTCAGGTAGTTCCAGGATTGATCAGAGACCTATTCACCACTATCCGACCAGAGCTAATCAAACCAGGATCATGGAGCAAGTGCAAACTGATGTTCAGGAACTCCGCGAAAGAATGGATCGCTTCATGGAGCTCATGCAAGCAGTCGCCAATGGCTAGGATCAGCTCAGAACTTTGGTTCGGCCTTTGATTTCGAGGGTTGATAGCAATGGCGTACTCCATGGTGGGACTGTGCCTACTCCTCCACCAGTTGAAACTCCGCAGAATGGTGTTCCTGTGACCCGGGGAAACGGCAGTGCCAACGGTAATGTGATGGCCAACCTGGGACTTAATACGACGGGCGTCGGTAATGGGAGTCTGGGAGTGAATGTCAATATCGGGCCGGGCAACAGCAATGCAGGCGTCGGGAATCTGTTTGGGCCTTAGCCGTGGCTAGAGGATCGTCAGGACGATGTGCTCTCTCAGAGAGGTGCTGAAGGGGAGCTGAATGCTGAAGCACGGCTTAGATTCAAGGCACTTGAAGATAAGATGAGAGATATCGAGAATCAGAATACTCTGGGCATTGATATGTCCAAGTTGGGACTAATTGCTGATTTCAAGGTGCCTCCCAAGTTCAAGGTACCTGACTTTGAAAAATATAAGGGCACCACTTGCCCTCGCGTCCACCTGAGATCGTATTACAGGAAAATGTCTGCTCATTCCGAGGACGAGAAGTTGTTGATGCACTTCTTTCAAGACAGCCTTTCCGGGCCATCCCTCGAATGGTACATGAGTCTGGAGCCTACTAGTGTGCGCACGTGGAAGGATCTTGCTGAAGCATTTGTGCACCACTACCAATACAATAGCGACTTGGCCCCGAACCGAGTCCAGCTGCAGAATCTGTCGCAGAGGAACAATGAAGGGTTTAAGGAATACGCCCAGCGGTGGCGTGAGTTGGCAGCCAGGGTTCAGCCGCCGATGGTTGAACGTGAGCTCGTGCAGATGTTTGTAGCCACCCTCCCAGGGGTTTACTATGAGAAGTTGGTCAGCGGTATGTCTGGGACGTTCTCAGATCTCATTATCACGGGTGAGCACGTCGAAAATGGGATCACGATCGGGAAAATTCAAGGTGAGTCATCCTCAGCTGGAGGAGGCGCAAAGAAACCTTATGCTGGAAAAAGACGGGAAGGAGAAGCGAGCGCTGTAACCAACGCTCGAAGGAAGAAAGGTCCTCACCCGCAGGTGGCCAGCATAACTATCCCGGCAGTTCCACAGCAGCAGCAGTAGCCGCAACAGCAACCGATTCAACAGGGATACAGAAAGTACCAGAATCGGGCACCTTTGTCGAACCGTCACCTCGAGACCCCGCCCATGTCGTACGCGCAACTCTTGCAGACTTTGCTTCAGCTATAGTTGATCCAGAAGAGAACGCTGGCTCCCTTTACAGGGGCACCTCCGCCAGGGAACGACGCGAATGCCACTTGTGAGTTCCACTCAGGGGCACCAGGCCACACAGTAGAGAACTGCAAAGCCTTCAAGCATAAGGTGCAGGACATGGTAGATGCCAAGAGCATCAACTTCTCCGATAATGTGCCAAATGTCACGAAGAACCCTATGCCGAATCATAGGGAAGGTGGTGTGAACGCCATTATCAAAGACGAGAGTGCGGATTTGTTGACTGACGTCAGAGATCTGAAGACGCCGCTTAGCTTCGTTAAAGCTAAGTTGCTAAAAAGAGGGTTCTTTCCAGGTTGTGGAGAGCTATGTATGGATTGTGCCATACATTCTGATGGATGTGAGCAGTTAGTAGAAGGAATCCAAAGTCTGATGGATGAAAGGATTTTACAGTTTAGCCGGAGGGCCGAATGTGGACCAGGAGAGGTAGTGCTGAAGCAAGCCGATGAGGTCGCCACCATCATCATCCCTCGCCGGACGATAACTATTTCTGCGCCCAGACCGCCCACAGTTACTATCACCAAAGCTAGGCCGATACCCTTCGAGAGCACTAATGCTGTCCCGTGGCATTATGGGGCTGAAGTCTACTGCAACGGACAGAAGTTGGAGCTGGAACCATTTGGGTCGACTGTGGAGAACCTTGCGGGAATCAGTGGTATTACTCGCAGCGGAAGAGTGTTTGCACCACCAGAGGTCGTGGCGGATAAAGCAGTCAGAGCTGATGCGGATGATAAGGGTAAAAGTAAAGTCGTTGAAGAGGTCCCGCGTGGGGTAGAAAAAGACTTGCTTGTTAAAGATGCCGAGGAGTTTATGCGGTTGATTAAAAAGAGTGACTACAAGATTGTAGACCATCTCCATCAGACGCCCTCGAAGATTTCCATTCTAAACTTGTTGCTGTGTTCTGAAGCACACCGCAACGCGCTGCTGAAGGTGTTGAACGCCGCATATGTACCGCAGGAAATATCGGTAAATCAGCTAGAAGAGGTCGTAGCCCATGTGAATGCTGGAAATGGGTTAGGGTTCACAGACCTAGAGCTGACGCTGAAAGGGAGGAACCATAATAGCGCCCTGCACATCTCGATAGAGTGTAGGGGCACGATTATGTTGCACGTGTTGGTGGACACAGGTTCGTCACTTAATGTTCTTCCGAAGAAGGCATTAATGAAGTTGGATACTCGTGGAGTGATTTGCACACCCAGTGATCTGGTTGTGAAGGCGTTCGACGGAACTAAATGACATGTTTTCGGGGAGGTGACCCTGCCAATCCAAGTAGGCCCGGAAACGTTCAACGCGGTCTTTTATATTATGGACATCATGCCTGCCTACAGTTGTCTCTTGGGCCAACCGTGGATCCATGCTGCTGGTGCCGTGACCTCCACGTTGCACCAGAAACTCAAATATGCTGTCGGAGGAAGCATCGTGACCGTGTGTGGCGAGGAAGACATAACGGTGAGCCATTTGTCCTCCTTCAAGTATGTTGAGATGGATGGCGAAATCCATGAGACTCTATGCCAAGCGTTCGAAGCTGTCAAAGTGAAGGACGTAGCTCCTGTGGTCACTGAAAAGCCAGAGATGACTCTCTCCTCATTCAAGGAAGCTCGGGCCGTTGTTCAAGCCGGATCTACCCCAGGCTGGGGGCGAATTTTGGAGATACCCAACAAGCAAGATAAGTTTGGGTTGGGATATTCTCCTGGAGCTGAAGCTTCTTCTTCTTCTAGCAGTGCGTCGCGAGGTAAAGGGCTGATCCAGTTTACCAGTGGCGGAGTGATTTTCGAAAGCATCAACGTGGTGTCTGAAGACAGCGGAGATAGCGACTGTGACCTTGACTCTTGGATCCAGCCAAGAAAGCCAGGCGAGGGCCTCAACAATTGGTCCGTCAAGGATATCATCCAGATGACAAGCGAAGAGTAATGATTTACTTTTTCCAATCATTGTACAACCCTATGTCCTGCCCGGGGCATAGTGGTTTTATTGTCAGGGCCTTGTTGGATTATGTACATGCATTTTGTTAATAAATCAAAGGCGTTTTTCTTCGTATCCAAATATTGTGATCTCTGTTATTCCTGTTTTATATTTGTTTTGAAAAACAATAAAATGGCAATGAGGTTTGTGTAAACCTGCATATCCTTGTTTTAAGCTTAACCTTTGTTATTGCAGGATCCACATGACAGATGACATCGACTCTGGACCTTCTACGGCTCACTTCGACTTCGATTGCCCAATCTATCAAGCAGAAGAAGAGATTGATGAAGACGAAGACCTTCCTGAAGAGTTGGCCCACTTGTTAAAACAAGAGGAGAATGTTATTCTGCCTCATGAAGAGGAGATCGAGATCGTGAATCTGGGTTCTGAAGAACTCGTCAGAAACGTCAGGATAGGGGTTGCGCTGCAGAGTGATGTCAAGCAGAGATTAGTCGAGATGCTGAGAGAGTATAGTGACGTCTTTGCTTGGTCATACGAGGATATGCCCGGACTTGACACGGACATCGTGGTCCACCACTTGCCGCTGCGAGAAGATTGCCCTCCCGTTAAGCAGAAGCTTAGGAGGACGATACCAGATATGACCGTTAAGATCAAAGAAGAAGTGCAGAAACAGCTTGATGCTGGCTTCTTAGTGGTCACTACTTACCCTCCGTGGGTCGCCAACATAGTGCCTGTACCGAAGAAGGACGGTAAGGTACACATGTGCGTCGATTATCGGGATTTGAATAGGGCGAGCCCTAAAGATGATTTCCCGTTGCCTCATATCGATGTATTGGTCGACAACACAACCCAGTTCTCCGTGTTTTCGTTCATGGATGGCTTCTCCGGTTACAACCAGATCAAGATGGCGCCAGAGGACATGGAGAAAACGACGTTTATCACTCCCTGGGGAACATTTTGCTACAAGGTAATGCCTTTCGGTCTGAAGAACGCAGGGGCCACTTACCAACGAGCTATGGTAACTTTGTTTCATGACATGATTCATCATGAGATTGAAGTCTATGTTGATGACATGATTGCGAAGTCCCAAACGGAGGAGGGACATCTGGTCAATTTGCTGAAGCTTTTAGAGAGGCTTAGGAAGTTCAGGTTGAGGCTGAATCCTAACAAATGTACTTTCGGAGTACGGTCCGGAAAGTTACTGGGGTTTATCGTGAGCGAAAGAGGCATCGAGGTTGATCCTGCGAAGATAAAAGCCATACAAGAAATGCCAGTGCCAAAAACAGAAAAAGAAGTTCGTGGTTTCCTGGGCAGAATAAACTACATTGCAAGGTTTACTTCTCAGCTCACGGCGACGTGTGAACCGATGTTCAAGCTTTTAAAGAAAGATCAGGCAATTCTCTGGAATGAGGATTTCCAGAAGGCATTTGATAAGATAAAGCAGTATCTTCAGGAACCTCCAATCTTGATACCCCCAGTGGTTGGACGGCCACTAATCATGTACTTGACAGTTCTTGAGAATAGTATGGGGTGTGTTCTCGGTCAGCACGACGAGACGGGCAGAAAGGAGCATGCCATTTACTATTTGAGTAAAAAGTTCACTGACTGTGAATCTCGTTACTCGATGCTGGAGAAGACGTGTTGCGCACTAGCCTGGGCTGCTAAACGTTTATGACAGTACATGCTCAATCACACCACCATGCTAATTTCGAAGATGGATCCGATCAAGTACGTCTTCGAGAAGCAAGCTCTTTCGGGAAGGATTGCTAGATGGCAAATGGTGTTGACGGAATATGATATTCAGTACGTTTCCCAGAAGGCCATCAAGGGAAGCGTATTGTCTGAATACCTTGCCGAACAGCCGATCGAAGATTACCAGCCGATGAAATTTGAATTCCCTGATGAGGATATTATGTTTCTCAAAGCGAAGCATTGCGATGAGTCGTTGCCCGACGAGGGGCCAGATAGGAAATTCCAGTTGAAATTAATATTTGACGGGGCGGTTAATTCTTACGGAAGTGGCATAGAGGCGGTCATCACGACTCCCCACGGATCCCACATCCCGTTCACTGCGAGACTGACGTTTCCAGTCACCAATAATGAAGCGGAGTACGAAGCATGCATCATGGGTCTAGAAGAGGCAATTGATTGGAGAATCAAGAACCTAAACGTATATGGTGACTCGGCGCTTGTGATCAACCAGATCAAAGGGGAGTGGGAGACTCGTCAATCGAATTTGGTGCCGTACATGAATTATGCCAGAAGGCTACTTCCGTTCTTTGATCGAGTGGAACTCCATCATGTGCCCATAGCAGAAAATCAGATGTATAAAGTCAATTTTTGGAATGAGGCTCCAAGAATTGTCCTTTCTCGTCTTGATAGACCTGCATTTGTCTTTGCAATCGAGGAAGCCGCCGACGGCAAGCCATGGTTCCATGACATTCAGACTTTCCTTATGACTAAGGATTATCCTGCGGGAGCGTCAACCCAGGATAAGAAGACTCTGAGGAGGCTGTCTGGAAATTTTTATCTCAATCCTGATGGAGTGTTGTATAAAAGAAACCACGATCTCGTGCTACTCAGATGTGTAGATGAGAAAGAGTCGAGTATGCTCATGGAAGAAGTACATGAAGGCACATTTGGTACGCACGCCGGCAGGCATGCTATGACAAGAAAGATCCTGAGAGCAGGATACTACTGGCTGACGATGGAGTCGGATTGCTTCAAATTCGCAAAGAGATGTCATAAATGCCAGATTTATGCTGATAAAGTTCATGTGCCGCCGTGCCCGTTAAATGTCATGTCCTCCCTGTGGCCGTTCTCCATGTGGGGCATCGACATGATAGGCAAGATCGAGCCCGCTGCATCTAATGGTCACCGCTTCATTCTGGTAGCTATCGACTACTTCATCAAGTGGGTGGAGGCAGCCTCGTATGCTAATGTGACCAAGCAGGTGGTGGCTAGATTCATAAAGAGGGATATCATCTGTCGTTACGGAATTCCCGAGCGGATCATTACTGATAATGGTTCGAATCTGAATAACAAGATGATGAAGGAGTTGTGCCAGAGTTTCAAGATTGAACACCACAACTCATCTCCTTACCGGCCAAAGATGAATGGCGCCGTTGAAGCGGCCAATAAGAACATAAAGTAGATTGTTCAGAAGATGGTTGTGACCTACAAAGATTGGCACGAGATGCTGCCATTTGCACTGCACGGTTATCGTACAACGGTACGTACATCAACCGGGGCAACTCCTTTCTCCTTAGTGTACGGTATGGAAGCTGTCCTACCGTTAGAAGTAGAGATCCCTTCTTTACGAGTTTTGGTTGATGTGAAACTCGACGAGGAAGAATGGATTACGAACCGACTGAACCAACTCAGCCTGATGGACGAGAAGCGGTTAGCATCGATTGCGCATGGTCGTTTATACCAAAGCCGAATGAAGAAAGCTTATGATAAGAAGGTGCATCCTAGAAGCTTTCAGACGGGTGATCTCGTCCTGAAGAAGATTCTTCCTCCACACTCCGATCACCGGGGCAAGTGGACTCCCAATTACGAAGGTCCGTACGTCGTCAGCAAGGTCTTCTCGGGAGGAGCTTTGTTGTTATCCACGATGGATGGTGGAGATTTTGCATCCCCGGTGAACGCGGACGCAGTTAAAAAATACTTTGCTTGAAAGCGACCCGCTGGACAGTAAAAAGAGAGTCCAGGCAAAAATGGGGCATCCCGGCGAACCATAAAAAAGGAAAAAGGTTCGGGCAAAAATTAGGGATATAAATTGAAAAAAATGTACACCCGCAAAGTCGAAAACCCGGATGGGCGACTTTGGCAAAAAAGGGTATCCCGGTGAACTGAAAACCCGCAAAGGGCGGTTCACATAAAAGTTAGGGATTTGAAAAAGCAAATGAATGCGTTCCGCGCGTGGACTTTCATTGTTTAGTGGTTTGGAAGACCTGAGGGCCGTTTATCTGAATCAATCTCTTCTGAAGCTGAAGCGTCGGAGAAGTATCGAAGTCGAGTGGGTCATAGAGGGATCAACTCATGGTGTTCGTCTGCGCCTCGTTGCCGACATTTGTATATACTGATGTATATTTATGTTTTATTTTTTTGCGCGGCTTCCTCATTCCAGGAGCTTGCATCCGTTGTAAAACATTTTTACCCATTCAGGGGTTCGTTATCAATAAAATGTACACTATTCAGCAATTTTGTTTGCCTGTTTAGCATTTATCTGTTTTGTTTGCGAAAAAGAACACCGATGTTTTTGATAAAATGCGCATACATAAACTTACTGGCCTAGGACACTGATTGTTGAAACAATGAATTACTTGAACATTGTCACGAGATGATAACCTTGATAGGTCCCTTTGAGAAGGGTATCTTGTCTGTTTGTTTGTGTTGTTACAGGTGTAGCATATTCCAGACAGTGCGCCGTGCGTATCCCCAAGCAGGATGATTCCTCCTTCTCCAGCAAAGGTCAGCCGCCTCTCCCCGCAGAGTCTGAACATGAGATCGTGAGCATTGATATGTCTCCCAGGGAAGAGAAGATTCCCTCCCCAATCAAATGCATCCTGAAGGAATGTCGTCTCCTCAGCTGATTCACTGAAGTGTGCAGCAACTGATGGTTCAAGACTGAAGTCTCCAGCGGAATTGAATTCCCCACAGAGTCGTACTCTCCCCTGTAAGCAGGATGATTCCTTCTTCCCCAACCGAGTTTGCAGATCCCCAAGAGAGACGAGTCCTTGGAAGCCGCTCAGGCCATGATTGGTTTTCCCCAGTGGAGTGTTGAATAGCTGACGCTGTGTTTCCCCGCCGGAGCCGTTATCTCCAGGGAGGTTAGCCGTGAAGGCCGTGCAGTTTATCTCTGCGATTGACATCGCTTTCCCTCAGCAGGTCCAGGTTCTCGTAGAGCTTCGTCCCCCTGCAGCAGTCAACTGAAGTTCACTTCCCCACAGCGTCCAATTGAGATTGGTGTGACCTTGTTCTCCTCAGCAGGATGATTCCTTCCCCCTATCTGAGTGATTCTTTCTCCTTGACAGGAGGATTCTCCCTGCAGCCTTTATTTTGCTGACGGGATCGCATCATTTTGCATGACTGCATAGCATTTATCATAAACGCGTAGCATTTCCACCGTGTGGAGCATTGCGCCATCGCCGAAGCATATGCATAATAAGTATGATCTAGGTTGTTACCGTTCTTGTTTTGCAGGTGTTCCGCCGCAGAATTGATTGCTCAAGATGATTCTTGAATTCTCCCCAATGAAGCCGCTTGCTCAAGATGATTCTTGAATTCCCCGGTAAGGTCGTTTGCTTAAGATGATTCTTAAAACCCCCCAATGCAGTCGCCAGAGTTGGTTGCTCAAGTTGATGCTTAGAGTCCCCGGCAGAGTGTTTGCTCAGGATGATTCTTGAAATCTCCAGCATAGTTATCGGTTCAGGATTATTCTTGAAGTCCCCGGCGGAGTTATTTGTGCAAGATGATTCTTGAAGTCTGTCGCTACTGCGAAAATCGGCGCCGGCTGACAGAAGAGTCGCCACCGTGCGTTATTTATCCCAACGGAGGGAAAGGAAACGCTCAAAGTAAACCTAACGCAAAGACGGGGAAAGGTATGGTCATCGCAACCAAAATCTGGATTCGGGAGTCGGTTACGCAAGGGGAAGGTATTAGCACCCCTCACGTCCGTCGTACTCGACGGGATCCACGCTTGTTTTTTGGTACGGATTGTTATTCTATCTATTCTACAGGTCAGGGGTTAAAAAGAAAAGAAAATGACTCGGCAAAGTATCGCACTTTATGCCTACGTATTCCCGTCTGGAACGAGAAATCAGAGTCAACGTAGTTCGCCTACCTACGGGAAAGGAGGGGAAGGTTGCTTGCTAGGACGTCGCATCTTATGCCTACGTACTTCCACACGGCATGAAAGATCAGAGCAAACGTAGTTCGGGCCACGTACGACACAAATCTGTTTTGATTGCTTTTTATGAAAAATATCACCTTAAAAAAGGGTTTTCTTATTGCAAAAAGGTCGATGTTTGTTCAAATCTTTTGACGAAAGAAGTGAATTGATCTTTGTTATAACTTTTATTAATGTTTTTCTGTTGTTTTGAAGAAAGAAGAGATGACACTCTACAAATCCTAGGGTAAAAAAAAGGGAATGAAAATCTACCCTAATGTTATCATACATGGGTTAGCTCCTAATGTCTATCATGTTACTCTCTTGCACAGAGAGAAACAGAGCTCCTAAGGGAATAAACGGAAAGCAAAAACAGATACAGTAAACAGTAAAATATGAGGAATACAGCAAACAAGCTAGGCAAGGGAGCCAAACTCTTCCTCGAACCTGAATACAATAGGCAAAAGTGAAGCACAATTCACTTTAAACCTAGGGGAATTATCACACACAATACAGAAAAAACCCCAAGCTCAGACAGCAAACTCCCAAGGTGATGCACAACACATCCTCTAAATGAACCTCCAAGCTCTTTCTTCATTAGACCCCCAAGCTCTAGCTAGCTTCTTGCTTTGACAATCTTCATCTTCAATGATCTCCATCTTCAAGGGTAGGCACTCCAGGATAACAGAATAAAATCAAGAGAGATGTAGTTTGGCATGCTAAGCAGCTCGTGAACAACCAAAGGAAGCTCATAAGGGATTAGCATAGTGGGACAGGTTCCCTCAAAGTTCTACCTCTAAGACCAATCACTTATCCCTCCAAAGGAGGGAGGTGAGTTCTTAGAGGGACTTTTAGTCACTGGGAAAGAATGGAAGCACAGGAAGCATTCCATGTTTCATGAATCAATTCTCTAATCTAGAGCTCTACCTAGCTCCTAAACCCTAAAGCCTTCAACAGCTACTAGCAAACCTCAAACCTCTCAATCTCTGGGTCTCTGGTCTTCAATCTTCTCCTCACCATGCTCCTTCAACAAGGTCTTCAAAACAAGCAAAGCCCCCAAAACAAACCTCCCAAATGAAACCCCAAAGACAGACAATCATCATAAAGCATCCAATACAATCAATCAAATCACAAAATACCCTAAAAATACTAAAGTCAAAGGGAAAAATCTAATATTTATTCACAAGGGTCTATTATACTTACCCATAATATCCCTATAGTCCCATACCCAAAATCAAACTAAAACTCCTAAAAGAAATGATTTACTTCACTTATGTCACACCTAAAACCCTAATTTCATTACACTAGCCTCACCTAATCAAAGTACCTCACAATTAATCCTAAAAATTAAGAATAAAATCCTACATACAAGTTAAAGTCCTAAGTGAAATACCCTAAAAAGAATGGGTTCAAAATATCAAAATACCTAGTCAAACTAAAATCAACAAAATGAGGTATCCAACTAAATCCCTTAAAAAGCTATTAAAAAGAATAATATGCCAAAAATATAAAAATGACATAAAATGCTAATTATAATACTTTCTAATTTTCTTAACAGAGTCATGAAAATAATACAAAAAGAGGCAATTAAAAATACGTTTTTTTCATTTTATTATGGATTTTACAAAATCAAGGAAAATAAAGAAAATCAAAAATGACAAAATAAAAGAAAATAGGAGGAGGGGTGCAGTTAGCATATGCGCTCAGTTCATTATTCTATGGGCTGGGGATCAGGGTGGTGCGTATAGCATATGGGCGCAGGCCCATCTGGTTGGAAATTGAATAAAAAAATAGAAAGAAAAAGAAACGGAGAACGGTGCATTTAGCAACCAAATACAGTGTATTCTTGGATGGGCTTCGCTAGTGGGGGTGGGGTTATCAAGTTTTATTCAGGCCCAGGCGTTTCATTAAGTGAAACGCTGCGTTTCTACACGCGGCCACTTCCCTCCATTTTCAGATTTAAACTGTGGCCGTTGGATCCAAGTTGGAGTCAAAGTCTTCTAACCTAATCCAACGATCATCCATCATCGTCTTCCTTGGACAAACCCTAGGTCAGAAAAATGAATTCCATGCAGCCATTTTCAATACCTCGGTTCTCACTCTCCTCTCAACGAAATTCAAAAATATAAAAAGCAAAACCACTCTACTCTCTCCCCTGATCATAGCCATGCCTATATTTTTCACTTAAACTTCCCCTAATGTGAAACCCGATAGCTATAACCTCCATGGTACACAAACTGCACTCATGATGCACCTTCACAATTCTTGAGCCTCTTTGTACTAGTATGATCATCACCTCTCCCTGGTTATTCTAAGCTAATGCTCGTGGATTGTAATTCATTATACCTCATGTTCTTGTTCATCAAAGTTTCACTTCCCTAGGATCAAACTTCATCAATTGAGCCCTAACTTTCTGGAGATCATCTTCTACCTATCCCTAACAACTCTAACCTAACAAACTAAGCTAACAGTGCATAATTAATGGTGTAGAGATCAAAATGCAAACCTGTTATCCTTGATGAAACAGATGAGATAATGCACACTTCAAGCCCTGCAATCCTTCACAAATGCTCCTCAGACGAGGATCTTGTTTCTGTTTGCAACAAACTAGATGGAGAGAGCTTGTAATATGAGATTCGAATCTGGTTTGGATTCTTTCAACTTCAACCTTAGATCTTCAATCCTCCATGGATGAGCCTCTGAATCAACTTGTATGCAACCAATAATATCAATGGAGTATCAATGAATGGAAAGAATGAATTGAATTGATGCTGAATATGGAGTTTCACTCTTTCTTGCAATTGAAGCAATAATGGAATCCTCTCTCTCCTCTCTCTCTTCTCACCAAACCTTTTTCTCCAATGCACTCAACTCAATATATAGAGAAGGATGGAAAGATCTAGAACCTTCTGGATCAGTCTAGGATGATTCTAGAAACTTCATGAATTTCTCATGATATGGTATTTTGATGTTTCATGATATCTCACTTCAATCCACTAACAGCCCTTTGAAAATCTCATTACATGACAATATGGAGTGATATGAATGAAAAACAAGGGATTCCTTTGCCTTATGTTGAGTTTCCCATAGTTGCCTTATTATGCAAGCAATAGAATTACAAAGCAAGTCCATTTTTAAAGCCCTATCTCAAAATTGTGGCTGAACCAAAGTCTTTAAAATGTTGTTTAGACTCAATTTGATATATTACATGACCTATTTTGGATGTGTAGATTGCCCATACTAATTTTCAACTTGAAC
The DNA here is from genome assembly GCA_963859935.3 of Lathyrus sativus. Taxonomy (NCBI): domain Eukaryota; kingdom Viridiplantae; phylum Streptophyta; class Magnoliopsida; order Fabales; family Fabaceae; genus Lathyrus; species Lathyrus sativus. The sequence continues at coordinate 290,568,847 of OZ012737.1, forward strand.
TTTTTCAACTTATGTCCATTTTATAAGTCATTTTCACCAACTTTTGTCAATTCTTGTTCTATGCATTTCCAAACTTCCATGACCTCTTTTCTAGATTCAAAATGCCATTTTGAACAACTTTTATGTTGTGAAGTTTTTCATTTTAAGCTTCCTTGTATGAGTTTTAGGCATAGGCTAAGAATGAGTTATAATTTCACTTTCCCAAAATACCCCTGACTTGCACAAGCTATAACTTGAGCTTCACATATCAGATGAAGGCATACCATACCTTTTTGGAAAGGGGAGATCATGAGGAACAACCCTTATGTTTTCCAAGAATTCATTTGAAAAGTCCTTGAAGGTCAAAAGTTGCTTGGAAGACAGACAACTTTCACAGACAAATTTCAGTGTTCTCAGATGACCTGTAACTTGCAAGAGCTATAACTTGAGTTCTATAAATCACCTTGATGACTTCCACCACTCAAATTAAAGCTATGAAGATACTCTACAAGTTTCATGTGAACCAGAAAATCATATGAAGCTTGCATTTTGAGTTACACTGCTTGGAAGTTTGACCTAAATCAGGGGATTTTACACTGAAACCCTAATTTGGTAACTCCTCTTCTCCTTGACTCCTGTTGATTTTTCTTTGGCACAACACCACATCCATATCCACATATCAAATAATGAATCCCACATTCTTCAAATGAGCCTTAATTCCTTTCAAATCAAGCCTTTGACCTAGGGTTGACCTAGATGAAACCCTAGTTGGCTGCCTTCAACTGAGGCTCTTGCAATCATTCCAATGACCTACTCTCCTTCAAAATGATCATCTAGGATTTCCATAACATCCATACACACTCCATGCTCTTGGCTCATATCTCATACACCCTCTGATGATCCCCAAACAACCTCAAGATAGGAGACAACCCCATGATTGATATGTCAACTCTTCAAGACTCACATTCTACCCTGATGACATGAATAGTCTTGAATATGAATGAAACCCTCTGAATATGCCTCTTGAGACAAGAATGGCACTTGATCCCCTGATTAAGATAACTTGCTTATGCTATGCTATGCAGATGAATACACTATGTACATGATGCCAATGCAAATGACTATGCAATTGAAACATAAACCTAGGTTAGAAAAGGTTGGGCAAATTTTGGGGTGCAACAGCTGCCCCTATTCAAGCGGCTTGGACCCGACTGGATGAAGAGCGCACAACCTTCAGACATTCGAGGTACGAGACGGTTGAATACGAAAGAACCCGGAAATTTGCCAACCGCAAAATCAAATTGCTAATACGACTACTGCTTGGGGAAAATATCATTCAGAAAACCGAATCCGGTTGTCACGGCAACAACTGATCAATTATCTGATAAGAACTGACTTGATTTCGTCCTCAACCACCTACGTGACGCCACAGGCCTTGAATCCACAATTAATTCCAAATTTTGCTACAATAAGCATGCATCGAGCCAAAGGACCACGTCGAAAACACAAAAGTCTTGACCTTCGTTTGTAGAGAAACAAACAAAATGCTACGTAAAGCGCGAATCAGGCATCCGGTGACTTGAACAAGTTACTCTGTGGGATACATCTCCTACGACACAGATACTTGAACAAATAATTCCGCAGGGAGCCACTCCGTTAGCACGGGTAATGATTCTGCCAACACCGATAATAATTCCTTTGACAAAAGGTAACAACTCCATCGACCAGGATAACAAACTGCCTCAAACAAGGCATAATAACTCCTCAAACCAGGGTGTAACTCCATCACCCAGGGTGACAACTCCCTCAACCAGGGTAATAACTCCTTCAACCAGGGTAATAACTCCTTCAACCAGGGTAATAACTCCTTCAACCAGGGCAACAACTCCCTCAACCAGGGTAATAACTCCTTCAACCGGGGTATAACTCCTTCAACCAGGGTAATAACTCCTTCAACCAGGGTATAACTCCTTCAACCAGGGTAATAACTCCTTCAACCAGGGTAATAACTCCTTCAACCAGGGTATAACTCCTTCAACCAGGGTATAACTCCTTCAACCAGGGTAATAACTCCTTCAACCAGGGTAATAACTCCTTCAACCAGGGTATAACTCCTTCAACCAGGGTAATAACTCCTTCAACCGGGGTATAACTCCTTCAACCAGGGTAATAACTCCTTCAACCGGGGTAATAACTCCTTCAACCGGGGTATAACTCCTTCAACCAGGGTAATAACTCCTTCAACCAGGGTAATAACTCCTTCAACCAGGGTATAACTCCTTCAACCAGGGTAATAACTCCTTCAACCAGGGTAATAACTCCTTCAACCGGGGTATAACTCCTTCAACCAGGGTAATAACTCCTTTAACCGGGGTATAACTCCTTCAACCAGGGTAATAACTCCTTGAACCGGGGTATAACTCCTTCAACCAGGGTAATAACTCCTTCAACCGGGGTATAACTCCTTCAACCAGGGTAATAACTCCTTCAACCAGGGTATAACTCCTTCAACCAGGGTAATAACTCCTTCAACCAGGGTATAACTCCTTCAACCAGGGTAATAACTCCTTCAACCAGGGTAATAACTCTGAAGGTTTAATCCACAAGATTCTTGTAACAACAATCCGAAGAAAAACTCTACTGGGGTAATTCTGACGACAGCCGTCAAACACCTACTTCGACGGCAGGTAGTAATTTCAAGATTTTCAATACTGACGTGACAACAGTCTGAAGAAAACTTCGCTGGGGAAGAAGAGAAGCTTAACCAAGCAACTCTGATGGGTCCACATGATAGGACGAACACGATCACTGCTCGCCTTGCGCCCCAAATCCGACTATCCGAATATCTTCCTGAATCATAATCTCAATTATCTGCAGGGGAAAACAAACATCTGAAACCAACGAGGTAACCAACCTGGTTTATGTTTCTGAATACGTATGTTCGATAATGACATAATGTTTCCATATAGCATGGAAATGCTACGTATTTGGGTTAGATGCAAGTATGATGATACATGCAAATGCAATGAGGCGCTCCAGCAAAATAAATGCTGAAGACAAAGCTAACTCCGCCGAGGATAACCGGATATCACAGAATTATTCCAGCCAAAATAAATGCTGGAAAAGTGAAACCAACTCCGCTGGGGAATAACATATGTGCCAAGTATGATTGGACTCCTCTGGGGAAAACAGACGGAGTCTTCCTGCGTACTAATGAAGATTGGATTTGAAACTGACGCGCCAACACGGACGGGCCTTACAGTGATTGCCAATACATTTTTCTGGTTGAAGAATCGGAAGACAGTAACATGACTTCCCGACATTCGTCTCACACTTTAAGATTGACTGAATCTGCTCGAATAGCTCTGAGTAGCTCTGATGATACGGAGAAGAACAATTCCTTCGCTTCTGATATGCCCCGGCCTGTGGGACCTCTGTGGGGATAGTCCTTAAAAGGGAATCTGAACATTTGTACCTCGTTGGTCTGATATGAACTGCCCCAGCTTCTGAACTTCGGAGAAATACTTCACACCAAATGCCCCTCGAGTAAAGAATAACTTCTGCGCTCTTAAGATGGCCTGCCCCTGATTGCAATGACTTTGCCCCTGATTAGCTGATCCAGAGCAGTACCTCCAACTACGAGAGATTTACCGAATCTCGACCTGATTGCCCCAGAGTAACTGACTTTGAATGGCTGACCTGACTGGGGAGCACTTAATGGCTTGCCCCGGCTTGCGGAGCATTCGGGCGCTCTGCATTCTATCCTGACCATACTTTCCACTGTAGGAAACTTTTCTGCTGTCAAGCGCTTACTCGCAAGTAAAACAAGTTGTTCTGCGTAAAAGACGTATTAATGCAACACATATGATAGTTTTGACATCCAATCTATTCACTGGGAGAAGGGAAAAACAGTTTATAGCATATAATGCACAAAACATTTATCAACATCAGTACCAACATGGTAAGAGGAACCCTTTCAGGAGTCAGAATCGACGCGACCTTTACCGAAGTATGCTTTCGAAACAACCTGCTTCAATTAGGACTTTTGAAGGTTATAACGTGGTCAGGTTCACGGTTTTGAAGGAAAGGATAAAGGCTCAAAGTTTATTTTAACCCACCCATTCTCCTTGATGTTCTTCGATCCTATGTTCAGCTAATTCGACCTTAGCACTCACCTCTCAGAGGCTGAAAGATAGGAGTGATAGTTCGAGAAATTATGATTGTTGGGAGTGACAGCCACTCACCTTTCGTCTTTGACACTTGAGGTCACACAACTCGTATTTCATTTGAGGATTTTTCCATCCTTTCATATTTTTTTCTTTTCATATCCCTAACTTTTGCCTGGACTGACTCTTTTGAGTTCTTTTGGTTTTTTGAGTCCAGCGGGATGCCCTCATTTTTGCCTAAGTCAATTGTTTTCTTTTCTTGACTTAGCGGGCTTTTGATTTTTTTCTCTTTTTTCTTTCGAACAAGTCGTGTGACGCTGGTTGTCTGACTCTTTGGGGAATGATGTGACTGTTTCACTCCTAATGCTGAACCATTGTGGTTTCTTAGGCACGACCTCTAGAGGTGTGACTGATCCTCGAACGGACACTCCTTTTGCAACTTGAACGCTCGGTCAAATTAGCTAACACCTGCCCTGCCCCAGGTTAAGATTGAGGGTTTTTCATTCGCAGAAAGAACTCCTACTACTAGGCTCAAAGGGGTTGACAAGGGATTATCTTCCTTATAACTCCGGTGTTTAGGGATTTGAAACAATGCCTGTACATCATCAACAAGTTTTATTTCAAAAGCATACAATCAGAAGCTTGCATGTCGTTCATTTTCGTCATCCTCCGCAGATCCTTCTTAACCAAGCATTGGACATTTGCAAAAACGATTGGTGAACACGACTGGATTTAATCAAAACATGCATATTTATTTCATTATCATCAATTGAAATGAAAACAACAAGTTTTACGAACAAGATTGCAATTTAAACATGAAAGAAACTACAAACGTAAAGAAATGATAAGATAAAACAAAGAAAAATGCCAGCTTCCGAGAACCGGGCTTTCACATCTGTCCTGCTGCTGAACCAGCTATCTTCACAATCAGTTATTAGAGGCAGCCTGCCACTGTTCTGATCTACTTTTAACGGCCCACCCGAATTATAGAACTCCTCTTTGTCCACCATACTCTAGCCTATTCATGGTTTGGCATTGGTTGTTGTGTAATATTGGGCCCTTCCGTACCAAAATTAATAGCAGTGCTATCAAGCAAATCTTGCACTTTATGCTTGAAAGCGTGGCAGTTTTCGATATTATGGCCGGGTGCCCTAGAGTGGAATTCACAATGCTCATTAGCGTTATAACTGGGTGGGGGTATCCCTGTCGGAGGAGCCATCGTTCTTTTCTCGACCAACTGTAACCGTAACAAATTCTGAAGAAGCTCAGCGTACGATACTGGCGGCGGATCAAATACCCTTTTCGGCTTCCCGTTCTAAATTCTTCGCTGAGCCGGATGTTGTTGCCCCTGCTGCTGCGGTTGTTGCTGATGTTGCGCGGGGATTGTCACACTTGCAACTTGTTGCGGTTGGTATTGCCTCCATCCCCTATTTCTTCCCCGAGAGCTACATACCGAACTGGCATCTTCCTGTTTTCTACCCCCGAAAGCTTTCTTATTGCTTCCAGCTGAAGCAGACTCTCCCGCTTGAATCTTACCGATTTTTATCCCGTTTTCTATACGCTCCCCCATCAGGATCAACTCGGAGAAGGTACTCATTGAGAAGTTGAGCAGCCGGTCATAATACATTCCTGAGAATGTCCCTACGAACAAGTCCATCATTTCACGCTCCACCATAGGAGGTTGTACTCTGGCAGCCAAATCACGCCATCTCTGGGCATATTCTTTGAAGCTTTCACTGGGTTTCTGAGAGAGGCTTTGTAGCTGAACCCGGTTAGGGGCGAGATCGCTATTGTATTGGTAATGCTTCACGAAAGCTTCCGCTAGCTCTTTCCAGCTTTTTATTTGTGTTGGCTCTAGGCTCATATACCATTCCAGCGACGGCCCTGACAAGCTGTCCTGGAAGAAATGCATGAGCATCTTTTCGTCGTCTGAATACGCGGACATCCTCCTGTAAAATGAACGAACATGTACCCTCGGGCACGTGTCCCCTTTATATTTATTAAAAGATGGTGCTTTGAATTTCAGAGGTACCCTCAGCCCTGGTACCAATCCCATATTGGACATATCCAGCCCCACAGCATTCTGGCTAGCCAAACCATTTACCTTCTCTTCCAGCAATCTCATTCGGAGGTTGTCTCCTACGGGTCTCCCATAGCCTTCATTCTGACCAGAGAAGACGCCTTCTTGACGATCTTCCCAGCGAGGTACCTCGTCATATGCAGCATGTCCGGTGTTACGACCCAAACCTGTTTGAAAATACCTGGGGTCATACCTCAGGTTGCCCATCTCCTGGCCATCGTTCATACCTGTTATGTAGCCCATGTTATCATAACCATGGTCACCATATCCAACCTTGGCGCCAACCGCATTTCCATATCCCATATTCGCACCTTGGAACCCCTGGTTGGCATTACCCACAAATACTCCAGCAGTATCTCCGTTAGCATTACCAGTGTTTCCATTTCCCCCAACAGGACCGGCTTCTCCGGTATTCAGCCCAACTACCGGAATATGATCAGCACTCTGATGATTCTCAACCCTGGGAGAGTTAGCCACGTTTTCACCACGCGGGGTACCGTTGTTTTCAGCGCGAGCAACCAACGGCTGCACCAGACTCTGCAACTGTTCCTGTCCTTTGGCGACGACTTCCATCGTCTGCATGAGCAGGGCCATCCTGTCACGCATTTCTTGCATCTCCACTTGCATGCTATCCATAATCTTCTTCTGATTAGTCCTTGTGTAATAACGATGGATTCGTTGATCTGCAATCCTGACACTACCACCTGCAATGGATGCAGGAGATAAGATACATGGATCATAAACCTGTAATGCAAATATGAGTATGTATGCAAAATGCAATATGTGTCTGCGCATTAGGGAATATTACTCCCTTCGTTCTAGTGCTAATACATTTGATATAGGGCAGCGCCGTGACAGTGCGGTGACGAAAGTTGCAAGAAGTTGAAATTCAATCACAAAAGAGAAAACAACTCATATATTGAACAGGCCTTCAAAGGCAAAAGTATAACACCAATGTATCACAAGACGAACAAAAGCATGACCTCAACCCACAAGCCGGGTGATGGTCAGCATACAATAAAGCATGAACAAATCAGGTATGCCCATAATCCCTATACTCCCCTAACAGCTTCTTTGTCTTGGGATGATCAGGCTGAACAAGCAATCCCTCTATGAGTAGACTCCTCTTCTTAAGAACTCGCCGCAAGTCGTCGATGGACTCTTCCCATGTGCCTTCACCAAAGCACTCATCTAGCTTCCTCTTCTGGGATCGAGCTTCCTTTCTGCGGGCATCAACTTGCTTCAGTGCATCTTGAAGAGCATATCTAGTCATGACTTCTTCTTCATGCTGCCTCCTGGTGGCCTTCAATTGGTCCTGAAGATCGGAGATCTGTTGCTTCAACTTATCCTCCCGTTACTTGTTGTTAGTAAGAGTGGCATTCCACGTCTTATTGAATGAAGCGATCTCTCGGTAAGCGATGTCCAACGACTTCTTCTTAGCTTCCATCATGTCATGAGAGCTCTTAAAGTCTTGTCCCAGGCGTTCCCGCTTCTGCTTTTCTTTAACCAACTTAGTCTTCAACAAGGTTACCATCTCAGTTTGTTGTTGAAGGGAGTACGCAGCTTCGTTCTTCTCACTTCGAATCTGGGCCAATTCCCTTTCTAGATCTTCATTAACCACCAACAAAGCTTCCTTTTCCTTCACCACTTGCTCATAAACCTCAATGGGAACAGTCGTGGGTTCCTCTACCGGAGTAGGAACAGGAGATGACACAAAAGGATAGGGCATCTGAATCTGCTTGACCCTTTCTCGCATCCAAGCTTTGTACGGAGGATAAGCCTGACAGTCGTTCTTTCCCAACAATGGTTTTCCCCTTCTAGAGATATGATTCCAAGCGTACTGCAGCTTAGCCAATAAGCCTCCACTCAGGTCACCTGTGAAGTACAGAGATTCCTGTACCTCTTCTGCCTTCGGCGGGCTCTTCAATGCATATCCAAACTGACGAACAAGCAAAGAAGGATTGTAATTGATACATCCCTTCCTCCCAATTAAGGGCACGTTTGGATATCCTGCACAGCTAAAAATAATCTCGGAACCCAGCAAATTCCTATCAAACCAAACCATCTCCTCAGAAGTCAATCTCATAAGGCGCTCGGACCAATCAGACTCATTTGCAAGCTCTACGAAAGGACCCTTCTTCGGTAAGTGTTTATCAAACCACATCTTCAGTAAAGGCACGCAACAATGAACACTCTTCCCTTGCCGGTTCTCATTCTTGTAATGGAGGGAATGGTAGAAATCCCTAATCAATGTCGGTACTGGATTGCCGGCAGCAAATAGATGAAGTGCATCAAAGTCAACAAAATATGGGAGGTTTGGGAATAGCACTATCCCATATATACACAAAGCCAACAAAGCGTTGAATACCACCCAACAACCACTCTTGGCATACTCTCGCGCCTTGCTAACCAGAAAGCTAAGAGCGAATCCAGGAATCCCGTACCAATAAGTCACTAACAGCTCAGAAGCATCCATATGCAAAGCTACCGCTAAATCCTCCAACTTAGGCTTAGCGTCAAAATGGATGAACGGGACCTTGTTCTGTACTGGCAAACTAAGGAATTCTGCATATTCCTCCATAGTATGACCCATAAGGAAATCTGTAAACGTGAAGCATCTCAAAGCAGGATCGTAAAACTGCAGCAATGTATACAATCCATTCAAATCATATGCACTGGGTCTACAAACCAAGCTCAAAAGCCTCCCATAACTCTTCTTGAAGCTAGCCCTAACCTCATCATCCGCAAGGGCAATCAAACTCAATAAAGAATTCACATCCGGAGTGGGCAACTTATACGCAACTGTCTTCCGCACACTACCCATATCAACAATCAGAAGTCCGGAGCACTAGAACAGGGACGTATGTAATGCACCTGCAGCACAGACACACGTTAATGAAATGCAATGATAAATGGGTATGCAAACAATGCAATGCAAACAACTGCAACAGGGGATCAAGTGCCCTGAATAAGAAGCCCAAGTCACACCAAGAACAGGTCTCAGACAGACCCTCCAATACTCATCAAACCCTGGTCTCAGACAGACCTCACAAAGAACTCCAGCCTGGTCTCGGATAGACCCAATAATATAACCCACACCTGGTCTCTGACAGACCTGATAACAGCCCATAAAATATCCACAATCCTGTATCTCATAAGAAATAAACCGGTAGTCTGAAGGTCAAGTTACCTGCATGCCCCAAGTCCCTCTCACAGGTAGATGTCCTATAACTGGCACAAGGTACGGCATCCTATGCGGTCGTCGGTGTCACAGACTTTCAGGGTTGATGATACGATACCCAGAAGGTGTGGCATCATCAAATCCTGAAGAGGCCTCACTTAGCCAACTTCCAAATGATCGGTCCCCGGAGTCGACAATCCAACTAACCAACAGCCCACTACACCCAAAGGGTGAAACAGGAAGTCAACCAGAAGAACCTCGTCAGAGCGTAGATTTCGCGGGAAGCTAGTACATGCAAAGCATGCACACCCCCACTAATCTCTACTCTAATTCTAGGTGCACTCAAGCCCAGGTCCGACTTATCTCTCAATCATAGAACCCCCATCAAACCCACAATACAGCAATAATAATGATAATAAAATGCTGAAATGTAAATACAAAAATGTAAATCCATACAAAGCCCACGACGGGAAAACAAGCGCTAGGATTGACTCGCGTAGGGAACCGTTGGAGTCCCCAGCAGAGTCGCCAGCTGTCGCTACTGCGAAAATCGGCGCCGAATGACAGAAGAGTCGCCACCGTGCGTTATTTATCCCAACGGAGGGAAAGGAAACACTCGAAGTAAACCTAACGCAAAGACGGGAAAAGGTATGGTCATCGCAACCAAAACCTGGATTCGGGAGTCGGTTCGCAAGGGGAAGGTATTAGCACCCCTCACGTCCGTCGTACTCGACGGGATCCACGCTTGTTTTCTGGTACGGATTGTTATTCTATCTATTCTACAGGTCAGGGGTTAAAAAGAAAAGAAAATGACTCGGCAAAGTATCGCACTTTATGCCTACGTATTCCCGTCTGGAACGAGAAATCAGAGTCAACGTAGTTCGCCTACCTACGGGAAAGGAGGGGAAGGTTGCTCGCTAGGACGTCGCATCCTATGCCTACGTACTTCCACACGGCATGAAAGATCAGAGCAAACGTAGTTTGGGCCACGTACGACACAAATCTGTTTTGATTGCTTTTTATGAAAAATATCACCTTAAACAAGGGTTTTCTTATTGCAAAAAGGTCGATGTTTGTTCAAATCTTTTGACGAAAGAAGTGAATTGATCTCTGTTATAACTTTTATTAATGTTTTTCTGTTGTTTTGAAGAAAGAAGAGATGACACTCTACAAATCCTAGGGTAAAAAAAAGGGAATGAAAATCTACCATAATGTTATCATACATGGGTTAGCTCCTAATGTCTATCATGTTACTCTCTTGCACAGAGAGAAACAGAGCTCCTAAGGGAATAAACGGAAAGCAAAAACAGATACAGTAAACAGTAAAATATGAGGAATACAGCAAACAAGCTAGGCAAGGGAGCCAAAATCTTCCTCGAACCTGAATACAATAGGCAAAAGTGAAGCACAATTCACTTTAAACCTAGGGGAATTATCACACACAATACAGAAAAAACCCCAAGCTCAGACAGCAAACTCCCAAGGTGATGCACAACACATCCTCTAAATGAACCTCCAAGCTCTTTCTTCATTAGACCCCCAAGCTCTAGCTAGCTTCTTGCTTTGACAATCTTCATCTTCAATGATCTCCATCTTCAAGGGTAGGCACTCCAGGATAACAGAATAAAATCAAGAGAGATGTAGTTTGGCATGCTAAGCAGCTCGTGAACAACCAAAGGAAGCTCATAAGGGATTAGCATAGTGGGACAGGTTCCCTCAAAGTTCTACCTCTAAGACCAATCACTTATCCCTCCAAAGGAGGGAGGTGAGTTCTTAGAGGGACTTTTAGTCACTGGGAAAGAATGGAAGCACAGGAAGCATTCCATGTTTCATGAATCAATTCTCTAATCTAGAGCTCTACCTAGCTCCTAAACCCTAAAGCCTTCAACAGCTACTAGCAAACCTCAAACCTCTCAATCTCTGGGTCTCTGGTCTTCAATCTTCTCCTCACCATGCTCCTTCAACAAGGTCTTCAAAACAAGCAAAGCCCCCAAAACAAACCTCCCAAATGAAACCCCAAAGACAGACAATCATCATAAAGCATCCAATACAATCAATCAAATCACAAAATACCCTAAAAATACTAAAGTCAAAGGGAAAAATCTAATATTTATTCACAAGGGTCTATTATACTTACCCATAATATCCCTATAGTCCCATACCCAAAATCAAACTAAAACTCCTAAAAGAAATGATTTACTTCACTTATGTCACACCTAAAACCCTAATTTCATTACACTAGCCTCACCTAATCAAAGTACCTCACAATTAATCCTAAAAATTAAGAATAAAATCCTACATACAAGTTAATGTCCTAAGTGAAATACCCTAAAAAGAATGGGTTCAAAATATCAAAATACCTAGTCAAACTAAAATCAACAAAATGAGGTATCCAACTAAATCCCTTAAAAAGCTATTAAAAAGAATAATATGCCAAAAATATAAAAATGACATAAAATGCTAATTATAATACTTGCTAATTTTCTTAACAGAGTCATGAAAATAATACAAAAAGAGGCAATTAAAAATACGTTTTTTTTCATTTTATTATGGATTTTACAAAATCAAGGAAAATAAAGAAAATCAAAAATGACAAAATAAAAGAAAATAGGAGGAGGGGTGCAGTTAGCATATGCGCTCAGTTCATTATTCTATGGGCTGGGGATCAGGGTGGTGCGTATAGCATATGGGCGCAGGCCCATCTGGTTGGAAATTGAATAAAAAAATAGAAAGAAAAAGAAATGGAGAACGGTGCATTTAGCAACCAAATACAATGTATTCTTGGATGGGCTTCGCTAGTGGGGGTGGGGTTATCAAGTTTTATTCAGGCCCAGGCGTTTCATTAAGTGAAACGCTGCGTTTCTACACGCGGCCACTTCCCTCCATTTTCAGGTTTAAACTGTGGCCGTTGGATCCAAGTTGGAGTCAAAGTCTTCTAACCTAATCCAACGATCATCCATCATCGTCTTCCTTGGACAAACCCTAGGTCAGAAAAATGAATTCCATGCAGCCATTTTCAATACCTCGGTTCTCACTCTCCTCTCAACGAAATTCAAAAATATAAAAAGAAAAACCACTCTACTCTCTCCCCTGATCACAGCCATGCCTATATTTTTCACTGAAACTTCCCCTAATGTGAAACCCGATAGCTATAACCTCCATGGTACACAAACTGCACTCATGATGCACCTTCACAATTCTTGAGCCTCTTTGTACTAGGATGATCATCACCTCTCCCTGGTTATTCTAAGCTAATGCTCGTGGATTGTAATTCATTATACCTCATGTTCTTGTTCATCAAAGATTCACTGCCCTAGGATCAAACTTCATCAATGGAGCCCTAACTTTCTGGAGATCATCTTCTACCTATCCCTAATAACTCTAACCTAACAAACTAAGCTAACAGTGCATAATTAATGGTGTAGAGATCAAAATGCAAACCTGTTATCCTTGATGAAACAGATGAGATAATGCACACTTCAAGCCCTGCAATCCTTCACAAATGCTCCTCAGACGAGGATCTTGTTTCTGTTTGCAACAAACTAGATGGAGAGAGCTTGTAATATGAGATTCGAATCTGGTTTGGATTCTTGCAACTTCAACCTTAGATCTTCAATCCTCCATGGATGAGCCTCTGAATCAACTTGTATGCAACCAATAATATCAATGGAGTATCAATGAATGGAAAGAATGAATTGAATTGATGCTGAATATGGAGTTTCACTCTTTCTTGCAATTGAAGCAATAATGGAATCCTCTCTCTCCTCTCTCTCTTCTCACCAAAACTTTTTCTCCAATGCACTCAACTCAATATATAGAGAAGGATGGAAAGATCTAGAACCTTCTGGATCAGTCTAGGATGATTCTAGAAACTTCATGAATTTCTCATGATATGGTATTTTGATGTTTCATGATATCTCACTTCAATCCACTAACAGCCCTTTGAAAATCTCATTACATGACAATATGGAGTGATATGAATGAAAAACAAGGGATTCCTTTGCCTTGTGTTGAGTTTCCCATAGTTGCCTTATTATGCAAGCAATAGAATTACAAAGCAAGTCCATTTTTAAAGCCCTATATCAAAATTGTGGCTGAACCAAAGTCTTTAAAATTTTGTTTAGACTCAATTTGATATATTAAATGACCTATTTTGTATGTGTAGATTGCCCATACCAATTTTCAACTTGAACTTTTTCAACTTATGTCCATTTTATAAGTCATTTTCACCAACTTTTGTCAATTCTTGTTCTATGCATTTCCAAACTTCCATGACATATTTTATAGATTCAAAATGCCATTTTGAACAACTTTTATGTTGTGAAGTTTTTCATTTGAAGCTTCCTTGTATGAGTTTTAGGCATAGGCTAAGAATGAGTTATAATTTCACTTTCCCAAAATACCCCTGACTTGCACAAGCTATAACTTGAGCTTCACATATCAGATGAAGGCATACCATACCTTTTTGGAAAGGGGAGATCATTAGGAACAACCCTTATGTTTTCCAAGAATTCATTTGAAAACTCCTTGAAGGTCAAAATTTGCTTGGAAGACAGACAACTTTCACAGACAAATTTCAGTGTTCTCAGATGACCTGTAACTTGCAAGAGCTATAACTTGAGTTCTATAAATCACCTTGATGACTTCAACCACTCAAATTAAATCTATGAAGATACTCTACAAGTTTCATGTGGACTAGAAAATCATATGAAGCTTGCATTTTGAGTTACACTGCTTGGAAGTTTGACCTAAATCAGGGGATTTTACACTGAAACCCTAATTTGGTAACTCCTCTTCTCCTTGACTCCTGTTGATTTTTATTTGGCACAACACCACATCCATATCCACATATCAAATAATGAATCCCACATTCTTCAAATGAGCCTTAATGCCTTTCAAATCAAGCCTTTGACCTAGGGTTGACCTAGGGTTGACCTAGATGAAACCCTAGTTGGCTGCCTTCAACTGAGGCTCTTGCAATCATTCCAATGACCTGGCTCTCCTTCAAAATGATCATCTAGACTTTGCATAACATCCATACACACTCCATGCTCTTGGCTCATATCTCATACACCCTCTGATGATCCCCAAACAACCTCAAGATAGGAGAGAACCCCATGATTGATCTGTCAACTCTTCAAGACTCACATTCTTCCCTGATGACATGAATAGTCTTGAATATGAATGAAATCCTCTGAATATGCCTCTTGAGACAAGAATGGCACTTGATCCCCTGATTAAGATAACTTTCTTATGCTATGCTATGCAGATGAATACACTATGTACATGATGCCAATGCAAATGACTATGCAATTGAAACATAAACCTAGGTTAGAAAAGGTTGGGCAAATTTTGGGGTGCAACAAAGTCCTCAGCAGAGTTGATTCATCCAGAATGATTCTGGATCCCCGAAGCAGAGTTACTTGATAGTTCTCCAGAACCCCCAGCGGAGATGTGTCATCCCCAGCAGGTTTCTGAACAGCGAAGTTGAAACTTCCCTTGTTAACTTGATGATTGAAGTCCGACCGTGTTAACGAAGCAGTTCTCTCAGCTGATGCGGAGTGCCTGATGGCAGAAGTTTGGATATCCCCAATCGGTTCATGATTGACCGAGAATCCTATCCCGGCTTACTGTTGGAGTCCGGCTGATGCCCGAAAGTTTTCTTTGAATGCCCGACGGCATGACTAACCTGATTATTGACCTGACGAGTCCCGAGGAATCTTGATGCCTGACGGCCTGATCGACCATGTATCACCGGTTACCGTGTGACCAATCCCCCAGCTAGTTGCCATGCAGCTAATATTTCATGTTTTCGAAGATTTGTTCCCATCAGAGTACCGTGTACTTGTGCAGTTGGAAAATTTCCGGGTTTCTCGGTATTCAACCGTCTCGCACCTTGATTGGTTGAGGGTCGTTCGCTTCTCACCCAGTCAGGTTCAAGCCGTTTGAATAGGGGCATCTGTTGCACCCCAAAATTTGACCAACATTTATTTACCTAGCCTATGTTTCATCTCATTCACATTAGCAGTATCACTTGCATTTCATTGACATGTATGCAGTAGATCAAGAGGTATGATCACCAATCAAGAGCACCACAAGACTTTGAAGGTAGCCAAGAGGGCTATTCAAGTGTTCAAAGGTTGATATCTTTGTCAGAGGAGTCAGAAGATCCTCAGAGAGAGTGGTTGAAACCAAGGTTGTGTGCCTCCTAACTTGAGAGTTGTGGGAGCTCCTCAGATGATTCTGAAGCTATGAGGATGGACTTGAAGCTTTGAGAGGGCTTATGAGATGTCTTGAAAGCCATCATGAATCCTAGAGAGGTCATTGTGCAAGATTAAAAGAGACCCAACCATGAGTGGTGTAATTAGGGTTTGACTGAGTCAACCCTAGGTCAACTGATGATTTGGAGAGGGTTGAGACCTAATCCAAGAGCCATGTGATCATGGATTGATGCATTGAGATTCTATAAGGATTATTCCAAGATCAACTCATCATGATTGAGGAGTTTGAGAAGTTTCAAGCTAGGGTTTCTAAGGCTTGACAGTGTAAAATCCCCCTAGCTTGATCCCTATCTTCAAGGCAGTTTAACTCAAGATGTGATTGTCATCTCATATTACCCCCAACATGAATGTTGTAGAGCTTGTTCTTAGCTTTAATTTGAGTACTAGAAGTCCTTGATAGGATTTGTAGAGCTCATGTTATGACTTTGACAAGTTACAGGTCATCTGAGGTATGTGGATCTGGGGCCTTGAAAGTCACCCAACTTGCATCCAACGTTTTCCCAAGAAGGATGATTCCTATGAACTTTTGGTCAACATGAATGTTGTTCCTTATCTTCTTAGCTTTCTAGAGAGTACTAGAAGTCCTTGATAGGATTTGTAGAACTCAAGTTATGGCTTTGACAAGTCAAGGGCATTTTGGTCATTTGGAGATTATAGGTCATTTCAAGCATAAGGCCATAACTCCTATTTCCAAGCTTCAAATGGAAAAATCTTCAACATAAAACTTGCTTAAAATGATGTTTTAAGGCTAGTAAGGAGGTCATGAGATGTTGAAAAGGCTTGTAGCTCAAAATGGTAAAAATGACCTAAAATGGAGGCATACGTTAAATAAGTCAAAGTTGGAAATTGAAATTTCCAAGTTACACATCCAAACCATGGCATATAATAGGTCATTTTGACTCTAAAAAGCATTTTAGAAACAATGGCTCAGCCACATTTTTGATTTGAGGGTTAGATCATGGACTTGCTTTGGAAAATGGTTGCTTGTATATTAAGGTACATATGCAAAACACAAGGGAGAGCAATGTACAAGCTAGTAAGGTATCCTAACACCTCATATATCTCATCTAGGGAGATTTTCAAGTCAGAATAAGTTGCTGCAAGAGGCATAGCATGAGATGGCATGTGAGATGAGATGAAATCAAAAACTCATGGCATGAGAATCCCAAATTCTCATTGGATGATTCCAGAAAGTTCTAGAGGGTTTAGAATCATCCTATATATGGATTAGAACTTGCTCAGATGCAAGGTTGGTGAGAGATTAGAGAGGAGAGTGAGATAGACATTTCAATTTCTTCCATTGCAAGTTGAGATCAATTTCTACTTTCCACACATTTTTCATTGCTTCTTTCAATCCCAACACCTTCCATTGATCATACTGAATGTGTGCATACCAAATTGAGGGCAAGATCATGAAGAATTGAAGAGTTAGCTTTTGGATTTTGGGAGCTGCAAGTCACAATCGGGTTTGGAGATTCAGGCTTTCTTGATCAAATCTTTTGCAAACAGAAGCTTTATCATCAATCAAGGAAGGTTTCTGAAGAGTTTGAGAGGTTGAAGTTGAGGTTTGACCTATCTGATAATCAAGATTTGACAGGTTAGTAACTTTTCTTCTACACCCTAATTTAAGCATAATTAGATAGATTTGTTAGGTTAGAATGGTTAGAGACAAGTAGGAGATGGATTCTGGGAAGTTTGAAGCCATTTGGTGAAGTTTGAGTTGGTGACCATTTTTGTTTTGATCAAGAACACGAGGTATAGTGAGCTATAACATGAGTTTAATGGCAAGATTTAACCAGTGTGAGGTGGTGATCATTCTGAGGTAATCAATTTCAAGAATAGTCAGAATTGATGTTTGAGCATAGTTTTGATCTTGGATCGGGTTTAGAGATTGAGGGCATTTCAATTGATTCTAAGGCCATGGTTGTATTCAGGGTTGAATTTAGAGCAGGTTAGGGTTTTGAACCATGGATTTTGGTTGAGTTTGGAGGGAGTTCGAGTTAGGGATTTGAAGCTCTGTTCATGGAGCTTTCCCTCCATTTCCATGGCTGGAGGAAGAAGACGATTCCATGGCCGTCAGATGCACGAGGACTTGTTGACTCTATCTTGATCCCACGGCTGTGATTTAATTTCATGTTTGAAGGGAAGTCTGAAGATGCCCCAAAACGAAGCGTTTCATTAAATGGGATATTGGGCTTAATTGATATCCACACCCCCATCCATGGCCCATTGATGTTTGGAACTGAATTTCTTTACTTAATGCACCGTGGATTTTTCTTTTTCTTTATATTTTCTAAATTGATTTTCTGATTAAAGACTGGGCCTAGCGCTTTACTAATAACACCCCCATTTAGAGCCCATCTGGAATTTGAACTATACAGCATTGCTATCTGCACCAATGTTTTCCCATTTTAATTTCTTTTTCTCCATTTTATTTTAATCTTTGAAAAATCATATTAAATAGAAAAATGATGATTTTTGTATGGGGATTTTTTCTCCCATTTCATGTTAATGTCTAGAAAATTATAAAATCAAAATATTTGCATTTCATGCATTTTTAATATTTTTTGTGTATTTTCTCTTTTAATAGCTTTTAATTCATTTTATGTTGATGCATAGATTTGTAGAATTTTGTTTAGCTAGTTCCCTTTGAATTTTTAGGCCATTATTTTTATGATAGTTAGATTAGGACTTTAGCTCCCCTCTGGATTTATTCCGTAATTTTGTGATTAATTTTTTATTAGTTTTGATTAGATGACTTTAGGTTGTATAGATTTAGGTCAATCCTTAACATAGGTCCACAATAACACTCGAATTTAGGGTTTCTAGGTCAAGATAGATATTGGGACATATAGGGTATTAAGGGTAGGTATATAGGATCCCATAGGAATTATATTAGATTTTAATATAATAGTATACTAATTTTAATTGATTTTTGTAGTTGATTGTTGTTTGTGTTGCCCTTGTGGGCTTGTATTTTGTTTGCCTTGCTTTGTGGGCTCTTGATTGGCTTGGTGGGCTTGGTCTTGCTTTGTGGAGCATGGAGGAGCATAGTGGAAGACTTGAAGGTTGAAGAAGGAGCTTGAGAGCTTGAGAGCTTGTTTGTTTTGTTGTTGTTTTAGGGTTAGGAATTAAGTAGAGCTTAGACCTAGTTAATTTCTTTCTTAAACATGGATGGTATCCTTCACCTCCATTCTTCCCCATGATTCAAAGTCCTTCCATGGTATTCACCTCCATCCTTTGGAGGGATAAGTGATGGTACCTAGGAAGTAGAACTTTTGAGGGAACCATTCTTTTGATGTTAAACCCTTATAGGTCACCTTTGGTGGTCAGTAAGCAGTTTAATATCCTAGCTTATCCAGTTAAGTGATTTCCTCTGGTTTGAGTACCTTGAGAGATGTTGGGCTTGAGTATGAAGATGAAGACTTCATTGAAAAGTATGGAAGAGGATGATTCCTTGAGCATTGCCATTTCAGCCGAAGCTTGAAGAGCATGAAGAACAAGTTGATACTTGAAGACCCAATGAAGATCCAGTAAAGACTGAATGAGGAGCTGAGGCTTGAGCAAGAATTGAAGGAATCAAGTTATTACTTGTGGTTAAAAGTGAAGCCTGAAGGTGGAACTGATTAAGGAGCTGAAGCTTGAAGAAGAAGATAAGTTAAGACCTATGTTGAAGGGTTGAAACCTGGAGAAGCAAATTGATATTTGTCAAGAGTGATGGAGGCCTGAAGACTGAGTTGCTGTCAGAAGAGCTGAGGCTTGGAGTTGAGAGAGTTGTTGATCTGCTTCCTTTCTTGTCTGTTTTCTTTTCTGTATTGATGTGCCTTGTTTGACTTGCTTGATGCATTAGAATAAGTTCATATCTAGACTAGCTTTAATCTAGGAGCATGATTGCACTAGAGGTTGAGTTGCTCCCTCTGCTTGTATTGTTACTGTATGGCTTTGCTTGCGGGTATTCGGTAGAGCCCAGCTTCCTTGCCCATGTGGTTTGTTTTGCTTGATAGCATGATTTTATTTCTTCTGTATGGTTGCAGTTTACTGTATTTTGCTTGATAGCATGTTTTATTTCAGTATGATTACTGTTATTCATTCTGGCTTGAGGTTGAGATGAGCTTGTGGAGGCTGCTGCCCCACACACATTTCCTCCCTCACTTGCATTGCATGCATTTTACTATATATCTATTTACTGTTTAAGTTGATGCTTTATCTGTTTGTGTATCATTGACATGATCCCTTAGGACTCTCATTTCCTTTGATAAGGAATTGATGATAGAACTTTAGGTTGAACCCTATGCATGATAACTTCTAGGAGTTCCCTGTTTAAACTTCAACCATAGGATGAATCCTTGGCATGACAACAATAGGACTTGATAGTCTCCCCGTAGTTGAGCCTGTTCTCTTCTCATCTCAAAACAGCTTAAGATACAGTAATCATGAATGATTTATTTCGTACGTTACGAGCCTTAAGCTATCTGAGAAAGGATTGTGGGAGAGTTTCTTTTCCACAGTCTGGATGTTTAGTATGGTACCCTTTGGGTGACATGCGACGCATTCACTCTCAGGTCATAGTCTTTAGTGCGATTGAAATTGCAAACACAATAAAAAACACTTCTTCCATAAAAAACAGAAAACAAACTTCAAACCTTTTTGCCCCGTGGGCCCATAATTCAAAGGATGCTTTTCTGAAGAAAAGAGTGTCGTTAAACTTCAGCGCCACCGCAAACAGGCCTTGTCCCTAACTGCTGGAACTGCTGTTTAACCCTACTCGATAAAACATATGAATCTGAAGACCCGTAATCCGTAGTGTCCCAAACTACGTAAGCTCTGATCTCTCAAGCCTGTTGAGAGTACGTAGGCACAATACAGATGTATTGGCGAGCAACCTTCCCCGTAACCCGTCGTAGGTCAAACTACGTTGACTCTGATTTCTCATTCTCTGATGAGAATACGTAGGCATAAAGTGCGACGCTTTGCCGAGTCATTTTGTTTTCTTTTTAAGCTAGCCTTGATAGGTATATAGATAAACCAACTCGTCTAGTAAACACAACAAGCGTGGATCCCGTCGAGTACGACGAACATGAGGGGTGCTAATACCTTCCCCTTGCATAACCGACTCCCGAACCCAGACAATGGTTGCGATGACCTTGTCTTATACCTTTTCGTCAGGTTTTTCCCGATCGTTTCCTTTCCCGCTCAGAGGGATAAATAACGAAAGGTGGCGACTCTTCTGTTTTTCCGGCACCTTATTTTCGCGAAAGCGACAAGGTGACGTAAAATTTGGAGGGAATCAGAAGGGCAAGATCATTGGATCTGGCACTATTGGAAATGGTAACCTTCCCTCTATTAATAATGTTTTATTTGTAGAAGGATCAAAGCATAATATATTGTCTATAAGTCAATTAAGTGATAATGGTTATGACAGAGTCTTTAATCAAAAATGTTGTAAAGCTATTAGTCAAAAGGATGGCTCAATCCCATTTAGTGGAAAGAGGAAGAACAACATTTATAAAATAAATCTTTCAGAAATTAAGGTTCAGAATGTTAAATGCCTCTTGTCTGTTAATGAGGAGCAATGGGTCTGGCACAGAAGATTAAGGCATATTAATATGAGACGTATATCTCAGATTAATAAACTTAATCTTGTCAGAGGACTTCCTAAGTTGAAGTTCACCTCAGATGCTCTTTGTGAAGCATGTCAAAAAGGGAAGTTTTCAAAATCCTCTTTTAAATCAAAAAATGTTGTTTCTACTTCCAGACCATTAGAATTACTTCATATTGATCTGTTTGGACCAGTGAAAATTGCATCCATCAGAGGCAAGAAGTATGGATTAGTCATTGTTGATGACTATAGTAGATGGACATGGGTAAAGTTCCTAAAAGACAAGGATGAGTCACATTCTGTGTTCTTTGACTTCTGCAAACAAGTCCAGAATGAAAAAGATTTCAAAATTATAAAAGTCAGAAGTGATCATGGTGGTGAATTTGAAAACAAATATTTTGAAAAATATTTTAATGAAAATGGCATTGCTCATGATTTTTCCTGTCCTAGAACTCCACAACGGAATGGAGTTGTAGAGAGGAAAAATAGAACTCTGCAAGAAATGGCCAGAACCATGATCAATGAGACTAATCTAGCAAAGCACTTTTGGGCAGAAGCAATCAATACAGCATGTTACATTCAGAACAGAGTGTTTGTAAGACCTCTTCTGGAAAAGAATCCCTATGAATTGTGGAGGAACAGAAAGCCCAACATTGCTTATTTTCATCCTTTTGGATGTATTTGTTATATGTTCAACACTAAAGAGAATCTTAGCAAGTTTGATTCTAAAGCACAGAAGTGTTTCATGCTTGGATATTCTGAACGCTCTAAGGGCTACAGAGTATACAATACTGAAACACAGATTGTGGAAGAATCTATACATGTTAGATTTGATGATAAGCTTGGCATTAAAAAGCCAAAGCAGTTTGAAAGTTCTGCAGATAGAGAAGTAGTCTTCACAGACTCTGAAGGCTCAGAGGCAGACAAAGGTCAAGTGAAGGAACCAAAAGTAACGCCAGATGCAATTCCTTTGACTTCTCAGATGTACAACTTAAACATTTCTGAAGAATCAACTGTTAGAGGATCATTGTTGCACCCCAAAATTTGACCAACATTTCTTTACCTAGCTTGTGTTCCATTTCATTCACATTAGCATTATCATTTGCATTTCATTGACATGTATGCAGGAGATCAAGAGGTATGACTACCAATCAAGAGCTACACAAGACTTTGAGGCTAGCTAAGAAGCTTATTCAAGTGTTCAAGGGTTGATATCCTTGCCAGAGAAGATAAAAGATCCTCAGAGAGAATGGTTGAAACCAAGAGTGTGTAGGCCTCCTAACTTGAGAGTTGTGGGAGCTCCTCAGATGATTCTGAAGTCAAGAATGTGGACTTGAAGCCTTGAGAGAGCTTATGATATGTCTTGAAAGCCATCATGAAGCCTAGATAGGTCATTGTGCAAGTTTAAGAGGACTCAGCCATGAGTGGTGTAATTAGGGTTTGACTGGGTCAACCCTAGGTCAACTGATGGTTTGGAGAGGGTTGAGACCTAATTCAAAGGCCATGTGATCATGGATTGATACATTAAGTTATAAGGATGATTCCAAGGTCAAATCATCATGATTGAAGAGTTTGAGAAGTTTCAAGCTAGGGTTTCTAAGGCTTGACAGTGTAAAATCCCCTAGTTTGACCCCTATCTTCAAGGCAGTTTAGCTCAAGATGGGATTATCATCTCATCTTGCCCCCAACATGAATGTTGTAGAGCTTGTTATTAGCTTTAATTTGAGAACTAGAAGTCCTTGATAGGATTTGTAGAGCTCAAGTTATGACTTTGACAAGTTACAGGTCATCTGAGGTATGTGAATCTGGGGCCTTGAAAGTTACCCAACTTGCATCAAACTTTCGCCCAAGAATGATGATTCCTATGAACTTTTGGTCAACATTAATGTTGTTCCTTATATTCTTAGCTTTCTAGAGAGTACTAGAAGTCCTTGATAGGATTTATATAACTCAAGTTATGGCTTTGACAAGTCAAGGGCATTTTGGTCATTTGGAGATTATAGGTCATTTCAACCATAAGGCCATAACTCCTATTTCCATGCTTCTAATGGAAAAATCTTCAACATCAAACTTGTTCAAAATAATGTTTTAGGGCTAGTAAGGAGGTCATGAGATGATGGAAAGGCTTGTAGCTCAAGGTTGCAAAAATGACCTAAAATAAGGGCATAAGTTAAATAAACCAAAGTTGGAAATTGATATTTTCAACCTACACATCCAAACCATGGCATGTAATATATCATTTTGACTCTAGAAAACATTTTAATAACATTGGTTTAGCCACATTTTTTATTTGAGGTCTAAATTGTGGACTTGCTTTGAAAAGCACTTACTTGCATATTAAGTAACACTTGCAAAACTCAAAATCAAGGCATGAGCAAGGCTTTTTGCAAGCTAAACACCTCTAATATCTCACTAGGGGAGAAATTGAAAGTGAATGGGATGAATTCCAAGCTGTTTGCAAGGATTGTACATGTCATGATACATGATTGGAAATCTCATGACATGAGAAGTGGTAAATCTCATTGGAAGGATCTAGAGGGTTCTAGATCATCCAAACTTCATCTATATAAGGATTAGAGTGGATCCATTGCAGAGGTTGGTGATCATTGAAGGATTGAGCATAGTTTGAGATTGAGTTTTCTTAGCTTGCAAGTGCAATCGGTTTCACAAAATTCCTCAATTTCCTTCCATTTTCTTGATTGATACTTCTTCCATGAATGTCAAGGAGTGATTACAGATCATTTTCAAGAAGGATTGGTGGCTAGATCGTGTATGAGCAAGTGATTTTCAGCACATGTAACTCACCATCGGGTTTCAAGATTCAAGCACATTCCATTGGTTCTTTTGCATACAGAAGCAAGGAGGAGGTTCACTGATCGTGCCTGCAAGATTGTAGAGCTTGAAGTGGAGGATTAGTGCATCTGTTCAACCAAGATTTTCAGGTTGGTACCTTTCTTCCTATAGCATGATTTAGGTAGAATTAGGTTGAATTAAGGTGTTAGATTCATTGTAGAATGGTGTGGGATGGATTTCAGATAGTTAATTGATGAATTAGAGACAAATTAGGAGAATTGCCATTTTTAGTTAAGATTGGGATGTGATGAATCTTGAGGTTTCAGATGAAACTAAAGGTATGGTTGTATTCGTGGCAAGATTTGGGATGAATTTCATGTTTTGACCATTTGGATTGGAGGCCTCTAGGGAGAACTAGGGTTGAGGAAGATGATTAGAGCTCCACCGGCGGTGGCCAGAGCTGGGCGCGAAATTGCAGAAGTTTGAATGGAGAAGATGATTCTGGGACCATCAGATCTTGTTTTGACCTATAACTGGGAGCTGATCCAAGGGCCACGTTTTAAAGTTGATTTGTGAAGGATTCTGATGAACGAAACGCACCGTTTCATTTATTCAGGCGTTTTGGGCTTAATGAATTAAGTGTTATCCACACCCCCCTGATGGCCCAACCCAATGTTTTAACTGGTTTTGATTACTATTTGCACCGCGCGCTTATTAATTTAATTGGATTTTCTTCTTTTTTTTCATTTTGTTTATGATTCTTGTAAAATTCATAATTAATTGAAAATTAATCCAATTCAACCCATTCTTTTTGCATTCTACTCATGATTGAGTCTATTATTTTTCAGAGAAAAAATATTTTCATTTCATGTAATTTCTGATTTAATTGGAATTTTGTATTTTAATTGATATTAAAATGTTTATGTTTGATGCATATTTTTGTGGAATTTAGTGTGATCTCATGGTGATAATTTTGAGCCTAATTTTTTGTGTGTGATTAGGGTAGACATGTATGATCCCATATAATTTTTCTCACATTTTTGTGGTGAAAATAGGTGTGCTTTCTAGATTGATATTTAGATGCTTCCTTTTAGGGTTTTAGGTTGGATACCTTGTAATGTAGAATTTAGTTCTAGGTCCAATTTGATGGTTTGATCTTTGAAACTAATGTGGTAGAGTCATGATTGACCTAGGTTCCCATAGTAATTTTTGTAGGATTTTACAATTGATTTTAGTATTTTAGTTAGGACTAACTTTAGTACTAGGTTTTAGGTGATCCTAATTTACTAATTCAACTAGTTTAACTTCCTTAGTTCCCTTAGATTAGGGTTTGTGCTTGGTTTGCCTTTGGTGGAGATTGAAGACAAGTTGAAGACAAGGTGAGGATGCTTGAAGTTGCTTGGAGCTTGGATTTGCTTGTGCCTGAAGGTGTCTGATGAAGATTAGGAGATAGGACATTGGAAGAGCCTTATAGTTAGAATGATTTCTTTCACAAACATGGAAAGCCTCTTGTGCTTCCATTCCTCCCAATGACTAAAAGTCCTTCTCAGATATTCACATCCCTCCTTTGGAAGGATGAGTGGCTTTATCTGGGAAGTAGAACTTTGAGGGAACCAGTCTCTCATAATGATGAACCCTTACAGGCTTCCTTTGGTTGTCAGTAAGCTGTTTATCATTTCCAATCATCCTGTTCAATCATTTATCTTCTGGTTTGAGTATCTTGAGAGATGTTAGACTTGAGTTTGAAGATGAGGACTTCATTGAAGAGTGTGGTAGAGGATGATTCCTTGAGCATTGCCATTGCAGCTGAAGCCTGAAGAGCTTGAAGAACAAGTTGATACTTGGAGATCCAATAAAGATTGAATGAAGAGCTGAGGCTTGGGCAAGAATTTAATAGTGAAGTTGACACCTCTAGATGATTAAAGATTACTCTGAGAAGCTGAGGCTTGTAAGAGGAGAAGACCAAGTTGACACTGGTAAAGCAAAGAGAGCTGAAGCTTGAAGACTAAGTTGATACTTATGAGGAGGATCCAATTGAGATTGAGTATAGAGCTGAGGCTTGAGGAATAAAGGACAAGTTGATACTTGTGCATTGATGCTTTGAGAACCTGAAGGAATCAAGTTGATACTTGTGGTTAAGGATGAAGCCTGAAGGTGGAATTGACTGGAAAGCTGAAGCTTGAAGAAGAAGATTAAGTTGAAACTTATGTTGATGGGTGGAAACCTGGAAAAGCAAATTGATATTTGTCATGAGAGATGGTAGCCTTGAAGGGTGATTGAACTCTGAAGACTGAGTTGATGACAGAAGAGCTGAAGCTTGGGTGAGAGAGTTGTTGATCTGTTTCTTTCTTGTCTGTTTTCTTTTATGTATTGCTGATGTGCCTTGTTTGACTTGCTTGATGCATTAGAATAAGTCCATGATTAGACTAACTTTAATCTAGGAGCATGATTGCACTAGAGGTTGAGTTGCTCCCTCTGCTTGTATTGTTACTGTATGGCTTTGCTTGCGGGTATTCGGTAGAGCCCAGCTCCCTTGCCCATGTGGTTTATTTTGCTTGACAGCATTTTACTTTATTCTGTATGATTGCAGTTTATTTTGCTTGATAACACTTCATTTTATTTCTTCTGTATGATTACAGTTATTCATATCTGGCTTGAGGTTGAGATGAGCTTGTGGAGGCTGCTGCCCCACACACATTTCCTCCCTCACTTGCATTGCATGCATTTTACTGTTTACTGTTTAAGCTGATGCTTTATCTGTTTCTGTTTATCATTGATATGATCCCTTAGGACTCTCATTTCCTTTGATAAGGAAATGATGATTAGAACTTTAGGTTGAAACCTATGCATGATAACTTCTAGGAGTTCCCTGTTTCAAACTTCAACTATAGGATGAATCCTTGGCATGACAACAGTAGGACTTGATAGTCTCCCCGTAGTTGAGCCCGCTCTCTTCTCATCCCAAAACAGCTTAAGATACAATAATCATGAATGATTTCTTTCGTACGTCACGAGCCTTAAGCTATCTGAGAAAGGATTGTTGGAGAGTTTCTTTTCAACAGTCTGGATGTTTAGTATGGCACCCTTTGGGTGACATGCGACGCATTCACTCTCAGGTCATAGTCTTTAGTGCGATTGAAATTGCAGACACAACAAAAAAACACTTCTTCCGTAAAAGACAGAAAACAAACTTCAAACCTTTTTGCCCCGTGGGCCCATAATTCAAAGGAAAGCTTTTCTGAAGAAAAGAGTGTCGTTAAACTTCAGTTCTACCGCAAACAGGCTTTGTCCCTAACTGCTGGAACTGTTGTTTAACCCTACTCGATAAAACAGATGAATCTGAATTCCCGTAATCTGTATTATCCCGAACTACGTAAGCTCTGATCTCTCAAGCCTGTTGAGAGTATGTAGGCACAATACTGACGTATTGGCGAGCCACCTTCCCCATAACCCGTCGTAGGTCGAACTACATTGACTCTGGTTTCTCATTCTCTGATGAGAATACGTAGGCATAAAGCGCGACGCTTTGCCGAGTCATTTTCTTTTCTTTTTAAGCCAACCTTGATAGGTAGATAGATAAACCAACTCGTCCAGTAAACACAACAAGCGTGGATCCCGTCGAGTACGACGAACGTGAGGGGTGCTAATACCTTCCCCTTGCGTAACCGACTCCCGAACCCAGACAACGGTTGTGATGACCTTGTCTTATACCTTTTTCGTTAGCTTTTTCCGATCGTTTCCTTTCCCGTTCCGAGGGATAAATAACGAATGGTGGCGACTCTTCTGTTTTGCCGGCACCTTATTCTCGCGGAAGCGACAATCATCTTCCAGAATCAAAACTTCTCATCCAGAGAATGTGATCATTTGAAAGAAGGATGACCCTATCAGAACAAGATCCTTCCTCAGATCCTCTGAAGCATCATTATTTGGACTGGTGTCAGTAATTGAACCAACCACTGTGGATGAAGCTCTGCAAGACAATGACTGGATTATTGCCATGCAAGAAGAGCTAAATCAGTTCACTAGAAATGATGTATGGGACTTAGTTCCAAAACCAAAAGGATTCAACATAATTGGAACTAAATGGGTCTTCAGAAACAAGCTTAATGAGAAAGGAGAAGTTGAAAGAAATAAGGCAAGGCTTGTTGCTCAAGGGTACAGTCAACAAGAAGGTATTGATTACACTGAAACTTATGCTCCAGTGGCAAGGTTAGAATCTATACGCCTTCTTATTTCATTTGCTGCACAATATAACATCACTCTATATCAGATGCATGTCAAAAGTGCCTTTCTAAATGGTATTATAGAAGAAGAAGTTTATGTTCACCAGCCTCTTGGTTTTGAGAGTGAAAAATTTCCAGAACATGTTTTTAAACTAAAGAAATCTCTGTATGGTTTAAAACAAGCTCCTAGAGCTTGGTATGAGAGATTAAGTAATTTTATTCTGGAGAAAAACTTCATCAGAGGCAAAGTAGACACAACACTCTTTTGTAAAACATTTAAGAAAGATCTTCTAATATGTCAAATATATGTGGATGATATTATATTTGGATCTACCAATACTATGTTGGGAAAGGAGTTTGCTCAATGTATGCAGGCAGAATTTGAAATGAGCATGATGGGACAATTGAGATTCTTTATGGGAATTCAAGTCAACCAAACTCCAGAGTGCACTTACATTCTTCAGACCAAATATGTTAAAGAACTTCTGAAGAAATTTAACATGACTGATAGTAAGATGGCAAAGACTCCCATGAATCCAACTAGTACACTAGGCAAGGAAGAGGTAAGTAAGAAAGTGGATCAGAAACTCTACAGAGGTATGATAGAATCTCTTCTCTACTTAACTACTTCTAGACCTGACATTCTGTTCAGTGTATGCTTATGTGCAAGATTCCAATCAGATCCTAGAGAATCTCACTTAACTGATGTTAAGAGGATTCTAAGGTATCTGAAAGGTACTACTAACGTGGCTTTGTGTTACAGAAGATCTGATAAATATACATTAGTTGGATTCTGTGATGCTGATTATGCTGGAGACAGAGTAGGGCGTAAAAGTACTTCTGGAAGCTGTCAGTTCCTTGGAAGTCATCTGATCCCATGGTACAACAAGAAGCAACCCACAATTGCACTTTCTACAACAGAGGTAGAATACATTGCTGCTGATGGATGTAGCACGCAGATGCTCTGGATGAAGAGTCAATTAGAGGACTATCTGATCTTTGAGAGTAATGTATCTATCTTCTGTGATAATACTTCTGCTATATGCTTGTCTAAAAATCCAATTTTACACTCTAAGGCAAAACATATAGAAATTAAACATCATTTCATCAGAGACTATGTTCAGAAGGGTATTATAAACTTAACTTTTGTTGATTCAGATCATCAATGGGCTGATATTTTTACAAAACCCCTCGCTGAAGATAGGTTCAAGTTTATTCTGAAAAATATTGGTATGGATTTTTGTCCAAAATAATATTTATCAGAGGCAAAATTCTCAGATGCAAAATGTTTAATGCTCTGAAGTATTTCATTTGTTAATTTATTCATTTTTCTTGAATTATTTTACTTGTGTAAATCTGAACTAACAATGCTCAGAGGATCTGAACGTTGGCTAATGTTTCATTTCTCAAGAGATTTCAGAAGCACAAGCAAGCAAACACGTGTAGCTCAGAAGCTGGAAAGGTAGAGTGCACTTTACTGAATTAACGTTTGAAGTACTGCTTTGAAAATCTGACTTTTCTTGATTTTCCCCCCATCTGTCAGAATCATAATTGTTGTGCAATGATGTTTTTACTTTTTCATTTAATGCTATGTGAAGCTTGCTTATGTGATTGTTTGTGTGCTTGATTTTATCTATAAATACCACAAATCACACCATTTCACACTTTTCACTTCACGAACCTTTTATGCATTTCTGTCTTCTCTTTGCTCTTCACCTAAACCCTAAACCTAAAACCTCTCTCTCAAGAACAACAATGGCATCTTCTTCATCAACATCTGCTCAGATGCAATCAACCACTGCTGAAGCTTACAAGGAACCTGTGAGAACTCTTCTCACTCCAACTATAGAACTGGAAGTTCTGAGTGAATGCTTCATAGATTTTGAGTCCATTGAAGAAAATGGATTTAATCTTTCTTCAACCATCCAAACTCAGAGTTGGACAAAGTATTTTGACAGGCTTATGGGTCCTGTTTATCCAAATTTGGTGAAAGAATTCTGGATACATGCTCAGGTGTGCCCTAAATTCATCCATTCTTCTGTCCTCGGAAAGGAGATTGTGATTACTGAGAAGCTAATCAGACAACTCATTGGGTACTCTGAAACTGATGGTGAAACCAGTCTACAATTTGCTCGTGTGGATCTTGCTGATGTGTTTCAAGAAGTTACTATTTCTAGGGAACCAACTAGCAAAGTAAGGGAACTGAAGCCAATCTACAGGATCTGGGCCAAGATTTTCATGAATTCCATCTTTCACAGAAAATCATCAAATTCCCCAGATTATGTCAGTGCTGAACAACTATACTTTATGTTCTGTATGAGCAAAGGAAAGAAGGTGGACTTGCCTTATCTTCTGTTTAGTCACCTTCTGAATCATATAAAGGAAACAAGAGAAGACATAAGAGTCAAAACTGGAAAAGTTAGGAATTAGATTCCTATGGGTAGACTGATATCAGACATTCTAATAGAGAATGGTCTTGTGAAATATCTGTATGATACTAGATTGACAGAGGATCTTCCATATGTCATAGGTTCTGTCATCAATGGAAATACTCTGAAGAGGATGAAAGTCATCACAGAGCTTGCCAGCAAACCTAAGAAAATTGCTACTAAGGATGTCAGCAACAGAAGGATTCCTGTTGAAGATTTTCCAATGTTCAGTGCTAACGAACCAAGGGAGATCATCTTATCCTACATAGCTGATTGTCTGTTAAATGGTGTTCCTCTGCCTGTGAACATCGTCCAGAAGGAAGGAGAAGTTCTGCCTAATCTTGTTAGAGAAAGGCGTTCAAAGAAGATCTCTAAAGAAGGATATGAGGCTCAGCCAAAGAGAAAAGCCCCTGAAGCTGCTGTTAAGCCTCAGAAGGTAAAGAAAGTGAAACCCACTCCTCCAGAAGCAAGTCTGGAAGACATAAGAGAAACTATCAAACAGGTATTAACATCTGATCCAACTCCAACCATTCACTCTCCATTACCTTCACCTCCTCCATCACCTTCTAGACCACAATCATCTGTACCATCATCATCTGGAATTCATACATCTGAACCCCCTCCATCTCAAACTACACCTTCTCAACCATCTTCTGTACAAACTCCATCTGAACCACCTCAAACAGAAACACAACCAGAACATCAACAACAAGAACCACCTCAGCCAGAACCTCAACAACAACAACAACTACAACCAGAACAACAACAACAACTGCCAGAACATCAATCTCAACCTATTTCATCTGAACCTCTCCAACCAACTCCATCTGAACATCCCTCAATAATAGAACAACTGTTACCTGTTCCAAAACCCTCAAATGACATTCTTGATTTGGAACCACTTGCAACCATGGTTGTCTTGTCATCCACCTCATGCCACTCCACTGAATCATCTGATTTTGAATCAGAAGTTCACTCAATCACGAGCCTTAGATCTGCTTACTAAGTCCACTGAATCAGACGCATCCAACGGTGTACGCATCATCTTCTTCATTTTGAACTGAACATCAAAGGGGAAACTCTGGCGGGCTCACGGTGGCCAAGTCATCAGACAACACCAAACCTCACAAAAATATCCAGATCCACTCGTCTCCTCATGAGGAACATTATTATACTCTTATCTTTTTCATTTTCTCAAGGATCACGCAAATACAACCATGAACAGAAAATACGTCCTTTGGCAAATCATCACTAAACTCTAATCTAAAGCCACCAATCTCTTCTACACTCATCACTGGTCAAGAATCCACTAATAAAACGTGATATCCATCAAGATATAGCCTAAACTGAATCCTTAAAGATTTCATCCATGATCAAGAACCTTCACCAATGGCTTCCAAACCAAACCTAAATCCATCTATGGTTCAAACTCTACCTAACCACATGCAACATTTATCCTAATTCATTCTCAATAGAGCATAATTATGAAAAGAAAGAAACCTGGTTTGAGCTTCAACAGAGAGTGCTACAGCCTCCAATCTTTATCCAAAACCACGCAGAATCAATCCTTGATGATGGATGAAGCTTCTTCAACCTCCAATTTCCTCAGAAACGCCTCAAATCGTGAAATTTGATTTTCACTCTGTAACTAACTTTTCAAGTGCTTCTTACCTGATTCAAGCTCTTCCAATCACCAAACTTGTTCTGAACTCCATCATGGAAATATATAGAACTGTTTTGGATCATTATCTGGCCCAGTTATGGCCCAATTCATCCAATTCAATTTTCTGATTTTTTTCCACTTTTCTCTCATGACAGTCATGGTTTCAGGCTTGTAGAAGCTTCCATTCTTGCTCAAATTGCTTGCATAACACCTTATGAACATGAGGGGACCAGATTGAATCCTCAATTCAATCCTATAGTGTATATTAATGATGTTACTTTACCCTTAAGCAACTTTGAATTATGCCATGAAACAAACTTCATCTTAAAATTCAACAAATGCCAATCCACTCCAAATGTCTTTTACCTTCAAAAATGCACACACTTGTAATGTTTTGTACCAAAATGAATTATTTTAGAATTTTCTCTTTTTATGCCTTTTAATTATTCCTCCATGAAAACTTCTTCATTCACTTCCATATTTAATCCATTTCAATGAATTCGTGGGTCATGGTTGGACAAATAACCCCATTTTGAACAACTTTCAAGTAGAACAAAAGTCCATTTGAGGTGTCTAAGTTGATGAAATTGACCCATAATAAAAAATGGCCTATAATCTCAAATTCCCAAAATACCTTTGTCTTGTAAAGCTCATAACTTGAGTTCTACAAATCCAATCATGGACTTCTAGTACTTTTTAGAAAGCTATGAAGATAAGGAACAACATTCATGTTGGCCAAAAGTTCATAAGAATCATCATTCTAGGGCAAAAGTGTCATGCACGTTGGTTGACTTTCAAGCTCCAAATTCACATTCATCTGATGACCTGTAACTTGTCTGACTCATAACTTGAGCTCTATAAACCCTATCAAGGACTTCTAGTACTCAAATTAAAGCTATGATCATGCTCTACAACAATCATGTTAGGGTTAAGTTGAGATAAAAATCCCATCTTAAGTTATGTGGTCTTGAAGTTAGGCACTAAACCAGGGGATTTTACACTGTCAAGCGTAGAAACCCTAGCCCAGGAACTCCTCACACTATTGATTCATGATGAGTTGACTTTGGAATCATTCCTTGGGAATCTTGATATATAAATCCATGATCACATGGCTTTGTAAATAGGTCTCAACCTTCTTCAAATCATCTGTTAACCTGGGGTTGACCAGATGAAACCCTAGTTGCACCAATCTTGGTAGTAACTCCTCATCCTTTGCATAATGACCTGTGTAGGCTTCAAAATGTCTTTCAATACTTATCATGAGCTCTCTCAAGGCTTAAAGTCCAACTTTATGGATTTATAATCATCTGAATAGCTTCCCACAACCTTCAAGTTAGGAGATATACACATTTGGCTTCAACCACTTTCTCTGAGAATCTTTGGCTTCTCTGATGAGGATATCATCCCATGAACACTTGAATAAACCTCTTAGCTAGCTTGATGGCCTTGTGTAGCCCTTTATTGGTAGTCATACCTCTTGATCTCCTGCACACATGTCAATGCAATGCAAATGAAAATGCTAAAATGAATGCAATGAAACACAAGCTAGGTAAAGAAAGGTTAGGCAAATTTTGGGGTGCAACAGCTGCCCCTATTCAAACGGCTTGGACCTGACTGGGTGAGAAGCGAACGGCTCTCAGACAATCAAGGTAAAAGACGGTTGAATACCAATAAACCCGAAAATTTGCCAACCGCCCAAGTAAACGATACTCTGATTTGGACAAGTTCTTCGGAAACTGAAATAATAGTTGCACGACAACATGCTGGAGAATTACTGATCTGACGTATCTGATTTCACTGTAGCACTTCGTCCTCAAATCATCAAGGGCTCACCGGTTGCATGGTAACTGGTGAAGGGTTAATCTCAAATCTCCGTCAGGATGATCATCTACGTCCTCAAGTCATCAAGGGATCACCGGTTACACGGTAACTGGTGAAGGTTGGTCGATTATGCCATCGGGCATTCTGTGTTACAACAGAAGAACTCCTTAATGTCATC
This sequence comes from Lathyrus sativus, assembly GCA_963859935.3. Lineage (NCBI taxonomy): Eukaryota > Viridiplantae > Streptophyta > Magnoliopsida > Fabales > Fabaceae > Lathyrus > Lathyrus sativus. The sequence continues at coordinate 290,603,240 of OZ012737.1, forward strand.
CCTGGACTCGTCAGGTCATTGGACGTTTGACAATCAAGTCAATCATACCGTCGGGCATTTAAGGAAACTCTCGGGCGTCAGTCGAACTCCGTCAGTAAGTCGGAAGTAGAATCCTCAATCCATCATGAACCAATAGGGATATCTAAACTTTTGTCGCCAGGCACTCCTCGTCAGCTAGGAGAACTTTCTCGACGTTACAGTCGGACCTCATCAGTAAGTCAGGGGGTTTGGCACTACTGTCGGACTTCAAACATCAAGTCTTCAAGGGAAATTTCAACTTCTCTATTTGAAACCTGTTGGGGATGACACATCTCCGCTGGGGATTCTGGAGAACTATCAAGTAACTCTACTCTAGGGCTTCAGAAATCATTCTGGACGAATAAGCTCTACTGAGGAATTCAGGGATCATCCTGAACAAACAACTTCGTTGGGGACTTCAAGAATCATCTTGAGCAACCAACTCTGTTGAGGAACACCTGCATACAAGAACGATAACGACCTAGCTCATGTTTCACATGCATATGCTTGGCCATGGCGTAATGCTCCACACGGTGGAAATGCTACGCGTGTAGGGTAGATGCCATGCAATCATGCAAAATGCTACGACCAAATCAACAAAATAGATGCTGAAGAGAAAACCCTCCTATCAAGGAGAAAAGAACCATTCTGATGGGAAGAAGGAATCATCCTGCCGAGGAGAAGAAATCCCACCAATCTCCATTGGACTTTGTTGCACCCCAAAATTTGCCCTCACAATACAAGACTTTGTGTTCCAAGAAGGTTCACAAGGTTCACAAAATTCACAATTGGTCAGAAGAGTTGACAATTCCCTCGGACAATGCACCTCCTAAGCAGTGCATCCAAAACTAGGGTTTTGACTTTAATCAGGCTAAATAGACTTCCAAGACTTCAAGTGAGCTTCATAACATCTTATATGTGTATAAGAACCCCCATGTCAAGTTTCAAGACTTTTCTCAAAAGTTTGCTCAGTCAGATGATCAGATAAGTCAAAAGCAGTCAATGCAGTTAAAAGGTCAAACTGAGGTCAACTGTGGTCAAACCAAAGTCAAACTTCATGATTTTTTTTTGCCAACATCAAAGAGAGGTTGGGTGAGAAATATTATCATAATAACTGTAATACCCCAAATTTTGCCCTAAGATTTGTCGTCGCATTTCATTGCATTTAATCAATTACTAACAAATTTGTGTAGTCGTTTGACTTTTTGCAGGTAAATATCATATGGCATGCATTTTTTTTCTAAAAAGTAAAAATGGCACAATTGGCAGGAGGACATGTGTAAGGAGTTATGAGTGTGAGAGGTTGAGAGTTCGAATCTCACCTTTGTCACTTTTTTTGTTTTTTATTATTTTTACTCTAAATTTTTCTATCTTTCATTAAAAAAATAACAAAAATAGTTTTTTATTATTATTTAATTATTATTTTCGTATTTTAATTAAATCATTTTTTAAAATATTATTTTTTTTTCACTTTTTTCTAAATTATTCATAAAAATATCCAAAAAATCATAAAATAAAAAATATTGAAAAAATTTTGTTCTTTTTATAATATTTTTTATTTTAGGAATCAATAGGATTATTAGTTTTTATTTTAAGTTTATTTTAATTATTTTAAATTATTTAAATTTTATTTTTTCTTAACTAATTATTTGGTTTGGGCTTTAAAATGGGCTTTAGGGACATTATTGACAATTTGGTGTTAACCCTAATTTGTTCCCTATATATACATGTGTTGCCTTGTTGGAAAAAGGGGGGAGAATGAAAAAAACCTAAGAGGAGTGAGTGTCGTTTGCCGTTATTTAGTTTTCTTCTTCATCCATTACTATTGTTTCTTTTTCTTCATCGTTTACCGTTATTTCTTTTCCTTCATCTATTACTGTTGTTTCTTTTTCTTCATCTTTTACCGTTATTTCTTTTTCTTCATCTATTACCGTTATTTCTTTTTCTTTATCTATTACTGTTACGTTTATATATATATAATTTTTAAATTGTTAGAGTTTATATATATAAGATTTTTGATCGAATTCTGTCGATACGATGTTTGCACATTTGTGTGCATGACGCGTGACATTTGTGTTAGTTCGATCTGGTTGCGATGATCGCATTTTTGTGTGAGCAATAATACTATTTTTTGCTTAATTTCTTTTTCTTTGCGATAAATTTTGTTTCGTCCGATTTAGATCTGGTTGCGATGAGCGCATTTCTGCGTTAGCAACATTGTTGGGTTATTTGGCACATTTAAAATTCATTATTGCTTTATTATTATTATTATTATTATTATTATTATTATTATTATTATTATTATTATTATTATTATTATTATCATTATTTATTATTATTATCATTATTATCATTATTATTACCATTATTATTATTATTGTTATCATTAATTTATTAAAATTTGTTATAATATAAAAATCTGTTTTTTAAAATAAATAACATTAACATCTTTTCCAAATTAATATGAGAACCTATTATTTTTAAGAAAAACTTTTTTTTAGATAAATTTAAAATAATAACTAAAATCTTTTTTTTAAAATAATAACTAGAACCGTTATTTATTTTATTTTATTATTGTTCAATTCAAATTTCATTATCATATTGTATCTGCTCCTCTCATGTAACCTCGCGAACTTAACAATCGCTCTTTAAATTCTGCCTTTAAATTTCTGCTTGCATGGTTTAAATTATGACATTATCTCTCTGTTTGCATGATTCAATTATCTCACGCGTTTACCATTATTTCTGTCACATTGCACACATCCGAAGGTTAGGTTTAACTGTTTGGCCGCCGCGCCAATAGTCCGTAAAACTTCACACATTCAATTTCAAATCCTCAAAACTACAAACTACAAACCCTAATTTTCACAAATGCCTCGCCGCAGGCAAAATTACAATTTTACCCTTAGCATTAGGTCAAAGAGCCGCCGCGCTCATTTTAGGGTTTCCCGCCGTGGAATCCCTAATTTAACCCTAATTACAACTTAACATTTCAACGTAGAGATTTGGAGTTTCTACACTCCACGTAAGCGTGTCCTTAAGATGCGTTTATTCCCCTTGAGACCTTGACCACAGTCAAGAAGTTTCTAACCTCCCTATTGAGGGGAACTACGATTACTCTGATTCCACTCCCGTAAGGATACGTAGGCACAAGATGCGATGTCTTGCCGAGTAAACTTAGAATTAACCCCCTTTATTATTTATTATTGCTTATTTATATTTTATTTATCTTTGCTATTTAATTATTTTGCTTATTATTTTGTAATTGTTTCTTGGATGTAAAGTTGTTTAATTATTTAATTATTATTATGGTTAGTAATTAGGGAGTGTAACAACATGTATGTAATATTAAAATAAATTTAGATCACTTTTAAATAAAGATAATTAAAATAAACACGTCACACACGTAAGTCGATTTTAATCGCCGTCTCACTTCCTAAGGATATCCCTCAAGTTGCCTACGAATAATGGTTAAGTGGGGTGTATAAAGCAAGTCCCTCAAATAGAAAAATCATCAAAGTCCCTTATGGTTGCCTTTACGAATCGAGTCCCTTTCGAAAAATGATGATAGTCCCTCCATTTTGCTTATTACGCCCCACAATGGCCTCCAAAAATCCAATTGTCCCTCACATGTCCCTTAACATCCAAAGTAAGGACTACCCACTCCATTATAGTAGGGATAGTCTTACTAAGGAAAGGATAAAGAATAAGAAAGACCTTAAAACATTAGGGTAGGCTACTCCTAGATACTTGCTCACTTCAAAACTTTTTCACACTTAAACAAATTTCCAACAAAATTTTCAAACAAGTTTTTTTCACATCCATACACGGATTATTATTAAACTATTCTGAAATTTTTTGCTATTCACACACTACACTTTCAAAACAATTCAAAAGTGAGCTTAAGTACCTAAGAGCCCATGGATAACCATGGATGAAAAGGGTGCTAACACCTTCCCTTTTCATAACCTACCCCCCGGACCCAAAATATTCTCTAAGGTCTTTCCTGTTCTTTTATAACCTTTCCTTATGGATAAAATAAAAGTCGGTGGCGACTCTTGCTATCCGCAACATTGTTTAAAGTCAGTTCTCCCACCGTGTTACAGAACTGGCGACTCTGCTGGGGACCTATTTAAGAGGGGTACCCTTAGGAATTAAGATCACTTTAAATTGTTTGCCTTGTTTGCTTTATTATTATATTGTTGGGGTGCTCTTATGTGTGAAAGGTCCTAACCCAGATCTAGTGTACCTTAGGTAAATGGCAATAGACCAAGGAAACTGTACGACGTATATCGATACGGTTGATCTGGTGGCCATAGTTAGTGCGACTTCTTGGTTGGTGCTTATATTCCTTAAGTCAAGTTGAGGATAATATTGAGGCTGCCATATGTTGTCAATGCACTAACTGACTTTTAGAACCCTAGTTAACTCATCTTGGCCTTTAGAAAGTAGTGAGGTAACCGGCTTTGGTGCAGACTGAAGTTGGTTGACACTCGATACTACGCTCATTGAGATCTTAAACTTGGAGGGTTTTGGTTGGCAAGTAAGTTGCCTTCTGAACAACCACCCTTGTGAAGGATCAATGATATTGAGATCCCTTAGAACATGGTTACTTTTGTAGGACAGGATGAAACATCTAACTTCAGGGGAGGGTACTTGCCTTTGAACCTCATGCAAGCCTTTAAACCTAGGGCTATGGTGTGACTTGTTTGTGTGTGCCACATGTTTGTGATTGAGCATGACATCATGACATCATCATGCATCATAAGCATATCATTTTCCCTAACCATTTCAAGGACCAAAGGATTTATCTTTGTTCTTTGTTGCAGGTCATGGCTTCTGCTCGTAGAAACACCATCAGGATCAACTTTGTAGGGATACCTGCTAAGCTCAAGGAGTTGGTTTCCCTAGTGCCTGATCATTCCCAGTTCAACAAGAGACATGGTCACTTATTGGATCTAGTTACTTCAGGGTTCAGTGAAGACATGATGAGTGTGCTGTTTCAGTTCTTTGACCCTAAGCACCATTGCTTTACATTTCCTGATTATCAGCTGGTTCCAACCATGGAGGAGTTCTCTAAACTTCTGGGTATACCTGTTCTTGATCAGAAGCCATTCACAGGCTTAGAGAAGGAGCTTAAACCAGAAGTTATTGCTGCAGCTCTACATCTGAAGAAGTCTGACATTGTTCTAGAGACGAGAAGTGGAGTTAAAGGTATTCTTGCCAAGGTATTAGTGGATAAAGCTCAAATGTTCTTGAAGGCTATGAGCTACGATGCTTTTGAGGAGATCTTAGCCTTATTGATTTACGGCTTAGTGTTGTTCCCCAATCCTGATCAGTTCATAGACGTTCATGCCATCAACATATTCCTGAGTCACAATCCAGTGCCTACCTTACTTGGAGACATCCTACATTCTCTTCACACCCGTACTACAAGGGCAAGAGGAACTTTGATGTGCTGCATACCTTTACTTTCTAGGTGGTTTATTTCTCACCTTCCTCGCTCAGTAATGAAGAATGAGCAAGGGTTCAGATGGTCCAAGAGGATCATGTCACTTTCTCACTCAGACATCCATTGGTGCTCCAGATCTATGGAGAATGTCACCATCATTGACCGTTGTGGGGAGTTTCCTAATGTGCCACTTCTAGGCATAAGAGGAGGCATCACCTACAACCCATCTCTAGCTTTACGACAGTTTGGTTACGCCCGGAGCGATGGTCCACATGACATGTTGATTCAGGGCATTGTGTTTGACTACGACAACGATCTTCAGGGTTACCGTCAGAGATTCATACGAGCTTGGGGAAAGGTAAACAGGATTGACAGCAAGACACTGGAGCCTAAGTACACTATTCCTATGGAGGCTTATCTCAGATGGGTACGATCTCGTGCTCAGACACTCATGATGCCATATCCTGCCGTCCTACCAGTTACCATGGAACCTGTTGCTGAAGGAGACACAGCTTATACCATCCTTCACCCAGACATGCCTACTGATATGGAAGACTTGCAGAGATCATGGATCCAACTGAAAGAGCAAAGGGATACTTTCGAGGCTCATTACAAAGCAAGCCAAGCAAGGATCCTAGAGCTAACAAAGCTACTTCATGAGGAACGAAACCTCAACTCATACCTCAACACAAAGAGGAAGCGTCCATGGGAGACTTAAAACCCCATCTTTTGTACTTATTTCGTTTTCATTTTTTGTAAGCCTAAAAGGCAAAACAAGTTATTACTAATAAAAAGTTACTTTCTTGTTTGTTTAAGCAAATTTAAATCCTGCGGTCCTTGAAAACATTGCATATGCATTCCCATATCATTGCATCACAGGTTTATAATTGTGTACAGGTTTCTCATCTTCTCGCTGTTTATTTCAGCAATGGCTCTTGAACAATCAGTTAAGGATCTCCAGGCACAGAATGCACAGTTCCAAGAGCTGATCCTGAACCTATCTAAGGGGCAGGATGAATTGAAGACACTGCTGGCCAAGAAGACTAAGAAGGCTAGAAGGTCTGCTGGGTTGCTCAACATGGGAAGAAGGTTCAAAGGTCCTGTCAAGACCAAGGAACATGTTGAAGACTATGAATCTGAAGAATCTGAGCAGGAGAGAGGCAGTCTCCACAACACTATGGGGGACTCTGATTCTGAGGCTAACTACTACCATGAGCCTAACGAAGACAAATTCAAGATGCTGGTGGATAGAATGGATGCTATGGAATTACAGAAATCATCTGGGCTGGATTTTGAGGATTTGAGCTTGATATCTGGGGTGGTCATACCCATTGGGTTCAAAGTTCCTACATTTGTTGTCTATGATGGGGTCTCTTGTCCCAAATTGCATCTGAGGTCTTATGTCAGAAGAATGCAACCCCACACTGCTGATAAAAAGTTGTGGATCCATTTCTTTCAAGAGAGTTTATCTGGAGCTCAGCTAGAGTGGTATTATCAGTTGGAGAGTGTCAACATCAGAGATTGGAATGACCTTGCTGAAGCTTTCTACAAGCAGTATCAATACAATGCTGACTTAGCCCCCACTCGCATGCAGCTTCAGAGCATGTCTATGGGTGCCAAAGAAAGCTTTAAGGAGTATGCTCAGAAGTGGAGAGACTTAGCTGGAAGAGTTCAACCCCCTTTGACTGATAGGGAGTTGGTTGATATGTTCATGTGTACGCTGAATGGTCCGTTTTACAGTCATCTCATTGGAAGCTCATCATCTGGCTTCACTGAGTTGATCATGACAGGAGAGCGAGTAGAGAATGGTATCAAGATTGGTAAGATCCAAGTGGGCACTTCTTCATCAGGTGCTGCAAAGAAGCCTCCCACTGGGAAGAAAGAATCTAATGCTGTGTATGGTCAGCCTGATCGTAACAGAAGGCATCAGTCTGTTAGTGCAGTTCATATTTCAAATCCAACTCCTGCAACAACAGAGCAGCCTCAAGGCAACCAACAGAGGGCTAGAAGACAGTTCACGAAGATCAACATGTCAATGGCTCAAGCATTGCAACACTTGTTGAAAGCTGAACTTATTACCCTGAGGGAGGCCCCTCAGAATCCCAATGTTACCTCTCCCAAGTACAATCCCAATGCACGATGTGCATATCATTCAAACTGTCCAGGACATGATACTAATAACTGCTGGGTCTTGAAGAACAAAATTCAGGATATGATTGATGCTGGAGAAATTGAGTTTGATCCACCAGGTACTCCAAATGTGATTACAGCTCCAATGCCAAATCACGAGAAGACTGTCAACGCCATTGATGAAGATATTGATGAAGATCTGCATGTCTATTCAGTTATGGAGTTGAGCACACCATTGTCTGTTATCAAAAAGAGGTTAGTACAAGCTGGGATCTTTCCAGGTTGTCATGAAGGTTGTCTATATTGTACCTATAAGCCGGATAGTTGCTTCATTTTGAGAGATGGGATTCAACGTCTCATGGATAAATATACTATAGTGTTTGAAAGAAGACCAGCATCTGTAGAAAGTATGGTGGATCATCTGACTCAGGGTAAGAAGATTGAAGAGGTTGACATGGTTGACAAAGTACCACTAAGAATCACTTCAAAGGGTCCCATTAAAATCACTCATCAGGGCCCAATCAAGATTACTGCTGAAGGTCCTGTGAAAGTTGTCGCTGAAGCCAGAGTAGCTCCTCTGATCATTACCACTCCTGGTCCTATTTCTTATACATCTGACAAAGCTGTGCCTTGGTACTATGGGTCTGATGTTTACATCCATGGTGTCAAGCAGGAGCCTTTACCTGATATGCCTGTTGACATTGATAATATTACTGGATCTAGCAAGATCACTCGTAGTGGAAGAGTCTTCTCTCCTCCAGTTGCTTCTAAGAGTGCAGTTACTCCTGCTGTTACTTCCACCACTGATGCTCGGGGCAAGGGTCCTGTTATTGAGCCTGTATCTACTGATGTGCCAGCTGCTGATGACCTCTCTAAGCAGATGGAAGAAGTATTGAAAATCATTCGCAAGAGTGATTATGATATTGTTGATCAGCTGGGGCATACTCCCTCAAAGATTTCTATGCTCTCCATGTTATTATGTTCTGAGGCTCATGCCAAGTCATTGATCAAGTTTCTAAAGATGGCTCATGTACCCAGTGCAATTTCTGTGGACCAGTGTGAGAATTGTGTTGCGCACCTGACCTATGACAACGGGTTAGGATTTTCTGATGCTGACTTGACCCCTGCCAAGAGGGATCATAACAGGGCCTTGCATATTTCAATTGAATGCAGGGGCACTACCCTGTCTCATGTGCTGATAGACAATGGTTCCTCTCTGAATGTGTTGCCTAAGGAAGTCCTGAACAAGCTGAGTCCTGAAGATACGGTGTTGAAGCCCAGTAATATTGTGGTAAAGGCTTTTGATGGTTCTAGAAGAGTAGTGCATGGGGAAATTGATCTTCCAATCAAGGTTGGCTCTCAGGTGTTTACTGCTACATTCTATGTGATGGATATTCGTCCTTCGTACTCATGTCTGCTTGGTCGTCCCTGGATCCATGGGGCAGGTGCTGTGACCTCCACATTACATCAAAAGTTGAGATATCCGGTGAATGGAAAAGTTGTTACTGTCTTTGGAGAGGAAGAATACTTTGTCAGCCATGTAAACACTTTCAAGTATCTGGAAGTAGAAGGTGAATACATTGAAACTCCATGTCAGTCATTTGAAGTGGTTCCCTGGGCTGTTAAGGATTGTGTGACTCCTCCTGCTGTGAAGAAGGTTCCTGTGGTCATCAGAAACCCTCCAACAATGGCAATGGCCTCCCTCAATGATGCAAAAGCTGTGGTGGAAGAAGGTGGTTGTACTATTTGGGGTCAGCTTCCTGATATTCCATACAAGTCTGACAAGTTTGGTTTGGGTTTCACTGCAGAGTCCCAGAAGGCTGTTCGTCGTGCTCGTGCTGTTCGTATCACCAATCAAGGGGTTATCAATGCTGTGGGAGATCAAGATGAAGACTACAACTTGGAGGCATGGATTTTTCCTACTGTGGGTGCTGGACTCAATAATTGGAAAGCTGAAGATGTTATCCCTATCTCCTTTAGTCAGGAGTAAATACTATTACTGTGTTATGTTTTTAAATTTGTGATTTCTGGAACAATTAAAACTTTCAAGCCATGCGCCTTACCCGGGGCACAATGGTGTGCTTGTTACGGGTTGTCATTTCATTTGCATACTTCATTCAATAAAATCAGTGGACGTTTCGTTTTCGTAAATATTGTGTTCCTTGTCTTTCTTTTTCTTTTATTTTTGCTTTATCAGCTATGTGTTCTTACACACACCCACGTCACTAAAATGCAGATCCTCATCCACTCTGGATCCAGTTGATAACAGTTCTACTATTGCCAATTACAATTTCGAGAATCCGATCTATCAAACTGAAGACGGAAACGAGGACGATTGTGAAATACCTGTAGAGCTTGCTAGGTTGTTACAACAAGAAGAGAAAGCTATACAGCCACATGAAGAGCCAGTCGAAGTTGTGAATCTGGGAACTGAAGAAAACAGAAAAGAGGTCAAAATAGGGGCTGATTTAGAGGACAGTGTCAAGAGCAGGTTGATTCAGATGCTACGTGACTATGTGGAGATCTTTGCTTGGTCTTATGAAGATATGCCAGGGTTGGATACAGACATTGTGGTTCACCGTTTGCCAGTGAAAGAAGATTGTCGTCCAAAGAAGCAGAAGGTTCGTCGTATGCGTCCTGAAATGTCAGAAAAGATCAAAGCAGAGGTAATGAAACAGTTCAATGCAGGGTTCTTGGCCGTAACTTCTTATCCTCAGTGGGTCGCAAATGTGGTACCAGTTCCTAAGAAAGATGGTAAGGTACGTATGTGTGTAGACTACAGAGATCTGAACAAGGCTAGCCCTAAAGATGACTTTCCACTTCCTCATATTGATATTCTGGTAGACAACACTGCTCAGCATAAGGTATTCTCTTTTATGGATGGTTTCTTTGGTTACAATCAAATCAAGATGGCACCTGAAGATATGGAGAAGACTACATTTGTGACACAGTGGGGCACCTTTTGCTATAAGGTAATGCCATTTGGTTTGAAGAATGCAGGGGCAACATATCAGCGTGCTATGGTGGCTTTGTTTCATGATATGATTCATCATGAGATAGAGGTATATGTGGATGATATGATAGCCAGGTCTCAGAATGAAGAACAACACCTTGATCATCTGCACAAGTTGTTTGAGAGGTTGAAGAAATACAGGTTGAGATTAAATCCAAACAAGTGTACTTTTGGAGTTAGATCTGGAAAACTCTTGGGTTTCATTGTCAGTGGAAAAGGTATTGAAGTGGATCCTGCAAAAGTGAAAGCTATACGAGAGATGCCAGCTCCCCGTACTGAGAAGGAGGTTAGAGGTTTCTTGGGACGATTGAACTACATTGCAAGATTTATTTCCCAATTAACTACCATCTGTGAGCCAATCTTCAAGTTGTTGAAGAAAGATCAGGTGATGGAATGGAATGATGAGTGCCAGACTGCCTTTGATGAAATCAAGAGATATTTGCTAGAACCTCCAATTTTAATGCCACCAGTTGATGGAAGACCCTTGATTATGTATTTAACAGTATTAGACAACTCAATGGGGTGTGTATTGGGGCAACATGACGAGTCTGGTCGAAAATAGCAGGCAATATACTACCTTAGCAAAAATTTTACCGACTGTGAAACAAGATACTCACTGCTCGAGAAAACTTGCTGCGCTTTGGCATGGGCTGCTCGCCGACTAAGACAGTATATGTTGACCCATACTACCTTGTTGATTTCGAAGATGGATCCAATCAAGTACATATTTGAGAAACCTGCTCTCTCCAGAAGAATTGCAAGATGGCAAATGATCTTGACGGAATATGATATACAGTATACTACTCAGAAGGCCATTAAGGGGAGTGTTGTTGCTGATCACTTGGCTCATCAAGCAGTAGGTGATTACCAGTCAATGAATTTTGAGTTCCCTGATGAAGACATTATGTCTGTTACCAAAGAACCTGGACAATATGACGGACCTGAACAAGGATCCCGATGGACTATGGTTTTTGATGGTGCCTCCTATGCACAGGGTAATGGTGTTGGTGTTGTGATTAGTTCCCCTGAAGGTTGTCATACCCCGATTACTGCCAGACTTTGTTTCTATTGTACCAATAACATGGCTGAGTATGAGGCATGTATCATGGGTATGCAAGTTGCTATTGATATGAAGATTCAGTTCCTTGAGGTGTATGGAGATTCAGCTCTGGTAGTAAGTCAGATTAAAGGAGATTGGGATACAAAGCATGATAATCTCATTCCTTACAGAGAACATGTGTTGTCTTTGATCCCACATTTCAAAGTGATTACTTTTGGACATATTCCACGAAGAGAGAATCAGTTGGCAGACGCATTGGCCACCATGGCATCTATGTTTGAGATCAGCTGGGATGATGAAGCTCCCAAGATTACCATTGATAGATTTGAGAAGCCTGCATACTGCAATGAGATTGACACTGAAGGGGCAGAGGAGAAGCCTTGGTTCTATGAAGTGAAAAACTATCTTGAAGCTCAGGAGTTCCCTGAAGGGGCATCTGTCAAAGATAGGAAGTTCCTGAGAAAGTTTTCTGCTAAGTTCTTTCTGAGTAATGGCATTCTGTATAAGCGTAATCATGATTCAACTATGCTTCGTTGTATGGATAAGAAGGAAGCTACAGAAATTATGGAAGAGATGCATGATGGGACCTTTGGCACTCATTCTAGTGGTCATACCATGGCAAAGAAGATTTTGAGAGCAGGTTACTATTGGTCTACCATGGAAGCTGATTGCTATCAACACTCCAGAACATGTCACAAATGTCAAATCTATGCTGATAAAGTACATGTACCTCCATCTCCATTGAATGTGTTGACTGCTCCTTGGCCCTTTGCCATGTGGGGCATTGATATGATTGGTGAGATCAAGCCTACTGCTTCTAATGGGCATCGTTTCATCCTGGTTGCTATTGATTACTTCACGAAGTGGGTAGAGGCAGCTTCATTTGCATCTGTGACTAAGAATGTTGTGGCTCGGTTCATTAAGAATAATCTCATATGTAGGTATGGTATCCCTGAAAGGATTATCACTGACAATGGCTCTAATCTGAACAACACTATGATTACTGATCTCTGTACGCAGTTCAAGATTAAGCATCACAACTCTTCTCCGTATCGTCCAAAGATGAATGGGGCAGTTGAAGCTGCTAATAAGAACATTAAGAAGATTGTACAGAAGATGATTGTTACTTACAAGGATTGGCACGAGATGTTACCATTTGCTCTACATGGTTATCGTACTACAATACGTACTTCAACAGGGGCAACCCCATTCTCCTTAGTCTATGGTATGGAAGCAGTTCTGCCTATTGAAGTTCAGATCCCCTCCTTGAGAATTATGAAGGATGCAGGCTTGGATGAAGATGAGTGGATTCAGACTCGACTTGACCAGATAAATTTGATTGATGAGAAAAGGTTAGCAGCAGTTTGTCATGGCCAGATGTACCAGAAACGGATGATCAAAGCTTTTAACAAGAAGGTTAAGCCAAAGGTATATCAGGCTGGTGACTTGGTAATCAAGCGTATCATATTACCACAGGGTGATCCTAGGGGCAAGTGGACTCCAACATATGAGGGACCATTTGTAGTCAAGACAGTGTTCTCAGGAGGTGCCATGATACTGACTACAATGGATGGTGAAGACTTCCCACAACCTGTAAACGCAGACATAGTTAAAAAATACTACGCATAAAAAGAGACCCGCTAGGTTGACAGGCCTAGGCAAAAATAAGGGCATCCCGGCAAACCAAAAGGGTTTGGGCAAAAATTAGGGATATATATATAAAAAGATGTACACCCGGCAAGTCGAAAACCTGAAAAGGCGGCTTGGGCAAAAAAGGGTATCCCGGTGGATTGAAAACCTGAAAGGGCAATCCAGGCAAAAGTTAGGGATTAAAGCGTATGACTATGTCTCGTTTGGATCACTCATGAAACTGCAACCAGTTGTACTACTTACTCAAGCTCAAACAGATAAAGCTCAATCCAATCGTTTCCGTCTCAACAGCAAGAAGATGAGATACTTGAGTGGCAATAGTAGAATTGAAACTCAATAGGATTATTTCCCACATAGCTGATTCTTTTTGTAAAACTTCATGACAAAATTCTCTTACTAGGGTTTATGTCTCCTTGTACAAACTTACCCGTGTATGGGTCACTTTTGATATAAATAAATTCCATCTTTTGAATCCAGATTCACTTTTACCCTATTTACATAAGCGAAACGTCCATTGGTTGTGTTTGAATGTATGTATGCCTTTGAATATGATTGATGTTTACCAGAAACGCATGTATGCTTTTAATGTGATTGATGTTTACCAGAAATGCATGAAAATGCAGTAATAGTATTTACTAAGGACGAACGAGGGAAGGATTTCAACGAAGCTTCGCCGGTTCATCTTTACAAGACAGTTACAAACCATCAGTAGGACTAATCCATTTTCACAAAGTCTAATCTCCCCTGGAATTTATATCCATCTCTTTTATCCTCATACGGATATACGGGAAATTACTTTCCAATAAGGGCACGATGAACGAAGACGGGATGTTATACTTATCCTACTATCAAACGAAAACGAAGGTTATCTATACCCTACTATCCCCAACAACGGGAGGTTATCTATACCTTGTTATCCCCAACAACGGGAGGTTATCTATACCTTGTTATCCCTAGCAGACGGAGGGTTATATATTCTTCAACAACGAATCGGGATTTATTTTTCTTGGCCAGCAGTTGTTATACAAGGATATCCAGACACTTCCAGCAGTGTCATAGCATACATACATCATTTACATCATACCATAACATATATGTCTATAGTACATTACCTAAGTGCATCATGTCATACATGCATACATAAAGCATAAACTAATGTTGTTATACAGAATGCTACCTTGTTTTCAGGTTAATTATCCAACAAACAATCTTATGATCTTTGGGACTGCTTTATTGTAACCTCAGGGTTACTTTATCCTCCTGATGAGCTTCTTATTACTTTGGGACTGCTTTATTGTAACCTCAGGGTTATTTTATCCTCCTGATAGCCTCTCATGACTTCAAGACTGCTTTAGAGCTACTGATTGCTCTATCCTCCTGAAATCATCCTATTACTTCAAGACTGCTTTAGAGCTATTCATTGCTCTATCCTCATGAGGTCATATTACTACTTCAAGACTGCTTTAGAGCTATTCATTGCTCTATCCTCCTGAAGCCATCTAATTATTTCAAGACTGCTTTAGAGTTATCCATTGCTCTATCCTCCTGAAATTACATTATTATTTCAAGACTGCTTTAGAGCTATCCATTGCTCTATCCTCCTGAAATCATTACTTCAAGACCGCTTTAGAGCTATTGATTGCTCTATCCTCCTGAAGACATATCACATTATTATTTCAAGACTGCTTTAGAGCTGTTGATTGCTCTATCCTACTGAAGCCATTCTATTACTTCAAGACTGCTTTAGAGCTATTGATTGCTCTATCCTCCTGAAGCCATTATTACTTCAAGACTGCTTTAGAGCTATTGATTGCTCTATCCTCCTGAGGTCAGATTTATCACTTCAAGACTGCTTTAGGGTTATCATTATTGATTGCTCTATCCTCATGAAGACATGCTGTTACATCAGTATTACTCCAGACTCCTGACAGTTCTCATTATACTACTGAAGAACTTTCCCCTAGTGGCATCTTTAAGCCCACTCAATCATGTTCAACCAACCATCAATATCACTCCATGCACTGGTGAGTGCAAATTTTTGGGCTTTTGTGTTCAATCCCCTTCAACCTTCCAGGTTACGACTGGCAAATATACCAATCTAACCCCTCAGGTTTCAGAAAATTGAACAGGGGCAGCTGTTGCACCCCAAAATTTGCCCTCACAATACAAGACTTTGTGTTCCAAGAAGGTTCACAAGGTTCACAAAATTCACAATTGGTCAGAAGAGTTGACAATTCCCTCGGACAATGCACCTCCTAAGCAGTGCATCCAAAACTAGGGTTTTGACTTTAATCAGGCTAAATAGACTTCCAAGACTTCAAGTGAGCTTCATAACATCTTATATGTGTATAAGAACCCCCATGTCAAGTTTCAACACTTTTCTCAAAAGTTTGCTCAGTCAGATGATCAGATAAGTCAAAAGCAGTCAATGCAGTTAAAAGGTCAAACTGAGGTCAACTGTGGTCAAACCAAAGTCAAACTTCATGATTTTTTTTTGCCAACATCAAAGAGAGGTTGGGTGAGAAATATTATCATAATAACTGTAATACCCCAAATTTTGCCCTAAGATTTGTCGTCGCATTTCATTGCATTTAATCAATTACTAACAAATTTGTGTAGTCGTTTGACTTTTTGCAGGTAAATATCATATGGCATGCATTTTTTTTCTAAAAAGTAAAAATGGCACAATTGGTAGGAGGACATGTGTAAGGAGTTATGAGTGTGAGAGGTTGAGAGTTCGAATCTCACCTTTGTCACTTTTTTTGTTTTTTATTATTTTTACTCTAAATTTTTCTATCTTTCATTAAAAAAATAACAAAAATAGTTTTTTATTATTATTTAATTATTATTTTTGTATTTTAATTAAATCATTTTTTAAAATATTATTTTTTTTTCACTTTTTTCTAAATTATTCATAAAAATATCCAAAAAATCATAAAATAAAAAATATTGAAAAAATTTTGTTCTTTTTATAATATTTTTTATTTTAGGAATCAATAGGATTATTAGTTTTTATTTTAAGTTTATTTTAATTATTTTAAATTATTTAAATTTTATTTTTTCTTAACTAATTATTTGGTTTGGGCTTTAAAATGGGCTTTAGGGACATTATTGACAATTTGGTGTTAACCCTAATTTGTTCCCTATATATACATGTGTTGCCTTGTTGGAAAAAGGGGGGAGAATGAAAAAAACCTAAGAGGAGTGAGTGCCGTTTGCCGTTATTTAGTTTTCTTCTTCATCCATTACTATTGTTTCTTTTTCTTCATCGTTTACCGTTATTTCTTTTCCTTCATCTATTACTGTTGTTTCTTTTTCTTCATCTTTTACCGTTATTTCTTTTTCTTCATCTATTACCGTTATTTCTTTTTCTTTATCTATTACTGTTACGTTTATATATATATAATTTTTAAATTGTTAGAGTTTATATATATAAGATTTTTGATCGAATTCTGTCGATACGATGTTTGCACATTTGTGTGCATGACGCGTGACATTTGTGTTAGTTCGATCTGGTTGCGATGATCGCATTTTTGTGTGAGCAATAATACTATTTTTTGCTTAATTTCTTTTTCTTTGCGATAAATTTTGTTTCGTCCGATTTAGATCTGGTTGCGATGAGCGCATTTCTGCGTTAGCAACATTGTTGGGTTATTTGGCACATTTAAAATTCATTATTGCTTTATTATTATTATTATTATTATTATTATTATTATTATCATTATTTATTATTATTATCATTATTATCATTATTATTACCATTATTATTATTATTGTTATCATTAATTTATTAAATTTTGTTATAATATAAAAATCTGTTTTTTAAAATAAATAACATTAACATCTTTTCCAAATTAATATGAGAACCTATTATTTTTAAGAAAAACTTTTTTTTAGATAAATTTAAAATAATAACTAAAATCTTTTTTTTAAAATAATAACTAGAACCGTTATTTATTTTATTTTATTATTGTTCAATTCAAATTTCATTATCATATTGTATCTGCTCCTCTCATGTAACCTCGCGAACTTAACAATCGCTCTTTAAATTCTGCCTTTAAATTTCTGCTTGCATGGTTTAAATTATGACATTATCTCTCTGTTTGCATGATTCAATTATCTCACGCGTTTACCATTATTTCTGTCACATTGCACACATCCGAAGGTTAGGTTTAACTGTTTGGCCGCCGCGCCAATAGTCCGTAAAACTTCACACATTCAATTTCAAATCCTCAAAACTACAAACTACAAACCCTAATTTTCACAAATGCCTCGCCGCAGGCAAAATTACAATTTTACCCTTAGCATTAGGTCAAAGAGCCGCCGCGCTCATTTTAGGGTTTCCCGCCGTGGAATCCCTAATTTAACCCTAATTACAACTTAACATTTCAACGTAGAGATTTGGAGTTTCTACACTCCACGTAAGCGTGTCCTTAAGATGCGTTTATTCCCCTTGAGACCTTGACCACAGTCAAGAAGTTTCTAACCTCCCTATTGAGGGGAACTACGATTACTCTGATTCCACTCCCGTAAGGATACGTAGGCACAAGATGCGATGTCTTGCCGAGTAAACTTAGAATTAACCCCCTTTATTATTTATTATTGCTTATTTATATTTTATTTATCTTTGCTATTTAATTATTTTGCTTATTATTTTGTAATTGTTTCTTGGATGTAAAGTTGTTTAATTATTTAATTATTATTATGGTTAGTAATTAGGGAGTGTAACAACATGTATGTAATATTAAAATAAATTTAGATCACTTTTAAATAAAGATAATTAAAATAAACACGTCACACACGTAAGTCGATTTTAATCGCCGTCTCACTTCCTAAGGATATCCCTCAAGTTGCCTACGAATAATGGTTAAGTGGGGTGTATAAAGCAAGTCCCTCAAATAGAAAAATCATCAAAGTCCCTTATGGTTGCCTTTACGAATCGAGTCCCTTTCGAAAAATGATGATAGTCCCTCCATTTTGCTTATTACGCCCCACAATGGCCTCCAAAAATCCAATTGTCCCTCACATGTCCCTTAACATCCAAAGTAAGGACTACCTACTCCATTATAGTAGGGATAGTCTTACTAAGGAAAGGATAAAGAATAAGAAAGACCTTAAAACATTAGGGTAGGCTACTCCTAGATACTTGCTCACTTCAAAACTTTTTCACACTTAAACAAATTTCCAACAAAATTTTCAAACAAGTTTTTTTCACATCCATACACGGATTATTATTAAACTATTCTGAAATTTTTTGCTATTCACACACTACACTTTCAAAACAATTCAAAAGTGAGCTTAAGTACCTAAGAGCCCATGGATAACCATGGATGAAAAGGGTGCTAACACCTTCCCTTTTCATAACCTACCCCCCGGACCCAAAATATTCTCTAAGGTCTTTCCTGTTCTTTTATAACCTTTCCTTATGGATAAAATAAAAGTCGGTGGCGACTCTTGCTATCCGCAACATTGTTTAAAGTCAGTTCTCCCACCGTGTTACAGACTTAACCCGGGGAAACGAACTTCCGTCGACTTTCTGCAGTGATAAAGTTCTACGGGAACCTGTACTTGCTCAACTGAGCATACAAACCACGAACTGCTGAGGGAACGATGTCAATTGCAGAAATAAACTGCACGGCCTTCCCAGATAGAATCTTCCTGGAGATACGGACTCCGATGGGGAAGTATAGCAACAGCTATTCAACTTTCTCTACTGGGGAAAACCAATAATGGCTTGAACGGCTTCGGCTCTCTTGGAGAACTGCAAACTCGGCTAAGGATATGCAACTAGACGCTGAAATAGATCCTACTTGCCGGGGAGAACACCACTCTGTGGGGAATCAACTCTGTTGGAGAATTCAGTCTGAACTATCGAGAGCTGCACACTTACAGATAGTCTTCTACAAGAAAACTGCACATTGACCCACTACTGGGACCGAGTATACACTTTTGTGCACGACTCAGCTGGGGAAATGACAGATCCTGCCTAGGATGCATCTGGTCGGGGAAAGTCTATCTCCGTTTGGGGAGACACATCAATGCTCATAGTCCCATGTTCAGACTCCGTGGGGAAACACCGTTGAACCTGCTGGGGAAGAAGGAATCATCCTGCTTGGAAACATCTGGCATACTGCCTGGAGGGTGACGTACCTGCAACAAAATGAACAAACAGACAAGACACCCTTCACAAAGGGGCCTATCAAGGTTATCATCCTGTGACAATGTTCAGGTAATTCGGTGTTTCAACAATTATCGGCCTAGGCCAGCAAGTTTATGTAAGAACACAGATTGTTTCTTAGTAATATCTCTATGTTTTGATGATAACTCTTACGAAATTTTGTATTGAAGAATTATATACTCTAAAATTGGTTCATGAATATTTGCTGCAGATGATTAAAGTATATATACATCCAAGAGCAAATTAATATGAACATGGAACTATGGAAGGCTCTGAAGAGTCAGAATCATCTTATAGAAGAATCTGAGCGCTACCTACAGAAGAATCTGAAGCAGAAGCTACAGAAGAATCTGAAGCAGAAGCTACAGAAGAATCTGAAGCTGAAGCTGCAGAAGGATCTGAAGCAGAAGACTCTAATAGATCTGAAGACTCTGAAGCATTGAAGAACTTTGTATGAGAGTTAATAAGCACAGTTTTTCAAAAGACTCTGAGAGTACTACACGCTGCATGTACTGAAGATCTGATTCATAAAACTCTGCTCTGATAGAACTACACGTTAAACCACACTTGTTGCATTACTCTGATTCAGCAAAATCTGATGGGTATCCAAGACTCTGATCATGCAGACTCTAATGTTTACTTTGCTGAAATGAAATACTTGTTGAAGAAGAATTCAAAGTGATATCTTTTGATTTGGCTCAGCGACTCTTTCCTCTTTCATGCTTGACACTAGAACACAGACCAAAAGCATTTCTCTGTGCATTCTACTTCCGGGAAAGGTCATGTGATGTAAAAAAAAAAAAGGTTTAGGCCTTTTCAGAACACAGCCTCCAACGTCAAGACTTTGTGGACTACTGTGCATATAAAAGCAAGTCTTCCTCATCTTCTTCAAAGTGATCAACAACCAACGAATCTGTGATAGAAACTCTTACAAGCTCTCATAAAATATTCTTATTGCTGAGTTTATTCTTTTGTTCTTAACAATAAGTGAAAAATCACTGTTGTGATAAAGCTTGTTAGAAGCATTCAAACACTTGTATTAATCTTACATTTCATTGTAATAGTTCCTTAAGAAGATCCAGTTGGGATCAGTAGTTCTTGAGAAGACTTTGAACAGTTGTTCTTAGTGCTTACTATTGTAATCAGTTGATTAAATAGTGGATTAAGTCCTTGTTTGAGAAAGGCAAATCACTCTAGATAGGGTGGACTGGAGTAGTTGAGTTCAACGAACCAGGATAAAAATACTTGAGTTTTTACTTCTAAGTTTTATCTTCATACTTATTCAACCCCCCTTCTAAGTATTTTCTCACCTTCAGTTTATGTATGCTCATTTTATCAAAAACGTCGGGCGTTTTTTCCGCAAACAAAACAGATAAAAGCTAAACAATCAAACAAAAATACTGAATAGTATATGTTTATAGATAAACGAGCTTGTAAATAGGCAAAATGTTTTACAATAGATGCAAGCTCCTGAAATGAGGAAGTTGCGCAAGCATAAACATAAATATACATCAGTATACACAAATGTCGGCAATGTTGTGTAGACGAACATTATGAGTTGATCCCTCTATGACCCACTCGACTTCGATACTTCTCCAACGCTTCAGCTTCAGAAGAGATTGATTCGGATAAACGGCCCTCAGTTCTTCCCAAACCACTAAATAATGAAAGTTCACACGTGGAACACAGTCATTTGCTTTTTTAATCCCTAACTTTTGCCTGAACTGCCCTTTCAGGTTTTCGATTCATAAGATACCCTTTTTTGCCAAAGCGGCCCTTTCAGGTTTTCAACATTGCGGGTGTAAATTTTTCATTTATATCCCTAATTTTTGCCCAAACCCCTTTTTTTATGGTTCACCGAGATGCCCCATTTTTGCCTGAACTAACTCTTTTTCTTTCCAGTGGGTCATTTTAAGCAAAGTATTTTTTAACTGCGTCCGCGTTCACAGGGGATGCAAAATCTTCGCCATCCATCGTGGATAACAGTAAGGCTCCTTCCAAGAAGACCTTACTAACGACGTATGGACCTTCGTAGTTAGGAGTCTATTTTCCCCTGTGATCGGAATATGGGGGAAGAATCTTCTTCAGGACGAGATCACCCGTCTGAAAGCTTCTAGGGCGCACCTTCTTATCATAAGCTTTCTTCATTCAGCTCTGGTACAGACGACCATATGCAATCGATGCTAATCTCTTCTCATCCATCAGACTGAGTTGATTCAATCAGTTCTTAATCCATTCTGCCTCCTCAAGTTTCACGTCAACCAAAACTCGTAAAGAAGGAACCTCGACCTCCAACGGTAGGACAACTTCCATACCGTACACTAGTGAGAAAGGAGTTGCCTCGGTCGAAGTCCGTACCATCGTACGATAATCGTGCAATGCAAATGGCAACATCTCATGCCAATCTTTGTAGGTCACAACCATCTCTTATACTATCTTTTTAATGTTCTTATTGGCCGCTTCAACCGCACCATTCATCTTCGGTCGGTAAGGTGATGAGTTATGATGTTCAATCTTGAATTTCTGGCATAGATCCTTCATCATCTTGTTGTTTAGATTTGAACCATTATCAGTAATGATCCGCTCGGGAACTCCATATCGACAGATGATGTCCTTCTTTATGAATCTAGATACCACTTGTTTGGTCACGTTAGCGTACGAGGCCTCATCCACCCACTTGGTGAAGTAGTCGATGGCTACTAAAATGAAGCGGTGACCGTTAGATGCAGTGGGCTCGATCTTTCCTATCATATCGATACCCCACATGGAGAACGGCCACGGGGATGGCATGACATTCAACGGGCACGACGACACATGAATTTTATCAGCATAAATCTGGCATTTATGACATCTCTTCACGAATTTGAAACAATCCGACTCCATCGTCAGCCAGTAATAACCCGCTCGTAATATTTTCCGCGTCATAGCATGACCGCCGGCGTGTGTACCAAATGTGCCTTCATGGACTTCCTCCATAAGCAAACTAGCTTCTTTTTCGTCCACACATCTGAGTAGCACGAGATCGTGATTTCTCTTATACAGAACTCCATCAGGATTGAGATAGAAATTTCCAGACAGCCTCCTTAGAGTCTTCTTATCCTGGGTTGACGCTCCCGCAGGATACTCCTTAGTCATAAGGAAGTTTTGGATATCGTAGAACCATGGCTTGCCATCGGAGGCTTCCTCAATGGTAAAGACGGACGCAGGTCTATCAAGACGGGAAATGACAATTCATGGAGCTTCATTTAAAAAATTGACTTTGTACATCGAAGCCAACGTGGCTAAAGCATCAGCCATCTGATTTTTAGCTCTAGGCACATGATGGAGCTCCACTTGATCAAAGAAAGGAAACAGCCTTCTGGGATAATTCATGTAATGGACCAAATTCGACTGACGAGTCTCCCACTCCCCTTTAATTTTGTTAACAACGAGTGCCAAGTCACCATATACATCTAGGTTCTTAATTCTCAAATCAATGGCTTCTTCTAAACCCATGATGCAGGCCTCGTATTCTGCTTCATTGTTGGTGACTAGAAACGTTAATCTGGCAGTGAACGGGATGTGGGATCCCTGGGGAGTCGTAATGATTGCCCCGATACCACTTCTGTACGAATTGACTGCACCGTCGAATATCAACTTCCACTGGGACTTCCTATCTGGCCCTTCCTCTGGCAACGGTTCGTCACAATCTTTTACTTTGAGAAACATGATATCCTCGTCAGGGAATTCAAATTTCATCGGCTGATAATCTTTGATAGGTTGTTCGACAAGGTACTCAGACAAAACACTTCCCTTGATGGCCTTCTGGGAAACGTATTGAATGTCATACTCCGTCAGTACCATTTTCCACCTAGCAATCCTGCCTGAAAGCACTTGCTTCTCGAAGACGTACTTGATTGGATCCATCTTCGAAATTAGCATGGTCGTGTGATTGAGCATATACTGTCGTAAACGTTTGGCAGCCCACGCGAGTGGACAACACGTTTTTTCCAGCATTGAGTAACGGGACTCACAATCTGTGAACTTTTTACTCAAGTAATAAATGGCGTGCTCCTTTCTGCCAGTCTCGTCGTGTTAACCGAGAACGCAACCCATGCTATTCTCAAGAACTGTCAAGTACATGATTAAGGGTCTTCCGACCACTGGGGGTATCAAAATTGGAGGTTCCTGCAGATACAGTTTTATCTTGTCAAATGCCTTCTGGCAATCCTCTTTCCAGACAATCGCCTGATCTATTTTCAACAGCTTGAACATCGGTTCACACGTGGCCGTGTGCTAAGATATAAACCTAGCAATGTAGTTTATTCTGTCCAGGAAACCACGAACTTCTTTTTCAGTCTTTGGCGCTGGCATATCTTTTATTGCTTTTATCTTAGCAGGATCAACCTCAATGCCTTTTTCACTCACAATAAACCCCAGTAGTTTTCCAGACCGTACTCTAAAAGTACATTTGTTAGGATTCAGCCTCAACCTAAACTTCCTAAGCCTCTCAAATAGCTTCATCAAAACTGACCAGATGTCCCTCCTCCGTTTGGGACTTCGCAATCATGTCATCAACATAGACTTCAATCTCATGGTGAATCATGTCATGAAATAAATTGACCATTGCCCGTTGGTAAGTTACCTCTGCGTTCTTCAGACCGAAAGGCATTACCTTGTAGTAGAACGTCCCCCAAGGTGTAATCAATATGGTTTTCTCCATGTCTTCCAGCGCCATCTTGATTTGATTATAGCCGGAGAAGCCATTCATGAATGAAAACACGGAAAATTGAGCTGTATTATCGACCAACACATCAATATGAGGGAGCGGGAAATCATCTTTAGGACTCGCCTTATTCAAATCCCGATAATCAACACACATCCGCACCTTACCGTCCTTCTTCGATACAGGTACTATGTTGGCGACCCACGGAGGGTAAGTAGTGACCGTTAAAAAACCAGCATCCAGCTGCTTTTGTACTTCTTCTTTGATCTTAACGGCCATATCTGGTCGTGTCCTTCTAAGCCTCTGCTTAACTGGAGGACAATCTTCTCACAATGGTAGATGATGAACCACTATGTCAGTATCGAGCCCGGGCATATCTTCATACGACCAAGCAAATATGTCACTATACTCTCGAAGCATCTCGACCAATCTTTGCTTAACATTGCTCTGTAATGCAGCCCCTATCCTGACATTTCTGACAAGTTCCTCGGAACCTAGATTAATAATCTAAATCTCTTCCTCGTGAGGCAGAATGATCTTATCTTTTTGTTTCAACAATCGGGCCAACTCTTCCGGAAGGTCTCCATCTTCATCAATCTCTTCTTCAGCTTGATATATCGGGCAATCAAAGTCGAAGTGAGTCATAGAAGGTTCAGAGTTGATGTCATCTGTAGTGTGAATCTCTTTACGCATCACTTGGATGACATCCTGGACGGACCAGTTGTTGAGGCTCTGGCCTGGTTTGCACGACTGAATCCAGGAGTCCAGGTCACAATCACTATCTTCGTCGTCTTCAGACACGACATTGACATTCTCAAATATCACCCCCACCTTTTGTGAACTGAATCGGCCCTTTGACACACGGCGCACTGCGAGAGGATGAAGCTGCATCAGAAGGAGAATACCCTAACCCAAACTTATCCTGCTTGTTAGGGATATCCAGGACTTGCCCCTAGTCCGAGGCAGAACCAGCTTGAACAACAGCTTGAGCTTCCTTGAAGGAAGAGAGATTCATCTCATGTTTTTCGATCATCGTCGGTATCTCATCCTTGACTTTAACGGCTTCAAACGCTTAGCACAAATTTTCGTGGATCTCGCCATACACCTCAACATACTTAAAAGATGACAAATGGCTCACCGTTATGTCCTCTTCTCCACAGACAGTCACGATGCTGCCACCCACAACATACTTCAGTTTCTGGTGCAATGTGGAAATTACTGCGCCCGCATAATGGATCCAAGGCCGGCCCAACAGACAACTATAGGAAGGCATGATATCCATGATATAGAAAACCGTGTCAAAGGTCTCTGGCCCAACTTGAATGGGTAGAGTTACCTCTCCAAAGATGGTTCGTTTAGTTCCATCAAAAGCTTTTACCACCAGATCACTAGGTGT
Source organism: Lathyrus sativus (assembly GCA_963859935.3). Classification (NCBI taxonomy): domain Eukaryota; kingdom Viridiplantae; phylum Streptophyta; class Magnoliopsida; order Fabales; family Fabaceae; genus Lathyrus; species Lathyrus sativus. The sequence goes on from OZ012737.1 coordinate 290,628,842, forward strand.
ACATATCAGCCCTCTCGTATCTAACCTCATCAGGGCTTTCTTAGGGAGAATGTTCAGAGATGATCCCGTGTCCACCAGCACATGGGACATGACCGTTCCTCGACATTCTATCGAGATATGCAAGGCACTATTGTGGTTCCTTCCCTTTGGTGTCAGCTCGAGGTCCGTAAACCCTAATTCATTCCCAACATTCACATGAGCAACCACTCCCTCTAGCTGGTTGACAGAGATCTCTTGCGGTACATAGGCTGCATTCAGAACCTTCATCAGGGTGTTGCGGTGTGGCTCGGAACACAACAACAGATTCAGAATAGAGATCTCACACGGTGTCTGATGAAGATGATCAACTATCTTATAATCACTTTTCTTGATCAGTCTCATAAATTCTTCGGCGTCTTTCACAAGTAGGTCTTTCTCTACCTCACGGGAGGTTTCTTCGACGACCTTACCTTTACCTCTGTCAGTCTTCTCAGCCTTGTCAGCTTTGTCAGCCACAATCTCCGGTGGAGAAAACACTCTTCCACTACGCGTTATTGCCCCAGTCCCAACTAGGTTGTCAACAGATTGCTCGGATGGCTCCAACTCCAACTTCTGTCCATTGCAATAGACATCTGCCCCATAGTGCCATGGAACAAATTAGTGCTCTCAAACGGTATAGGCCCAGCCTTCGTGATAGTGATCATAGGTATCCTTGATGCAAAAATGGTAATTGTTTTACGGGGGATGGTGATAGTGGCAACTTCATCCTTCTGCTTCAGCATTACTTCCCCTGATCTGTTCTCGGCCCTTCGACTAAACTGCAGAATTCCTTCGTTCATAAATCTCTAAATCCCTGCTACCAACTAATCACAGCCGTCTGAATGATTCGCACAATCCATACACAACTTTCCACATCCCGGGAAAATACCTTTCTTCATCAACTTGGCTTTAACGAAACTAAGTGGTGTTTTCAGGTCTTTGACATCAGTCAATAAGTCTGAATCTTCCTCTTCAATGATGGCGCTAACCCCATCTCCCCCATGGTTAGGCATAGGGTTCTTTGTAACATTCGAATCATTATCAGAAAAGTTGATTATCTTGGCGTCAACCATATCCTGCACTTTGTGCTTAAATGCTTTACAGTTGTCAATCGAGTGGCCAGGTTCCCCCGAATGAAACTCACATCTCACATTCGCATCGTAGCCCGGTGGAGGTGTCCCTGTCAAGGGAGCCAAAGTTCTCTTCTGAACTAGCTGCAACTGAAGCAAAGTCTGCAAAAGTTGGGCATATGACATAGGTGGCCCTGTCAATGGTGCTTTATTCTGGTACCTCCGGTACCCTTGCTGGTTCTGCTGCTGTTGTTGAGGTTGCTGGACAGCAGGAATAGTAATGCTAGCGACTTGCTAGCGCTGGCCTTTTCCTTTTCCCCGAGCATTAGACACTAAGCTCGTTTCACCTTCGCGTATCTTACCACCGTAAGGTTTCTTTCCCCCTCCACCTGAGGGTACATCTACACCCTGAATCTTTTCGAGTTTAATGCCATTCTCTACATGTTCTCCAGTGATTATGAGGTCGGAGAAGCTTCCTGACATACCACTGACAAGTTTCTCATAATAAACTCCTAGGAGAGTGTTGCACCCTAAAATTTGACCAACATTTATTTATCCATCAAGTGTTTGAAGGTTGATACCTTCATCAGAAAGTTCAAGAGATCCTCAGAGGAATTGGTTGAAACCAAGGTTGTGTGTCTCATAACTTGAGAGTTGTGGGAGCTCCTCAGATGATTCTGAGACTGTGAGGATAGACTTGAAGCTTTGAGAAAGCTTATTAGATGTCTTGAAATTCATCATGAAGACTAGAGAGGTCATTATGCAAGAATTCAAAAGATTCAACCATGAATGGTAGAATTAGGGTTTGACTGGGTCAACCCTAGGTCAACTGATGATTTGGAGAAGTTTGAGACCTAATCCAAGAGCCATGTGATCATGGAATGATGTATTGAGATACTATAAGGAAGATTCCTAGACCAACTCATCATGATTGAGGAGTTTGAGAAGTTTTAAGCTAGGGTTTCTAAGGATTGTCAGTGTAAAATCCCCTAGTTTGATCCCTATCTTCCAGGCAGTTTTAGCTCAAGATGTGATTGTCATCTCATCTTCCCCACAACATGAATGTTGTAGAGCTTGTTCTTAGATTTAATTTTAGTGGTATAAGTCCTTGATAGGATTTGCAGAGTTCAAGTTATGGTTTTGACAAATTACAGGTCATCTGAGGTTTGTGAATCTGGGTCCTTGAAAGTCACCCAACTTGCAGACAACGTTTCCCCTAGTAGGATGATTCCTATGGACTCTTGGTCAACATGAATGTTGAAGAGCATCTTTGTAGCTTTCTAGAGAGTACTAGAAGTCCTTGATAGGATTTGTAGAACTCAACTTATGGCTTTGACAAGCCAAGGGCATTTTGGTCATTTGGAAGTTATAGGTCATTTAAAGCATAAGGCCATATCTCCTACTTCCAAGCTTCAAATGGAAAAATCTTCAACATCAAAGTTTCTTAGAATGATGTTTTAAGGCTAGTAGGGTGGCCATGAGATGTTGAAAAGGATCATATCAAAAAGTGATAAAAATGGCCTAAAAATGAGGCATAAGTTAATTCAAGTGAAATGGAAAATCATAAAATCCAAGTTACAAATCCAAACCATGTCATATGATAGGTCATTTTGACTCCAAATGACATTTTAAGAACAATGGTTCAGCCACAATTTTGATTTGAGGCTTGCATCATGGGGTTTCTTTGTAATTTGATTGCTTGCATAATGGGGTACCAAACCAAAACAAAGAAAAACTTAATAAACAAGGGAGATATGCATTGTATCTTGTTCAAAATATCATATGAGGATAAAATCAAGTTAGTTACCCAAGTTACAAGGGTTTTGTCATGATATATCTTGTGGTGGGAATGAAAATGCAAATTATCATGGCATGGAAAATTCAAGTTCTTACTAGATGATTCTAGGAGGTTCTAGACCTTTCTAAACCAGTCTATATATTGCATACAACTTCCATTGGTTCAAGGTTGGTGATAGTTGGTGTTATTTGGTGTATAGAAGAGTGAGAAATATCAAAATTCTCCATTTGCAAATCACATTGAATCTTCATATTCTTCTTCATTACCTTTCCATTTTTCTTCACAAATCATCTCTACAAACATTGCTGAGTGTGTTCATGCTAGAGTGAGGATCCATTGATGAAGAATTGAAAGCTTTCCCATTGAATTTGCAAGAAATCAAAAGGCATTGGATCTTGAGATACAAGCTTCCAACATCAAATCTTGTGCAAGCAGAGGAATATTCATCACCTAAGGACCATCTTTGAGGAGTTACAAGGCTTGATTTGGAGAATTTCAACACCTACAATATCCAATAGCAAGGTATGCAAAATCATTCCTACACCCTATTCTAGGCATTGCTAGGGCTAATTATTAGTGTAGATCCATTAGAGACAATTAGGTGGTTCATTTTGATGAGTTTAAGATCAAATGGTGAGGTTTCATTCATGGAGGTTAATTCTTGATGGAGCTAGAATGAGTGGTTTAATGGATGATAATGCAAGATATATGGCTGGTTTTGATGAGTATGACATAAGGATCATTTCTATATAAAGAATGTTGAGTTTGGTGAAGGTCGAAAACTGAAGAAATTTTGAGTTCATGGAGTTACACTATTCGGTTTGTGTGATTTATGGTGTTTCAATACAAACCAATGGCACAGTTGTGTTCTACGTGAAAAATAGGTCAAGATAGGGTTTTATTTTGTTGAAATTGATGCTAAAATGAGGGAGAACGAGAGGATGGAAGATTGATGCATGAAGCTTGTGTTTTAATGGTTTCTGAAACCCTAAAAGCTTAAGGAAGAAGATGAAATCAATACCGTTGGATGTGCGTATGACCAGTTGACCAAAGAAGCAATCCAATGGTCCAAATTCAAAACGAAACGGAGGGAAGAAACAGCAGCGTCGAAACGCGGCGTTTCATTAACGCCTATGCTGGGCTTTGTGTTCAATTGCTATACCCACCCCCTGTGCAAGCCCAATCCTGTTTTGAACTACATTTCACTGCTATTCGCACCGCTATTTTATCTTTTTCTTTTGTTTTTTAATTAGTTTTTCTGAGTTTTAATGGGCCAGGCGCGCCTTGCTAACGCCACCCCCCCAGTATGGGCCCAAATAATAATAACTGGATATTAATACTATCTGCACCCCATGATCATTTTCCATTTTAATTTTTCGCCAAATTTCATCAAACTTTAAAAATTCATATTAAATTGAAAAATCAATATTTTTCAATGGGGATTTTTTCCCACTTTCCATTTTCTGTCTAGAAAAATATAAAACCATAAAATTGCCATTTTATTTCATTTTTATATTTTTTTTGCATATTCTTACTTTTAATTGCTTTTTTTAATTCTTTTAGTTGATGTGTGAATTTGTAGATTTTAGTTAGGATAGTTCCCTTAGGATTTTTAGTTCAATCTTTTAGGGTAGTTAGATGAATGTTTTAGGTTCCCCCTGAATTAATGCCATATTTTTGTAACAATTTTTAGGGTAGTTTTAATTAGGTAGTTCTAAGTAGTGTAGAATTTGGTTAAAACTTTAATATAGGTCCATAACAACTTTGGATTTAGGGTTTTGTAGGGCAATTTAGTCTATGGGGAGTATATGGGACTTAAGGGTAGATATGTAGGGTCCCCTAGCATTTATATTAGGATTTAATACAATAATATGCTATTTTTGGTTGATTTTTGTATTGTATGATTGTTTGTGTTGCCTTTAGGGCATGCTTGTTTAGTTTGCTTTGCTTTGGAGTTTTCCTTTGGTTTGAGGAGCTTGGTATCTCTTTGTGGAGCATGGTTGAAGACTTGAAGATGCATAGAGGAGCTTGAGGAGCTTGTTCTTCTTCTTTTTTGTTTTGTTTTAGGGTTAGGAACTAGGAAGAACTTAGATGTAGATAACTTCTTTCTCAAACATGGATGGTGTCATTCACCTCCATTCCTCCCTATGATTCAAAGTCCTTCCATGGCATACACCTCTCTCCTTTGGAGGGATAAGTGATATACCTAGGAGGTAGAACTTTTGAGGGAACCCTTCATTTGATGTTGAACCCTTAAAGGTCACCTTTGGTGATCAATAAGCAGTTCAATATCCCCCAGCTTATCCAGTAAGTGATTTTTCTCTGGTTTGATTTGTCTTGAGAGATGTCAGAGCCTGAGCATGAAGATGAAGACTTCATTGAAGATTATTGAAGAGGATGAATCCTTGAAGACTGCCATTCCAGCTGAAGCTTGAAGAGCATGAAGATCAAGTTGATACTTGAAGATCCCTGAAGATGGTGAAGCCTGAAGGTGGAGCTGATCAAAGAAGCTGAAGCTTAGGGGAGAAGATGAGTTGAAACTCATGTTGTAGGGTTGAAACCTGGAAAGCCATTGATGATTGAAGTCTGAAGACTGAGTTGTTGCTGGAGGAGCTGAGGTTTTCTTTTGTTTTCTTTTCTGTATTGTGTGTTTTGCTTGATTTGTCTGTTGCATTAGAATAAGTTCATCTAGAATAAGTATAATCTAGGAGCATGATTGCATTAGAGGTTGAGTTGCTCCCTCTGCTTGTATTGTTATTAAGTGGCTTTGCTTGCGGGTATTCGGTAGAGCTCAGCTCCCTTGCCCATGTGGTTTGTTTTCCTGATGGCATTTCATTTCATTTATCTGTATGATTACAGTTTACTGTTTATTGCTTGATATCATGTTGTTTACATTTTAGTATGGTTACTGTTATTTCATGACTGGCTTGAGGTTCAGATGAGCTTGTGGAGGCTGAAGCCCCACACACATTTCCTCCCTCACTTGCATTGCATGCATTTTACTGTTTAAAGCTGATGCTTTTGTCTGTTTTGGCGTATCATTGACATGATCCCTTAGGACTCTCATTTCCTTTGATAAGGATTTGATGATAGACTTTTAGGTTGAAACCTATGCATGACAACATCTAGGAGTTCCATGTTCAAACCTCAACCATAGGATGAATCCATGGCATGATAACAGTAGGACTTGATAGTCTCCCTCCTAGTTGAGCCTGTTCTCTTCTCATCTCAAAACAGTTTAAGATACAGTAATTATGAATGATTTCTTTCGTACGTTACGAGCCTTAAGCTATCTGAGAAAGGATTGTGGGAGAGTTTCTTTTCCACAGTCTGGATGTTTAGTATGGTACCCTTTGGGTGACATGCGACGCATTCACTCTCAGGTCATATTCTCTAGTGCGATTGAAATCGCAAACACAATAAAAAACACTTCTTTCGTAAAAGACAGGAAATAAACCGTAGTTTCCCGAACTACGTGAGCTCTGATCTCTCATGCCTGTTGAGAGTACGTAGGCAGAAGATGGCGAAGTCTTGGCGAGCTACCTTCCCCCATAACCCTTCGTAGGCCGAACTACGTTGACTCTGATTTCTCGTTCTCTGATGAGAATACGTATGCATAAAGTGCGACGCTTTGCCGAGTCATTTTCTTTTCCCTTTTCAGCCAGCCTTAATAGGTAGATAGAATAAAACCAACCCGTCCAAGTAAACACAACAAGCATGGATCCCGTCGAGTACGACGGACGTGAGGGGTGTTAATACCTTCCCCTTGCGTAACCGACTCCCGAACCCAGACAATGGTTGCGACGACCTTGTCTTACCCTTTTTCGTTAGGTTTTTCCGATCATTTCCTTTCCCGCTCTGAGGGATAAATAACGAAAGGTGGCGACTCTTCTGTTGTGCCGGCACCTTATTTTCGCGCAAGCGACAGCTGGCGACTCTGCTGGGGACTCCAACGGTTCCCTACGAGAGTCATTCCTAACGTTTGTGTGTTTCTTTGTTGGGTTGCGTTTATTTATCGCATTTTACTTCTCGCACTTTATTTCCCGCATTTTAGTTTCAGTATAATATGATTATTTGTGTTGTTGTGGGATGGGAGTTCTGATGAGTGAGAAGCCAGACCCAGGCTTGAGTGCACCATAGACTTAGAGTGGAAATTAGTGGGCGCGTGCTTGCTTTACAGGCACTAGTGTCTCATGAAATCCACGCTCAAACGAGGTTCATCCGGTTGGCTTCACTTTCAACCCTTTGGGTTGAGACGGTTGCTGGTTTGATGGATTGTCGACTCTGGGGACCGATCATTTGTGATTCAGCTAAGTGAGGCCGCTTCATGAGCTGGTGATGCCACACCTTCTGGGTATCGTATCACCCCTCTTGAAAGTCTGTGACGCTGATGAACACATAGGATGCCGTACCTTGAGTCAGTTTAGGTCCATACCGGTGAGTGGGATTGGGTTTATTGCAGGAAACTTTGACCTTCAGACTACCTGTTTTTCTCGACAGTGAATCAGTTATGTTGGTACCAGGGTTTCTCAGTTGCAGATTTGTCTGTTCTTGATAGAGCAGGTTTTGATCAGAGGATCTTATCATCAGGTGTATGTCTGTTCTTGATAGAGCAAGTTTTGATCGGAGTATTGTCATCAGTTGTTTGTTCTTGATAGAGCAGTTTTGGGGTCTGAAGATCTCATCAGCAGATGTTGTTTGTTCTTGATAGAGCAGATTTTGAGTGGGGTCTGAAGATCTCGTCAGCAGCTGTATGTTTGTTCTTGATAGGGCAGATTTCTGATTTGGGGTCTGAAGACTTCATCAGCAGATATTTCTTGATCGTACATCCGACATTTGTTCTCAACAGAGCAGAATTTTGATCCTATGTATATGGTCCTATCAGATGGTTATTCTTGGCAGATCAGATTTGTTGTCCTACGCCGGGGTTTTCTTCTCATCAGTAGTCGTGGTTTTGTTGATACAGAATCTCCAAAACAACAGTTACCTGGATATATTATTGCATGACTGCATTTTGCATTAGTTCGCATATTCACTTTTGCATTCCATTAGCAGGTGTCTGTGCTGCAGGCGCATTTCGTACCCTGATTCGGGTGTCCCGAGCAATGTGAGATATTTTCTTCCATGAATGGATCCAGTCTTATCACTGCATTGACACCATGTTGGCACGTTGACACCAGAATTAGGGGTGATCTCCTAAACATACAGACACCCATGGCATTAGCATAATTCATCTCGCATGACAGAAGCTGAGGCTTGTTTTCTAACCCTTGTGTTTGCAGGTTTGACTCAGAATCGAGCAACTCAGACTAATGGAGCAGGTACAAGCTGAGTTGGGGAAAATCCAAAGCCAGTTGGGGCAGGTCATGAATGACATACAGGCAGTGCGCCTGAACCAGCAAGTACTCAGAGAAGAGAATCAGCAGCTGCAGAATCAGTTGAGCTTTCTCATGGGAGTGGTGAGAAGTATGCTAAAAAAGGAGAGTGGTCAAGCACCCGAGGCGGGGACCAAAGTGCTTCCTCCATTGCCGCCAGTGCCACCTGTGCTGAAGCCAGGTGGACCTCATGGATCCTCTACACAGCATGAAGCTCAAGACCTGTCTCGTCAGCCGCCGCTCCAGGCATCTCAGAATAACCCTGAAGGTCATAATCAAAAGAAGAAGCTACTTGATAGAGCTGTGGACCCAATACCTGTGAGTTATGCCCAACTATTGCCACTGTTGGTTCAGAACCATGTTCTCAAGCTTCGGACTTTGGATCCACCGAATGACGTGTCATCAAACTGTGATCTCAGCACACATTGTGATTTCCACTCAGGAGCACTGGGGCACCATGTTGAAACATGTAAGGCTCTCAAGAACAAGATTCAAGACCTTATTGACTCAAGGACAATTAGGTTTGTGCCGGGCGGCATGAGAGCATCAGGAAAGTTTATCCCGTACCCTGCAGAAGAGGTGAATGATTCCACTCCTTTTCCTGGAGCTGAGAAAGATCTTGAATATGTCCCGCGACTTTTGGTGACTGAATCGCCTCGCTCGCAGTTTCTACCTAGATCAAGTTCAAGGACGCAAGCGCCTAAACAAGGGACCGTTGCCATTCAGAAACGACGACCTCTTTCTCCTTGGCGGAAAGAATACCAGCACCAGAATCGAAAGAGGCCTCACAACAGCCTGGAAAGAAGGAATAATCCTCTTCATCATGTTCCAGTGCCACTTAGCCAGATTCTTCCACAGTTGATTCAGAATTCTTTGGTGGAACCGAAAGCTCTCAAGCCCGTGCCAGAGCCTTACCATCCAGGGTACAATCCCCATGCTCAGTGTGGTTACCATGGTGGATCTCCGGGGCATTCAACTGAAGATTGCAAGGCTTTTCAGGCGAAAGTGCAGCAGTTGATCGATAAAGGGTGCATTTCCTTTCCAAAAGGAGTTTTGGTTGTGCGTGACAACCTCTCAGCTGTCTGAGCTCGCAGATTCAGAGGGTTATTTCCAGAAGCCAGTGGTCCAGATAGGCAGACGTCCTCAGCATTGGCAGTCCTCGGACTTTTTATCATTTGTATTTGTAATTTCTTTTCTGTTAGTTACTACTTGCTGTTAAACATTGTATGTTTCGAATGGTAATATTAATAAAGTGAATATGCATTTTTTCTGAACTAATCATGTCGTTGTCACTCATTTACTGCATTGCACTGACACTTGCATTTTATTTACTCCACTTTATCACTACGATTAGCAACGATTTGAGGGAGGATGATGAAACTGAATACTCATAGCCAATGATCGTATTGCATTCAGATAAAACCTTGCCGATGACGTATAAGGCATTGTTTCAAATCCCCTAAACACCGGAGAGATAAGGAAGAGAATCCCTTGTTAACCACTTCGAGCCGAGAAGTAGGAGTTTCTTTCGGACTTTTAAACCCTCACATCTTAACCCGGGGCAGGGTAGTTGTCAGTTAGCTTGATCGAGCGTTCAAGTCTTGTAGAGGAGTGTTGTCCTTTGAGGACCAATCACATTGTATTCCTCCCCAGAGGTCGTACCTCGTCAACCACAATGGTTAAACCTCACCAATCAGGAGTGAGACAGTTACAAGCCTCTCGGATGAATCCAGACAGCCAGTGTCGCACGACTTGTTTAAAAAAAAAAGAGAATAAGAAAGCCCGCTAAGTAAAAAAGGAAAAGCTAGAAAGCAAATACTTAGGCAAAAATCAGGGCATCCCGCTGGACTTCAAAAGGAAAATCGAAAAGAACTCTGAAGAGTCAGTCCAAGCAAAAATTAGGGAATCAAAAGAATGAAAAAGAAAGGATATAAAAAGAAAAATCCTCAAACAAGGACAAAGTCGTGTAGATACAGACACCGAAAACGAAAAAGGAGTAACTGTCACTCCGAAACACCTTGTGAATTCTTTAACCAGTTGTTCCCAATGTTCAACATACCTCTCGAAGAGGCGAGCGCTCGAGCTAAGTTAACTGAACTTTAGGATCGGAGATCATCACGTAGAGGGGGTGGGCACAAATCATAATATGAGCCGACTATCCTTTGTTTCACGAACCGTGAACCCGACCACGATACAACCCTTAAAAGACCTAATTGAGGCAGGGTTTATTCTGAAAGCGCATTGCGATAAGGTCGAGTAACCTGACTCCTGCATGATTTGCTAATCATATCCTTATTGTATTTTTCACTGATCGAATCAGCACTACGTTTGAACCCTTTGGTTCATTCGTCACTCACTAGCATGACACGTAAATGAGTGACAGTACATTTTTTTCGAAATTTGCATGAACACTGTATTAAAATTACCATTCGTGAATAAACAATTTTCATTGCAGGTCAGTAATTGATACGAAGGAACTCCAACGGAGAATAGTCAACCAGGGCTGAATCGTCAGAAGTCTGGATCAGAATGGTATGCTGCGAAGCACGGTGAATTTGGGGAAATGACTTCCTGTGAGTTTGGAATCAGTTTGTCTGAGGACAAGTCCCGGAGTATCAGTTGATTATGGGGCAGTTTATGCAAGAAGCGTTGATCGGAAGTGAATCTTCTCGAGACCCAATCAGGGGCAAGTATCTAGAACCCCTGTGACTTGGGGGCAGATCCCTCCAGTGTTCAATCAGGGCATGTTGAGTCGCTCATCGCTCGTTCAGGGGCAAGCTACTTCAGAGATATTGAAGCCAACCATGCTGAGAGTTGGTTAGTGGAGGATGAATCCTTCCGTTGTACAGATGTTGGGGCAAGCCATCGGAAGATTGTCTTGTTGCCAGCTGCTTTCTGTTCAGAATGAATTATCCCCAAAAGTCGGATTGGGGCAAGTTGAATTGTACTGGGGCAAGTTGTCCAAATAAGTTTGTTCACCCTAGCAAGAATTGAGTTTCGGGGAATCGTGTCATTATCCTGCCAAAACCTGAGCCTCCTGAAGAAGCCTTGCTGTCATTGGATTGTTATCCTACGGCCTAACCTGTTACTCGGCTCCATGATTGGTAGTCTGTATTCCCCGTATTGACGTTGTTGAACCAGGATTGTTTCTCAGCAGAGATGTATAGTTTGAGATTGTTTCCCCTGTGCAGTTTGAGACTGTGGCAAATTGAGATGGCATTTATCCCTTATCAGAGTAGGGTCAAGATTAGCCTCGGTAGGGCGAGATTGATATCCCCGGCAGAGTATGGCCATCCCAAGCATTGAACGTTGATTAGCCTGAGGTGCTATTTTCCCAAGTGGGTTGAGACTGAAGCTTTCCCTGACCGGCAGATTTGGGTTTATTTCCCCAGCAGTGGGACTGATGCAATGTTGTATCCCCACAGAGTCCGAATGTGACTCCATATCCCTCCGAGTCTAGGTCATTGACTCATTCCTCAAGCAGAGGTCGACGGTGATTCCCCCATTGAGTAATCTCTAGGCGGGTGGATTTTGATGTCAGCTAGAGAAGAGTTGTTTCTCAGCGGATTGCTTCGTACCCTAGAAGGACTTAGGGTGTTCAAAAAAGACCGTTCAGGGTTGTCTTCCTCGGTGAAGTGAGATTCAAGTTCAGTGATCGATTGTTATCTTCTGCAGACGTCAGAGGTGTTTCCTCGATAGGATCAGTGCATCTCCATCAGAGTGAATAATGAGTAGCTAAGGATTGATATCCCCAGCAGTGTTGATACACAGGTATTCCTCATCAGACTTGACAGTCCAGCAAGTGTTACCCAGAAGGGTCAGTCTCCGTAAGGCGTATGCGAGATTATTCTCAGCAGATCAGGATTGATATCCTCGGAGCGGGACGATTCCTCCTTCTCCAGCAGAGTTCAGTGGTCTCTCCTCGCAGGGTCTGAATGCAAGATAGTGAGCATTGAGATGTCTCCCCAGGCAGAGACGATTCTCTCCCCAAGCAGACGCATCCTGAGGGAACGTCACCTTCTCAGCTGAGTCAAGCGCCGAAGCTCGTGTTCTTTCCCCCAGCACCGGGTCACAAGTGCAGGTTTCATAGAAATGTTCGGGTGCCGAAGCTCGTGTTTTCCCCAGTAAAGTCGCCGAAGCTCGTATTCTTCCCCCGCACCGGGTCATAAGTGCAGGTTTTGTAGGAAACTATTCGTACGCCGAAGTATGCAGTAACTGATGGTGCCAGACTGAAGTCTCCAGCGGAATTGAGATTCCCCACCAGAGCCGTATTCTCTCCCGAAGTCGGATGATTCCCTCTTCCCCAGTAGAGTGTTGGAAGAGCTGATGTTGTATCCCTCTGCAGAGTTGTACTCTCCCCCGAAGTCGGATGATTCCTTCTTCCCCAGCGGAATTGAAATTCCTCATCAGAGTTGTACTCTCCAGGAAGCAGTTGGGACCACGATTGGTTTTCCCTAGCGGAGCGTTGAACAACTGATGTTGTATTTCCCCCAGAGTCGTACCCTCTCCAGCGAAGCGGAATGATTTCTCCTTCCCCAACCGAGTTTGCAGATCACCAAGAGAGCCGAATCCTTGGAAGTTGATCAGACCATGAGTAGTTTTCCCTAGTGGAGCAGCTGAAGTTGTTTCCCCACAGATTTATCATCCCCAGAAGAGTAGCCGAGACGGCCATGTAGTTTACTCCCGCGATTGACATCGCTTTCTCTCAGCAGGTCCAGGTTCTCGTAGAGCTTCGTTCCTCTGCAGTAATCAGCTAAAGTTGTTTCCCCTGCAGCAGTCAAATGAAGATCATTTCCCCAGACGGAGTCCAATTGATATTGGCGTGTCCATGTTCTCCTCGACAAGATGATTCCTCTATCTCAGTAGTTCTTTCTCCTGGACAGGAGGGTCCTCCCTTCGGCATTTATTTTGCTGACGGGATCGCATCATTGTGCATGATTGCATAGCATTTAGCATATCATAGCATAGCATTTCCACCGTGTGGAGCATTGCCGAAGCATATGCATAATAAACATGATCTAGGTTGTTACCGTCGTTGTTTTGCAGGTGTTCCGCCGAAGGATCAGTTGCTCAGGATGATTCCTGAAATTCTCCCCAGCGAAGTCGTTTTCTCAAGATGATTCTTGAAGTCCCCAGCGAAGTCTTCAGTTCAAGATGATTCTCGAATCCCTCAGCAGGGCCGGTTGCTTAAAATGATTCTTAAGACCCCAATGCAGTCTCCAGAGTTGGTTGCTTAAGTTGATACTTAGAGTCCCCAGCTAAGATCACCCAGGATGATTCCCGAAGCCCCAAGAGAGCCAAATCCTTGGAAGCTGCTCAAGCCGTGATTGGTTTGTCCCCAGCAAGAGTTGCCTAGGATAAGTCCTGGAATCCCCAACAGAATGAAGTCTCTAGAATGGTTATCGGTTCAAGATGATTCTTGAAGGTCCCCGGCGGAGTCATTTGTTCAAGATGATTCTTGAAGTCCTCAGCAGAGTTGATTCCTCCAGAATGAGTTCTGGACCCCCGGAGCGGAGTTGCTTGATAGTTCTCCAGATTCCTCAGCGGCGAAGCATCCTCCCCAGCAGGTTTCCGACGGCGAAGTTGAAATCTCCCTTGAAGACTCCACGATTGAAGTCTGACCGTGTTAATGAAGCGGTTTTCTTAGTTTCTCTGAATGCCTGATGATATGATCGACTATGTACTACCGGTTACCGTGTGACCTATTCCCCAATGAAGTTTCTTCATCTTGACGGCGAGGTCAGGTTATGTTTGTTTCCGACGGCGATGTTGGATGTTTGTTTCCGACGGCGATGTTGGAGGTTTGTTTTGACGGCGAGGTCAGATTATGTTTGTTTCTGGCGGCGATGTTGGATGTTTGTTTGGGCGGCGAGGTCAGATTATGTTTGTTTCCAGCGGCGATGTTGGAGGTTTGTTTTGACGGCGAGGTCAGATTATGTTTGTTTCCGGCGGCGATGTTGGATGTGTATTTCGACGGCGATGTCAGATTATGTTTGCTTCCAGCGGCGATGTTGGATGTTCATCTTGATGGCGAGGTCAGGTTATGTTTGTTTCCGGCGGCGATGTTGGATGTTTGTTTCCGACGGCGATGTTGGAGGTTTGTTTTGACGACGAGGTCAGATTATGTTTGTTTCCGGCGGCGATGTTGGATGTTTGTTTGACAGCGAGGTCAGATTATGTTTGTTTCCAGCGGCGATGTTGGATGTGTGTTTCGACGGCAAGGTCAGATTATGTTTGCTTCGGCGGCGATGTTGGATGTTCATCTTGACGGCGAGGTCAAGTTATGTTTGTTTCCGGCGGCGATGTTGGATGTTTGTTTCCGGCGGCGATGTTGGAGGTTTGTTTTGACGGCGAGGTCAGATTATGTTTGTTTCCGGCGGCGATGTTGGATGTTTGTTTGGGCGGCGAGGTCAGATTATGTTTGTTTCCGGCGGCGATGTTGGAGGTTTGTTTTGACGGTGAGGTCAGATTATGTTTGTTTCCGGCGGCGATGTTGGATGTGTGTTTCGACGGCGAGGTCAAATTATGTTTGCTTCCAGCGGCGATGTTGGATGTTTGTTTTGACGGCGAGGTCGGATTATGTTTGTTTCCGGCGGCGATGTTGGATGTTTTGTTTCCGACGGCGATGTCAGATTTAGTGCTCCAGCGGCGATGTTGGGTATTTGGATTGTTCGACGGCGAAGTCAGATTCTTCAGTTCTCCAGCGGCGATGTTGGGTATTTTGGATTCGACGGCGAGGTCAGGTTATGTTTGTTTCCAGCGGCGATGTTGGATGTTTGTTTCTGGCGGCGATGTCAGGAGATTATGTTTGATGGCGATGTCAGACTCTTTAGCTCCCCAGCAGAGATTATGTTTGTTCGGCGGTGATGTCGAGTGTCTCTCAGAGTTATATTTGTTTCTGGCGGCGATGTCAGATGATTCGGTTTCCCAGCGGCGATGTTGGGTATTTTTATTGTAAGACGGTGATGTCAGATTTAGTTTTCCAGCGGCGATGTTGGGTATGTCAAGTTGATCTAGTCTTCTAGCGGCGATGTTGGGTGTTTGTCAGATCCTCCGTTTTTTCCAGCGGCGATTTTGGGTGGTTCTCAGATTCTTTAGTTCTCCAGCGGCGATGGTGGGTGTTTTGCTTATGACGGCGATGTCAGATTTAGTTCTCCAGCGGCAATGTTGGGTATTTTGGTTGTTTGACGGTGATGTCAGATTCTTTAGTTCTCCAGCAGCAATGTTGGGTATTTTGGTTGATCGACGGCGATGTCAGATTCTTTGGTTCTCCAGCGGCGATGTTGGGTGTTTCGGTTGTTTGACGGCGACGTCAGATTCTCTAGCCTTCCAGCGGCGATGTTGGGTGTTTTGGTTGTCTGATGATGATTTAATGTGGATAACTAACGGCAATGTCAGATCAGTATTTCTCCAGCTAGTTGCCGTGCAGCTAGTATTTCAGTGTTCGAAGATTTGTTCCCCCCAAAGTACCGTGTACTTGAGCAGTTGGCAAATTGCCGGGTTTACCGGTATTCAACCGTCTCGCACCTTGATTGGCTGAGAGCCATTCGCTTCTCACCCAGTCAGGTTCAAGCCGTTTGAATAGGGGCAGCTGTTGCACCCTAAAATTTGACCAACATTTATTTACCCATTGTTGCACCCCAAAATTTGACCAACATTTATTTACCCATCAAGTGTTTGAAGGTTGATACCTTCATCAGAAAGCTCAAGAGATCCTCAGAGGAATTGGGTGAAACCAAGGATGTGTGACTCATAGCTTGAGAGTTGTGGGAGCTCCTCAGATGATTCTGAGACTTTGAGAGTGAACTTGAAGCTTTGAGAAAGCCTATGATATGTCTTGATAGCCATCATGAAGCCCAGAGAGGTCATTATGCAAGAATTCAGAAGATTCAACCATGAATGGTAGAATTAGGGTTTTGACTGGGTCAACCCTAGGATAACTGGAAATTTGGAGAAGGTTGAGACCTAATCCAAGGGCCATGAGATCATGGAAGGATGCATAGAGATGTTATAAAGATGATTCCTAGACCAACTCATCATGATTGAAGAATTTGAGAAGTTTTGAGTTAGGGTTTCTAAGGATTGTCAGTGAAAAAACCCTAATTTGATCCTTATCTTCCAGGCAGTTCTAGCTCAAGATGTGATTGATATCTCATCTTCCCCACAACATGAATGTTGTAGAGCTTGTTCTTAGCTTTAATTTGAGTGGTATAAGTCCTTGATAGGAGTTGCAGAGCTCAAGTTATGGTTTTGACAAATTACAGGTCAGCTGAGGTGTGTGAATCTGGGTCCTTGAAAGTCACCCAACTTGCAGACAACGTTTGCCCTAGTAGGATGATTCCTATGATTTCTTGGTCAACATGAATGTTGAAGAGAATCTTCTTAGATTTCTAGAGAGTACTAGAAGTCCTTGATAGGATTTGTAGAACTCAACTTATGGTTTGAACAAGACAGGGGTATTTTGGTCATTTGGTGATTATGGGTCATTTTAAGCAAAGGCCATATCTCCTATTTCCAAGCCTCAAATGAAAAAACTCAAATTATCAAAGTTGTTAAAAATGGGATTTTAAGCCTAGAAAAAAGGGTGTGAAAGTTTGGAAAAGCTTAGAGCATGGATTTTTAAAAGTGGTGCAAATGGCTTGTAAATGGCTTATAAGTTGAAAAAGTTGAAATGGAATTTTGGTTTAGGAGATGTACAAATCCAAAATAGGTCATCCAATATGTCATTTTGACTCCAAACATTATTTTAAAAACAATGGTTCAAGTAGAATTTTGATTTGAGGTCTTAAAATGGGGGCTACTTTGAAAAGTTCATGCTTGCATATTAAGGAACCTTTGAGAAACTTGGCATAAGGCAAAGTTTAGCTTGTTTTTTCACTAATTCAATCCCAATATCTCATGTAAGGAGTTTTTGACACAAGATTGAAAAGTTTAAGGCATGAAAGGAGATAATGCAATATGTCATGACAAGAGAAGTTCCATGACTTTCTAAATGATTCTCAAAGTTTCTAGATGAGTCTAGACTCTTCCATTGGTTTCTATATATTGGTTAGATCACAATGTGGTCAAGGTTGGTGATGGTTGATGTTGAATCCATTTTCAAATCATATTGAATTTTTTTTTCCATTTTTTCCCACACTTTCACATACTTTGAATTTCCATTTTTTCAATCCTTTTTTCTCTCCACTTTTTGATCCTTTCTCATTACCAATTAATTCAATATACTCCATAGAATTTTTCCATCAATTTTGAGAAGTTTTTAGTGCAACACCATTGTTGTAGTAACACAAAAAAGTAAGTTCCACCTCAAAATCCAATTTTCGTTTTTCCTCCATTCTAAGACTTTTCTTCCATTCCAATACCTCTACCATGAATCCTTGAACCTTTCCACATAATTTTCTTGAAGCTTTGGTGGTTCTTTGAAGCTTTAAGAATCATTTTTTAGAGGTACTAACAAATCAATATATCTCAATAATTGCTAATCTTTCTTGTGCCATTTTTGTAGCATTACATTCCTCTCATCCCCCACATGGATTCCAGTACAAAAAAAGGGCATTTTCATGACATTTTTGGTTCTTGAAAGTTTGAGATTCATATACGGTTTTTGAGTTAGAGGCTATTTCAAGGGAAAATAATGGTATATTTGGATTCCTCTCGAAAAATCCCACAAGTTTCATCTAAGAATCATTGATTTTCGTTGAGAATTGAAAGGGTTAGGGATTGATGGACATGGATATGCAAGCAAGGTTTTACGTGTTCTTGTGGCTGCATTTTCCTCTTCAAAAATTCAAAAGGAAGAAGATATAATCGTGGCCGTCCATTGGTGTTGAAATGTTGACTTTGTCTCCTCATCACACGGCCAGGAATAATCCACATGCGCGGCCACCTCATCCCTCATTAATTGAGGTGGCACGCCAACTCAGCATTTTTGACCCCCCCACACCCCTGTTCGATCCTTGGCAGCTGCACTTTTATTTATTCTCACTATTTATCTTGTTTTCTCATGTGTTCATGCTATTCCATATGTTCTTTTATTTTTCTGTTTTATATGCTGACTTCAAATAATCATAAAAAATAGGAAAATTAGTCTTTTTGATCCCCATTTTTTTGTGCTGAATCTTTAAGATGTCTAGGATTTAATAAAACTGGAATTATAATTTTACCAGTTTCTGACATTTTCTTTGGATTTTTTACATTTGGGTCGTCATAAAAAGGCCAATGCTGGTGCTATCATTTTGTTGAATTTCTTTGACCTATCAAAACACAATTTAAATGTCAATCCTTTTGCAGGGATCTCATACACACGTGGAGGTATTGTGATATATTTTTGTGGGAATTTTATTGTACCATTTTAATTGGTTTTGGATGCTTTCTTTAACATGCTCCACTTTAATCTTTCCTTTGGTATACATGAGATATCTTGCAATGTTTTCATCTTGTTTGACCATTTATGTTTGGATATTTTTGTGGTATCTCTCACCCCTGGTTTGTGGCTTGATGTAGGGCATTGGAGATTTTTATTTGAATTTTTTAGCACCTTTTGCTATTTTTCTTATGTTTTGTATTCGAACTTGTAATTTGGACTTCCGAACGGACTTTATTTTTGTTAAGGCTCCAACGGCCGCTTTGTGTTTGCGTGATGAACGCCGTGGCTTATATTTCTTATTGTAGGTAGGTTAGAGGTATTGGAAGACCCTTAGGTGGCTGTTATTTGTATGTGTAGCTTGCCCGATTATCGACTTGTTTGCATGATAGCACGTTGAGATTCCAAATAGTGGATTACGCGTTTCATTCGGAGTTTTCACTCGATTCTTTGCATATGATCACTTGGTATTTTCTTATTCCATCCATGAATGGGCTTGAGGTTGAGATGAACCTTCCTCCCTCACTTGCATTGCATGCATTTTACTGTTAAAGCTGATGCTTTTGTCTGTTTTGGCGTATCATTGACATGATCCCTTAGGACTCTCATTTCCTTTGATAAGGATTTGATGATAGACTTTTAGGTTGAAACCTATGCATGAAAACATCTAGGAGTTCCCTGTTTAAACCTCAACCATAGGATGAATCCATGGCATGACAACAGTAGGACTTGATAGTCTCCCTCCTAGTTGGGCCTGTTCTCTTCTCATCTCGAAGCAGTTTAAAATACAGTAATCATGAATGATTTCTTTCGTACGTTACGAGCCTTAAGCTATCTGAGAAAGGACGCATTCCCTCTCAGGTCATAGTCTCTAGTGCAGTTGAAATCGCAAACATAATAAAAAACACTTCTTTTAGGAGATAAGCCGTAGTTTCCCGAACTACGTGAGCTCTGATCTCTCATACCTGTTGAGAGTACGTAGGCACAAGATGGCGAAGTCTTGGCGAGCTACCATCCCCCATAACCCTTCGTAGCCCGAACTACGTTTGCTCTGATCTTCCATACTGTGTGGAAGTACGTAGGCATAGGATGCGATATCCTAGCGAGCAACCTTCCCCACCTTCACCCGTAGTTAGGCGAACTACGTTGACTCTGATTTCTCGTTCCAGACGGGAATACGTAGGCATAAAGTGCGACGCTTTGCCGAGTCTTTTTTCTTTTCTTTTTCAGCCAGCCTTGATAGGTAAATAGAATAAAACCAACCCGTCTAAGTAAACCAACAAGCGTGGATCCCGTCGAGTACGACGGACGTGAGGGGTGCTAATACCTTCCCCTTGCGTAACCGACTCCCGAACCCAGACAATGGTTGCGATGACCTTGTCTTACCCTTTTTCGTCAGGTTTTTCCGATCGTTTCCTTTCCCGCTCTGAGGGATAAATAACGAAAGGTGGCGACTCTTCTATCATGCCGGCACCTTATTTTCGCGCAAGCGACAACTGGCGACTCTGCTGGGGACATTTCCCTATGCATTTGGGATCCAACGCCCCTTAAGAGAGTCAATCCTATCGTTTGTGTGTTTGCTTGTTGGGTTGCGTTTATTTATCGCATTTTTACTTATCGCACTTTATTTCCCGCATGTTATTTTCAGTATAATATGATAATTTGTGCTGTTGTGGGATGGGAGTTCTGATGAGTGAGAAGCCGGACCTGGGCTTGAGTGCACCTAAACTTAGAGTAGAGATTAGTGGTCGCGCGCGTGCTTTGCATGTCCTAGTGTCCCGCGAAATCTACACTCAGACGAGGTTCTTCTGGTTGGCCTCCTGTCCTGCCCTTTGGGTGGCTCGGGTTGCTGGTTAGTTGGATTGTCGACTCTGGGGACCGATCATTTGGAAGTTGGCTAAGTGAGGCCTCTTCAGGATTTGATGATGCCACTCCTTCTGGGAATCGTATCATTAACCCTGAAAGTCTGTGACGCCGACGACCGCATAGGATGCCGTACCTTGAGTCAGTTTAGGTCCATACCTGTGAGCGGGCTGGGTTTATTGCAGGAAACTTAGACCTTCAGACTACCTGGTTTTCTTGACAGTGAATCAGTTATGTTGGTACCAGAGTTCTCAGATGCAGGTTTGTCTGTTCTTGATAGAGCAGGTTTGATCAGTGTATCGTCATCAACGGTTTGTTCTTGATAGGGCAGATTTTGAGTGGGGTCTGAAGATCTCATAAGCAGATGTTATTTGTTCTTGATAGGGCAGATTTTGAGCGGGGTCTGAAGATCTCGTCAGCAGCTGTGTGTTTGTTCTTGATAGGGAAAATTTTTGATTTGGGGTCTGAAGACCTCATCAGCAGATATCTCTTGATCATGCATCCGGGGTCCTTGTTATCATACATTTGCTCTCGACAGAGCAGAATGTTGATCTTATATATATGGTCCTGTCAGAGGGTCGTTCTTAGCAGATCAGATCAGTAGTCTTACACCGGGGTTTCCGTCTCATCAGCGACTGTTGATACCGAACCTCCACAGCAGTTACCCGGATATATTATTGCATGCCTGCATTTTGCATTAGCTCGCATATTCATGTTTGCATTCCATTAGCATGTGTCTGTGCTGCAGGCGTGTTTCGTACCCTGATTCTGGTGTCCCGAGCAATATGAGATATTTTCTTCCATGAATGGATCCAGTCTTATCATTGCATTGACACTATGTTGGCACGTTGACACCAGAATTAGGGGTGATCTCCTAAACGTACAGACACCCATGGCATTAGCATAATTCATCTTGCATGGCAGAAACCGGGACTTGTCTTCTAACCCTTGTGTTTGCAGGTTTGACTCAGAATCGAGTAGCTCAGACTAATGGAGCAGGTACAAGTTGAGTTGGGGAAAATCCAAAGCCAGTTGGGGCAGGTCATGAATGACATACAGGCAGTGCGCCTGGACCAGCAAGTACTCAGAGAAGAGAATCAGCAGCTGTAGAATCAGTTGAGCTTTCTCATGGGAGTGGTGAGAAGTATGCTAAAGAAGGAGAGTGGTCAAGCACCCCAGGAGGAAACCAAAGTGCTTCCCCCATTGCCGTCAGTGCCACCTGTGCCGAAGCCAAGTGGACTTCATAGATCCTCTACACAGCATGAAACTCAAGACCTGTCTCGTCAGCAGCCGCGTCGGGCATCTCAGAATAACCCTGAAGGTTATAATCAAAAGAAGAAGCTACTTGATAGAGCTGTGGACCCAATACCTGTGAGTTATGCCCAGCTGTTGCCTCTGCTGGTTCAGAACCGTGTTCTCAAGCTTCGGACCTCAGATCCACCAGATGACGGGTCACCAGACGTTGATCTCAACATACATTGTGATTTCCACTCAGGAGCACCGGGGCACCATGTTGAAACATGCAAGGCTCTCAAGAATAAGATTCAAGACCTTATTGACTCAAGGGCGATTAGGCTTGTGCCGGGCGGCATGAGAGCATCGGGAAAGTTCATCCCGTACCCCGCAGAAGAGGTGAATGATTTCACTCCTTTGCCTGAAGCTGAGAAAGATCTTGAATATGTCCCGCGACCTTTGGTGACTGCATCGCCTCGCCCGCAGTTTCTACCTGGATCAAGTTCAAGGACGCAAGCGCCTAAACGAGAGACCGTCGCCATTCAGAAACGACGACCTCTTGCTCCTGGGCGGAAAGAATACCAGGACCAGGATCACAAGAGACCTCGCAACCACTTAGAACGAAGGAATGCTTCTTCCCATCCAGTGCCTGTGCCGTATAGCCAGATTCTCTCACAGTTGATTCAGAACTCTTTGGTGGAACCGAAAGCTCTCAAGCCCGTGCCAGAGCCTTACCCTCCAGGGTACAATCCTCATGCTCAGTGTGGTTACCATGGTGGATCTCCGGGGCATTCAACTGAAGGTTGCAAGGCTTTCCAGGAGAAAGTGCAACAATTGATCAACCAAGGGTGTATTTCCTTTCCAGACGGAGTTTTGGTTGTACGTGACAACATCTCAGTTGTTTGAGCTCACAGATTCAGAGGGTTATTTCCAGAAGCCAGTGGTCCAAACAGGCAGACATCCTCAGCATTGGCAGTCCTAGGACTTTTTATCATTTGCATTTGTAGTTTCTTTTCTGTTAGTTACTACTTGCTGTTAAACATTGTTTGTGTCGAATAGTGATGTTAATAAAGTGACGATGCATCTTTCTGAATTAGTTATGTCGTTGTCACTCATTTACTGCATTGCACTGACACTTGCATTTTATTCACTTCACTTTATTACTATGATTAGCGATGAGTGGAGGGAGGATGATGAAACTGAATACTCATAACTGATGATCGTATTGCTTTCAGATAAAACCTTGCCGATGACGTATAAGGCATTGTTTCAAATCCCTAAACACCGGAGAGATAAGGAAGAGAATCCCTTGTTAACCACTTCGAGCCGAGAAGTAGGAGTTTCTTTCGGACTTTCTAACCCTCACATCTTAACCCGGGGCAGGGTAGTTGTCAGTTAGCTTGATCGAGCGTTCAAGTCTTATAGAGGAGTGTTGCCTTTCGAGGACCAATCACATCATATTCCTCTCCAGAGGTCGTACCTCATCAACCACAATGGTTAAACCTCACCAACCAGGAGTGAGACAGTTACAAGCCTCTCGAATAAATCCAGACAGCCAGTGTCGCACGACTTGTTCCAAAAGAAAAAGAAAAATAAATAAGAAAGCCCGCTAAGTAAAAAAGAAAAAGCTAGAAAGCAAATACTTAGGCAAAAAATCAGGGCATCCCGCTGGACTTCGAAAGAAAAAAAAATCGAAAAGAACTTAAAAGGAGTCAGTCCAGGCAAAAATTAGGGAATCAAAAGAATGAAAAAGAAAGGATATAAAAAAGGGAAAAATCCTCGAACAAGGACAAAGTCGTGTAGATACAGACACCGAGAACGAAAAAGGAGTAACTGTCACTCCGAAACACCTTGCGAATTCTTTAACCAGTTGTTCTCAATGTTCAACATACCTCTCGAAGAGGAGAGCGCTCGAGCTAAGTTAACTAGACTTTAGGATCGGAGGTCATCACGTAGAAGGGGTGGGTACAAATCATAATTTGATCCAAATATCCTTTGTTTCACGAACCGTGAACCCGACCACGATACAACCCTTAAAAGACCTAATTGAGGCAGGGTTTATTCTGAAAGCGCATTACGATAAGGTTGAGTAACCTGACTCCTTCCTGATTTGCTAATCATATCCTTATTGTATTTTTCACTGATTACATCAGCACTACGTTTGAACTCTTCGGTTCATTCGTCACTCACTAGCATGACACGTAAATGAGTGACAGTACAACATTTTTTCGAAATTTGCATGAACACTGCATTAAAATTACCATTCGTGAATAAACAATTTCAATTGCAGGTTGGTAGCTGACATGAAGGGACTTCAACAGGGAATAGTCAATCAGGACTGAATCGTCAGAGGTCTGGATCAGAATGGTATGCTGCGAAGCCCTGTGAATTTGGGGCAATGACTTCCAGCGAGTTTGGAATCAGTTTGTTTGAGGACAAGTCCCGGAGCATCAGTTGATTATGGGGCAGTTCATGCAAGAAGCAGTTGGCCGGAAGTGAATCTTCTCGAGACCCAATCAGGGGCAGTTATCCAGAATTCTTGCGATTTAAGGGCAGATCCCTCCAGTGTTCGATCAGAGCATGTTGAGTCGCTCATCGCTCGTTCAGGGGCAAACTACTTCAGAGGTATTGAAGCCGACCATGCTGAGAGTTGATTAGTTGAGGATGAATCCTCCCGTTGTGCAGATGCTGGGGCAAGCCCTCTGAAGATTGTCTTGTTGCCAGTTGTTTTCGGCTCAGAATGAATTATTCCCAAAGGTCGGATTGGGGCAAGTTGAATTGCGCTGGGGAAAGTTGTTCAAATGAGTTTGTTCACCCTAGCAAGAATTGAGTATCGGGGAATCGTGTCATTACCCTGCCAAAACCTGAACCTTCTGAAGAAGCCTTGCGGTCATTGGATTGCTATCCTACAGCATAACCTGTTACTTGACTCCATGATTGGTAGCCTGTATTCCCTGTGTCGACGTTGTTGAATCAGGATTGTTTCTCAGCAGAGATGTACGGTTTGAGGTTGTTCCCCCTGTACAGTTTGAGATTGCAGCAGATTGAGATGGCGTTTATCCCTTATCAGATCAGGGTCAAGATTACCCTCAGCAGACCAGGATTGATATCCCCGAAGCGGAGCGAGTCCTCCTTCTCCAGCAGAGTTCAGTAGTCTCTCCTCCATAGAGTCAGAATCAGAATAGTGAGCATTGATATGTCTCCCCAGGCAGAGAGGATTATCTTCCCCAAGCAGACGCATCCTGAAGGAACGTCACCTCATCAGCTGAGTCAAGGGCCGAAGCTCATGTCCCCCAGCACCGGGTCACAAGTGCAGATTTCATAGAAATGTTCGGGTGCCGAAGCTCGTGTTTTCCCCAGTAAGGTCGCCGAAGCAGGTGCTTCCCCCCCAGCATCGGGTCACAAGTGTAGGTTTCATAGAAATGTTCGGGTGCCGAAGCTCGTGTTTTCCCCAGTAATGTCGCCGCAGCAGGTGTTGCCCCAGCACCGGGTCACAAATGCAGGTTTCGTAGGGAATTGTTCGTACGCCAAAATATGCAGTAACTAATGGCGCTAGACTGAAGTCTCCAGCGGAATTGAGATTCCCCACCAGAGTCGTATTCTCTCCCGAAGTGGGATGATTCCCTCTTCCCCAGTAGAGTGTTGGAACAGCTGACGTTGTATTCCCCTGCAGAGTTGCACTCTCCCCCGAAGTCAGATGATTCTTTCTTCCCCGGCGAAATTAAAATTCCTCATCAGAGTCGTACCCTCCCGTTGAAGTAGAATGATTTATCTCTCCCCGGCTGAGTCCGCAAACCCCCAGAAAAGCAGAATCCTTGGAAGCAGTTGGGACCTTGAGTGGGTGTTCCCTAGCAGAGTGTGGGGCAGCTGATGCTGTATTTCCCCAGAGTCGCACTCTCTCCAGCGAAGCAGAATGATTTCTCCTTCCCAAGCCGAGTTTGCAGATATCCACGAGAGCCGAATCCTTGGAAGGTGATCAGACCATGTTTAGTTGTTTCCCTAGTGGGGTGTTGAGCAGCTGAAGTTGTTTCCCCACAGAGTTGTTATCCCCAGAAAAGTAGCCATGACGGCCACGCAGTTTATTCTCGCGATTGATATCAACAAGTCTGGTTTCTCGTAGAGCTTTGTCCCCTGCAGTAATCAACTGAAGTTGTTTTCCATGCAGCAGTCCGCAGAAGATCAATTCCCCAGACAGAGTCCGATTGATGTTGGCATGTCCGCGTTCTCCTCAGCAGGATGATTCCTCTATCTGAGTAGTTCGTTCTCCTTGACAGGAGAATTCCCCTTCGGCATTTATTTTGCTGACGGGATTGCATAGCATTGTGCATGACTGCATAGCATTTAGCATAAACGCATAGCATTTCCACCGTGTGGGGCATGGCGCCGAAGCATATGCATCATAAGCATGATCTAGGTTATTATCATTCTTGTTTTACAGGTGTTCAGCCGAAGGATCAGCTGCTCGGGATGATTCCTGACATTCTCCACCAAAGGATCAGTTGCTCAGGATGATTCCTGACATTCTCTCCAGCGAGGTCGTTTTCTTGAGAAGATTCTTAAGACCCCGGTGTAATCCCCACAGTCGCTTGGCTCAAGATGATTTTTGAGATCCCCAGCGAAGTCTTCAGTTCAAGACGACTCTTGAATTCCTCAGCAGGGCCGTTTGCTTAAGATGATTCTTAAGACCTCAACGCAGGTTCCCGAATGGTTTGCTTAGGATGTTTCTTGAGCTCCCCAGTAGCGTCCCCAACAAGAGTTGCCTAGGAGGATTCCTGGAATACCCAGCAGAATAAAGTCTCCAGAATGGTTATCGGTTCAGGATGATTCTTGAAGGTGCCCGACGGAGTTGTTTGTTCAAGATGATTCTTGAAGTCCTTAGCAGTGTGATATGTATGCTCCAACAGTGATGTCTAATCCGAAGATTGACTTCGTAAACGCCTGAAGGCGGTACCAGAATGTTCCTGTGGATTCAGGTTTCAGTGCTGATGAATCAGCGCTTATCTGAAGACAGAGTTCAAGAGTTCGTAGATCCAGCTTGTGTATGCAAGGTGATCCGTATTGGCCTGAAGACCAAGTCAGTTGCCCTGAGGTGATGATTGATCGCGATCAAGTGAATAGTGTTTCTTCTGACTGAAGTCGAAGATGTTTCTCCAGCTGAAGTGGAGTTTTGCCTGAAGGCAAAGTGTTTGAATCCCCGTAGAGTCATGAATGGCTCAGGATACCATTTCTTTGACTGAAGTCACAGATTTCCCAAGCTGAAGCGAAGGTGCCTAAGGGCAGGGTTATCCCCAAGGTCATGAATGACCAAGGATTCATTTTTCGGACTGAAGGCCGAAGTATATCCCTGACTAAAGTCACGAATACTCTATAGCAGAGGCGGAGTTTCCTGAAGGCATATCCATGTATCCTTGAAGGCCAAGGACCATTTCTTCAGACTGAAGTCGAAGATACCTCCTGCAGAGTTGCCGACAGGCAAAAGTTTACATCCTTGAAGGCCAAGGATGCTTATCTTCAGAAGTACTTGAAGATTTTTCTAGCTGAAGCTGGAAGTGGCCAGGGGCCAGGGTTTCAAATATCTTTAATGTTGAAGTTCTACGGTGGGCAGTGTGCAGTAGTATGCCGATGTTCGTTATGGTTCTGAGGGTGAACCCCAGGTCAGAGTGTGCTCGGTTAAGTCTCTCATTCCCAGCGGAGTAGTTTCAAATACGCAAGTATACCTTTTGTTCCATTTACCAGGGGTGAACCCCAGGTTAGATTTGTTCAGATTATATTTTGTCCGGCGGCGAGGTTGGATGTTTGTCCGGCGGCGAGGTTGGATGTTTGTTCGACGGCGAGGTTGAATGTTCGTTTTCAGATTATATTTTGTCCGGCGGCGAGGTTGGATGTTTGTCCGGCGGCGAGGTTGGATGTTTGTTCGACGGCGAGGTTGAATGTTCGTTTTCAGATTATATTTTGTCCGGCGGCGAGGTTGGATGTTTGTTCGACGACGAGGTTGGATGTTTGTTCGACGGCGAGGTTGAATGTTCGTTTTCTGATTATATTTTGTCCGACGGCGAGGTTGGATGTTTGTCCGGCGGCGAGGTTGGATGTTTGTTCGACGGCGAGGTTGAATGTTCGTTTTCAGATTATATTTTGTCCGGCGGCGAGGTTGGATGTTTGTTTGACGGCGAGGTTGGATGTTTGTTCGACGGCGAGGTTGAATGTTCGTTTTTAGATTATATTTTGTCCGGCGGCGAGGTTGGATGTTTGTCCGGCGGCGAGGTTGGATGTTTGTTCGACGGCGAGGTTGAATGTTCGTTTTCAGATTATATTTTGTCCGGCGGCGAGGTTGGATGTTTGTTCGACGGCGAGGTTGGATGTTTGTTCGATGGCGAGGTTGAATGTTCGTTTTCAGATTATATTTTGTCCGGCGGCGAGGTTGGATGTTTGTTCGACGGCGAGGTTGGATGTTTGTTCGACGGCGAGGTTGAATGTTCGTTTTCAGATTATATTTTGTCCGGCGGCGAGGTTGGATGTTTGTTCGACGGCGAGGTTGAATGTTCGTTTTCAGATTATATTTTGTCCGGCGGCGAGGTTGGATGTTTGTTCGACGGCGAGGTTGGATGTTTGTTCGACGGCGATGTTGAATGTGTTCGATGGCGAGGTTGAATGTTTGTTTCGACGGCGAGGTCAGACTCTTTAAATCCACAGCAGAGATGATGTTTGTACGACGACGACGTCGAGGGTCTCTCAGAGCGACGTTTGTTTCCGACGGCGATGTCAGATTCAGTTTTCCAGCGGCGATGTTGGGCATGTCAAGTTGATCCAGTCTTCTGACGGCGATGTTAGGTGATGCAGATCCTTTAGTTCTCCAGCGGCGATGCGGGGTATGTCAGACGTAGTTCTCCAGCGGTGATGCGGGGTATTTTGACAGATTTAGTTCTCCAGCGGCGATGCAGGGTATGTCAGACGTAGTTCTCCAGCGGCGATGCGGGGTATTTTGACAGATTTAGTTCTCCAGCGGCGATGCGGGGTATGTTGATTGTCCGACGGCGATGTCAGATGTAGTTCTCCAGCGGCGATGCGGGGTATTTTGTTCAGTATTGTATTTTCTCCAGCGGCGATGCGGGGTATTTTGGTTGATCGACGGCGATGTCAGACTCAGTTTTCCAGCGGCGATGTTGGGTGTGTCAGTTAATTCAGTTCTCCAGCGGTGATGTTGGATGGTTCGTTCTCCAGCGGCGATGTTGGATATATTGTTTGTTTCCGACGGCGATGTCAGATCAGTATTTCTCCAGATAGTTGCCGTGCAGCTATTATTCCAGTGCTCGACGAGTTGAGCAGTTGGCAAATTTTCGGGTTTACCGGTATTCAATCGTCTCGCACCTTGATTGGTTGAGAGCCGTTCGCTTCTCACCCAGTCAGGTTCAAGCCGTTTGAATAGGGGCAGCTGTTGCACCCCAAAATTTGACCAACATTTATTTACCCATCAAGTGTTTGAAGGTTGATACCTTCATCAGAAAGCTCAAGAGATCCTCAGAGGAATTGGGTGAAACCAAGGATGTGTGACTCATAGCTTGAGAGTTGTGGGAGCTCCTCAGATGATTCTGAGACTTTGAGAGTGAACTTGAAGCTTTGATAAAGCCTATGAGATGTCTTGATAGCCATCATGAAGCCCAGAGAGGTCATTATGCAAGAATTCAGAAGATTCAACCATGAATGGTAGAATTAGGGTTTTGACTGGGTCAACCCTAGGATAACTGGAAATTTGGAGAAGGTTGAGACCTAATCCAAGGGCCATGAGATCATGGAAGGATGCATAGAGATGTTATAAAGATGATTCCTAGACCAACTCATCATGATTGAAGAATTTGAGAAGTTTTGTGTTAGGGTTTCTAAGGATTGTCAGTGAAAAAACCCTAATTTGATCCCTATCTTCCAGGCAGTTCTAGCTCAAGATGTGATTGATATCTCATCTTCCCCACAACATGAATGTTGTAGAGCTTGTTCTTAGCTTTAATTTGAGTGGTAGAAGTCCTTGATAGGAGTTGCAGAGCTCAAGTTATGGTTTTGACAAATTACAGGTCAGCTGAGGTGTGTGAATCTGGGTCCTTGAAAGTCACCCAACTTGCAGACAACTTTTGCCCTAGTAGGATGATTCCTATGATTTCTTGGTCAACATGAATGTTGAAGAGAATCTTCTTAGCTTTCTATAGAGTACTAGAAGTCCTTGATAGGATTTGTATAACTCAACTTATGGTTTGAACAAGACAGGGGTATTTTGGTCATTTGGTGATTATGGGTCATTTTAAGCAAAGGCCATATCTCCTATTTCCAAGCCTCAAATGAAAAAACTCAAAACATAAAAGTTGTTCAAAATGTGATTTTAAGCCTAGAAAAAAGGGTTTGAAAGTTTGGAAAAGCTTAGAGCATGGATTTTTAAAAGTGGTGCAAATGGCTTGTAAATGGCTTATAAGTTGAAAATGTTGAAATGGAATTTTGGTTTAGGAGATGTACAAATCCAAAATAGGTTATCCAATATGTCATTTTGACTTCAAACATTATTTTAAAAACAATGGTTCAAGTAGAATTTTGATTTGAGGTCTTAAAATGGGGGCTACTTTGAAAAGTTCATGCTTGCATATTAAGGAACCTTTGAGAAACTTGGCATAAGGCAAAGTTTAGCTTGTTTTTTCACTCATTCAATCCCAATATCTCATGTAAGGAGTTTTTGACACAAGATTGAAAAGTTTAAGGCATGAAAGGAGATAATGCAATATGTCATGACAAGAGAAGTTCCATGACTTTCTAAATGATTCTCAAAGTTTCTAGATGAGTCTAGACTCTTCCATTGGTTTCTATATATTGGTTAGATCACAATGTGGTCAAGGTTGGTGATGGTTGATGTTGAATCCATTTTCAAATCATATTGAATTTTTTTTTCCATTTTTTCCCACACTTTCACATACTTTGAATTTCCATTTTTTCAATCCTTTTTTCTCTCCACTTTTTGATCCTTTCTCATTACCAATTAATTCAATATACTCCATAGAATTTTTCCATCAATTTTTGAGAAGTTTTTAGTGCAACACCATTGTTGTAGTAACACAAAAAAGTAAGCTCCACCTCAAAATCCAATTTTCGTTTTTCCTCCATTCCAAGACTTTTCATCCATTCCAATACCTCTACCATGAATCCTTGAACCTTTCCACATAATTTTCTTGAAGCTTTGGTGGTTCTTTGAAGCTTTAAGAATCATTTTTTAGAGGTACTAACAAATCAATATATCTCAATAATTGCTAATCTTTCTTGTTCCATTTTTGTAGCATTACATTCCTCTCATCCCCCACATGGATTCCAGTACAAAAAAAGGGCATTTTCATGACATTTTTGGTTCTTGAAAGTTTGAGATTCATATACGGTTTTTGAGTTAGAGGCTATTTCAAGGGAAAATAATGGTATATTTGGATTCCTCTCGAAAAATCCCACAAGTTTCATCTAAGAATCATTGATTTTCGTTGAGAATTGAAAGGGTTAGGGATTGATGGAGATGGATATGCAAGCAAGGTTTCACGTGTTCTTGTGGCTGCATTTTCCTCTTCAAAAATTCAAAAGGAAGAAGATATAATCGTGGCCGTCCATTGGTGTTGAAATGTTGACTTTGTCTCCTCATCACACGGCCAGGAATAATCCACATGCGCGGCCACCTCATCCCTCATTAATTGAGGTGGCACGCCAACTCAGCATTTTTGACCCCCCCACACCCCTGTTCGATCCTTGGCAGCTGCACTTTTATTTATTCTCACTATTTATCTTGTTTTCTCATGTGTTCATGCTATTCCATATGTTCTTTTATTTTTCTGTTTTATATGCTGACTTCAAATAATCATAAAAAATAGGAAAATTAGTCTTTTGGATCCCCATTTTTTTGTGCTGAATCTTTAAGATGTCTAGGATTTAATAAAACTGGAATTATAATTTTACCAGTTTTTGACATTTTCTTTGGATTTTTTACATTTGGGTCGTCATAAAAAGGCCAATGCTGGTGCTATCATTTTGTTGAATTTCTTTGACCTATCAAAACACAATTTAAATGTCAATCCTTTTGCAGGGATCTCATACACACGTGGAGGTATTGTGATATATTTTTGTGGGAATTTTATTGTACCATTTTAATTGGTTTTGGATGCTTTCTTTAACATGCTCCACTTTAATCTTTCCTTTGGTATACATGAGATATCTTGCAATGTTTTCATCTTGTTTGACCATTTATGTTTGGATATTTTTGTGGTATCTCTCACCCCTGGTTTGTGGATTGATGTAGAGAATTGGAGATTTTTATTTGAATTTTTTAGCACCTTTTGCTGTTTTTCTTATGTTTTGTATTCGAACTTGTAATTTGGACTTCCGAACGGACTTTATTTTTGTTAAGGCTCCAACGGCCGCTTTGTGTTTGCGTGATGAACGTCGTGGCTTATATTTCTTATTGTAGATAGGTTAGAGGTATTGGAAGACCCTTAGGTGGCTGTTATTTGTATGTGTAGCTTGCCCGATTATCGACTTGTTTGCATGATAGCACGTTGCGATTCCAAATAGTGGATTACGCGTTTCATTCGGAGTTTTCACTCGATTCTTTGCATATGATCACTTGGTATTTTCTTATTCCATCCATGAATGGGCTTGAGGTTGAGATGAACCTTCCTCCCTCACTTGCATTGCATGCATTTTACTGTTAAAGCTGATGCTTTTGTCTGTTTTGGCGTATCATTGACATGATCCCTTAGGACTCTCATTTCCTTTGATAAGGATTTGATGATAGACTTTTAGGTTGAAACCTATGCATGACAACATCTAGGAGTTCCCTGTTTAAACCTCAACCATAGGATGAATCCATGGCATGACAACAGTAGGACTTGATAGTCTCCCTCCTAGTTGGGCCTGTTCTCTTCTCATCTCGAAGCAGTTTAAAATACAGTAATCATGAATGATTTCTTTCGTACGTTACGAGCCTTAAGCTATCTGAGAAAGGACGCATTCCCTCTCAGGTCATAGTCTCTAGTGCAGTTGAAATCGCAAACATAATAAAAAACACTTCTTTTAGGAGATAAGCCGTAGTTTCCCGAACTACGTGAGCTCTGATCTCTCATACCTGTTGAGAGTACGTAGGCACAAGATGGCGAAGTCTTGGCGAGCTACCATCCCCCGTAACCCTTCGTAGCCCGAACTACGTTTTCTCTGATCTTCCATACTGTGTGGAAGTACGTAGGCATAGGATGCGATATCCTAGCGAGCAACCTTCCCCACCTTCACCCGTAGTTAGGCGAACTACGTTGACTCTGATTTCTCGTTCCATACGGGAATACGTAGGCATAAAGTGCGACGCTTTGCCGAGTCTTTTTTCTTTTCTTTTTCAGCCAGCCTTGATAGGTAGATAGAATAAAACCAACCCGTCCAAGTAAACCAACAAGCGTGGATCCCGTCGAGTACGACGGACGTGAGGGGTGTTAATACCTTCCCCTTGCGTAACCGACTCCCGAACCCAGACAATGGTTGCGATGACCTTGTCTTACCCTTTTTCGTCAGGTTTTTCCGATCGTTTCCTTTCCCGCTCTGAGGGATAAATAACGAAAGGTGGCGACTCTTCTGTCATGCCGACACCTTATTTTCGCGCAAGCGACACCCATCAAGTGTTTGAAGGTTGATACCTTCATCAGAAAGTTCAAGAGATCCTCAGATGAATTGGTTGAAACCAAGGTTGTGTGTCTCCTAACTTCAGAGTTGTGGGAGCTCCTCAGATGATTCTGAGACTGTGAGGATAGACTTGAAGCTTTGAGAA
Organism: Lathyrus sativus; assembly: GCA_963859935.3. Lineage (NCBI taxonomy): Eukaryota > Viridiplantae > Streptophyta > Magnoliopsida > Fabales > Fabaceae > Lathyrus > Lathyrus sativus. The sequence continues at coordinate 290,662,377 of OZ012737.1, forward strand.
AGCTTATGAGATGTCTTGAAAGTCATCATGAAGACTAGAGAGTTCATTATGCAAGAATTCAGAAGATTCAACCATGAATGGTAGAATTAGGGTTTGACTGGGTCAACCCTAGGTCAACTGATGATTTGGAGAAGGTTGAGACCTAATCCAAGAGCCATGTGATCATGGAATGATGTATTGAGATACTATAAGGATGATTCCTAGACCAACTCATCATGATTGAGGAGTTTGAGAAGTTTTAAGCTAGGGTTTCTAAGGATTGTCAGTGTAAAATCCCCTAGTTTGATCTTTATCTTCCAGGCAGTTTTAGCTCAAGATGTGATTGTCATCTCATCTTCCCCACAACATGAATGTTGTAGATATTGTTCTTAGCTTTAATTTGAGTGGTAGAAGTCCTTGATAGGATTTGCAGAGCTCAAGTTATGGTTTTGACAAATTACAGGTCATCTGAGGTATGTGCATCTGGGTCCTTGAAAGTCACCCAACTTGCAGACAACCTTTGCCCTAGTAGGATGATTCCTATGGACTCTTGGTCAACATGAATGTTGAAGAGCATCTTCTTAGATCTCTAGAGAGTACTAGAAGTCCTTGATAGGATTTGTAGAACTCAACTTATGGCTTTGACAAGCCAAGGGCATTTTGGTCATTTGGAAGTTATAGGTCATTTCAAGCATAAGGCCATATCTCCTACTTCCAAGCTTCAAATGGAAACATCTTCAACATAAACATTGCTTAGAATGATGTTTTAAGGCTAGTAGGGTGGTCATGAGATGTTGAAAAGGCTCATATCAAAAAGTGATAAAAATGGCCTAAAAATGAGGCATAAGTTAATTCAAGTGAAATGGAAAATCATAAAATCCAAGTTACAAATCCAAACCATGTCATATGATAGGTAATTTTGACTCCAAATGACATTTTAAGAACAATGGTTCAGCCACAATTATGATTTGAGGCTTGCATCATGGGGTTGCTTTGTAATTTGATTGCTTGCATAATGGGGTACCAAACCAAAACAAAGAAAAGCTTAATAAACAAGGGAGATATGCATTGTATCTTGTCCAAAATATCATATGAGGATAAAATCAAGTTAGTTACCCAAGTTACAAGGGTTTTGTCAAGATATATCATGTGGTGGGAATGAAAATGCAAATTATCATGGCATGGAAAATTCAAGTTCTTACTAGATGATTCTAGGAGGTTCTAGACCTTTCTAAACCAGTCTATATATTGCATACAACTTCCATTGGTTCAAGGCTTGGGATAGTTGGTGTTATTTGGTGTAGAGAAGAGTGAGAAATATCAAAATTCTCCATTTGCAAATCACATTGAATCTTCATATTCTTCTTCATTACCTTTCCATTTTTCTTCACAAATCATCTCTACAAACATTGATGAGTGTGTTCATGCTAGAGTGAGGATCCATTGATGAAGAATTGAAAGCTTTCCCATTGAATTTGCAAGAAAGCAAAAGGCATTGGATCTTGAGATACAAGCTTCCAACATCAAATCTTGTGCAAGCAGAGGAATATTCATCACCTAAGGACCATCTTTGAGGAGTTACAAGGCTTGATTTGGAGAATTTCAGCACCTACCATATCCAAGAGCAAGGTATGCAAAATCATTCCTACACCCTATTCTAGGCATGGCTAGGGCTAATTATTAGTGTAGATCCATTAGAGACAATTAGGTGGTTCATTTTGATGAGTTTAAGATCAAATGTTGAGGTTTCATTCATGGAGGTTGATTCTTGATGGAGCTAGAATGAGTGGTTTAATGGATGATAATGCAAGATATATGGCTGGTTTTGATGAGTATGACATAAGGATCATTTCTATATAAAGAATGTTGAGTTTGAAGAAGGTCGAAAACTGAAGAAATTTTGAGTTCATGGAGTTACACTATTCGATTTGCGTGATTTATGGTGTTTCAATAGAAACCAATGGCACAGTTGTGTTCTACGTGAAAAATAGGTCAAGATAGGGTTTTATTTTGTTGAAATTGATGCTAAAATGAGGGAGAACGAGAGGATGGAAGATTGATGCATGAAGCTTGTGTTTTAATGGTTTCTGAAACCCTAGAAGCTTAAGGAAGAAGATGAAATCAATACCGTTGGATGTGCGTATGACCAGTTGACCAAAGAAGCAATTCAATGGTCCAAATTCAAAACGAAACGGAGGGAAGAAACAGCAGCGTCGAAACGCGGCGTTTCATTAACGCCTATGCTGGGCTTTGTGTTCAATTGCTATACCCACCCCCTGTGCAAGCCCAATCCTGTTTTGAACTACATTTCACTGCTATTCGCACCGCTATTTTATATTTTTCTTTTGTTTTTTAATTAGTTTTCCTGAGTTTTAATGGGCCAGGCGCGCCTTGCTAACGCCACCCCCCCCCCCCAGTATGGGCCCAAATAATAATAACTGGATATTAATACTATCTGCACCCCATGATCATTTTCCATTTTAATTTTTCTCCAAATTTCATCAAACTTTAAAAATGCATATTAAATTGAAAAATCAATATTTTTCAATGGGGATTTTTTTTCCACTTTCCATTTTCTGTCTAGAAAAATATAAAACCATAAAATTGCCATTTTATTTCATTTTTATATTTTTTGCATATTCTTACTTTTAATTTATTTTTTTAATTCTTTTAGTTGATGTGTGAATTTGTAGATTTTAGTTAGGATAGTTCCCTTAGGATTTTTAGTTCAATCTTTTTAGGGTAGTTAGATGACTGTTTTAGGTTCCCCCTGAATTAATGCCATATTTTTGTAACAATTTTTAGGGTAGTTTTAATTAGGTAGTTCTATGTAGTGTAGAATTTGGTTAAAACTTTAATATAGGTCCATAACAACTTTGGATTTAGGGTTTTGTAGGGCAATTTAGTCTATGGGGAGTATATGGGACTTAAGGGTAGATATGTAGGGTCCCCTAGCATTTATATTAGGATTTAATACAATAATATGCTATTTTTGGTTGATTTTTGTATTGTATGATTGTTTGTGTTGCCTTTAGGGCATGCTTGTTTATTTTGCTTTGCTTTGGAGTTTTCCTTTGGTTTGAGGAGCTTGGTATCTCTTTGTGGAGCATGGTTGAAGACTTGAAGATGCATAGAGGAGCTTGAGGAGCTTGTTCTTCTTCTTTTTTGTTTTGTTTTAGGGTTAGGAACTAGGAAGAGCTTAGATGTAGATAACTTCTTTCTCAAACATGGATGGTATCATTCACCTCCATTCCTCCCTATGATCCAAAGTCCTTCCATGGCATACACCTCTCTCCTTTAGAGGGATAAGTGATATACCTAGGAGGTAGAACTTTTGAGGTTACCCTTCATTTGATGTTGAACCCTTAAAGGTCACCTTTGGTGATCAATAAGCAATTCAATATCCCCCAGCTTATCCAGTAAGTGATTTTTCTCTGGTTTGATTTGTCTTGAGAGATGTCAGAGCCTGAGCATGAAGATGAAGACTTCATTGAAGATTATTGAAGAGGATGAATCCTTGAAGACTGCCATTCCAGCTGAAGCTTGAAGAGCATGAAGATCAAGTTGATACTTGAAGATCCCTGAAGATGGTGAAGCCTGAAGGTGGAGCTGATCAAAGAAGCTGAAGCTTAGGGGAGAAGTGTTAGAACACAGATTGGTTCTTAATAATTACTCTTTGTTTTGATGATAACTGTTAGGAAATTTATATTTAAGAATTATATACTCTAAAATTTGTTTGAGAGTTTTGCTGCAGATTAAAATTATATTAACTCTCTAGAAGCAAATCTGCCTTGAATACAAGAAGTCATTCTGACTCTAAAGCGCTAGATGCACCTTTCAGAAGAATCTGCTTGCTCCTTACAGAAGATCCTGAGCATAGTCTCCAGAAGGATCTGAAGAAAGAAGCTCCAGAACATTCTGAGTCAGAAGCATCTGAAGATAATCAGAAGCATCTGAAGCTGAAGCATCAGAAGTATAGAAGAATATTGATTGAAGAGTCTCTCAAAGCATTGATCTACAGAAGTTTCTGAAAGTACTTATGCTGCCAAGTACTGAAGTTCTGTGTCAAGATGCTCTAATGATCAACACGCTAGAAGCACACACGCTGCAGAAGACTCTGATACAGCATAGTTCTGAATCTCATCAGAAGACTCTGATCCATTCAAACTCTGAAGAACTTGCTGAAACTGAAGAAGTGTTTTCAAGAATGTATCCGTTGGAATCATTCAACGTCTCTTTCCTTATTTGTGCTAGACACACTTACACAGACAAAAAGGATTTATCTGTGCCATCTATTTCAAGGAAAGGTCAGTACATGTGAAGACAAAAAGGCTCAGACCTTTTGGACTCTCTTTTCAACGTGCATAATTCAGTTGCCTATAAAAGGAGTGTCTCACTTCATTCTTCAGTGCTACACACTTGCTGAAAAGAAATCACACATTCTATAAGCTCTCATTCTTATTCTTCATAGAATCTTATTGTACTTAAAACTTAAGAGAAAAATCACTGTTGTGATTATAGCTTTATAGAAGCATTAAAAACTCTTGTATTTAATTTACATTGTTTGTAAAGGATATTCCTTAAGAGGATTCAGTGTGAATCAGTAGCTCTTGAGAAGACTAAGAACTGTAGTTCTTAGGTGATACTATTGTAATCAGTTTGATTTAATAGTGGATTAAGTCCTTGTTGAGAAAGGCAAATCACTCTGGAAGGGTGGACTGGAGTAGTTGTTTAACGAACCAGGATAAAAATAATTGTGTGATTATTTTTCAAGTATTAATTTTCCATACTTATTCAACCCCCCCTTCTAAGTAATATCTCACCTTCAGTTGGCATCAGAGCTCCGGTTCTGAGTGTGCTATCACTTAACAGTGTCAGTAAAGATCCAGAGGAGATATACTTTGATCAACATATTTATTTGTTATCATGGCTGATAATTCAATGTCAAATATCAATAATAAATATGAAGAGAGGGATAGGATCAGTACCAAACCTCCAATGTTTGATGGAGAAAAATTTGACTATTGGAAAGATAGAATAGAAAGTTTTTTTCTTGGGTATGATGTTGATCTTTAGGATTTGGTCATTGATGGATATGAACATCCTACTGGAGAGGATGGCAAAAAGATTGATAGAAAATCAATGACTGAAGTGCAGAAAAGAGACTTCAAGAATCACCACAAAGCCAGAACTATATTGCTTAATGCAATCTCTCATACTGAGTATGAGAAGATTACTAACAGAGATACTGCTCATGACATGTTTGAATCACTCAAAATGACTCATGAGGGAAACTCTCAGGTTAAAGAGACAAAGGCTCTGGCGCTCATACAGAAGTATGAGGCATTTAAAATGGAAGATTCTGAAAGTGTAGAAACTATGTTTTCTAGGTTTCAGATTCTTACAGCTGGTCTGAAAGTTCTGGACAAGGGTTACTCAACGTCAGATCATGTCAAGAAAATCATCAGAAGTCTTCCCACCAGATGGAGACCAATGGTGACTGCATTGAAGATGGCAAAAGATCTGAACAAGATCTCCTTAGAAGAACTTATCAGTTCTTTGAGAAGCCATGAAATTGAGCTGGAGGAAGATGAACCCCAGAAGAAAGATAAAGGTAAATCCATAGCTTTAAAATCTAACAAAACTGCTAAAGCTTTGCAGGTTATTCAAGAAAGCTCTGAAGAATCTTCTTCTTCTGAAGAAGATGAGTTGTCCATGCTGTCCAGAAGGATTAACAAACTCTGGAAGCACAAGGGAAAGAAGTTTAACAACTTCAGAAGATCTGACAACAAAAAAGAATCTTCTAGTCACAGAAGATCTGCCAAGAAAGAAGTGGTGTGCTATGAGTGCAAAGAACTTGGGCACTACAAGAATGACTGCCCTAAACTTCTGAAAGAAAAACCTAAGAAGAAGTTCAACAAGAAGAAGAAGGTTCTGATGGCAACATGGGATGACTCAGATGAGTGTGAGTCATCTTCTGAATCAGAAGAAGAATGTGCAAACGTTGCACTGATGGCCAGGACAGAGGATCAAGAGGAAGGTACCTCTGGATATGAATCAGAATCAGAATATGATGATGATGCAGAAGAGGTAATGGCCAAACTTACCAAAGAAGAACTCATTAAAGTTTTAACAGAAGTTCTTAAAAGTTACAACAACATCAAACTCAAATACAAGAAGCTGAAAAGCAATCTTGAATCTGAGATTGATCTTCTGAAAACAGAACTTGTTGAGCAGAAGGAAATAAATTTAAAAATCAAAAATGACTTTGATAGAACTCAACAAGAATCTGATTCTGAAACTAAGTCTTGTGAGAATATTTTAGAAAAATATGACTCTAGTTTTCAGAGGTTTCTCACTAAGAGCATAGACAGAAGCAAAATGGCTTCCATGATCTATGGTGTTAGTGGAAACAACAGAAGAGGCATTGGATATGAGTCTTCATCTGGAAGCAATCCAAAACCTGTTGATAAACTTTTCATCAGGAAGACACCTCTGTACTCTCAATTCAAATTTGGTCATCTGAATGACATTAAACACACAAGCTCTGAGAAGAGTACTTATGTGTTTAAACCAAAGGCAAGTCAGAATAAACATTATGTTGCAAAACAGAAGTTTAGACAAACCTGCAAACCAACTAACCCCAAAGGACCCAAGAAGATCTGGGTACCTAAAGACAAAATAATTCCTGTTGCAGATGTTCTTAGCAGCAAAGTCAGGACACCAATCATGGTACCTGGACTCTGGATGCTCACGACACATGACAGGAGAAAGGTCTATGTTCCAAAGCCTGGAACTTAGATCTGGAGGGGACGTGAAGTTTGGAGGGAACCAGAAGGGCAAGATCATTGGATCTGGCACTATTGGTAATGGTAAGCTTCCCTCTATTACTAATGTTCTGTTAGTTGAAGGATTGAAACATAATCTATTGTCCATAAGTCAATTAAGTGACAATGGTTATGATATAATCTTTAATCAAAAATGTTGCAAAGCTGTATGTCAAAAGGATGGCTCTATCCTATTCAGTGGAAAGAGGAAACACAACATTTATAAAATTAACCTTTCAGAACTTAAAGTTCAAAATGTAAAATGCCTCTTATCTGTGAATGATGAGCAATGGGTCTGGCATAGAAGATTGGGGCATATTAATATGAGACGCATATCTCAAATTAATAAACTCAATCTGGTCAGAGGACTTCCTAAGTTGAAGTTCAACTCAGATGCTCTGTGTGAAGCATGTCAAAGAGGTAAATTTTCAAAATCTCATTTTAAATCAAAAAATGTTGTGTCTACCTCCAGACCATTGGAATTACTTCACATTGATCTGTTTGGACCAGTGAAAACTGCATCCATCAGAGGCAAGAAGTATGGGTTAGTCATTGTAGATGACTACAGCAGATGGACATGGGTAAAGTTTCTAAAACACAAGGATGAGTCTCATTCTGTGTTCTTTGACTTCTGCAATCAAGTCCAGACTGAAAAAGATTCCAAAATTATTAAAGTCAGAAGTGATCATGGTGGAGAATTTGAAAATAAACATTTTGAAAAATATTTTTCTGAAAAAGGCATTGCACATGATTTCTCCTGCCCTAGAACTCCACAACAAAATGGAGTTGTAGAGAGGAAAAATAGAACTTTGCAAGAGATGGCCATAACCATGATCAATGAGACAAATCTGGCAAAACATTTTTGGGCAGAAGCAATTAACACAACTTGTTATATTCAGAACAGAGTGTCTGTAAGACCTCTTCTGGAAAAGACTCCCTATGAATTGTGGAGAAACAGAAAGCCTAACATTTCTTATTTTCATCCTTTTGGATGTATTTGTTATATGCTCAATACTAAAGATAATCTGAACAAGTTTGATTCCAAAGCACAGAAGTGTTTTATGCTTGGTTATTCTGAACGCTCTAAAGGCTACAGAGTATTCAATACTGAAACATAGATTGTTGAAGAATCTATTCATGCTAGATTTGATGATAAGCTTGGCTCTAAAAAGCCAAAGCAGTTTGAAAGTTCTGCAGATAGAGAAGTGATTCTCACAGACTCTGAAGGCTCAGAGGCAGAAAAGGCAAATATCAAAGAATCTGAAGCAACTCCAGATGCTACACCTTTGACTTCCCAACTAAACAACTTGCAAATTTCTGAAAGACCAACTGTCAGAGGATCTTCTTCCAGAATCAAATCATCTCATCCAGAAGATGTGATTATTGGAAAGAAAGATGATCCAATAAGGACAAGATCATTTCTCAGAACTTCTGAATCTTCTTTATTTGGCTTAGTGTCAATAATAGAACCAACATCTGTAGATGAGGCTCTGGAAGATAATGAGTGGATTATAGCTATGCAAGAAGAGCTGAATCAATTCACCAGAAATGAAGTATGGGATCTGGTTCCTAGACCTAAAGGATTCAATATTATTGGAACAAAATGGGTCATCAGAAATAAGCTGAATGAAAAGGGAGAAGTAGAAAGGAATAAGGCAAGGCTGGTTGCTCAAGGATACAGTCAGCAAGAAGGTATTGATTACACTGAGACATATGCTCCAGTGGCAAGGTTAGAATCTATACGCCTTCTGATTTCTTTTGCTGCACAGAATAACATCACTCTGTATCAGATGGATGTTAAAAGTGCCTTTCTTAATGGCATTATAGAAGAAGAAGTATATGTCCACCAACCTCCTGGTTTTGAAAGTGAAAACTTTCCAGATCATGTTTTCAAATTAAAGAAATCTCTATATGGATTAAAACAAGCTCCCAGAGCTTGGTATGAGAGGTTGAGCAACTTCCTTCTGAAGAAAAATTTTATCAGAGGAAAAGTGGATACAACTCTATTCTGTAAAACTGTTAAGAAAGATCTGTTGATTTGTCAAATTTATGTAGATGACATTATTTTTGGATCAACAAATATTACGCTTGGAAAGGAGTTTGCTAAATGTATGCAGGAAGAATTTGAAATGAGCATGATGGGAGAATTGAAATTCTTCTTGGGAATCCAAGTCAATCAGACTCCAGAGTGCACCTACATACATCAAACCAAATATGTTAAAGAGCTTCTGAAGAAGTTCAACATGGTTGATAGCAAAATGGCAAAGACTCCAATGCATCCTACAAGCACTCTAGGTAAGGAAGAGGTAAGTAAGAAGGTAGATCAAAAACTCTACAGAGGTATGATAGGATCTCTTCTATACTTGACTGCTTCTAGACCAGATATTCTGTTTAGTGTCTGCTTATGTGCTAGATTCCAATCAGATCCTAGAGAATCACACTTAACAGCTGTTAAGAGGATTCTAAGGTATCTGAAAGGTACTGCTAACATGGGTTTGTGTTACAGAAGATCTGATGAATTTTCATTAGTTGGATTCTGTGATGCTGACTATGCTGGAGACAGAGTTGAACGTAAAAGCACTTCTGGAAGCTGTCAGTTTCTTGGAAGTCATCTGATCTCATGGTACAGCAAGAAGCAACCTACCATAGCACTATCAACTACAGAGGCAGAATACATTGCTGTTGCTGGATGTTGTACTCAGATGCTCTGGATGAAGAGTCAATTAGAAGATTATCAAATCTATGAGAGTAATCTTTCTATCTTTTGTGATAATACTTCTGCTATATGTTTGTCAAAAAATCCAATCTTGCATTCTAAGGCAAAACATATAGAAATTAAACATCACTTCATCAGAGACTATGTTCAGAAGGGTGTAATTAATTTAGCTTTTGTTGATACAGATCATCAATGGGCTGATATTTTCACAAAACCCCTTGCTGAAGATAGATTTAAGTTCATTCTGAAAAATATTTGTATGGATTTTTGTCCAAAGTAATATTTATCAGAGGAACCTTTCAGATGCAAAATGTTTAATGATCTGAAGTATTTCTTCTGTTCATTTATTCTATTCTGATTATTATTTCTGATGTGAAAATCTGAACTGACCATCTTTAGAAGATCTGAATGTGGCTAACGTTTCATTTCTTGAGAGAATTCAGAACAGCATGCAAGCAAACACGTGTCCCACAAAATCTGAAGAGGTGGCGTGTAGACAACTGAAAAGACATTTGAGGTGAAATTTGAATAGTTAAATTCTTGATTTTCCCCCCAAATCTGTCAGAAGCATTTATTATTTGAAATGATTTTATTCTTTTCATTTAATGCTGCTCAAACGTGCTTTATTTCTGTCTCTTGGTGTGACTATGTGTTTAGTATAAATACTTGAAGTGTATTCACTTTCACACTTTTCACTCTCAGAATTTATATGCATTTTCATCTCTTGTTCTCTCTTCACAAAAACTCAAAACCTAAGTGTTCTAAAAAGCATTCTTCAATGGCGTCTTCTTCATCAACAACTGCTCAGTTTCAATCAACAATGGCTGCTGTAACTTCAGATAATCTAGGTGCTAATCCATACATTCCTCCTCAAAGAACTCTTCTCACACCTGTTGAAAAGTTAGAAGTGTTGTGTGAATCCATGGTTGAATTTGATTCACTGGCTGAAAATGGGTTTGATTTTCGCTCCATTGTTAGAGCTCAAGGTTGGGTAAAATACTTTGATAGACTGTTTGGACCAGTTTACCCTCTTCTTGTTAAGGAATTCTGGATTCATGCATCTGTGTACCCAAAGTTTATTCTATCATCTGTGCTGGGAAAGGAAATCATCATCACAGAGGATCTAATTAGAAAACTGATTGGTTATGAAGAAACAGATGGTGTTTCACATCTGCCAGTTGGGCGTGTTGATATGGATGAAGTCTATGAAGAGGTTATGAATGCTGGACAAGCCTCTAACAGATTCAAAGATCTGAAGCCAGATTACAAGATCTGGGCCAAGATATTCATGGGATGCATTCATCACAGAAAATCAACAAATTCCCCAGATTATGTCAACAATGAAAAAATCTATTTTATGTACTGCCTTAGTCAGAGTAATAAGGTAGATCTTCCTTACTTATTGTTCATGCATCTGTGGAATCACATAAATGCATCCAGAGAATCTGTGAAAGAAAAGAACCAGAAGATCAGGAATTAGATACCTTTTGGAAGGTTGCTCTCAGATCTTCTCACTGAAAATGGTTTAGTGGCTGCTCTGTATGATGCTGGTGTAACAGAGGAACTAAAGTTCATTATGGGAAAGCCTCTGAACGCTAAGAGCCTTCTGAGACTCAAGATTGTAGATGAACTTACCACTGCTCCAAAGAAGTTAAACATGTCTGATCTGAATAAAAGGATTCCAGTATCAGATTTCCCTCTATTCTTTGCTGAAGAACCAAGACACATTGTTCTGATGTATATAGAGGAATGCAAAAGGGAAGGAGTGCCTGTTCCTGCAAATGTGTTTCAACTTGTCAAGCAACCCCTGCCAGATGCAGGAGAAGAAGAAGAAGAAGCAGAAGTTCCACTTCAGAGGAAAAGACCTCAACCTGCAGCAGAATCTGAACCTGTCCAGAAGAAGGCTAAGATTGCTGAGAAACCTAAGGATCTTCTGAAGAGAAAAGATTCTGGAAAAGCTGCATCTGCTAAAAGGATTAAACTCAAAGGTACTAAAGCTTCTGTCTCTTCTAAAAATGTTGTTATAAATTATTCTTCTATTAAGTCTGTTCCCAAACCCCCTGTCACTCAAACAACATCTGTTGCTGCCCCCAGTTCTGTATCACCTCAGAAACAACCCACTGCTTCTGTATCAAAACCACCTCAACCAAAACTACACATCAAACACTTCACTCCACGTCCATCACAATCTGTTCCACAACCTACAGAACCACAACCAACAGTTTCACAACAAACAGTCCCACAACCAACAGAATCACAACAACCAGAACCATAACCATCAGAACTACCACAAAATTCTGATACACAAAAATCTGCTCAACCAACAACAGAAAATCACCCAGAAAAACAAACCACAGAAGATCAACCACAAAAAGAATCTGTCATTCCACCATCACCAATTCAATCTTCTGAACCTGTAGCAACTGTTACTTCTGAACCCACTAAAGTAACTTCTGCTCCTGTTTCATCTGAACCACCATCTCAACAACCTGATATTCCTTCAGAACCATCTCATATCCCTGAGACAGAAGTTCTTGATATCACTCCATTAAAAACAGTGTTTCAAGTTTCTTCTACCTCTTGTACACCTGAAACATCTTCAAATTCATCTGAATCAGAAATTCATCCTGACTTTCTGATTAATCCATCTGACAAGTACCCTGTTCATGACCCTGAACCTGAATCATCTGTACCTACCAAAACTACCATTCCAGAACCTATGCCTCCACCTGTACCTTCATCTGAGATGATTGTTCCTACATCTAATCCTTCTTCATCTGGAATCTCTTGTGCTCAAGTGTCCTCTCTGTATCATAATTTATCTTATGGTTTCAAACTTAAAGATTTTTATGATAGAGTTGAGCCTTCTGAACCCTTGACACCTCTGAGACCTAAACTCAAACCAACCCTTCCATCTGTAATCCTTTCATATATTAAATCTATGGAAAATGAAGGATCCTTAGCCCCCATATCTGCTACTTCTGGTAAAGCTGTTGTTTCAGCTCTGCATCCTGCATCTGATAACACAGTTGCTTCTGATAAACCATCAAACTCTGCTTTTGTACCATACTCTAATGCAGTCTTTGATGATGTTTACCCACGCACCAGACCTCAACCAAATCTGCTTAATGCTTTAAACAGATCCCTTCCTCAGAAACCAGAAATTCCATTCTTTCCATATGTTCCCCTACCTCTGATTTCCATTCCAAAATCATTGATACCACCAACTCCAAAACCTAAACAGATGATTCTGGAAACCTTGCTTAAACCTCCACCCAGACTTAATATTGAACATTTATTTCAAACGTTTTTGCAAGAAATACAGATGTCTTTAGGTACTGTTCAGAAAAGATGTTCTGAAACTATGGATGCAAATGAGACTGAAATCATCTGGAAAGGATTTCTCAATAGATTCAACACTGTGGCTTCTAATCTGAAGAACATCTGTTCTGATGATGCAAAGCTCAGAGCAGAAAGAACTCAATTCTGGATTAACAACAAGACTGAACCTCTGCTGTGCTTGGATGTGTCGCTACTGCGAAAATCGGCGCCGGCTGAACAGAAGAGACGCCACCGTGCGTTATTTATCCCACGGGAGGGAAAGGAAACGCTCAGAGTAAACCTCGCACAACACGGGAAAGGTATGGTCGTCGCAACCAAAACCTGGGTTCGGGAGTCGGTTACGCAAGGGGAAGGTATTAGCACCCCTCACGTCCATCGTACTCGATGGGATCCACGCTTGTTTTCGGGTATGGATTGTTATTCTATCTACGCTAAAGGTCTGGGGTTGAAAGAAAATAAAATGAAAATAAAATGAAAATAAAATGACTCGGCAAAGTATCGCACTTTATGCCTACGTATTCCCGCCTGGAACGAGAAATCAGAGTCAACGTAGTTCGCCTACCTACGGGAAAGGAGGGGAAGGTTGCTCGCTAGGATATTGCATCCTATGCCTACGTACTTTCACACAGCATGAAAGATCAGAGCAAACGTAGTTCGGGCCACGTACGACACAAGCTTGTCTTGGTTGATTTTATTCCTTCTGAAAAAGGTTTTTCTGATTAAGAGTCCAAGAGGACAAAAATGACGTCTTGATGAGTTCACATTCTTTTACGGAAGAAGTGTCTTTTATTGTGTTTGAAATCTTTATGTGTTTTTCTGTTTGTTTTGAGAAAGAAAGAGACAGAACTCTAACCTACGGTTGCGAAGGGAAACAAACTAACCTAATGTTATCATGCATGGGTTAAGACCTAGTGTCTATCATGCTCCTCTCTTGCACAGAGAGAAACAGAGATCCTAAGGGATAGGCAGAAACAGAAACAATAACAGATATATACAGTAAAGCAGTAAAATGCATGGATGCAACAGCACAAGCGAGGCAAGGGAGTCCCACTCAACCTCGAACCTAGAAAACAATAGGCAAAAGTGAACAGGCTTCACTTTCAACCCAGCAGGGTAAACAGCAAACAATACAGTCCAGAAAACCAATCAATACATCAGCAATAAAATACAACAGCAAAAGAAACAGCATCAGCAGCTCTGAATCAACATCTGGCTTCAAGTAATCTCCAATCAGCTACAGGCTTCAACAAGCATCAATCTCCATCTTCATGACCTTCAGGCAAGGGCTTTGATCATCTGTCTTCCATCTGCAATGGCTTTTCTTCATGCTCAAACCTCCAGGATGAGGAATCAGTCACAAGAGTGAATTGGGTGTTAAGCAATCAGCTGACTACCAAGGGTGGTGAACAGACTGCTTCTAACACAAGAGACATTTTCTCTCAAGAGTTCTATCTCATAGACACTATCACCAAGCCTTCCAAAGGAAGGGGGTGAGTGTCTTAGAGAGACTCTGAATCACAGAGAAGAATGGATGCAGACAAGGCAATCCATGTTTGAGAAACAAACTTTCTAATCTAGAGCTCTGCCTAGCTCCTAAACCCTAGTCTCCTCAGCAGCTGCTAGCAAGAACCTCCTCCCCAACTCTGGCAGTTGATCTTCAATCTCTGGATCTCCAATGGCTTCATCTTCCCAAGTCTTCAGCTCTCCAGGTTCCCAGATAAACCCAATACCCAAACAAGCAAGCAATAATCCCCAGAGGGCACACCACACCAGTCAATCAGATATACAGACAGTATTAATAGCAGTAGGGGAATCCTGACTTTTCTAAGGGATCTAATAACTACCCATAGCCCCTATAGTCCCATAACTAATCTATTCAAACCCTAAGTCCTAAGGGAAATGAAATCAAACTTCTTAAGTCATCACCTAAAAACCCTAATTTGTTTATGTTGTTCAAGCCTACATTAAGCACCTAAAATTAATTCTTAAAAATGGGAACTAAATTGAATCTACAAGTTCAATATCTCATCTAAACACCCTAAAAAGAATGAACAAAAAATATGAAAGCATGTAATAGAACAAAAATTAACAAATTTATGCATGAAATGAAACTATTTAAAATGACATTTATTTAGAAAATATGGAAAAAATATGAAATAAAAATAAAAATGCAATTTTATTTTTCTATAATTTTCTACACATCCTAAAGAAAATGATGTAAAAAGAATGACTTGAAAATGATTTTTTATGAATTTATTATGAATTAATGAAAATCAAGAAAATAGTAAGAGAAATTAAAAATAAAAATGAAAGAAATAAATGGGAGAGGGGTGTATTCAGCAACCACGCTTAATTAAAATCCATTGGGCCAGCAAAGAGGGGGGCGCGCGTAGCATTTTGAGTTAAGCCCAGAACCTCTTCAGAATTAATGAAATAATAGAAGGACGCTGGGGGGTGAGAAAAGCAATAGAATCACGTTCATCTTGACAATGGGCCTATTACTGGGGGTGGGGATATCACAAATCACTCAGGCCCGCCCGTTTCAATTAATGAAACGGTGCGTTTAGGGCACCACAGCATTTCCCTCCAAATCAGAATTGAATATGAGCCATAGGATTGCTCCTCAAGTCAAAGGTCCAACATGACATGGACGCACACGATTTCATCTTCTCCAATGGATCTGAAACTTAGGGTTTGGACTCCATGAATGCCATGCACGAGCACAATTTCTCCCAATCTGTTCTCACTCTACAGGCCATGAAACGCCATGCTATAAACATGAAACTTATTCTAAATTCCTCCCTCTACAAGCCTATGGTCCCTGATTGCTTTAAAACTCAACAAATCAACAAACCCGATAGCAACAAGTTCTGGTTACCATGAATATCCTCTGCAACTCACCAACACAATTCTCCATCAAACTTACACTAATCTAATCTATAACTAATGGTGATTAACCTGCGCTAACAACCTAACATTCTAATGCACTATGCCATGAGTTCTTGATCCAAACAGTTTCTACAACCTGCTAACAATCATCACTAAACCAACCCAAATTCAACCTAATTGCTCTACTAACATCCTACATCACATTTATACTAACAAATCGATGCTAAACTAACTACATCAAGCAATTTGAATGAAAACACACCTGATGCAAAAGCTTGAAAACAGCTATGGAAACTCGTGAATCCACCAACACCAATGCTCAGATCTTGATCAGTGAGTGAAGCTCTTGTTTCTGTATGCAACACTTTGAGGAATCTTGCCTTGAATTGTGCTATCAACTTGAAACTTCAATTTTGATGTTGATGATGGAAGTGCTCGAAAATGGATTGATTACACTTGATTCTTGGTTGAATTCTGATCTATGAGGATGGATCAGTATAATGAAGTTGATTTTGATGGTAATTGGTGAAGATTTTGAGAGATTGAAGTGAAATTGCAAAGAGAAAGAATGAAAGAGTTTGTGAAATTCTTGGTGCAAATGAAGCCAACCCTTGATAAATCTTCATTACATGAATATATAGAGCTCACATGAACATTCTAGATCCATCTTACACATTCCCTTGCCTTCCAACTTTGATCCATTTTTGAAGTGTTTCTTAAAATGCAAGTAACCAAAGATAACTTTGAAATCTTCCACTAAACTCAAAAAAGTGTTTGAACCATTGTCTTTAGAATGTCTTTTCCATTCAAAATCATATATTGGAAGTCTCCATTTGGACTTAGAAATCTCCCAAACCATTTTTCATTTTGACTTTATTCACATTATAAGCCATTTTAGTTCAAATTTGGACCAATCATGCAACTTCATGTTATGAGCTTTTCCAACAATTTGTGACCTTCTTTATAGACTTAAAATCTCATTTGGAGCAAGTTTGATGTTGTAAGTTTTTCCATTTGAGGCCTCCTTGTATGAGTTTTGGACATAGGTTAAAATGACCTGTAATTCACAAATGCCCAAAATACCCTTTGCTTGCCAAGACCATAAGTTGAGTTCTCCATATCATATGAAGGCATACTATACCATTCTAGAAAGCTAAGACAATGAGGGACAATTCTTATGTTGACCAGAAATTCATTTGAAATCTCCTTGAGGGGCAAAACTAGCTTGGAAGTCAAGTCACTTTCACAGACAAAATTTCAGATACCTCAGATGGCCTGTAACTTGCAAGGACCATAACTTGAGTTCTATAAATCTCCTTGATGTCTTCCACCACTCAAATTAAAGCTCTTGAGATCCTCTACAAGTTTCATGTTGGCCAAGAAGCCATTTGAAGCTAGCATTTTGACTTATCTTGCTTGGAAATTTGACCTAAACTAGGGGATTTTACACAGAAACCCTAATTTAGAAACTCCTCTTCTCCTTGATTCCTCTTGAATTCTCCTTGGCATATCTCCATATCCTTCTTTATATGTCAAATGATGAACCCCACATCTCTCCACTAGACTTGAATGCCCTCTTAAATCAGTCAATTGACCTAGGGTTGACCTAGGGTTGACCTAGGGTTGACCCAGATGAAACCCTAGTTGACTGCCTTCAGCTATAGCTCTTGTGCTCTCATCAATGACTTGTCTCCTTCTCCAAATGACTTTATAAGTCTCTCATAATGTCTAGATACTCTCCATTCCTTCAACTCACAGCTCACAACCCTTTTGTTGACCCTCAGATACCCTCAGCTAGGAGATGGACTCAAGGCTTGATCTGTTGAACTCTTTGCTTTCAAATTCTTTCCTGATGACTTGAATAAGATTGAATTGGGATAATGACCTCTTGATAGGCTTCTAGAGATGAGAATAATGATTGGTCCCCTGTTGAATGACTTGCTATGCTTATGCTATGCAGATGATTAGACTATGTACATGACTCTATATGCAAATGCTAATGATAATGAAACATAAACCCAAGGAATAAGGTTGGGCAAATTTTAGGGTGCAACAGCTGCCCCTATTCAAGCGACTTGGACCCGATTGGATGAAGAGCCCGGAGCCTTCAGACATTCGCGGTACGAGACGGTTGAATACTAGTGAAACCAGAAATTTGCCAACCGCAAAACTAAATTGCGCTCCTGCTTGGGGAACGACATTCATCAGCTGAATCTGACTATTACGGCAACCCACTGATCTCGTGCGACTGTGCTGGGGATTGTCTTCATCGTTCTGAAGAGGATTCGATCGTCACAGATTGCTTGCTTGTCCACGTTAGGACTCTGCCTGTCATCAATACAAAGAACTCTCAACTAGAACCTGTCCACGTTAGGACTCCATTTGCTGTTAACCCAGAAAAATCTCGGCAACTCCGCTGGGGATAATTCGTCTGCATTTCCATAAACTGAATCACCCACATTAGGAATAACACTCTTCCACGTTAGGAGTAACACCTGTCCACGTTAGGAATAACATCGTCCACGTTAGGAATCATTTCTTCTGTATCTGTCCACGTCAAGACTAACCCTTTCATCTTTCCACGTCAGGAAGCAATCTTCTTTCCACATAAGGAGAACTGTATCAATCTGTCCACGTAAGGACTCCAATACCACTTGACATGTCCGCGTCAGGACTCCAACCTTTCCACGTAAGGAA
Source organism: Lathyrus sativus (assembly GCA_963859935.3). Lineage (NCBI taxonomy): Eukaryota > Viridiplantae > Streptophyta > Magnoliopsida > Fabales > Fabaceae > Lathyrus > Lathyrus sativus. The sequence goes on from OZ012737.1 coordinate 290,680,827, forward strand.
TACAACTTTGGTTCTGGACCTGTCCACGTCAGGACTCAACTTTGTACGCAATGAGTACATCATTCTTCCACGTCAGGAATCAACTTTTCTTGAATCTGTCCACGTCAGGACCCCAATTTTTCCACATAGGGAGTAAATCTCCTCCTTCTTCCACATTAGGAATAACTTCTTTTATCTGTCCGCGTCAGGACTGAACTCTTCCACGTCAGGAATAATCTCTTTCTTTCCACGTCAGGAATCAATCTTGATATGTCCGCGTGAGGACTCAATCTTTCCACGTAAGGAATAAACTCGTCTTCCCACGTAAGGAAACCTTCTTCTTTCCACGTAAGGAAACATTGTCTTTCCACGTAAGGAGAACATCTTAATCTGTCCACGTAAGGATTTCACTCTTCCACGTTAGGAATCACCTCTTTTGATATGTCCGCGTAAGGACTACTATTCTGATATGTCCGCGTAAGGACTACATCGTCCACGTTAGGACCCACTTCTCCACGTCAGGAATAATAATTTCTTTGATTTGTCCACGTCAGGACACTGATATCGTCTTGATTTGCCCACGTTAGGACTCAGGCGTCTTCGACCCGCTGAGGAAATAAGACTTGTCCACGTAAAGACTCACACCCTTGTCTGATCTGTCCGCGTCAGGACACCAACACAAAGAGTAATCACTTTTGTCAACGTCATGACCTCCCATTCCACTAATTTCGAGAAACCGAATCTGCCCACGATAGGACTAACACACCCCACCAATCCAGGGAAATAAACCTGTCCACGTTAGGACGCCCACTTCTGAAGAGATCTCGTCAATATAGGAATAAATTGTCCACGTCAGGACTTAGTTCTCCACTGATCCTCACCCACAAACTTCTTAGCACTGACGTAACAGCGACTTTGAGACGGACTCTACTGGGGATATCTGGAAACCAAACTACCGGATGCCTGTTCTGATAACCGGCGGTAGCCTCTGAAATTCTGGTTCATGAAACCTTTTAATGTTGACGTAACAACAACTTTGAAGGAAACAATCCGCTGATCGGACTAGAGAAACTTCAACAAAAACTCTGGCGGGGACATAAGTAACTCTGCTTGGGGACAAAGAGAAACTTATCCTGCAGACTTTGTGGGGAATACTGCCGAAACTGACATTATCATTGAATATCTCATGCCGAGATCTTGAACGCTCGATTGTTCATTTGAGCAAGAATTCTCTCCACCTGAACTGCTAGAGTACAGAAATTGCTTCAGCAAAATAAATGCTGGAAGGATAATGCCGACTCCGCCGGGGATAGCCAGATGCTACAGAATTATTCCAGCAAAATAAATGCTGGAAGGGTGAAGTCGACTCAGCTGGGAAATTAGGAACTCCAACCAAACCCCCCTGTTGAGGTAACCCCCTGCTGGGGAATAGCAGATGTGCATAGTATGATCGGACTTTCTGCTGGAACGTGAACTGATATCACCAGTATCTCTGACAAAATAACTGACAGGACCCACCATCAACTCTGCTTGGGAGAGTCTTGATCTTCGAGTTCCACTGGAAGGAATGAAAACACTTGCAAAGAGAATTCCGCTGGAGATGGGATGATTCTCTTGAGGAAAATTAACTGACTCCGCTGGGGGAGAGTGCATGACCCTGCGGGGAAAAATGAACCTGTCTGAATACAGCCTTACGATCTTAGAATCGCCAAACTCTGCTGAGGACGAACAACTTTTCTGGAGCACGTCCTTTGGGCAAGCTACGGCTAGCTGGGGAATTCTATCCTTCTTCAGGAAGAACATGCGTGACCTACGCGGGGACTGAGTCTTTCGTTATCGCAATCTTTTGATCACCTTCTTCGTATGGTTATGAAACCTGTAACAACACAAACAAGACACGACAAGCCTATGCAATCAAATCAATTCAGGTTAGTGACGTTACACTCAGTTAATCCAAAGCTTTAACAATTGTTGGCAAGGGCCAGTGATGTTATACTCATGCTAGCTTCACTAAACTTAGGCGTTAATCATGCACAAAACAGTAAAGAATCAGCATCAAGTACTGAATAACATATTTTCATTGATTGGGCCCCTGAATGGGCGGAGTTTTTGTACATGGGATGTAACTCCTGAAATGAGGAAGCTACGCAAAGCAAATACATAAGTATGCACAAGAAGCATGAATATTTTGACAAATTAAATTTTGTACACATGTCGGCAACGGGATGCAGATGAACACCACGAACTGATCCTCCCATGACTCATCCGACTCTAATGCTTTCCCGGTATCCCCACTTCTGAAGAGATTGTATCCGATAACTGGCTCCTCAAATATATTCTCCCGCATTGATGCTCACTGAATTCGGACCGCAGTCATTTGCTTTTCACATCCCTAACTTTTGCGTGAACCGCCCTTTACGGGTTTTCAGTTCACCGGGATACCCTTTTTTGCCGAAGCCGCCCAGTGTAGGTTTTCAACTTCGCGGGTGTACATTTTTTCAATTTTATCCCTAACTTTTGCCCGAACCTTTCATTCTGTTTTTTGGTTCGCCAGGATGCCCCATTTTTGCCTGGACTCTCTTTTTCTGTCCAGCGGGTCTATTTTAAGCAAAGTATTTTTTAACTGCGTCCGAATTCACAGGTGACGCAAAGTCTTCTCCGTCCATGGTGGACAACAATAACGCTCCTCCTGAAAAGACCTTTCTGACAACGTATGGCCCTTCGTAGTTGGGGGTCCACTTGCCCCTGTGATCTGCTTGCGGCGGGAGAATCCTTTTCAGCACAAGGTCGCCCGTCTGAAAGCTTCGCGGAAGTATCTTCTTGTCGTACGCTTTCTTCATTCGTCTTTGGTATAAACGACCGTATGCCAGAGAAGCTAGCCTCTTCTCATCCATCAAACTCAGTTGGTTCAATCTATTCGTTACCCATTCTGCCTCGTCCAGCTGAACATCTCGCAATACCCTCAGAGAAGGGATCTCAACCTCTAATGGTAATACCGCTTCCATTCCGTATACCAACGAGAACGGAGTTGCCCCGGTTGATGTGCGTACCGTCGTACGATAACCGTGCAAAGCGAAAGGTAGCATCTCGTGCCAATCCTTATAGGTCACCACCATTTTCTGGACAATTTTCTTGATATTCTTATTGGCCGCCTCAACAGCGCCATTCATCTTGGGTCGGTAAGGGGAGGAGTTGTGATGTTCAATCTTGAAATTCTGACAGAGCTCCTTCATCATTTTGTTGTTCAGATTTGAACCGTTATCCGTGATTATCCGCTCGGGAATCCCATATCGGCAAATGATATCTCTCTTGATGAATCTAGCCACCACTTGCTTCGTTACATTCGCGTAAGACGCCGCTTCCACCCACTTGGTGAAATAATCGATTGCTACTAGGATGAACCGATGCCCATTAGAAGCCGTCGGCTCGATCTTTCCAATCATATCGATTCCCCACATCGAGAATGGCCATGGAGATGACATCACATTTAGAGGACTCGGAGGCACGTGTATCTTGTCAGCATAGATTTGGCACTTGTGGCACTTCCTTGCGAACTTGAAACAATCAGTTTCCATCGTCAGCCAAAAGTAACCTGCCCTCAGCAGTTTTCTCGTCATAGCATGTCCACCAGCATGCGTACCAAAGGTACCTTCGTGAATTTCCTCCATGAGAAGCTTTGCCTCTTTCTCGTCTACACAACGCAACAACACCAAATCGTGGTTTCTTCTGTACAAGACGCCATCTGGATTCAAGTAGAAATTGCCCGCTAATCTCCTGAGAGTCTTCTGATCTTGACTGGATGTCCCAGCCGGATACTCTTTATTCTTCAGGAAATTAAGGATATCGAAATACCACGGTTTGTCATCAGACGCTTCATCAATAGCAAATACATAAGCCGGCCTGTCCAACCGAGAGATAGTGATTTGGGGAGCTTCGTTCCAGAAGTTGACCTTGTACATGGAAGACAAAGTGGCAAGGGCGTCAGCCATTTGATTTTCTGCCCGCGGCACATGATGCAATTCAACTTTGTCAAAGAAAGGCAACAATCTCCTTGCATAATTCATGTAATGTATCAAATTGGGCTGACGTGTCTCCCATTCCCCTTTGATCTGATTCACTACCAGAGCTGAGTCTCCGTATACGTCTAGATGTTTGATTCGCAAATCAATGGCTTCTTCGAGCCCCATTATACAAGCTTCGTATTCGGCCTCATTATTGGTAACGGCAAAGGTCAATCGGGCAGTAAACGGGATGTGCGACCCGTGCGGCGTAGTAATAATCGCCCCTATTCCGCTACCGTAAGCATTCACAGCTCCGTCAAAAATCATCTTCCATTTGGACCCCAACTCTGGTCCCTCGTCTGGCAACGGTTCTTCACAATCCTTCATCTTGAGGTACATGATATCCTCCTCAGGAAAATCAAACCTCATCGATTGGTATTCTTCAATAGGCTGCTCCGCCAGATACTCAGACAGCACACTCCCCTTTATAGCCTTTTGCGAGACGTATTGAATATCATATTCAGTCAAGACCATCTGCCAACGGGCAATTCTACCTGACAACGCCTGCTTTTCGAATATATATTTGATTGGATCCATCTTCGAGATGAGCATGGTTGTATGATTCAGCATGTACTGCCTCAAACGCTTGGCGGCCCAGGCTAGCGCGCAACAAGTTTTCTCCAGCATTGAGTATCGAGATTCACAGTCTGTAAATTTCTTACTCAAGTAATAGATTGCATGCTCTTTTCTCCCCGTCTCGTCGTGTTGACCGAGAACACAACCCATGCTTCCCTCAAGAACCGTCAAATACATTATCAAGGGTCTCCCTGCCACTGGGGGTATCAAAATAGGGGGCTCCTGCAGATACTTCTTTATTTTATCGAACGCCTTTTGACAATTTTCGTTCCACGTTACAGCTTGATCCTTTTTTAGCAACTTGAATAATGGTTCACACGTGGCCGTTAGGTGAGATATGAACCGGGCAATGTAGTTCAATCTCCCTAAAAACCCGCGTACCTCTTTCTCTGTTTTAGGCGTCGGCATTTCTTGAATCGCTTTTATTTTAGCAGGATCGACCTCTATTCCTCTTTCACTTACGATAAACCCCAGCAGTTTACCCGATCTCACCCCGAAGGTGCATTTGTTAGGGTTCAGTCTCAGCCTGAACTTCCTAAGTCTTTTAAACAACTTCAGCAGATTCACCAGATGCTCTTCCTCCATCTGGGATTTGGCAATCATATCGTCAACATAAACTTCGATCTCTTTATGCATCATGTCATGAAAAAGAGTCGTCATCGCACGCTGATATGTTGCCCCAGCATTTTTCAAACCAAAGGGCATCACTTTGTAGCAAAATGTTCCCCATGGTGTTATGAAAGTAGTCTTCTCCATATCCTCTGGCGCCATCTTAATCTGGTTATAGCCTGAAAAGCCATCCATGAAGGAGAATACAGAGTATTGAGCGGTATTATCAACTAACACGTCAATATGAGGAAGTGGAAAATCATCTTTTGGGCTTGCTTTATTCAAATCTCTATAATCCACGCACATTCGAACCTTGCCGTCTTTCTTTGGCACTGGTACGATGTTGGCAACCCATGAAGGATACTTTGTCACAGCCAGGAAACCAGCGTCCCACTGTTTCTGCACCTCCTCTTTGATCTTCATTGCCATATCTGGTCGAGTTCTGCGAAGTTTTTGTTTGACCGGCGGGCAATCTTCTTTCAGTGGAAGGCGATGCACAACCATATCTGTATCGAGCCCTGGCATATCCTCATATGACCAAGCGAATACATCATTATACTCTCGGAGCATTTCAACCAGTCTTCGCTTGATCTCACTTTGCAGTGCGGCCCCGATACGAATATTCTTCTCAATCCCTTCCGACCCCAAATTGATAATTTCGATGACCTCGTCGTGAGGCAGAATGGCTCTCTCCTCTTGCTTCACTAACCAAGACAGTTCTTCAGGAACGTCGCTATCTTCGACAACCTCTTCTTCGGTCTGGAATACCGGGTGATCGAAGTCGGGACGAGTCATAGGTGGCTCAAGGATGTCATCTGAAAATGTTATCCTGCAAAAGGAATGGTTAAGTGCTTCAAAATGCGTATAAAGCGAATAACCACGTTGCCATTTTATTGAAAAATACAAAACAAGAAAAACAGAGATTACAGTATTTGCACATGAAAAAAAACGCCATTTATTTAATGATTAACACGCAATGTCTATAACAACACAGCCCCAAGCAAATCCTGATGCCCCGGGCAAGACATCAGATTATTCAACAATTAATAAAGCAAAGCATTACTGTTTAAAAGTCACAGGAACAAGCTCCTGAATAGACCAGTTGCACAGTCCTTGTCCTGGCGTGCTTGGCTGAATCCAGGCATCCATATCACAGTCGCTGTCTCCTTCATCAGACTCTGAAGCAGCATTGACAGTTTCATGACATACTCCACTGGCAGAGATGGTGATTGACTTTCTGAAATAGGGGGCCCCCACGGAAGGAGTTGATGACGACGGTCGGTACCCCAGCCCGAACCGGTCCATCTTCACAGGAATGTCCAGCACTTTGCCCCAGCCCTTGGCTTCTCCTGCTTCCACTAGCGCTTGAGCTTCTTTATACGATGAGACAGCTATCTCTGGCACTTTGCTCGGCCCGGGACCTTTGTCCTTGATGCGCAAACCTTCGAATGCCTGGCATGGCGTCTCGTGGATCTCTCCGTCGACTTCCACATATTTAAACGAAGATAGATGGCTGACCAGGATGTCTTCTTCTCCGCACACGGTGACTACACTGTCTCCGACCATATACTTTAACTTCTGATGCAGGGTAGACGTGACGGCCCCTGCCCCATGAATCCAGGGTCTTCCCAGCAAGCAGCTGTACGCAGGCTGTATATCCATGATATAAAACTCCGTTGCGAACACTTCCGGCCCCACTTGCAGAGGCAAGGTGATCGATCCGAAAACTGTTCTCCGCGTGCCGTCAAATGCTCTGACTACCAAATCACTGGGAGTACACAAAATCCCTCGAACATCCAGCTTCATCATCGCCTTCTTAGGCAGCACATTCAAAGATGATCCGGTGTCAACCAATACGTGCGACATTACCGATCCTCTGCACTCAACAGATACGTGTAATGCCATATTATGATCCCTCCCTTTCGGAGTCAAGTCAAAATCGGTAAAGCCCAGACTGTGGCCTGCATTCACATGTGCCAATACTCCTTCTAGCTGATTCACGGAGACATCCTGGGGCACAAAAGAAGTGTCCAGGACTTTCAGCAAAGCATTTCGGTGAGCTTCCGAACACAACAGCAATGACAGGATAGATATTTTGGACGGCGTCTGCTGCAGATGCTCCACAATCTTATAATCACTTTTTCGAATCAAGCGCATGAATTCTTCTACATCCTTCGATGCTGCTTCTTTTTCACTTGCTTGTACCGGAACATTTTCAACCGCCTTCCCTTTTCCTTTCGCTAGTCTTTCAACCTCCACTTCAGGAGATATAAAGATCCTGCCACTCCTCGTCATGCCTCCTGAACCAACGACATTATCCACAATCTCCACTGGCTGTTTGTTGACATCAATCTTTATCCCGTCACAATACACCTCTAGCCCATATGACCATGGGACTGCTTTCGTGTTCTCATACGGGATTGGCCCGGCCTTAGTTATGGTAATCGGTGGTCGTTGAGCTGGTGCTGCAATAGTGATCGTCTTCCGCGGAATCGTCACTGTGGCCACATCACTCCGATTATCCACTACTGCCCCTGCAGGCTCGTCAGTTGCCGCTCGATCAAACTGCAATATACCTTCATCAATCAAAGCCTGAATGCCTTTCTTCAAATCCTCACACCCCCCAGCTAGGGTCCAACAATCTAAGCAATACTCATTACATCCTGGGTAAACACCTCCTTGTAACAGTCGGCTCTTTATCTCGCTCAGCGGCGTCTTCAAATCTTCAACATTCATAATCAGATTCAGACCTTCCTCAGTCAGCACGGCGTTCGCCCCATGATTAGGCATGGGTTTCTGGACTATATTTGGACCTGCCGTTCCGAAATTGATAGTCTTGTTGTCTAAGAGATCCTGCACAACGTGCTTAAAAGCATGACAACCTTCTATATCGTGGCCTGGGGCCCCAGAATGAAACTCACAGTGTCTGCTTGCATCGTAGCCGAACGGGGGAGCTCCCGTTATCGGTGCCAGAGTTCTTTTCTCTACCAGATTCAATCCCAACAATGTCTGCAACAAGTCGGCATATGTTGAGGGAGGCTTCTCAAACACTCTTCTCGGTTTACCACCCTGGAATCTTCATTGAGCTTGCTGTGCCCCTTGCTGAGGCTGCTGCTGCTGTGGCATTGGTTGTTGCTGAACCGGTTGTTGTTGCTGGAGAGGTTGTTGTTGATATGGGATAGTAACACTCGACACCTGCTGCGGCTGACGATATTGACCTCGTCCCCTGCCTCGGCCTCCAAATACCGCGCTTGCCTCGCCCTGACGGCGCCCACCATAAGCTTTCCTATTACTGCCAGATGCAATTGATTCCTCGACTTGGAACTTTCCTTGCTTAATATTACGCTCAATCTTTTCCCCCATCAGAATCAGGTCTGAAAAACTGGCCAGAGACGTATGAAATAGCATATCATGAAACAGCCCTGTGAATGTGCCAACAAACATATCATTCATTTCTTTATCTTCCACAGGAGGACGGACCCTGGCAGCCATATCGCGCCACCTTTGCGCGTACTCCTTAAAACTCTCCCCCTTCTTCTGCGAAAGCCCGGCCAACTGGACCCGATTGGGCGCCAGGTCGCTGTTATACTTGTAATGGGCGACAAATGCCTCCGCTAATTGCTTCCAAGTCTTGATATCAGTTGGCTCCAACCCCATGTACCACTCTAGGGAAGGGCCCGACAGACTATCCTGAAAGAAATGCATTAGCATTCTTTCATCAGTGGAGTATGCAGACATCTTTCTGTAATAAGCTCGTACATGCACTTTCGGACATGTGTCTCCTTTATACTTATCGAACGCAGGAGCTTTGAATTTAATCGGCACCCTCAAGCCAGGTACCAAGCCCATGGTTGCCATGTCCAATCCCACAGCACTTTGATTTAGGACTCCCTTCATCTGCTCTTCCAGCATTCTAATCTTTTGGGAATCATCCATCGGCCCTTCAAAACCTCCTCCGGAGAAGGCATCCTCCTGCTGATCCTCTTGCCACAGACCGTTTCCAGCTCCGTACCCATCATATGCATTATTACGTCCGGCTCTGATCTGATTCATCCCCGGACCTCAGCCTCTGTTGCCGTACCCTTGAACACCTCCAGCAGGACCAAAACCCATAAATCCAGTACCATTTCCGTTTCCAAAGCCTCCGTAACCCTGATTGACCATACCATAACCATCTTGCCCAAAGCCTTGAGCATTAAAGCCATACTTGCCAGTGTTATCGAATCCCTGATCGTTGAATCCGAACCCAGTATTGACAAAGCCATTGCCTCCCAGATTTTCTCCCAAAGTGACATCACCCAGCCCAACATTATGGACAGCGGTCTCATTCCCCACTCCGACGTTACCATTCACAGCAGCGGTAGCGTTGTTAACATTAGCAGCAGGTATATTGACCACAGGCGGAGCCACTGGCGTGGGAGTGCCGTCTCCATGAGCAGTATCAACCCGGACGGACTGATGATCTTCATTACCATGACCAGCGTTGCGAGCCAACAGAGGCTGGACCATGGCCTGCAAATTCTCTTGCCCTTTTGCTATAGCTTCCATGGTCTGCATGAAGAGGGCGAGCTTCTCGCGCACATCCTGCATCTCGTTCTGCATTTGGTCCATGATTTTTCGACAATTGGAGCGTGTAGAATAGCGGTGCGGATGTTGATCTGGAATCCTGTTAAGCACCTGATACAGAGTAGGAAATAAGACACCATTCAAAGATTACCTGTAATGCGATATGAATATGAATGCAATGCAATGTGTCTGTGCATTAGGGAAGTTCATTCCCCCAGTTCTAGTGCGAAGGTGCCGGTGCAGTGACAGTGCTGACAATAGGAATATCGGAGCTGAATCATAGAAAGCCTCATATATCGCAGAGAAAATCAATAAGCCCAGGGTACAATATCGCTGAGAGTACAATAAGAAGGCATGACCTCAACCAACAATCCTGGTGATGGTCAGCACTATGCAAATAAAGCATACAAGTTACTACATGAAATGATCAAATCCTCCCAAAAGTCTGGTACTCCTCTATCAACTTCTTGGTCTCCGGATGGCTTGGTCGATCAAGCAGCCCTTCAACAAGCTGGTTTCTCCTCTTAAGGACACGGCGTACGTCTTCAGCAGTTTCTTCCCATGTTGCTTCTCCGAAGCAATCTTCTAACTTTCGCTTCTGAGATACTGCTTCATCTCTGGATTTGATTGCCTTGTTCAGAGCATGCTGGACACTATACCGGGTCATCACTTCCTCCTCACACTTCTTGATGCTAGACTTCAACTTCTCTTCGAGGTCGGAAATTTGCTGCTTCAGCTTATCTTCCCTCTTCTTGTTATTGGTGAGTGTAGCATTCCAAGTCTTATTGCAAGAGGATATCTCTCGGTGAGCTGCGTCGAGCGCTTTCTTTTTGGCTTCCAGCATGTCATGGGAGCTTCTGAACTCTTGCCCCAGACGTTCACGCTTTTTCTTTTCTTCGGTCAACTCAGCTCCTAACCTGTTTACCAGCTCGATCTGTTGTTGGAAAGCATATACGGCCTTGTTTTTCTCACTGCGTACTTGAGCTAGCTCTTGCTCTAACCCTTCGTTGATCTTCATCAAGGCTTCTTTTTCTCTCACAACTTGCTCATAGACTTCCCTAGAAACAGTAGTTGGCTCTGCTACCGGAACGGGAACAATGACGGGTGCAGCTGGAAACGGCATCCTCAACTGACTAGCCCTCTCCTGAATCCAAACTCTATAAGGTGCATAGGCCTGACAGTCATTCTTTCCTAACAGTGGTTTCCCTTTGCGGTTAATACGCGTCCAGGCATGTTGCAACTTGGCCAATAATTCTCCCTTCAAATCCCCTGTGAAGTACAGAGATTCCTGTACTTCTTCCTCCTGAGGTGGATTCTTCAGTGCATATCCGAACTGGCGAATGAATAGAGAAGGGTTGTAATTGATACACCCTTTTCTTCCTATCAGTGGGACATTAGGGTAACCAGAACAACTGAAGATAAGCTCGGATCCCAGCAGATCTCTATCAAACCACTCCATATCTTCCGACGATAGCCTCATCAGGCGCTCTGGCCAACCAACTGGAACTGTAGTCTCTGCAACAGATCCTCTCTTAGGAAGGTGACTCTCAAACCACATACTCAACAAGGGCACACACAGGTGAACATTCTTCCCTCTTCCCTTCTCATTCTTGTAATGCAGTGAGTGGTAGAGATCTCCGAGTAAAGTAGGTACAGGATTACCAGCGGCAAACAAGTAGAAAGCATCAAAGTCCACAAAGTCCGGTATATTGGGAAACAAGACTATGCCATAAATACACAAGGCCAACACAGCATTGAAAGCAACCCAGCACCCGCTCTTGGCATACTCTTGGGCTTTACCAACTAAGAATTGGAGTGAGAAGCCTGGAACTCCACGGGAAACAGTAGTCACAAGTTCAGAAGCATCAATATGCAAGGCTTTTGCCAAATCCTCCGGCTTGGGCTTGGCGTCATAATGAATGAATGGAACCTGGTTCTGCACGGGCAGCTCAACATACTCAGCGTATTCCTCCAGGGTTGGTCCCATAATAAAGTCAGAGAACGTAAAGCACCTCAAAGCAGGGTCGTAGAATTGCATCAAAGCATACAGCCCATCTAACTCTACCTCTGTAGGTTTGCACACCACTCTCAGTAGTCTACCATAGCTCATCCGGAAACTCCTACGAACACCCTCATCAGCAAGAGAGATCAACCCAAGTAAAGGAACAATATCAGGCGTAGGCAATTTGTAAGCAACCGTTCTCCTTAAGCTAGTCATGATCAAACACTCAGAAGTCTGGGTACTAGAACTAGGGAAATGCAAATGCACCTGCAGCACAGACACACATTAGTGAAATGCAAATGGTAATGGATATGCAGGCAATGCAATGCAAGTAACATGCAACAGGGACCAAAGCTGTAGCTGAATAGCCTGAACCCAATCAAGAAAGGTCTCAGATAGACCATCCAGGAGTCATCAAACCCTGGCCTCAGATAGACCTAAAATAAAACTCCAACACTGGTCTCTGACAGACCTCAAACCATAACTCCAACTGGTCTCTGATAGACCTCAAATCACATCTCTAATTGGTCTCTGACAGACCTCAGAACTCTCCAACTGGTCTCTGACAGATCTCAAAACACATCTCCAAATGGTCTCTGACAGACCTCATAACTCTCCAAATGGTCTCTGACAGACCTCATAACTCTCCATAAATAACCAGGATCTCGGATCAAGAAATAATCGGTATCTGAAGGTCTAGTTACCTGCATAACCCCAAATCCCCTCACAGGTGGATGGCCCTATAACTGACAAAGGTACGGCATCCTATGCGGTCGTCGGCGTCACAGACTTTCAGGGTTGATGATACGATTCCCAGAAGGAGTGGCATCATCAATTCCTGAAGAGGCCTCACTTAGCCAACTTCCAAATGATCGGTCCCCAGAGTCGACAATCCAACTAACCAGCAACCCACGCCAACCAAAGGAAGGGGCAGGAGGCCAACCAAAGGAACCTCGTCTGAGTGTAGATTTCATGGGACACCAAAGCAAGCAAAGCAAGCGGGCGCCCACTAATTTCTACTCTAATTCTAGGTGCACTCAAGCCCAGGTCCGGCTTATCTCTCAATATCAGAACACCCGTCACACCCCAGATGCAGCAACAATAATCAATATATAAAGCTGACAATACAAAATTAGAAAAATAACTCCATACAAAATCCTCGACGGGAAGACAAGCGCTAGGATTGACTCTCTTAAGGGACGTTGGATCCCAGATGCATAAGAACCATCGCAGTCCTTAGCAGCCAGGGGACGTTGGATCCCCAGCAGAGTCGCCAGCTGTCGCTACTGCGAAAATCGGCGCCGGCTGAACAGAAGAGTCGCCACCGTGCGTTATTTATCCCACGGGAGGGAAAGGAAACGCTCAGAGTAAACCTCGCACAACACGGGAAAGGTATGGTCGTCGCAACCAAAACCTGGGTTCGGGAGTCGGTTACGCAAGGGGAAGGTATTAGCACCCCTCACGTCCATCGTACTCGATGGGATCCACGCTTGTTTTCGGGTATGGATTGTTATTCTATCTACGCTAAAGGTCTGGGGTTGAAAGAAAATAAAATGAAAATAAAATGAAAATAAAATGACTCGGCAAAGTATCGCACTTTATGCCTACGTATTCCCGCCTGGAACGAGAAATCAGAGTCAACGTAGTTCGCCTACCTACGGGAAAGGAGGGGAAGGTTGCTCGCTAGGATATTGCATCCTATGCCTACGTACTTTCACACAGCATGAAAGATCAGAGCAAACGTAGTTCGGGCCACGTACGACACAAGCTTGTCTTGGTTGATTTTATTCCTTCTGAAAAAGGTTTTTCTGATTAAGAGTCCAAGAGGACAAAAATGACGTCTTGATGAGTTCACATTCTTTTACGGAAGAAGTGTCTTTTATTGTGTTTGAAATCTTTATGTGTTTTTCTGTTTGTTTTGAGAAAGAAAGAGACAGAACTCTAACCTACGGTTGCGAAGGGAAACAAACTAACCTAATGTTATCATGCATGGGTTAAGACCTAGTGTCTATCATGCTCCTCTCTTTCACAGAGAGAAACAGAGATCCTAAGGGATAGGCAGAAACAGAAACAATAACAGATATATACAGTAAAGCAGTAAAATGCATGGATGCAACAGCACAAGCGAGGCAAGGGAGTCCCACTCAACCTCGAACCTAGAAAACAATAGGCAAAAGTGAACAGGCTTCACTTTCAACCCAGCAGGGTAAACAGCAAACAATACAGTCCAGAAAACCAATCAATACATCAGCAATAAAATACAACAGCAAAAGAAACAGCATCAGCAGCTCTGAATCAACATCTGGCTTCAAGTAATCTCCAATCAGCTACAGGCTTCAACAAGCATCAATCTCCATCTTCATGACCTTCAGGCAAGGGCTTTGATCATCTGTCTTCCATCTGCAATGGCTTTTCTTCATGCTCAAACCTCCAGGATGAGGAATCAGTCACAAGAGTGAATTGGGTGTTAAGCAATCAGCTGACTACCAAGGGTGGTGAACAGACTGCTTCTAACACAAGAGACATTTTCTCTCAAGAGTTCTATCTCATAGACACTATCACCAAGCCTTCCAAAGGAAGGGGGTGAGTGTCTTAGAGAGACTCTGAATCACAGAGAAGAATGGATGCAGACAAGGCAATCCATGTTTGAGAAACAAACTTTCTAATCTAGAGCTCTGCCTAGCTCCTAAACCCTAGTCTCCTCAGCAGCTGCTAGCAAGAACCTCCTCCCCAACTCTGGCAGTTGATCTTCAATCTCTGGATCTCCAATGGCTTCATCTTCCCAAGTCTTCAGCTCTCCAGGTTCCCAGATAAACCCAATACCCAAACAAGCAAGCAATAATCCCCAGAGGGCACACCACACCAGTCAATCAGATATACAGACAGTATTAATAGCAGTAGGGGAATCCTGACTTTTCTAAGGGATCTAATAACTACCCATAGCCCCTATAGTCCCATAACTAATCTATTCAAACCCTAAGTCCTAAGGGAAATGAAATCAAACTTCTTAAGTCATCACCTAAAAACCCTAATTTGTTTATGTTGTTCAAGCCTACATTAAGCACCTAAAATTAATTCTTAAAAATGGGAACTAAATTGAATCTACAAGTTCAATATCTCATCTAAACACCCTAAAAAGAATGAACAAAAAATATGAAAGCATGTAATAGAACAAAAATTAACAAATTTATGCATGAAATGAAACTATTTAAAATGACATTTATTTAGAAAATATGGAAAAAATATGAAATAAAAATAAAAATGCAATTTTATTTTTCTATAATTTTCTACACATCCTAAAGAAAATGATGTAAAAAGAATGACTTGAAAATGATTTTTTATGAATTTATTATGAATTAATGAAAATCAAGAAAATAGTAAGAGAAATTAAAAATAAAAATGAAAGAAATAAATGGGAGAGGGGTGTATTCAGCAACCACGCTTAATTAAAATCCATTGGGCCAGCAAAGAGGGGGGCGCGCGTAGCATTTTGAGTTAAGCCCAGAACCTCTTCAGAATTAATGAAATAATAGAAGGACGCTGGGGGGTGAGAAAAGCAATAGAATCACGTTCATCTTGACAATGGGCCTATTACTGGGGGTGGGGATATCACAAATCACTCAGGCCCGCCCGTTTCAATTAATGAAACGGTGCGTTTAGGGCACCACAGCATTTCCCTCCAAATCAGAATTGAATATGAGCCATAGGATTGCTCCTCAAGTCAAAGGTCCAACATGACATGGACGCACACGATTTCATCTTCTCCAATGGATCTGAAACTTAGGGTTTGGACTCCATGAATGCCATGCACGAGCACAATTTCTCCCAATTTGTTCTCACTCTACAGGCCATGAAACGCCATGCTATAAACATGAAACTTATTCTAAATTCCTCCCTCTACAAGCCTATGGTCCCTGATTGCTTTAAAACTCAACAAATCAACAAACCCGATAGCAACAAGTTCTGGTTACCATGAATATCCTCTGCAACTCACCAACACAATTCTCCATCAAACTTACACTAATCTAATCTATAACTAATGGTGATTAACCTGCGCTAACAACCTAACATTCTAATGCACTATGCCATGAGTTCTTGATCCAAACAGTTTCTACAACCTGCTAACAATCATCACTAAACCAACCCAAATTCAACCTAATTGCTCTACTAACATCCTACATCACATTTATACTAACAAATCGATGCTAAACTAACTACATCAAGCAATTTGAATGAAAACACACCTGATGCAAAAGCTTGAAAACAGCTATGGAAACTCGTGAATCCACCAACACCAATGCTCAGATCTTGATCAGTGAGTGAAGCTCTTGTTTCTGTATGCAACACTTTGAGGAATCTTGCCTTGAATTGTGCTATCAACTTGAAACTTCAATTTTGATGTTGATGATGGAAGTGCTCGAAAATGGATTGATTACACTTGATTCTTGGTTGAATTCTGATCTATGAGGATGGATCAGTATAATGAAGTTGATTTTGATGGTAATTGGTGAAGATTTTGAGAGATTGAAGTGAAATTGCAAAGAGAAAGAATGAAAGAGTTTGTGAAATTCTTGGTGCAAATGAAGCCAACCCTTGATCAATCTTCATTACATGAATATATAGAGCTCACATGAACATTCTAGATCCATCTTACACATTCCCTTGCCTTCCAACTTTGATCCATTTTTGAAGTGTTTCTTAAAATGCAAGTAACCAAAGATAACTTTGAAATCTTCCACTAAACTCAAAAAATTGTTTGAACCATTGTCTTTAGAATGTCTTTTCCATTCAAAATCATATATTGGAAGTCTCCATTTGGACTTAGAAATCTCCCAAACCATTTTTCATTTTGACTTTATTCACATTATAAGCCATTTTAGTTCAAATTTGGACCAATCATGCAACTTCATGTTATGAGCTTTTCCAACAATTTGTGACCTTCTTTCTAGACTTAAAATCTCATTTGGAGCAAGTTTGATGTTGTAAGTTTTTCCATTTGAGGCCTCCTTGTATGAGTTTTGGACATAGGTTAAAATGACCTGTAATTCACAAATGCCCAAAATACCCTTTGCTTGCCAAGACCATAAGTTGAGTTCTCCACATCATATGAAGGCATACTATACCATTCTAGAAAGCTAAGACAATGAGGGACAATTCTTATGTTGACCAGAAATTCATTTGAAATCTCCTTGAGGGGAAAAACTAGCTTGGAAGTCAAGTCACTTTCACAGACAAAATTTCAGATACCTCAGATGGCCTGTAACTTGCAAGGACCATAACTTGAGTTCTATAAATCTCCTTGATGTCTTCCACCACTCAAATTAAAGCTCTTGAGATCCTCTACAAGTTTCATGTTGGCCAAGAAGCCATTTGAAGCTAGCATTTTGACTTATCTTGCTTGGAAATTTGACCTAAACTAGGGGATTTTACACAGAAACCCTAATTTAGAAACTCCTCTTCTCCTTGATTCCTCTTGAATTCTCCTTGGCATATCTCCATATCCTTCTTTATATGTCAAATGATGAACCCCACATCTCTCCACTAGACTTGAATGCCCTCTTAAATCAGTCAATTGACCTAGGGTTGACCTAGGGTTGACCCAGATGAAACCCTAGTTGACTGCCTTCAGCTATAGCTCTTGTGCTCTCATCAATGACTTGTATCCTTCTCCAAATGACTTTCTAAGTCTCTCATAATGTCTAGATACTCTCCATGCCTTCAACTCACAGCTCACAACCCTTTTGTTGACCCTCAGATACCCTCAGCTAGGAGATGGACTCAAGGCTTGATCTGCTGAACTCTTTGCTTTCAAATTCTTTCCTGATGACTTGAATAAGATTGAATTGGGATAATGACCTCTTGATAGGCTTCTAGAGATGAGAATAATGATTGGTCCCCTGTTGAATGACTTGCTATGCTTATGCTATGCAGATGATTAGACTATGTACATGACTCTATATGCAAATGCTAATGATAATGAAACATAAACCCAAGGAATAAGGTTGGGCAAATTTTAGGGTGCAACAGGATGCTCCTCCACCTCCTCCTCCACCAGAACCAACTGCCACTGCATTAACTATGACTCTGGTAGAACCCTCTTCAGGATCTCCAGAACATATGGCAATTGACTCTGTTCAGGATACAGAACCTCCATCATCAGAGATCAAGACAGAAAATCCAGATTTGGCAAACAAGATTGCTGCTCTGAAAGCTGGTCAATCTGAAATCAGATCTTGGATGGCGAAGCAAGACAAGAAATCTGAGGACATGTCAGAGTGGATGTCTAAACAAGATTAGAAGAATGAGACAATAACTAAGTTCATGTCAAAGCAAGAGCAATCACAATCTGAGATCACAGACCTATTGAAGATGCTTTTGTCTAAACACACTTAGATTTTTTTTCCTCATGTTTGTGCATCTGTTGTTTTTGCATCTGTATGTTTTTGTAATATCTTCTGATGTACTTTTGCTCTGTTATGATTGAATGAAACAGTTTGTTATTCTCCATTGAATTATCTGCTATTTTTTTTCCTTTTAATTGTCTTTATTAAAAGTTTTTACTTTTTGCTTATGACAAAAAAGGGGGAGAAAATAAAGATCTGAACTATTTAATGTAATTTCACTAGAATGAATCTTCAGACATATCTATTCTTTCTAATATCTAAATTGACTATTTCAGAACTTTTGATAAGAACACTCTATAAAAGAACCTCTGAGTTTCTCAGATCATTTATCTTTTATCAAACTCTGAATCTTATATCTGCAAGATAGTCTGACCCTTGATTATTACAAAGACAAACAAGATCTGACTCTGAAGATTACTCAAGATAAAAAGGGAAGTTTATATTCCTTTTTTCATATTTAACTCAGGGGGAGATTCATCATCTCAGGGGGAGTTATAATTCTTTATGTTCAATTAAATAAAATTTATGATACTTTTTGTCATCATCAAAATGGGGGAGATTGTTAGAACACAGATTGGTTCTTAATAATTACTCTTTGTTTTGATGATAACTGTTAGGAAATTTATATTTAAGAATTATATATTCTAAAATTTGTTTGAGAGTTTTGCTGCAGATTAAAATTATATTAACTCTCTAGAAGCAAATCTGCCTTGAATACAAGAAGTCATTCTGACTCTGAAGCGCCAGATGCACCTTTCAGAAGAATCTGCTTGCTCCTTACAGAAGATCCTGAGCGTAGTCTCCAGAAGGATCTGAAGAAAGAAGCTCCAGAACATTCTGAGTCAGAAGCATCTGTAGATAATCAGAAGCATCTGAAGCTGAAGCATCAGAAGTATAGAAGAATATTGATTGAAGAGTCTCTCAAAGCATTGATCTACAGAAGTTTCTGAAAGTACTTATGCTGCCAAGTACTGAAGTTCTGTGTCAAGATGCTCTAATGATCAACACGCTAGAAGCACACACGCTGCAGAAGACTCTGATACAGCATAGTTCTGAATCTCATCAGAAGACTCTGATCCATTCAAACTCTGAAGAACTTGCTGAAACTGAAGAAGTGTTTTCAAGAATGTATCCGTTGGAATCATTCAACGTCTCTTTCCTTATTTGTGCTAGACACACTTACACAGACAAAAAGGATTTATCTGTGCCATCTATTTCAAGGAAAGGTCAGTACATGTGAAGACAAAAAGGCTCAGACCTTTTGGACTCTCTTTTCAACGTGCATAATTCAGTTGCCTATAAAAGGAGTGTCTCACTTCATTCTTCAGTGCTACACACTTGCTGAAAAGAAATCACACATTCTATAAGCTCTCATTCTTATTCTTCATAGAATCTTATTGTACTTAAAACTTAAGAGAAAAATCACTGTTGTGATTATAGCTTTATAGAAGCATTAAAAACTCTTGTATTTAATTTACATTGTTTGTAAAGGATATTCCTTAAGAGGATTCAGTGTGAATCAGTAGCTCTTGAGAAGACTAAGAACTGTAGTTCTTAGGTGATACTATTGTAATCAGTTTGATTTAATAGTGGATTAAGTCCTTGTTGAGAAAGGCAAATCACTCTGGAAGGGTGGACTGGAGTAGTTGTTTAACGAACCAGGATAAAAATAATTGTGTGATTATTTTTCAAGTATTAATTTTCCATACTTATTCAACCCCCCCCCCCTTTCTAAGTAATATCTCACCTTCAAGAAGATGAGTTGAAACTCATGTTGCAGGGTTGAAACCTAGAAAGCAATTGATGATTGAAGTCTGAAGACTGAGTTGCTGCTGGAGGAGCTGAGGCTTTCATCTGTTTTCTTTTCTGTATTGTGTGTTTTGCTTGATTTGTCTGTTGCATTAGAATAAGTTCATCTAGAATAAGTATAATCTAGGAGCATGATTGCATTAGAGGTTGAGTTGCTCCCTCTGCTTGTATTTTTATTAAGTGGCTTTGCTTGCGGGTATTCGGTAGAGCTCAGCTCCCTTGCCCATGTGGTTTGTTTGCCTGATGGCATTTCATTTCATTTATCTGTATGATTACAGTTTACTGTTTATTGCTTGATAGCATGTTGTTTACATTTCAGTATGATTACTGTTATTTCATGACTGGCTTGAGGTTGAGATGAGCTTGTGGAGGCTGAAGCCCCACACACATTTCCTCCCTCACTTGCATTGCATGCATTTTACTGTTTAAAGCTGATGCTTTTGTATGTTTTGGCGTATCATTGACATGATCCCTTAGGACTCTCATTTCCTTTGATAAGGATTTGATGATAGACTTTTAGGTTGAAACCTATGCATGACAACATCTAGGAGTTCCATGTTCAAACCTCAACCATAGGATGAATCCATGGCATGATAACAGTAGGACTTGATAGTCTCCCTCCTAGTTGAGCCTGTTCTCTTCTCATCTCAAAACAGTTTAAGATACAATAATTATGAATGATTTCTTTCGTACGTTACGAGCCTTAAGCTATCTGAGAAAGGATTGTGGGAGAGTTTCTTTTCCACAGTCTGGATGTTTAGTATGGTACCCTTTGGGTGACATGCGACGCATTCACTCTCAGGTCACAGTCTCTAGTGCGATTGAAATCGCAAAAACAATAAAAAACACTTCTTTCGTAAAAGACAGGAAATGAACCGTAGTTTCCTAAACTACGTGAGCTCTGATCTCTCATGCCTGTTGAGAGTACGTAGGCACAAGATGGCGAAGTCTTGGAGAGCTACCTTCCCCCATAACCCTTCGTAGGCCGAACTACGTTGACTCTGATTTCTCGTTCTCTGATGAGAATATGTAGGCATAAAGTGCGACGCTTTTCCGAGTCATTTTCTTTTCCTTTTCCAGCCAGCCTTAATAGGTAGATAGAATAAAACCAACCCGTCCAAGTAAACACAACAAGTGTGGATCCCGTCGAGTACGACGGACGTGAGGGGTGCTAATACCTTCCTCTTGCGTAACCGACTCCCGAACCCAGACAATGGTTGCGACGACCTTGTCTTACCCTTTTTCGTTAGGTTTTTCCGATCGTTTCCTTTCCCGCTCTGAGGGATAAATAACGAAAGGTGGCGACTCTTCTGTTGTGACGGCACCTTATTTTCGCGCAAGCGACAGAGAGTAGCCACAAACATCTCGACAAGTTCCCGCTCAATCATCGGTGGCTGAACTCTTGCTGCCAGTTCACGCCACCTCTGGGCGTACTCTTTAAATCCTTCGTTGTTCCTCTAAGACATATTTTGTAGCTGAACCCGGTTGGGAGCCAGATCGCTGTTGTACTGATAGTGGCGTACGAATGCTTCAGCAAGGTCTTTCCAGCGATGTACACTTGTGGGTTCCAAACCCATGTACCACTCCAGCGAGGGGCCTGACAGTCTGTCTTGGAAGAAGTGCATCAACAACTTCTCATCTTCAGAATGTGCAAACATCTTTCGATAATAGGACCTCAGATGGACACGGGGACAAGTGGTGCCCTTATACTTCTCGAAGTTGGGTACCTTAAACTTTAGAGGTACCTTAAGGTCTGAGATTAGCCCCAACTTGGTCATATCAACGCCCATGGTATTCAAGTTCTCAAAACTCTTCATCTTGTCCTCGAGCGTTTTGAACCTTAAGCGGGCTTCAGAATTCAGTTTGCCCTCAGCTCCTTTCATTGAGAATAAGTCCTCTTGACGATCCTCTTGCCATGGTTGATGGCTATTACCCTAAGCAAACCCAGCAGCATCAAGACCATACAAATTACCAGCACCAGCGTTCCCAGCATTACCCGTTCCACCAGTATTGCCATTGGCTATACCAGCATTACCATTGGCCTCAAAGTTGCCATTTCCAACTCCAGTCGTATTCCCATTAGCTCCAACATTAGTAATAACATTACCATTGCCACTTCTGTTCCCTCCAGTAACAGGGATGCCAGCATGAGGGGTCTCGACAAGCGGAGGGTTCACAACATTCCCTCCGTGTAGCACGCCATTGCTGTCGACGCGTGCAATCAGAGGTTGCACCAGAGTTCTGAGCTGGTCCTGGCCATTAGCGACCACTTGCATGAGATCCATGAAACGATCCATCCTCTCCCTGAGCTCTTGAATGTCAGTCGGAACATGTTCCATTACTCTGACTTGATTTGCTCTGGTAGAATACTGGTGAATCTGCCTTCGTTCAATCCTGAAATAACCTGCAAGCACAAAGGGTTAGAAAAACAGCTCGAGGTACCTGTTATGCAAATGATTCATGCAGATGCAAACGTGTGTCTATGCCTTGGGGAGATTCCCCCCCGATCCTAGTTTCCAAGACAAATAAAGTCCAACATCCAATCATGGAAAGAAATCCTTATATATATATATCTGAAAAAACCCACGTGGGCAGCGTACAACTGTGGTCGAATACAACTGAAGCAACAAGCGTGACCCCAACCAATAAGCCTGGTGGTGGTCAGCATATCAGTGCATAAAAGGTACAAAGAAATACAAAGAAATCAAGTGCGGCTACGGGCACGGAAATCCTCTAATAACTTCTTCGTAGTGGGATGGTCAGGCTGGGTGAGCAGACTTGGATCAGCAAATCCCTCTACCTGATGGTATCCTGGAGATCCTTGGCAACGTCCCCACGGACACCTTCTCCTGAGAAGTCTTCCACTCTACACCTCTTAGCATTAGCTCTAAGTTGACAATCCTTCAGGTTTGCCGTAGTTTCAATTAACCGGTATTGAGTGTCGCGTCAAAGTGATGCCTCAGCCTCAATCTTCTTGTCCTTGATCTCAATCTGGACCTCTAGATTGGCTATTTGTTGCTTCAGCTTCTCCTCTCACTCTTTGTACTTGGTTAGGGTGTTGCTCCACAATGTCTCGTATTTGGACAAATTCAGATACACCCTATCCAGGTCTTGCTTCTTGGTGGTCAACACACTGTGCACAACCTTCAGGTCTAATCCAAGATGTTCTCTAGAATCTGTCTCCTTGGTCAAATTAGCTCCCAAGTGGTTTATCAATTTTTTCTGCCTCTTGCAGGTGTATATGGCTTCGCTCTTCTCGCTCCAGAGTTGAGCAATCTCTTTCTCCAACTCTTTGTTGGCTTTTCGTAGCTCTTCTTTCTCTCGGAGCACCTGGTTGAACTTCTAAATGTCAATTGTGGTGGGTTCTTTAACCACGGGAGGATATAATGGTTCCACTGCAGGAAATGGCATCAGAATCTTGGCGGCTCTTTCTTGGATCCAGTCCACATATGGATCAAAGGCTTTGTTATTGCTCTTTCCTAGCAAAACTTTTCCTTTTCTACGAATTTAGCTCCAAGCATTCTCTACCTTAACCAAGGTGTCACCTTCAAGCAACCCTGTAAGATACAGAGATTCCTGTATCTCTTCCTCTTCAGGAGGACTTCTTAGTGCATACCCAAATTGTCATACCAGCAAAGAGGGATTGTAATTGATACATCCATTCCTTCCGACCAGGGGGACGTTAGTAAAGCCACCGCAACTATGCATAATCTCTTTGCCCAATAGACCTCTATCAAACCAGATGATATTGTCAGCAGACAAACCCATCAAACGTGCAGACCAAGGTGAAGTCTCAGCAGAATCAATGAACGGACCCGTTTTAGGAAGATGGATGGCAAACCACTTATACAGCAAAGGAGCACAACATGCCACATTCTTCCCCTTTCTGTTTTCATTCTTGCTGTGAACTGAATGATAAACGTCTCCGAGTAGCGTGGGCACTGGATTCTCGGAAGCAAATATGTGGCAGGCATCCATACCTATGAAGTCCGGATGACTTGGGAATATCACAATTCCATAAATGCAAAGGGCCAAGATGGCATTGAATACAACCCAACAACCCTTCTTAGAAAACCTTTGGGCCTTCTCCACCAGGAAAGGCAAAGAGAAACCATAAACTCCAATCTTAATGAACAACATCCCTTTCAACTCTGAGTCATCTAAATGAAGAGCAGTAGCCAACTTACCCAAGTTAGGTTCACCGTCAACACGGTAATAAGGCATCTGATTCAACAAAGGCACCCCCAGCAAGTCAGAATACTCTTCTAAGGTCGGAGCTAGGACATAGTCTGGAAAACCGAAGCATCTGAGTTGCAGGTCATAAAACTGCAGAACAGCTTAGAGGCCGTTCAACTCGTACGTGGAAAACTTATACACAATAATCAGAAGTCTCCCATAACTCTTTCTGAAGTCCTCCATCACTTTTTTATCAGCCAGAGATATCAAACCTTGTAACTCTCGGATATCAGGTGTTGGTAGCTTTGTAAGCCACTACTTTCTTCAGAGATGCCATGTCAGCCATGAGGATCAAGATCACTAAAACCAAGGGAAAAGTATGCCCCTGCAACACAGACACACGTTATTGATATGCAAATGAGAATGCGAAATGCAACAATGCAAACATGCAGCAGGAGATCAATATGACTGTGTTGTTGGTTGAGAAGGACCGAAACTCTGCTCTGTCAAGAACAAACACATCTTTGATGATAAGAACCCTCTGATACCAACAATGCTGATTCACTGTCAAGAAAACCAGGTTGTCTGAAGGTAAAAGTTTCCTGCAATAACCCGACCCTGCTCACAGGTATGAACCTAATCACGGACAAGGTTTGGCATCCTATGCGTTTCCCAGCGTCACATACTTTCACGAAATGACGATACGTTCACCATTTCTAGTTTGGCATCATCACTCCCTGAAGAGGCCTCACTTAGCTGAGTCACAAATGAACGGTCCCCAGAGTCGACAATTCTCAGATCCAAAATCCTCTCAAGTCCAAAGGACCGATAGGAAGTCATCAAATAGAATCTCGTCTGAGTGTGGATTACATGGGAACTGATGCAAGCAAAGCAAGCACGTCCAACACTAATCCACTCTACTACTATGTATCTCTCAAGCCTGGGTCTGGCTTCTCACTCATCAGAATCAGTCCCTCCCACAACAACACAGCAAATAATCATATTATACTGAAAGTAAAGTGCGATAAATAAATGCAAACCAATAGATAAACATGCAAGCGCTAGGATTGACTCGCATAGGAAACCAGAGTCTCCAGCACAGTTGCCAGCTGTCGCTACTGCGAAAATAAGGTGCCGACCAAACAGAAGAGTCACCACCTTTCGTTATTTATTCCATAGAAAGGGAAAGGAAACAATAGGAAAAACCTGACGAAAAGGTATAAGACAAGGTCATCGCAACCATGTATGGGTTCGGGAGTCGGTTACGCAAGGGAAAGGTATTAGCACCCCTCACGTCCGTTGTACTCAACGGGATCCATGCTTGTTGTATTTATCTGACGGGTTGGTTTAACTATCTACCTATCACGGTTGGTCTGAAAAGAAAAGAAAAATGACTCGGCAAAGCATCGCGCTTCGTGCCTACGTATTCTCGCCAGAGAACGAGAAATCAGAGTCAACGTAGTTCGGCTAACTACGGGTAAAGAATGGGGGAAGGTTTATCGCCAATACATCAGTATTGTGCCTACATACTCTCAACAGATATGAGAGATCAGAGCTTACGTAGTTCGGGATAACACAGAACACGGGTTTAGATTCATCTGTTTTTCCGAGTAGGGTTAACAAATAGTTCCAGCAGTTTGGTGTATGCAGCTTGCTCGTCAGAGACTCGTGCGTTACCGTTTGCGGTAGAACTGAGAGTTAACGACACTCTTTTCTTCAGAAAATTTTTCCTTGAGTTAAGGGCCCACGGGGCAAAAAGGTTGGAAGTTTGTTTTTTGTCTTTTAGGGAAGAAGTGTTTTTTATGGATGTTTGTAGTTCGTACATCTCTAGAGACTATGACTTGGGAACGAATGCGTCGCATATCGTCCAAAGGACGTATACTAAGCACTCTAGAAGATTGAGAGGAGACCGCTCAATTATCATTTCCCAAGTGGCTTAAGGCTCGTAACGCCCTGTACCAACTTGCCTTTATTACGTATTTTACTATTGTTTTGGAGATAAGAAGAGAACGAACTCTATGGGGGAAACTATCAAGTCCTAATGTTGTCATGACATGGATTCATCCTATGGTTGAGTTTGAAACAGGGAACTCCTAGATGTTATCATGCAAAGGTTTCAACCTAAAGTTCTATCATCACTTCCTTATCAAAGGAAGTGAGACTCCTAGGGGATCATGTCAATGGGATACAGAAAACCAACTGCAAAAATCATTAAGGCAGATAAAACAACAAAGCCAAACAGTAAAGATGCAAATGGAATGCAGCAATACAAGCAGAGGGAGAGACTCAACCTCTAAGCAATCAAGCAAAAAGAATAAACAAAAACAGACAAGCAAAGGGAGGGTCACCTCAACCTTTCAATGCAAACACATCAGATAGAAAGAGAAAAACAACACACAAGCAAGGGGAGGATCACCTCAACCCTTAATGCAAGCAAGCAGAGGGAGACCCACTCAACCTCTTAATGCAGTCATGCTCCTAGCTTACAATACTCTAAACATGAGATTATCCTAATGCATCAAGCAATGTCAAACAAGGAAGAGAAATGTAACCAAGATGAGCAACAGGGAAGTCATCCCAGGCTACATCAGGTTAGATGTGTGTCAACACAAGAGTCCATCATGGGCTCAACCTCTTGAGGAATGCACAGAATCCAACCAAGGGAAGGATTAGGCTCTCCCAAGAGGGATCCTATGTCAATAGGACAGAGAAGACTGGGTATTAGTCCTAGATTTCAATATAAGGTATATGGTTAAAGTGTATCAACACAGAATGTCCATCCCAGGCTCAACCTGTTGAGGAATGCACAGAATCCAACCAAGGGAAGAATTAGGCTCTCCCAAGAGGGATCCTAAGAAAAGGGATTTGGAGAGGGGTGACAGTATAAACCAAGAGAATATACCATGCCAGGAATGTCAATCCAAGGCTCAACCTCTTGAGGAATGCACATAATCCAACCAAGGGAAGGATTAGGCTCTCCCAAGAGGGCTCCTCATCAAGACTTGAAGGGGAAAGATAGTATAAACCAAAGGAATATACCATACTGATAAATGTCAATCCAAGGCTCAACCTCTTGAGGAATTCAAAGAATCCAACCAAAGGAAGGATTAGGCTCTCCCAAGAAGGATCCTCATCAAGACTTGGAGAAAGAGGGTAGGGCAAAGCCCAGGGAAGAAACCACACAGGGGAAAGAAGACATCACAGAAACTTCTAAGAAACCCTAATGACTAGCTACAAGGATCACCTAAACTAAGGGGATTCAAAAGCTCTATCAAGTCCTAATCAATGTTCTAAAGAGGTACCTACCTAAGTTCTATTCTATCAAGAGGGGATATGAAGCCTAGAGTTAGTTAAAGTTCACTTAAAAGACTAATCTATGAAGTAAGCCTAGTTAGGGTCACCTAAACCATAATCAACTTGGAAAATGTGGGGAAAATAAGAAATCAATTCTAAAAATCCTAGGGAAAATCCTAGAGCTTCCTAAGGGTGTTAAGAGTCTATGGTACAAAAACCAGGGGCAAAACCTAATTCCAAAGGTTCTAATAAAATCTAAACTCAAAGGGTGTGTTAAAGGGAATCCACCATGGAATGATCCTAAAGATCTATCTTAAAACCAAACCTAGAATCATCTAAAAAATGTAAGAAAAATCCTATAATACTATCAAGATGTCTAGATAACACATGCAAAAAATCTGCACTAAAATCAAATCCAAGAGATAGCACAAAAATCAGAAAAGAAAACCATCATTTTTACATTTTTAATCAACTAATAAAAATGGAAAAATAGACAATAAATGGAAATTTTATCAAAAACCCAAACAAATTGCACGCAATAATCAAGGACAAGCCAAAGATCAGTCATGATTTTTTCACATTTTTCTGACAATTATTTTTATTTTTAATGAATTAAAAATGATTAAAAAATTAAAAGAAATAAGAAAAAACATTAAAAGAATTAAAAGAATAAAAAAGCTGGGAAATAAAATGTAGCCATTGGATCTAATGACTAGTCCACGCATATAAGGGAGAAGCGTGCGCCACGTGGCTCAGAGGCCTCTAAATGAAACACAGTGTTTCATTAACGCTTGCGTGTGGCTGGTTTGACTATGGATCACCATAGTCCCTAATCATACACATCCATGCCAAAAGTATAACAATCCAACGCCTGGTAGCTTGCCACATCAGCAGTCAAAGTCCACAATCCTCAAAACTCAATCACGAGCCTTAGATCTACTTACTAAGTCCACTAAATCAGACGCATCCAACGGTGTACGCATCATCTTCTTCATTTTGAACTGAACATCAAAGGGGGGAAACTCAGGGAGGCCGGAGAAGACTCTGGTCGTCTTCTCCGGCGGGCTCACGGTGGCCAAGTCATCAAACAACACCAAACCTCAAAAAAATATCCAGATCCACTCGTCTCCTCATGAGGAACATCATTATACTCTTATCTTTTTTATTTTCTCAAGGATCACGCAGATACAACCATGAACAGAAAATACGTGCTTTGGCAAATCATCACCAAACTCTAATCTAAAGCCACCAATCTCTTCTACACTCATCACTGGTCAAGAATCCACTAATAAAATGTGAAATCCATCAAGATATAGCCTAAACTGAATCCTTAAAGATTTCATCCATGATCAAGAACCTTCACCAATGGCTTCCAAACCAAACCTAAATCCATCTATGGTTCAAACTCTACCTAACCACATGCAACATTTATCCTAATTCATTCACAACAGAGCATAATTATGAAAAGAAAGAAACCTGGTTTGAGCTTCAACAGAGAGCGCTACAGCCTCCAATCTTTATCCAAAACCACGCAGAATCAATCCTTGATGATGGATGAAGCTTCTTCAACCTCCAATTTCCTCAGAAACGCCTCAAATCGCGAAATTCGATTTTCACTTTGTAACTAACTTTTCAAGTGCTTCTTACCTGATTCAAGCTCTTCCAATCACCAAACATGTTCTGAACTCCATCATGGAAATATATAGAACTGTTTTGGATCATTATCTGGCCCAGTTATGGCCCAATTCATCCAATTCAATTTTCTGATTTTTTTCCACTTTTCTCTCATGACAGTCACGGTTTCAGGCTTGTAGAGGCTTCCATTCTTGCTCAAATTGCTTGCATAACACCTTATGAACATGAAGGGACCAGATTGAATCCTCAATTCAATCCTATGGTGTATATTGATTATGTTACTTTACCCTTAAGCAACTTTGAATTATGCCATGAAAAAAACTTCATCTTAAAATTCTACAAATTCCAATCCACTCCAAATGTCTTTTACCTTCAAAAAATGCACAAACTTGTAATGTTTTGCACCAAAATGAATTATTTTAGAATTTTCTCTTTTTATGCCTTTTAATTATTCCTCCATGAAAACTTCTCCATTCACTTCCATATTTAATCCATATCAATGCATTCTTGGGTTATGGTTGGACAAATAACCCCATTTTGAACAAGTTCCAAATTGAACATAAGTCCATTTGAGGTGTCTAAGTTGATGAAATTGACCCATAATAAAAAATGGCCTATAATCTCAAATTCCCAAAATACCCTTGTCTTGTAATGCTCATAACTTGAGTTCTACAAATTCAATCATGGACTTCTAGTACATTTTAGAAAGCTAAGAAGATAAGGAACAACATTTAGGTTGGACAAAAGTTCATAAGAATCATCCTTCTAAGGAAAAAGTGTCATGCAAGTTGGTTGACTTTCAAGCTCCAAATTCACATTCATCTGATGACCTGTAACTTGTCTGACTCATAACTTGAGCTCTATAAACCCTATCAAGGACTTCTAGTACTCAAATTAAAGCTATGATCATGCTCTACAGCAATCATGTTGGGTTCAAGGTGAGATAAAAATCCCATCTTGAGTTATGTGGTCTTGAAGTTAGGCACTAAACCAGGGGATTTTACATTGTCAAGCTTAGAAACCCTAGCCTAGGAACTCCTCACACTATTGATTCATGATGAGTTGACTTTGGAATCATCCCTTGGGCATCTTGATACATCAATCCATGATCACATGGCTTTGGAATTAGGTCTCAACCTTCTTCAAATCATCTGTTAACTTGGGGGTTGACCAGATGAAACTCTAGTTGCACCAATCTTGGTAGTAACTCCTTATCCTTTGCATAATGACCTGTCTAGGCTTCAAAATGTCTTTCAATACTTCTCATGAGCTCTCTCAAGGCTTCAAGTCCAACTTTATGGATTTAGAATCATTTGAATAGCTTCCCGCAACCTTCAAATTAGGAGATATACACATTTGGCTTCAACCACTTTCTTTGAGAGTCTTTGGCTTCTCTGATGAGGAAATCAACCCTTGAACACTTGAATAAACCTCTTAGCTAGATTCATGGCCTTGTGTAGCCCTTTGTTGGTAGGCATACCTCTTGATCTCCTGCACACATGTCAATGCAATGCAAATGAAAATGCTAAAATGAATGCAATGAAACACAAGCTAGGTAAAGAAAGGTTAGGCAAATTTTGGGGTGCAACATATACTTACAAACATCAGGCCTAAACAAACAATGTCACAACAAATGTAAGTGAGAAGTTTAAAAACTTCATGGGAGAAAACTTTCAAGTTTTAATGATGATTAAACACAAATGCTTACAAGCAAGGATTTTAAGTCAAACTCAAGTACACAAAGGAGTTAATAAACCAAGTTCAAACCAAACTTCAAAAATAAACTTAATGAAAATGATATCCAAAGTTTTGAAATGAAGATTGAAAGATAGGAGGGTTAAAACCCTAAAACGGATCGCAAATTCCCCATAATGCATAGTGTTTCTAAAATAAAAACTTTAGAATTCTTTAAGCATTATATGAAAGTATTTACTAATACAAGAATTTAGAAAAAAGAATCACTAAAAAATGATTAAAAATGAAAGAGTTGTGGTTTTTTCAAATTTAATGATAATTAAATAAAAATCAAATAAACCCAATATTAAAAAATAAGAAATGCCACCCCCAAGGCTTGAACTCAAGACCTTGGGGTCAAGGGCTCAAAATTTTGCGAACTAAACCACCTATGCACATGTGAAAGGTGATGGAAAAAGGAGATAAAATAGTAAAAACTATGGAAAATAATAAAATGTCCAAAAATTGTCCTCACTGAGGATCGAACCCGGTAACACACGCATGGTAAGGTCTTAAGGCAAGGCAAGCAACCACTGGGGTGGCGATACATCCAATGTATCAAGCCACCCCATGTGCCTTTATACTAAAGGGCGCATGATTTATGGGCAAGCTTCATGGCAAAACAAGTGAAAACACATGGATACGACTTCATCATAATTCACTCAAATCTTGACCAATTTCAACAAAATAAAAGTCAATCCTGCTTGTTTTTTCAAGAGGAACAGGATGGTACACTCTATTTTTCCAAATGACAAATATTTTTTAAAACTCGAATGAACATGCTAGTTATGAGTTTGAAATGCATTTTGAAGTTCAAGGATCAAAACAGGTGGATTTGAGAACAAGCAAAGGCCTGCACGTGTTTCAAATATGCTTCTCATGGACTGGACCTAAAGAAATGCCTCAATTCTGCCATGAATCAGAAAGTGACTGTCAAGTTGCAATGAAATGGTTTAAAAATAGATTTTGTGCATGCATAAGGTTAAAATCAATGTGTTATGACAGGTAAAAATAACACAAATACATAGAGATGGCAGCCATGCTCTAACCAGACAATTGACAAACTCATGCTGCTAAAATGGCCTTGCAACAAACAACATCAACTTAAACAGAAGTAGTAGCAACTCTTTGGTCCTTGACCTCAATTCAAACATTCAAATAAAAGTCACAGCACAACCAACTTCTATTAATGAGAAACAAAAATTCTGACAACATCAAGGCATGAATTGACAAACTCAAACATCAAAACAACATTTGACAGCATATTCACAACTGTCATGATCCAAGACTGCTCAAGGCCTATGTGAAGTCATAATTCATTAATCAGACAAAGAACCTAACTTAGAACCAATGTAGTACCAGCTTTTGACATGCATTCAAGATAAATACTACTTCACAACAGGCTATAGTTATGAGAAATGATCTTAAAACAGAAATGGCCCATGAGTTGACAAACTCATAACTTCCAACATAATTTTAACAACAAAGTTGGGGGATTTGAACATTACCAAGTTATAATATATTCAAGAGGGCTACAACTTTTGACAACACAGATTTAATCAAGCACAAAACTTAACAAACTCAAATCCAACAACAAAAACTTGGCAACACAGTTATGACCCCCAACAAAGTTCAGATCAGTTAACAAACAAACAACTCACAAGCTCATGACATCATTCATATTCATAAGCAAAACATAATTGACAGTCATGAAAGCAAAGTTGATACTCATATAAAATTTGATGTTACAACATGCATCCAAAGAAACAGTCCAATGTAAACATGTTGACAACCTTCTATTTAACAACCATAATATGAGAAATGCGTTTTAACAGTGATAACCCTGAGTTCATCCAACCCTGAGTTAATTAATTGATTTATTTGAATTATTTTAATTATTGGATGATTAATTAAATGGATTGGTAGATATTTTGAGAGAAGAAAATATTGGAGAGAATTAGAAGGGAAAGAAATATAACAGGAAATGTGGAAAGAAAAGGAAAGATAGAAACATAAGAGAAAGAGAAGAGAAAGAAAGAGGCAGAGGAGAAAAGAGAAGGAAAAAGAGGAAAACTTGGATTCTTCAAGAACAACTTCCAACTTTCGATTAATCAAGGTAAGGGTGTGAAATGTTATTATTTTATCAATGTTTGTGATCATGTATGTGTGTGTTTGGATTTGTTTGGTTGTTTTCCATCTTTTTCCATTTTAGGTCAAAATGGATGAAACGGTAAAAATTGATGTTTGAACGGTTAGAATCGGGAATAAATGGCGTAGTTTAGTCGGGTAATGTTGGGTTAAGATTACTGGAGTTGATTGGAATTGAATCGGTTGATTTTGGGAGGATTGGTCGATTTTGAACAGTTTGGGGTTCTGAGTTCGCAGTTTCGCTAGCGTTCGCTAGGCAAACAGGAAGCGAAAGTTCGCCAGGCGAAGCCCAACGAGTGGGTAGCGAACCATTACAGTGGCCAAACTCAGTCTTCCCTGGTGTGTTCGCCAGGTGAAGGAGGTGGCGAGCGAGTTCGCCATGCGAGTGAACCAGCGAGTAGGCAGCGAACACTTCCAGTAGCTACTGCCTGTCTTCGCCAGCGAGTTCGTCAGCCGAATGAAGCAGCGAGCATTCGCCAGATGCTTCGCCAGGTGAAGGTCAGCGAATGTGACAACATTTTTCTTTTCCTGTGTTTTCCACCCAATGTGGATTGTGTGGTTTGATTACTTTTAGTCCTTATCTAAATTGAATAGTTTGTGTACTATTGTGATAAGATGTGTTGTGGGTAGCCGTAAGGCGTGAATCCTAGGTTGTGGAATTGATTATGAAATATGGTCTTTTGAAAAATTTACGCATTGTTTAAAATTGATTAAAAATGCATGACGAATATGATGAATGTGATTGTGTTTGTTGTCTTTGGCACGATATTGTGAATGCATATTGATTGTATGTGAAGAATGCATGGGAACATATCGTGAATATGTGTGCATTGCTTGATAATTGTGGTGATGTTATTGAATTATGAATATTTTGATTATTTGAGATATGTTGTGTGTGCAATCATTATTATAATTCTTGAGTGATGAATTATTTGAATGCATGGGATTAAGATGCGAGAACGGTCTTAAGTGCATTTGGTGGTTGATTGCATATGCATCATTTAGTCAAGAGGCAATGTTTGCTAGTTTCGTGGAGACTAGTGACTTGTCCCAAACCTAGAAGGGTGGGTTTGAAAGCTTAGGGAACGAGCTTTTGTTGTTATCCATCTAGAAGGGTGGACCCGGTTTAAATGTAAAAACTGGAAAATGATAACAAGTGTTGGTACCACATGGAATGAGTTGCATTGAGTCACATGGCATAGAGATAAATGTTGTGTGAATGTATGCATATGTGTATGTTATGAGAATTGATGATGATTATGGATGTGTGCATGGTAAATATGCTTGGTGATCATTCCATATTTGTTTATATATACATATTTTGTGATGTATATGATGATGATAATGAATTGTGGTGAGAAATGTGGAATATATGTATTCTATGCTTGTGTGTATATATATATATATATATATATATATATATATATATATATATATATATATATATATATATATATATATATATATATATATATATATATATATATATATATATATATATATATATATATATATATATATATATATATATATATATATATATATATATATATATATATATATATATATATAATTATGTGCATTGATTATTATGATAATATTTCTCACCCTTCTGCTGTTTTATAATGCTCTATGAGGCATTGCAGATTAGCTTTGATGGAAGTCTTTTGTGAAGTATAGCTTCATTCTTTTGGTCGGTTATGCTTTGATATGTAGCACTGGGTAGTTAGTATTGTATAGCATTCTTTTGAGATACATTTGTATATGTATCTGATGACAAATGTTTATGTAAACATGAATGATGTGGTGAATCAAACTGAATGATATGTATTTATATGATTAACATGTTCAAAGTGATTCAATGTTTAGATTTTCCGCTTTTAATTCTAAATATTGAAATGTGGGTGAAGGGACTAAGTTCCTCGGTTAAAACTACCCAACTGTTGCATGTCTTTTATCGAGCAGGTGTTGTATGTTTTATTTCACGTATTGTGTGACATGCGCCTTTTATACCATGTTTTCAATTATACTCTGATGAAATTTTATTATGTGCTTAAGTGATTTATTGTTTATTTGTGGGTATAGAAAGGGGGTGTTACATTAAGTGGTATCAGAGCAGGTCGGTCTATTGACCACGTTGTTAATGTGTTCATTCCCTTATGCATTTGGTATGTGTGTAGCGCTATCCATATGGTTGTTCTAATGAGGATTTGTTGTGGGAATCAAGAACAATAGTTGCAAGCAGGAATGATGAAGCGATTGCGGAGGCTTTGACGATGTTGGATGGAGCGATTGGGCAGAATCCTCAAGCCAATATGAATGCTGGAAACAATGCCGAAGACGAGTTTCGTGCTCTGGGAAGGTTCCAAAGGAATAATCCACCGATTTTCAAGGGAACCCATGAACTTGACAAAGCACAAGTATGGCTGAAAGTGATTGAGAAGATCTTTCGAGTCATGAACTGATCAGATGCGCATAGAGTGCAATTTGTCACTCATATGCTTGAAGAAGAAGCTGAGGACTGGTGGGGTAATACTCGCCAAAGGTTTGAAGAGGATGAGATTGTGGTTACTTGGGATGTTTTTATAGAGGCATTTCTAGAGAAGTATTTTCCCGAAGATGTGCGTGGTAAGAAGGAAATTGAATTCCTTAAGCTGAAGCAGGGTAACTCAACTGTAGCCGAGTATTCGGCAAGATTTGAGGAATTGATTAAGTTTTGTCCTCATTATAACACTGCTAATGCTGAGAGATCCAAGTGTCTCAAGTTTGTGAATGGTTTGAGGCCTGAAATCAAGCAAGTCGTTGGTTATCAGGAAATTAGGCGATTTTCTGAGCTGGTGAACAAGAGTAGAATTTATGATGAAGATAGTAGGGCTCAGTCTAGTCACTACAAGAGTTTAAATGATAAGAAAAGAAAAGGTCAATTTAGAGGGAAGCCGTATGTGACTCCTGCTGATAAGGGGAAACAGAAAGCTGGTTACGGCAAGAGGCCAAGTGTGGGAGGAGTTTCCACTCCGGTGAGATGTTTTAGATGCGGTGAAGAAGGACACCGTGCTCCTGAGTGCAAAAGTGTTTAGCATAAATGTTTTAACTGTGGCAAGCCAGGCTACAAAGCTCTTGAGTGCAGAAGCGGTGCGAATGTGACTTGCTACAATTGTGGTGAGCAAGGGCACATTAGTACCAAGTGTGACAAGCCAAAGAAGACTAAGGGGAGCGGTAAAGTGTTTGCTCTATCAGGATCGGAGACTGCTAGTGAAGATCGACTGATCCGAGGTACGTGCTTCATTAATGGTATACCTTTGATCGCTATAATTGATATTGGGGCTACACATTCTTTTATTTCCTTGGATTGTGTTAAGAGGTTGAATCTTGAGTTATCTGTTATGAGTGGTGGTATGGTTATTGATACTCCTGCTATGGGTTCGGTAACTACCCCGTATGTTTGTTTTAATTGTCCGTTGAGTATTTTTGGTAAAGACTTTGGAGTTGATTTAATGTGTCTTCACTTAGATTAACTTGATGTTATTCTTGGGATGAATTGGTTGGAATTCAATCGTGTCTATATTAACTGTTTTGACAAAACGGTTATTTTTCCTGAACCTGATGAGGAAAGAGATTTGTTTATGACTGCTAAGCAAGTGAAGGAATCAATGCAAGATGTTACGAAGGTATTCATGTTGATGGAAACTGTGAACATTGGTGAACATGGAGAAATGGATGCTTTACCAATTGTCCGTGATTTTCTCGAAGTTTTTCCTGATGAGATAAGAGACATACCACCAAAACGTGAAGTGGAGTTTGTGATCGACTTAATCCCTGGAACTAGTCCGATATCGATGGCTCCATATCGTATGTTCGCATCGGAACTGAAAGAGTTGAAGAGTCAACTTGAAGATCTACTTGAGAAAAGGTTTATTCGCCCGAGTGTGTCACCGTGGGGTGCACCAGTGTTGTTGGTTAAGAAGAAAGAAGGTTCTATGAGACTCTGTGTGGACTACAGACAGTTGAACAAGGTGACTATCAAGAATAAATATCCACTTCCGAGGATTGATGATTTGATGGATCAGTTGGTTGGTGCGAGTGTGTTCAGTAAGAAAGATTTGGGATCTAGGTATCATCAAATTTGTGTGAAGGCTGAGGATATTCAGAAGATTGCTTTTAGAACGAGGTATGGACATTATGAGTATTCTGTGATGCCATTTGGTTTGACTAATGCACCAGGTGTACTTATGGAGTACATGAACAGGATTTTCCATCCTTATTTGGACAAGTTTGTGGTTGTGTTCATTGATGATATTTTGATTTATTCGAAGAATGAAGAAGAGCATGTCGAACATTTGAGGATTGTGTTATCTGTGTTGAAAGAGAAGCAGTTATATGCTAAACTTTCTAAGTGTGAATTTTGGTTGAAGGAAGTGAGTTTTCTTGGTCATGTGATTTCGAGTGAAGGTATTGCAGTGGATCCGTCGAAGGTTGAAGCGGTATCGCAATTGGAGACTCTGAAATCAGACTTTGAGATTAGAAGTTTTCTTGGTTTGGCAGGTTATTATCGGAAATTTATTGAAGGATTTGCTAAGTTATCATTTCCGTTGACACATTTGACTAGGAAAGGTCAAACTTTTGTTTGGAATGCAAGGTGTGAAGGAAGTTTTCAAGAGCTTAAGAGAAGATTGACGACAGCTCCTGTTTTGATTTTGCCGAATCTGGAAGAACCGTTTGTTGTGTATTGTGATGCTTCTTTGATGGGTTTGGGAGGTGTGTTGATGCAAGATAAACGAGTTGTAGCTTATGCTTCGAGGCAACTCAAAGTGCATGAGAAGAATTATCCGACACATGACTTAGAGTTGGCCTCCGTTGTATTAGTGTTGAAGCTTTGGAGGCATTATTTGTTTGGTTCGAGATTTGAGGTGTTTAGTGATCACAAGAGTTTGAAGTATCTCTTTGATAAAAAAGAATTGAATGTAAGGCAAAGGAGATGGTTAGAACTTCTGGAGGATTATGATTTTGGTTTGAATTACCATCCGGGTAAGGCGAATGTGGTAGCGGATGCATTGAGTAGGAAATTGTTGCATATGTCGATGATGATGGTAAAAGAGTTGGAATTGATTGAGAAATTTCGTGATTTAAGCTTAGTGTGTGAGAAGACTTCTTACGGAGTTAAGCTTGGTATGTTAAAGCTTACTAGTGGTATTCTTGACGAGATTCGAGAAGGACAGAAATCTGATTTGAGTTTAGTTGATCGATTGACTCTGATCAATCAAGGTCAAGGTGGTGAATTTCGGATTGATGAAAATGGTATCATGAGGTGTCGTGATAGAGTTTGTGTTCCTGTTGTTGTTGAGCTTAAGAAGAGTATTCTTGAGGAAGGGCATCGTAGTGGATTGAGTATTCATCCGGGTGCTACTAAGATGTATCAAGATTTGAGGAAAGTCTTTTGGTGGCCTCGTACGAAGAAGGATATTGCCGAGTTTGTGTATTCTTGTTTGACTTGTCAGAAGTCAAAGATTGAACATCAGAAACCGTCGGGTTTGATGCAACCGTTGTTTAATCCAGAGTTGAAATGGGATAGCATTTCTATGGATTTTGTATCTGGTTTACCTAGGACACCGAGTAACTTTGAAGCTATTTGGGTCATTGTGGATAGATTGACCAAATCTACTCACTTTATTTCGATGCGAATAGATTACCCGTTGGAGAAATTGGAAAAGCTGTACATCAAGAGGATTGCCAGTTTGCATGGTATTCCCTCTAGCATTGTGTCAGATAGAGATCCGAGGTTTACTTCGAGATTTTGGGAGAGTTTGCAAAGTGCTTTGGATACGAAGTTGCGTTTGAGTTCTGCTTACCATCCGCAGACCGATGGTCAGACAGAGAGGATGATTCAGTCACTTGAGGATCTTGAGAGCTTGTGTATTGGAGAAGGGAGGAGCTTAGGATAGCTACTTACCTTTGATTGAATTTACTTACAACAACAGTTTTCATTCGAGTATTGGTATGGCACCGTTTGAGGCCTTGTATGGTAGACGGTGTAGGACGCCATTGTGTTGGTATGAGTCGGGAGAGAGTTATGTGGTTGGACCCGAGATAGTCCAGCAGACTACCGACAAGATTAAGATGATTCAAGAAAAGATGAAGGTTTCTCAGAGTCGTCAAAAGAGTTATCATGACAAGAGGAGGAAGACACTTGAATTTCAAGAGGGAGATCATGTGTTTCTTCGAGTCACTCCGATGACTGGTGTTGGTAGGGCATTGAAGTCGTGTAAGTTGACACCGCGTTTCATTGGTCCTTATCAGATTTTACAGAGGATATGAGAGGTAGCCTATCGTGTTGCTTTGCCGCTGTCGCTTGCTAATCTCCATGACGTGTTCCATGTATCTCAGTTGAGGAAACACATTGCGGATCCTTCTCATGTAGTCCAAGTAGATGATGTGCAGGTGAGAGATAACCTGACTGTGGAGACATCACCTATGCGGATAAAGGATTGAGAGTTGAAGCAACTTTGAGGAAAAGAGATTGCTTTGGTGAAGGTCGGTTGGGGAGGACTGGCTGGTGGAAATGTGAGTTGGGAACTTGAGAGCCAGATGAGGGAGTCGTATCCCGAGTTGTTTGAATCAGGTAACATTTAACAACCTAATTTTTTAATAATAAATTATTCATATTAATTAATTGATTTATTTGGATTATTTTAATTATTGGATGATTAGTTAAATGAATTGGTAGATATTTTGAGAGAAGAAAATATTGGAGATAATTAGAAGGGAAAGACATATAAGAGGAAAAGTGGAAAGAAAAGGAAAGATAGAAACATAAGAGAAAGAGAAGAGAAAGAAAGAGGCAGAGGAGAAAAGAGAAGGAAAAAGAGAGAAACTTAGATTCTTCAAGAACAACTTCCAACTTTAGATTAGTCAAGGTAAGGGTGTGAAATGTTGTTATCCTATCAATGTTTGTGGTCATGTATGTGTGTGTTTGGATTTGTTTGGTTGTTTTCCATCTTTTTCCATTTTAGGTCGAAATGGATTAATCGGTAAAAATCAATGTTTGAATGGTTAGAATCGGGAATAAATGGCGTAGTTTAGTCGGGTAATGTTGGGTTAAGATTACTGGAGTTGATTGGAATTGATTCAGTTGATTTTGGGAGGATTGGTCGATTTTGAACAGTTTGGGGTTCTGAGTTCGCAGGTTCGCTAGGTGAACAGGAAGCGAAGGTTTGCCAAGCGAAGCCCAGCGAGTGGGTAGCAAACCATTACAGTGGCCAAACTCAGTCTTCGCTGGTGTGTTCGCCAGGCGAAGGAGATGGTGAGCGAGTTCGCCAGGCGAGTGAACCAGCGAGTAGGCAGCGAACACTTCTAGTAGCTACTGCCTGCCTTCGCCAGCGAGTTCGCCAGGCGAATGAAGCAGCGGGCATTCGCCAGATGCTTCTCCAGGCGAAGGTCAGCGAATGTGACAACAATTTTCTTTTCCTGTTTTATTCCATCCAATGTTAATTGTGTGGTTTGATTATGTTTAGTCCTTATCTGAATTGAATAGTTTGTGTACTATTGTGATAAGATGTGATGTGGGTAGCCGTAAGGCGTGAATCCTAGATTGTGGAATTGATTATGAAATGTGGTCTTTTGACAAATTTACGCATTGTTTAAAATTGATTAAAAATGCATGACGAATATGATGAATGTGATTGTGTTCGTTGTTGTTGGCACGATATTGTGAATGCATATTGATTGTATGTGAAGAATGCATGGGAACATATCGTGAATATGTGCGCATTGCTTGATAATTGTGGTGATGGCATTGAATTATGAATATTTTGATTATTTGAGATATGTTGTGTGTGCAATCATTATTATACTTCTTGAGTGATGAATTATTTGAATGCATGGGATTAAGATGCGAGAACGGTCTTAAGTGCATTTGGTGGTTGATTGCATATGCATCATTTAGTTAAGAGGCAATGTTTGCTAGTTTCGTGGAGACTAGTGACTTGTCCCAAACCTAGAAGGGTGGGTTTGAAAGCTTAGGGAACGGGCTTTTGTTGATATCGGTCTAGATGGGTGGACCCGGTTTAAATGTAAAAACCGAAAAATGATAACAAGTGTTGGTACCACAAGGCATGAGTTGCATTGAGTCACATGGCATAGAGATAAATGTTGTGTGAATGTATGCATATGTGTATGCTATGAGAATTGATGATTATTATGGATGTGTGCATGGTAAATATGATTGGTGATCATTCCATATTTGTTTATATATACATATGTTGTGATGTATATGATGATGATAATGAATTGTGGTGAGAAATATGGAATATATGTATTATATGCTTGTGTATATATATATAATTATATGCATTGATTATTATGATAATATTTCTCACCCTTCTGTTGTTTTATAATGCTCTATGAGGCATTACAGATTAGCTTTGATGGAAGTATTTTATGAAGTATAGCTTCATTTATTTGGTCGATTATGCTCTCATATGTAGCACCGGGTAGTTAGGATTGTATAGCATTCTTTTGAGATACATTTGTATATGTATCTGATGACAAATGTTTATGTAAACATGAATGATGTGGTGAATCAAACTGAATGATATGTATTTATATGATTAACATGTTCAAAGTGATTCAATGTTTATATTTTCCGCTTTTAATTCTAAATATTGAAATGTGGGTGTAGGGACTAAGTTCCTCGGTTAAAACTACCCAACTGTTGCATGTCTTTTATCGAGCAGGTGTTGTATGTTTTATTTCACGTATTGTGTGACATCCTCCTTTTATACCATGTTTTCAATTATAGTCTGATGAAATTTTATTATGTGCTTAAGTGATTTATTGTTTATTTGGGGGTATAGAAAGGGGGTGTTACATTAAGTGGTATCAGAGCAGGTCGGTCTGTTGATCAAGTTGTTAATGTGTTCATTCCATTATGCATTTGGTATGTGTGTGTAGAACTATCCATATGGTTGTTCTAACGAGGATTTGTTGTGGGAATCAAGAATAATAGTTGCAGGTAGGAATGATGAAGCGATTGCGGAGGCTTTGGCGATGTTGGATGGAGCGATTGGGCAAAATCCTCAAGCCAATGTGAATGCCGGAAACAACGCCAAAGACGAGTTTCGTGCTCTAGGAAGGTTCCAAAGGAACAATCAACCGATTTTCAAGGGAACCCATGAACCTGACAAAGTACAAGTATGGTTGAAAGCGATTGAGAAGATTTGGAAGGGGGTGTTACACTTTGTATCAAAATAATGGTTATAACACCTCCTAATGATGATTTGGAAGTTGTGTGGATGATTTTTAAGGTAGTTGAATAATTGGAAAAGCTGCTGGAATGAAACTTGCAACAAGGCAATTTTTGGTGATTTTGTAGAATTTCTTTACTTTCAAGCAAAGAGGGAAAGAGGATGAGAGTTGTGTTTTATATGGGGTTTTTAGAGTGCTCTTGTGTAAGTTTAGCATAGAGAGAACCTCTATTTATAGGCAAAATGAAAGGTGAGGACAGATCTGGACAAGTGATTTTGCAAGATGGTTTTGGTGAAAAATCTTTGTGAATCCAAGTGTGATTTACGTTCTGCAGATGAGGCTTCTTTCCAAGGTGTTTAGACCCCTAAAAGCAGATAACATTAAGTTGTGAGAAGTGGCTAAAGAGTGAGCAAGGACAGCCTACCTGCTGCAGCCACCAATGCTCTCTCTCCTTGTGTAACTTTTACATTTTTTTCTCATTAAACTAATGTGTCTTGATAAGAACTTGAGATTTACTTGGATTCTTGTCGGATCCAGTCCATATTACACCCTAATACATCTCATCAGAGGTCATTCCATGGTTAGAGATGAAGTTCATAGTTGGAAATCAAGTCCATGTTGGGTTTTGACAAGTTAACAAACTAGTGCACAGGCCCAACTTTCTCAATTCGAAACTCTCAGCTCACAAGGGCTATGGAAGAGTTCTAGTACTTTCTGGAAAGCTCTCATGGAGCTCTACAACTTTCATGTTTTTATAATTTTCAAATTCCAAGTGGAACTAGGTCAAAAGACCCCTAAAAGTTGGCTGAAAACATGATTTGCAAGGCCAGAAACTTAGAATTTTTCTAAGTGTTTTCTCCCTCTTGTGATGATTTTGGCTATAAATCCAAATCTATGCATTTTTGCCCACGAGTTAGTTTTGAAATTTTGTAGGGCTTGCCAAGATCTTTCCAACAAGCTTTGAACCAACTCATTTGGGTGTGTGGTTAGGGAGTTATGGTCTTGCCCCTTTCAAAGCCCTAATATCCCGATTTCTCGATTACTCCTCAATCCTTGATCCAATAGTCATGAAACTTCATGGATAGGTATAATATAACATTAGGAACATTTTTGATTCACGCTTTGAGGTCAAATTCCTTATGGTCAAGGAGTTGACTTTTTGGTCCACAAAACGATCGATTGATAACTATCAGATCGACTGTTGTTGCTCTGGGTCTCCAGAGGCCTTGAAACTTCTTGAGTGGACTTCACTAAGCCATATGAACTCCATGGACCATAATTACATCATTGGAACACCTTTCAAATCAAAAGTCAAACTACAGTTGACTTTTCCCGATCGAAAACCCTAATCGAGGATCCTGGACTGCACTGTTCTTAATCCTCGGGTGACAATCTCGAATTGGATTAATACTTGACCTAATGGAGTATCTTTGATGATGTGGAGACTTATTTCATGGAGAATCAATCCAATACATTGACTGATTAAACCGTCTAGACTTCGATTCCGAACTGTACGTAACCCTAATTCACCTGTATCTTAACAAAGACAAACTTGAAATAAGTTATGGTTACATAATCAAATGAATATGATCCTAAAATTATGATGAAGATATAAGGGGTCAAAATTTGGGGTGCAACAGCTGCCCCTATTTAAATATCTTCACTAGATGGCAATGAGAGATGACAATCCTCATAGAATCGTAGTGAATGGTATTTAAATATAACAAACCAGAAATTTTGTCCCTTAGATGCGATGATATGCAAAAGGAAAAATGCTAAAATGAAATGAGCTCTAAATGATTTTTTATGATGCTTGAGTGCAAGACAAATGCAGGAAGTCATAACTCGCATGGCCTAGTTCATAGAGCTAATGCAGAATGTTTCCAGTGGGCAAGAACAATTGAGAATTATGGTACAGCCGTTGATAGCACGGTTCAACGAAGAAGGCGTTTTACATGGAGGATCTAGTGTTATTCCTCCACTGGTTGGTGGGTCTGTTCCACAGGGTATTCCTACCGTCATCATACCTCCGGGAAGAGGTGCTGTGAATGAAAATGGTAATGTTGTTGGTGGAAGTGTGTACGCTGTGCACGGGGCTGCTGACCCTGATTGGGAAGATCACCAGGATGACGTCTTTTACATGAAAGATACAGAGGGTGGTTTGTCAACTGAATCTAACAGAAGGTTTAAACTGATCGAGGAGAAGATGAAGTCTTTCGAGAATCAGAACTCTCTAGGTCTTGATATGTCAGATTTGGGACTTGTACCAGAGGTTAGAATTCCCCCCAAGTTTAAGGTACCGGATTTCGACAAGTACAAAGGGACGACCTGTCCTAGAATACACATCCGAGCGTATTTCAGAAAAATGTTTGCATACTCCGATTATGTAAAGATGTTAATGCATTTTTTCCAAGACAGTCTGGAAGAAATGTCTTTGGAATGGTATATGGGGCTTGAGAGAACTTATATCCGTAGCTAGAAAGAATTGGCCAAGGCCTTTGCTCGTCACTATCAATATAATAGTGATCTAGCACCGAATAGGATATAATTGCAGAATTTGTCGCAGAAGAATACTGAGAGCTTCAAAGAGTATGCCCAGAGATGGCGAGATTTAGCAGCGAGGGTGCAACCTCCTATGGCGAAAGAACTGATCGATATGTTCATGGCTTCACTGCCTGGTGTGTATTTTGAGAAGTTGATAGGCTGTATGTCTGCGGGATTTTTAATCTGGT
Organism: Lathyrus sativus; assembly: GCA_963859935.3. Classification (NCBI taxonomy): domain Eukaryota; kingdom Viridiplantae; phylum Streptophyta; class Magnoliopsida; order Fabales; family Fabaceae; genus Lathyrus; species Lathyrus sativus. The sequence goes on from OZ012737.1 coordinate 290,725,792, forward strand.
AATGGCTGGTGAAAGAGTCGAAAGCAGAATTAAGTCTAGGAAGATTCCAAATGGTGGTGGATCCTCTTCGGGAGGAGGAAAGAAACCATACTCAGCAAACCGCAAGAGGAGGGAAGGATATGCTAATGCTATTTCTCACAAGGGTAAAGGTAGAGCGCAATCTCATTATCATCAGCAAGTTGCTATCATGGCCATTCCAGCCACACCTCAGTAACGAGTTAACACTCTGTGACCTTACGCTGCTAGACCCAGAATGGCTGATAGGCAATTTGAGGCTCCTCCGATGTCGTATTCTCAATTGTTAAAAAATCTGTTGCAGTTGCAACTGGTTCAAAAGAGGATTTGGCACCTCTCACTGATACACCACCTCCTGGTTATGATGCAAATTCTGGATGCGATTTTCATTCAGGCACCCTGAGCCATAATATTGACAACTGCAAAGCCTTCTAGCAGAAAATTTAGGACTTCGTTGACTCAAAGGCTATCAGCTTCACCAACGAGAGGCCTAATGTGAATCAAAACCCGATGCCGAATCATGGGGTGGCCAGAGCTAATGTTGTTATTGAGGGAGAAAAGTTGAATTTGATAACTGATGTTGAGGATTTGAAGACTCCATTGAGTTTCGTGAAGGCTACTTTATTGAAGAAGGGAATGTTTTCGGGGTGTTCTACTAACTGCCCAGAATGTGAAGCGCAACCTGAGGGTTTTGATATTTTGAAGAAGGGTATTCAGAGAATGATTGACGAGGGTTTTTATAATTTGACAAAGTTGTAAGATAATACGTTGAGGATAAGGTGAGTAATGATAGAAGCAAAGTTGCTACAATCTCTATTCCATACCGGACAATCAATATTTCAGCACCGGTTATCCTTACTGTTCCTGGACCTGTGTTATATGAGAGCACTAAAGCCATCCCATGGAACTATGGGGCAGAGGTGTTCTGTAATAGGCAGAGACAAGAATTGACAGGATCTTCATGCGTATGTTCTTTGGTTGAGAATATAGTTTGAGTCGGAGGTATCATTAGAAGTGGCAGGATCTTTTCCCCACCGGAGGTTCATACTAATAGAAATGACAAAGGGAAGGGTAAGATAGTGATTGAGGAGAGCATCCAACAACAGATTGGTAATGGTGTTTTTCGTAAGACACGGAGGAATTTATGAGACTCATTCAAAAAAGTGACTACAAGATTGTGGATCACTTAAATCAGACTCCTTCGAAGATTTCCATTTTTTCATTATTGTTGTGCTCGGACGCACACCGCAATGCTTTATTGAAAATCTTGAATTCAGCATATGTACCCTAGGATATTTCTGTTAATCAGTTGGAGGGGTTAGTGGCTCATGTGAACGCTGGCAATGGCTTGGGCTTTACTGATTTTGATTTGACTCCTGCTCAGAGAAACCATAACCATGCTTTACATATATCAATGGAATGTAGAGGGTCCTTGCTGTCGCATGTCCTGGTTGATACAAGATTATCCCTCAATATGCTATCGAAGAAGGCATTGATGAAATTAGATACCCAAGGTTTGATATGCACGCTAAGTGATTTGGTTGTGAGGGCTTTCGGTAGATCTAAAAGATTAGTGTTTGGGGAGATTATGATGCCTATTCAGGTAGGACCGGAAATCTTTGATGCAATGTTTTACATTATAGATATCTAGCCAGCATACAGTTGTTTGCTTAACCAACCTTGGATACACGCTGCGGGGGAATTTACTTCAACGTTGCATCAGAAGCTGAAATATATGATGGAAGGGAAATTTGTTACAGTATGTGATGAAGAGGATATCATGGTTAACCATTTATCATCCTTCAAGTATGTGGAAGTGGATGGGGAGATCCATGAAACATTCTTCCAGGCGTTTAAAACAGTTCAGATTTAGGAGAAGTCTCCTGTAGAAGCCAAAAGCCCAGAGGTTTCCATGTCATCGTTCAAGGAGGCCCGTACTATCGTAGAATCCGGTTCATCATAGAACTGGGGCCAAGTTCTTAATGTTCCCGTCAAGCAGGACAATTTTGGCCTGGGATACAAACCCTCCAGTTCTTCTCAAGACATTCTGAGGTACAGGGGACCTGTTTAATTAACCAGCGGTGGAGTCATATTTGACAGGATTAATGCCATTAAAGATGAAAAAAGTGACAGTGATTGTGATATGGATGCCTAGATTCGTCCATGTAGTCCTGGCCAGAAGCTGTGCGACTGGACTACTGAAGAAGTCATTCATGCTACTATTGCAGAGTAATATTCATTATTTTGATTATGTTCAGTTCTAAGTTATGCCCAAGGCGTAGTGACCCAATCTGTAGGGCTCTCTTGTTATTTGCACTTTATCATAAATAAAGGATGTTTTTCGCATTCAAATATTATGATCCCTGTTTTTCCTTTTTCTTGTTTTTGCATTATATTAAACAGAAAAATGGCAATGTGTTTTGTTTGTTGCATCACATAATAAACATAAACATCTTCATGCTGGTTTTTTCTATCAGGTACCATCGATTCAGATTCGGCTATGGCTTCGTATGACTTTGATAATCCCATTAATCAAGCCGAAGAAGAGACTGATGAAGACTGTGAACTATCTGAAGAGTTAGCCAGACTTCTCAAGCAGGAGGAAAGGGCATTGTACCCCATCAGGAGGATATTGAAGTTATCAATCTAGTTACGAAATACGATAGGAAAGAGGTTAGAGTTGGGGCTGCATTGGAAGATAATATCAAGAGAAGATTGGTTGAAATGCTCCGTGAGTATAAGGATATCTTTGCTTGGTCTGACCAAGACATGCCTGGGCTAGATACAAATATTGTGGTACACCGGTTGCCTTTCCGAGAAGAATGTCCGCCAATCAAGTAGAAGTTGAGACGGGCGAGGCCTGACATGGCAGTCAAGATCAAAGAAGAGGTTCAGAAGCAGTTGAATGTTGGTTTTCTTACTATCAAAAATTACCCTCCGTAGGTCGCTAATATTGTTCCTGTGCCTAAGAAAGAGGGAAAGGTCAAGATGTGTGTTGACTACGTAGATCTAAATAGAGCGATCCCGAAAGACGATTTCCCGCTCCCCCACATTGATGTGTTAGTTGATAACACCGCTCAATATTCTGCATTTTCCTTCATGGATGGCTTCTCTGAGTATAACCAAATCAGATGGCCCCAGAGGACATGAAGAAAACTACCTTCATTACACCATGGGGGACTTTTTTCTATAAGGTGATGCCCTTTGGATTGAAGAATGTTGGGGCAACCTATCAGCGGGAAATGGTGACTCTCTTTCATGATATGATTCTTCATGAGATTGAGGTATAAGTCAATGACATGATTGCGAAGTCATAAATGGAGGAAGGACATCTGGTCAATCTTCTAAAATTATTTGAAAGGTTAAGGAAGTTCAAGTTGAGGCTGAATCCTAACAAGTGCACCTTCGATGTGAGATTTGGAAAGCTACTGGGGTTCATTCTCAGTGAAAAGGGTATTGAGGGAGACCCTGCTGTTGCACCCCAAATTTTTACCATTATATCTTTATCATCATCCTAGGAGCATCATCATTGTTTATCTAATCTTAACCTATTTCAAGTTTGTCTTTGTCAAGATACAGGTGAATTAGGGTTCCATACAGTCAGGAATCGAGGTTTTGATGGTTTGATCAGTCAATGTATTGGATTGATTCTCCATGGAACAAGTATCTACACCATAAAAGATTCTATATTGGATCAAGTATGAATTCTATATGAGGTTGTCACCGAAAGATCAAGAACAGTGCAGTTCAGGACCCCGGATTAGGGTTTCTAATAAGAAAAAGTCAACTGTAGTTTGACATTTGATTTAAACGGTGTTCCAATGATGGAATCATGGTCCATGAATCTCATATGTGTTATTTAAGTTGACCCAAGAAGTTTCAAGACCTCAAAAGACCCAGAACGTCAACAGTCGATTCGGGGTTTTTCGATCGATCGGTCCGTTTGACTGAAAAGTCAACTCTTTGACCATAAGGAATTTGAAATTAAAATTTGAAGCAATTATGTTCCTAATAAAATATTACATCTAGTAATGAAGTTTTGTGACCATTGGATCAAGGATTGGGGAGTAATCGAAAAAGTCGGGAATTAGGATTTTGAAAGGGGCAAGGTCATAACTTCCTAACCACATATCCAAATGAGGTGGTTCAAAGCTTGTTGGAAAGGTCTTGGGAAGCCCTACAAAATTTTAAAGGTTACCTATGGGTAAAAAATGCATAGACTTGGAGTTATAGTCAAAATCATCACAAGAGGGAGAAAACACTTAGCAAAATTCTATGTTTTTGGCACTTTTAGGCATGTTTTCAGCCAACTTTGAGGGGTTACTTGACCTAGTTCCATTTGGAATTTGAAAATTCAGTAAACATGAAAGTTGTAGGGTATAATGAGGGATTTCCAAAAAGTACAAGAACTCCTCCATAGCCCTTGTGAGTTGAGAGTTTCGAAGGGGACAAGTTGGCCCTAAACACTTGATTGTCATCATGTCAAAACTCAACATAAACTTGATTTGCAACTATGCACTTCATTTCTAACCATGGAATGACATCTGATGTGATGTGTTAGAGGGTGCAATGAACTAGATCAGAAGGGAATCCAAGAAAAAATGAAGTTTCATCCATGATCCATTTGATTATTAAAGAAAAGTACAAAAGGTACACATGAGAGAGAGTGTTTCTGGTTGTAGCATGGGAGGTTGTCCTTGTGAACTATTTGGTAAATTCTCTCAAATCATTTTTAGATAGTTTTAGGGGGCTAAACTCCTTGGAAGCAAGCAAGAATCTGCAGAACCAAATCACACCTAGATTCATGAGATTTTTCAACAAAACCACCTTGAATACCACTTGGACAAATCTGCCCCAACCTCTCACTTGGCCTATAAATAGAGGTTCCATATCATGATATCAAACACACCAGAGCCCTCTAAAACCCAAGAGAAAACATAGCTCTCATTCTATCAATCTTTGCTTGTAAGTGAAGAAAGTCACAAAACCACCAAAATTGCCTTCTTGCAAGTTTCACACCAGCATCACTTCTAGCCATAAAACCACCATAAAGACCATCCACTCAAACTTAAAATCACCATTTGAAGCTATTCCAATCCATTGATTCATAAAAAAAACCATAAATCCAAAAGTCAACTCTTCACTCACTTAAGTTTGACTTTTACGCATAATATGGAACAATTCACTACCTAGATCAATTTCCACTACTTTGACACTTTGAGCACCCTCTATTTAGGTCATACTAACTGTCCATAGTTTCAAACAACAACTTGAAATATATCTACTTAAACTGTCCTCAAGATTTCTTTGTTTTTTCAAGAAGAAACAACTTCACAAGCTTGCTAAAAGGAGGGAGGGATCTCTTGTTTTTGCTGCTAGTTTATTGTGGGAAGACTACAAGAGGTATGCCATCTTAAACCTTATCATTAATATGCATCATGTATGTATTGTTTGTTTTGTTGAATGAGTTTATACATTAGTATGTTTAAATTGTACCATGATGTCAAAAAACTATCTTGAAAGCTGAGTTTGTCAACTCATGATTGTTTTCCGTTAGAACTTGTCTCTCATGCTAGATATTGCTTGTGTAAATTAGTGACTGTCATTAGAGCTTTACATTAGGGCTGTTGTTTAGATTGATTGGTATTGTTATGCCAAGAAGGTTGCATCTATGTTTTAAAAGGCATACTGTTGCACCCCAAAATTTGCCCAACATTTTTTTACCTAGCTTATGTTTCATTTCATTCACATTAGCATTATCATTTGCATTTCATTGACATGGGTGCAGGAGATCAAGAGGTATGATTACCAATAAAGGGCTACACAAGACTTTGAAGCTAGCTGGGAGGCTTATTCAGGTGTTCAAGGGTTGATATCCTTGTCAAAGAAGTTAAAATATCCTCAGAGAGAGTGATTGAAGCCAAGAGGGTGTGTCTCCTAACTTGAGAGTTGTGGGAAGTCATCAGATGATTCTGAAGCCATGAAGTTAGACTTGAGGTCTTGAGAGAGCTCATATGAAGGTTTGAAGATCACTTTGAGGCCTAGAAAGGTCATTGTGTAAGATTAAGAAGACTCAGCCATGAGTGGTGCAGTTAGGGTTTGACTGGGTTAACCCTAAGTCAACTGATGATTTGAAGAAGGTTGAGACCTAATCCAAGAGCCATGTGATCATGGATTGATGCATTGAGATGTTATAAGGATGATTCCAAGGTTAAATCATCATGATTGAAGAGTTTGAGAAGTTTCAAGCTAGGGTTTCTAAGGCTTGACAGTGTAAAATCCCCTAGATTGACCCCTATCTTCAAGGCAATTTAGCTCAAGATGTGATTGTCATATCATCTTTCCCCCAACATGATTGTTTTAGAGCATGGTCTTAGCTTTAATTTGAGTGCTATAACTCCTTGATAGGATTTGTAGAACTCAAGTTATGGCTTTGACAAGTTACAAGTCATCTGAGGCATGTGAATTTGGAGCTTGAAAGTTACCCAAATTGCATGAAACTTTTTCCCAAGAAGGATGATTCCCATGAACTTTTGGTCAACATGAATGTTGTTCCTTATCCTCTTATATTTCCATAGAGTACTAGAAGTCCTTGATAGGATTTGTAGAACTCAAGTTATGGCTTTGACAAGTCAAGGGTATTTTGGGAAGTTGTGATTATGGGTCATTTATGATTATAGGTCATTTTCACCAACTTAGACATCTCAAATGGAATTTTGTTCAACTTGAAAGTTTCTCAAAATGGGGTTTTAACCTTGACCATGTGTCAAGGAGACATTGAAATGACTCAAGGAAGGATGTGGTTTGAGAAAATTTTGAAAAGGAAGAATTAAAGGCATTTAATGACCAAAAATTGAAATAATTCATTTTGTGTCCAAATGAGGCAAAGTTATAGGTCATTTTGAATGGAAAAATCATTTTAGAAACTTTGGCAAGGCTATAATTTTGGTTTGAATCCATTTTCATGCCATTTCATGTTGTTGCTTCATGATGAAGCAACATATCAAACTCACACCATTGGATTGCAAACAAGGAAGAGAACATAACAAACCAATTCAATATCTCATGAGATGAATTTTCCAAGCATTTTCATGCCCAAACAGAGCCAGAATCGTGACTGGTGTGGATGACATTTTGAAGAGAAATTGAAATTGCAAAATCTCATTTGGGTGGTTACAGAACTTTCTAGATGATTCTAATGAGTTCTATATAAGATTTGGAGTGTGTTCAGCCATTTTTTTGGAAGCATTTGAAGCTGGTAGCAGAGAGAGCAGTTGAAAACTCAGAGCTGCAACTCAAGATCGTGTTTGGAGATTGAAGAGGAATCAAGCCAAATTGAGGTGTGCATTGGATTCAGAGGAAGATTTAGAGTGAATCTGGATTATTGTAGAGGAGGAATCGAGCAAGAATTGCACCTGTTCTTCATCTGAAACCAGGTTTGTACAAATCAAATTTGTGCTTAATTTAGGGAGAGATAGCTAGAAATCTTTATGTGGTTAGGTTCTTATCATGACATAGATGGATTTTGGTACAAGAATTTGATGGATAGAGACACTTTAGGTCATGGATCATTTTCTGTTGAGGTTTATATCTCAAGATTCTTGAAGGAATAATCATGATTAGATAGTGGAAATTGATCAGTGAGAAGTATAGATTACATTAGGATCATTATTTTTGAGAATTGTGATGATCAAGATTTGGTGTATTTCTGAAAATCCTATCGTGTTTGGAGTTTGAGAAGGAATTAGTGAATTTGGAGAGTGGATTTGTGTTCAGGAGGAAAAATTGAGTAAGATGATGATTTGTTTTGTCATTTTTATTGACCTGTGATGAGCACCTCGCCGGAGAAGACGCTGGTGCTGCAACTCAGGCCACCGTCTGAGAACTCCCTCCATCTTAGTTTGAATTTGGGGACGACGAGCATGAGCCCTCAGATGAAGGTTGGACCTTTGACTCAATCCAAGGATACACGACCACAATTTGATTTTAAACTCTGAAGAGAGACTTTGAATGAAACGCACCGTTTCATTAATTGGTTTGGTTTGGGCTTAGTGCACTGAGTGATATTCACACCCCTCAATTGGCCCAATCTGTGAAATGAACTTGACATAATTACTATTTGATACGCAGGTTTTATCATTTTCTTCTTATTTTCTTTATTTTGCACATTTCATATAGTTTAGAAAATAATTCATAATAAATAGGAAAATAACTCAAATTGATCCAATTTTTTCCCCTGACTCATGAGTGAGTCTAGAATTTTAGGAAATTGAAAGATTAGGGATTCATGCATTTGTGATTTTAATTGCATTTTTTGTATTTTAATTGACATTAATTTCATTATGGTTGATACCTTGTCTTGTGAAATTTTGTGTGATCACTTGATGATGATTTTTGAGCTGATTTTTTGTGTGTAGCTAGGTTAGACATATATGCTCCCATAGTATTTTTCTCACATTTTGGTGATGAAATTAGATGAGGTTTTTAGATTGAAACTTTAGGTGCTCTAGTTTTAGGGTTTAACCTTAGTACCTTATGGTTTAGGATTTAATTCTAGGACTTATTGGATGATTTGATCTCTGGAATTAACATGATAGAGTCATGATTGACTTAGGTTCTCATAGTTATTTTTGTAGGATTTTACAATTGGTTTTAGTATTTTAGTTGGAATTAACTTTAGTACTAGGTTTTAGGTGATCCTAACTTGCTAACTCAACTAGAATGACTTCTTTAGTTCCCTTAGATTAGGGTTTTGCTTCTCTTGATCTTGGATGATGATGAAGGCATGTGTGGTCTGCTGTGGAAAGCATGGTGGAGCTTGGACTTGAAGTTTGCTCTTCCTTTGGTGTAGTTTGTTTAAGGTTAAGGATTAGGGTTTTAGGGAGATCCTGTAGAATAGATTTTCTTCCTTCATGAAACATGGAAGGTGTTGATCACTTCCATTCCTCCCTATGATGTAAGGTCCCATTGTGAAGGCCTCATCCCTCCTTTGGTAGGATGATTGGCTCCTCACAGAATGGTAGAACCTTTGAGGGTGCCTTTCTTTGATAGTGGAGTGCTTAGAGGTGACCTTTGGTCTTCACTTTGCTCACCACTATCCACACCTTGCTCTTGTTAGATGAATCTTTCTCCCTTGCTAGAGGATGGAGTTCCTTGTCAGAAGATTGAGGATGCTAGAGGTTTCACTTCCCTGGGTTTGAAGACTTCCCTTGAGGCTGAAGCTTGAAGACCAAGAAGAACAAGTTGATACTTGTGTGAAGAAAATCAAAGTGAGATTAAAGAAAGAGCTGAAGCTTGGATAAGAAGAAGAACAAGTTGATACTTGTATTTGATGCATTGTAAGCTTGAAGAAGCAAGTTGATACTTGCTATTGAAGATGAGAGCCTTGAGAACCAGTTGCAGACTGAAGACTGAGTTGCTGTCAGAAGATTGCTCTGCTGTGGAAGATGTTGATTTGCTTTCTTTCATGTCTGTTTGCTTTATGTGCAACTGTATTGATGTGACTTGTTTGATTTTCTTGATGCATTAGAATAAGTTCATATTTAGATTGATTTAAGCTAGGAGCATGATTGCACTAGAGGTTGAGTTGCTCCCTCTGCTTGTATTGTTACTGTATGGCTTTGCTTGCGGGTATTCGGTAGAGCTCATCTCCCTTGCCTATGTGGTTTGTGATTTGCTTGATGGCATTTTATTTTATTTCATTTCTTCTGTATGATTACAGTTATTCATATCTGGCTTGAGGTCGAGACGAGCTTGTGGAGGCTGATGCCCCACACACATTTCCTCCCTCACTTGCATTGCATGCATTTTACAGTCGTTTACTGTTTACTGTTTAAGCTGATGCTTTATCTGTTTCTGTTTACCATTGACATGATCCCCTAGGAATCTCACTTCCTTTGATAAGGAAGTGATGATTAGAACTTTAGGTTGAAACCTATGCATGATAACTTCTAGGAGGTCCCCGTTTCAAACCTCAACCATAGGATGAATCCTCGGCATGACAACAGTAGGACTTGACAGTCTCCCCGTAGTTGTCCCTCTCTCTTCTCATCTAAAAACAACAGTAAAAAACGTAATAAAGGCAAGTTAGTATAAGCGCGTTACGAGCCTTAAGCTACTTGGGTAATGATAATTGAGCGGCCTCCTCTCAATCGTCTAGAATGTTTAGTATACGTCCTTTGGACGATATGCGACACATTCGTTCCCATGTCATAGTCTCTAGTGCTGTACAAACTACAGACAACTAAAAAACAGTTCTTTCGTAAAAGACAGAAAACAAACTTCAAACCTTTTTGCCCCGTGGGCCCATAATTCAAAGGAAGCTTTTCTGAAGAAAAGAGTGTCGTTAACTCCCAGTTCTACCGCAAACGGTAACGCCTAAGTCTCCAAGGGTTGAGCTGCGTACACCAAACTGCTGGAACTGTTTGTTAACCCTACTCGAAAAAACAGATGAATTTGAACTCCCGTAATCCGTATTATCCCGAACTACGTAAGCTCTGATCTCTCATACCTGTTGAGAGTACGTAGGCAAAATACTGATGTATTGGCAAGCCACCTTCCCCGTAACCCGTAGTTAGCCGAACTACGTTGACTCTGATTTCTCATTCTCTGATGAGAATACGTAGGCATAAAGCGCGGCGCTTTGCCGAGTCATTTTCTTTTCTTTTCAGACCAGCCTTGATAGGTAGATAGTAAAACCAACCCATCAGATAAACACAACAAGCGTGGATCCCATCGAGTACGATGGACGTGAGGGGTGCTAATACCTTCCCCTTGCGTAACCGACTCCCGAACCCAGACAATGGTTGCGATGACCTTGTCTTATACCCTTTCGTCAGGTTTTTCCGATCGTTTCCTTTCCTGTTTTGAGGGATAAATAACGAAAGGTGGCGACTCTTCTGTTTTGCCGGCACCTTATTTTCGCGGTAGCGACACATACTGTCATAGGCTTGTAAGTTGTCTTTGTGAGTGGAGTTTTGGACTGCTTGTTAATTGATCTAGAAATTGTCATGTTGAGATTCACCATTATGTTATCAAGATTTTTTTTTGGATCTAAGCTTGTTAACTCATGTGAAATTGCTGTTAAACTGTTAATAGGGCAAGACATTGGACTGTTGTTTGTTTTCTTGCAAATTGTAATATGAAGGCTTGTTGTTTTTAAACAAAACAATCTTGTTTGATCTATATAAGTTGACGTTGGAGCTATATCTTTGTAAAGACATGATAGTTGGAGTTTACCAATGAATGTTGTTGCAATACCACAAACTATGTTGTTGCTTCTGTTTTCAAAATTGTGTTTTATGTTGAGAAGCTTTTAATCATTTTGTGTTAAGTTTGCTGGTTGAGTTATGTATGTGGTCTTAGTAAAGACATTGTCTTGAGGTATGATGATTGGAACATGACTACCACGCTTGCTGACAGAACTTGGTCCTCATGCTAGGGTTTGTTTGATTAAAGTAATCACTGTCATGAAGCCAATATATTAACTAATGTTTGTTTGTTTTTACCTACTGTCCAATTCATTATGAGGTTTGTCAACCTCTATTCTCATCAGAGTTCTAGTGGTTTCTTAGTTCATTTTTTGGCTAATTGAAACCCTTAATGCATGATGTTGGAGTTTGGTGTTAGGTCTGTTCAGCTTTGTATTGAGGCCATTTTGTCACGAGCATGTTTGGTGTTTGTCAACTCTTTAAACACATATATGCCATGGATATGCTTTTGTGTTTTATCATGTTTTATGAATCATGAGAGAAGTGCTGCTATGGCTTGACAACCCCCTAAAAACTTCAAATATTTACTGGCAGTGTGTGTTAGAGGTTCATAAGTGAAATTTTTGTCTGCATCATTTACTCTTATAAAAGCTTGATTGTTAGATTTCTACATGCCTTTGTTGTCTAAATTTGTTGTGAGGTCAGTCAATCTAGAGTTCTTATCAGAATTCTAGTTGGTCTTTTAGAATTCATCAAGATTTAAATCATGTCTTGGCTTAGATAGTTTGGAACATGAACTTCATCTTGCTTTGTGTAGCTGTAAAGCCATTAGTGAATAGGTTGGTGCATTTTTAAATTATCATTTTGTTGTCTTGAGGTTTGATTAATCTCTGTTTCCATTAAGCTTCTTTTTTAACTATTGCATTTTGTGTATTAAGTTCATAACCTGTTGCAACTTGGATTGATGAAACAGTTGCTGTCATGAATCATTGTCTTGGCATTTGGTTGGACACATTTTTTCTCTAACACCATTTCATTAATTGGCAACTTGTTGGTAACTTTTCAATTCACTGAGAATTTAAGGCTCTTCTTTGGACATAATCCATGAGCAACATGTTTAAAACAGGTGCAGACCTTTGTTGGATTTTAAAATCATCAGTTTTAGACATTGATCTTCAAAATGAATTTCAAACCTCTTTATGCATGTTGATTCGAATCTCAGTGTGTGTGCATTATTGGAAGTTTTGGTTGACACCATCTTAATCATCTCTAAAAAAACAAGTGATTTAGACTTTTACTTTGTGAAAATTGATTGAGATTTGAGTGAGTTTGAATAAAATTATTTTGACCCAACTTGCCTCATTTTGTCCTTGCATTTGGCCCAGAAACATGCCTTGTTTGGTATAAGTTTCAATGGGTGGCTTGATACATAGGATGTATCGCCACCCCAATGGTTATTGCCTTGCATTCATGTATCTTGCCATGCCTTGTGTTGTGTGTTCGATCCTCAACGAGGACCTTTTTTTTAGCATTTTTGTGATTCTTAGCATTTTAAATATTTTTCTTTCCTTTTACCTTTTACATTCAATAACCACATGCACATGGTGGTAGAATTGGCAAGGTTTTGGTCCATGATTCATAAGGTCTTGAGTTCAAGCCTTGGATGAGACACTTCTTTATTTTTAATTACTAATATTCTTTATTTTTCTTAAAACTTCAAAGTAACACAACTTTGTTAATTTTTATCATTTTTGAATGGTTCTTTTTGCAAATGTTTGGTAATTTTGCCTACTTTCATATAGTATTTAAATAATTCTAAAATTTATATTTTAGAAACACTTTATACTATAAGAAAGTTATACCTCCTTTTTAGGGTTTTTACCCTCCCCCCATTCAATCTTTCTTTCTAAAACTTTTGGTTCCACTTCTTGAGTTTAGTTTGCTTTTGGTATGAACTATGTTTGTTAACTCTTTTGCATTTTGTTTGAACCAAAACTATTTTCATTTCAACCTTTCCTTGTAAGCATCTAAGTGATTCATCTTTGCATCTTATGTTTGTAAACCATACTATCTCTTGATGTTGTGACTTCTTGAGTTTACTTTTCACTTGATCCCTCACTCTTTTAAGTCTTGTTAGAAGGATTTACTTCATGTATGGTTGTTACCTTGAACTGATGAGATCCCCCATGAAGTAATGAACTTCCTTACTTGCATCTGTTGTAACATTGCTTGCTTTCCTAATTTCTTATACTTGATTGTCATCAAATGTATGATGTTTGCATTTATTTCATATGGTTTTTACCTCATCTTTATTAAGATATTTCATTTGGGTTTTTACATCTTGTGTTTAAGTTTTGTGAGCACCTCTGTCTTGATATTGTAATATCTTTAGTTGATCCTTGCTTGATATTGTCATATACTTGCATCTCTTCCTTGGTTGTAACCATACTCTCTTATATGTTCATCATGTTTGAATGAATGAATGCTTTGTTAAGCTATTTCCCCAAGTGATGGAACTTTTTAGTTCTCATACAATTGCCTATTTTCCCCATTCCAAAGGAAAGTCTCTCTATTGACTCTTGAGTCATAGATAGCTCATTACCCTTCCTCTTGACTTTGTTAAGTCATCTTGAACCCTTAGTTAAGTTAGAACCCATATCCATTAGACTTTTCTTTAAGTCTAAAAGATCCACCCCTTGTTAGGAGTATCTTTAAACCAGAACTTTAGGATAGAGTTTGTTAACTCTATGTAAGAATCATGGTGATGATTGCTTACCCCCCTCCCCCCCCCTTGGCTTTTGTTAAATTCATTCCTTGGTCGTGTACGAACTACGGACGTTCTGATTTCTCATTAGTTAATGGGAATACGTAGGCACAAGATGCGATATCTTGACGAGCACACCTCCTGCTTCCTTTTGGTTTGGATAGAACCAATTGGTCTTACAATGTAGGTTTAGGTAGAGTTGGTTAACTCTATGTAAGAATCATGGTGATGATTACTTACTTCCCATTCTTGAGTGTTCAATATAGATCTAGAGTGTTTGGTTTAACTCTATACAAGCATTGTTATGTTTGTTCCCCCTTTGAACCTTGATCATAATTAAGTGTTCATCTATCCTCAGTGAGGTGAACTACGGTTGCTCTGATTCTATCCTAGTTAGGATACGTAGGCAGAGGATGCGATATATTTGTGAGTAAATTTAGAAACTATCTCTAGGTTTTTACCTACACCCTTAATCTTATACCCAATCCCAAGCCATAGCAAACATTTAGCAAGCACAGCATACAAACATACATACAAAAGGTTCCTGTAGAGTACTACAAATGTTTAGGATGTGAAATACCTACGCTAGGCATAATCAACCCTCGATCCACGATCTCTTAGCGTTGTTGTTACATCGCGCAAAAGGTTTTTCTTTCTTTAACATTTCCTTTGGATAAATTAAATTCCGGTTGTGAATTTAATGAATTAAGATTCAAGTTAATCAATAGTTTGGTATCATAATTCTCATTGCAACAGAAATGACGACTTCACTAAGGAAATGCAAACCTTGAGGGTTTAGCCTATTTTGTTTATTTTCATGCTATATTTGTGAATATTTGCTTAACATGTATATTTGTCAATATATTTGTTTGTGTATTATGGAGATGGGGTGCTTTGAATGATGAGATAGATACTAACCCGAATTTGAGTGACACATGAGATAGGATTGTGATATGATCAATAGTTGGGCTATCGGGAGTAGTCCCAATATATCTGACATACGATGTAATCACACTCAGTGGAGACTCTTTGAGATGGTTAGTAATTCATGAGTAGTCGTGTATTCACTAACTGTTTCAATACGAGTCTGCGAAGCTGAGGACTTTTAGTGACACTTTTACCCCACTTGGCCTTTTTAGAACGTAGCGCAGAAACTGATAGGGAGTAGTCCCTCAATAGTTTTCACGCTATGCTACAGTCACACGAGTTTATCTTGAGAATATTGTTGACTCACGTGAGTAGTCATGTTAGTTGGCAATATCCGAAGGATTTACTAGGACTCTAGGAACTTCGATTAGAACCCGTTCGGCAGGTACAAATAACTCATAGTACAAATCCTTGGGGATGGGTATACATTTGACTCCATGCCTTGACCTTGAGCCTAGGGAGCCTCTATCCGTGCATCTGCGTTGTATTTTTGAATACTTGCCTTTGTGTGGTGTGTGCATCATCTCATCATCTCATCATAAGCATTTCATATTGCGACTAGTTTTGTAAAACTCAGTTGATCTCTTTGTGCAAGATCCTAGACATATCATGGATATTGGAACAAGAAACACTAATAGATACATTTTCAAGAAGCCCGATACCTCCGAGTTAATAAATCTAGGAACCATGGTGTCAGAGGACTTTGAAAAGAGATATGGGAAGATCCTAAGCCTAGTCAGGATAGGAATGGAAGAAGGGATTCTCAGTACTTTGGTTCAATTCTATGATCCATTGTACCATTGCTTCACTTTTCCCGGCTATCAGTTGATGTCGACTTTGGAAGAGTACGCCTATTATACGGGAGTTCCCGTGAAGAACCAAAAGCCATATAGTGGATTGGAAAGCTTTCCTTCGCCGAAAGAAATTGCAGATGCTCTTCACCTTGAAGCTTCTGAAATTAAAGCCCACCGTGCAACCAAAAAAGGAGTAGCAGGTTTTCATTCAGATTTCATAGTCAAGAAAGCTACCTATCTTGCCAAAGAAGGGAGCATGGATGCATTTGAAGCAGTACTAGCTCTGTTAATCTATGGACTAGTGTTATTTCTCGAGGTAGAGGAATTCGTCAATTTCCCTTCCATTACTATATTTTAGGTGGCAACCCTGTGCCTACCTTGTTAGGACATGTGTATCATTCCATTCATCATAGGAAACTTCAAGGAAAAGGAGCTTTCCTTTGTTGTGTGTCGCAACTGCGAAAAACACCCAGTAAAAAACAGAAGAGTCACCACCTTTCGTTATTTATCCCAAAGAGAGGGAAAGGAAACGATCGGAAAAACCTGACGAAAAAGGGAAAAGATGAGGTCATCGCAACCAAGTCCTGGATTCGGGAGTCGGTTACGCAAGGGGAAGGTATTAGCACCCCTCACGTCCGTCATACTCGACGGCATCCACACTTGTTGTCTATCTAAAGGTGTGTTTAAACTATCTATGGTACAGGCTCACGGGACAAAAAGAAAAGAAAAGGGACTCGGCAGAGCATCGCCGCTTTGTGCCTACGTACTCCCTCGTGCAATGGGAATGTCAGAGTCGATGTAGTTCGACTAACTACGGGCGAAAGGGGGAAAGGTTGCTCGCCGAGACATCGTCGTCTCGTGCCTACGTACTCTCAACAGGTATGAGAGATTAGAGCAAATGTAGTTTGGGCTAATAAGACCACAGGTTGGTTCAAGTGTTTTATCCGAGTAAGGTTAACAAACAGTTCTAGCAGTTGGTGTATGCAGCTCGACCATTGGAGACTTAGGCGTTACCGTTTGCGGTAGAACTAAGAGTTAACAATAATCTTTTCTAAAAATGAGGTTCCGATTAATCCCAAAGGAAAAAGGTTTGAACTTTGTTTTTGTGTTTTTTAGAGAAGAAGTGTTTTGAGTTTAATTTGTAACGCATGCTGCACTAAAGACTATGACCTAGGAGCGAATGCGTCGCATATCGTCCAAATAACATATGCTAACATTCTAGACAATTGAGAGGCAACCACCCAATCATCATTTCCCAAGTAGCTTAAGAATCGTAGCGCCCAACATTCGTTAATTGTTATTAAGTGGGTTAGAATTGTTTGAAGATGAGAAAGAGAGACACACAGAAGGTCTAAGGGAAACTCGGCCCTAACGTTGTCATGCAAAGTGGTCCTAAATTTAGGATGAAAAGGGGAAACATCTATCCTAATGTTAGCATGCTTGGATTGAACACCTAATGTCTCTCCTACTCCCATCCTAAACGGAGGGACTAGGAACTCTACGAGGATCATGGCAAAAAGCACAAGAAAGCACCAAGTAAATTCAATTATAAGTAAGATGCAAACATGAAAATGCACACTTAGAATGGAGGGAGGGAGGAAAAATGTGTGGGACAGTATCCGCCACAAGCGCGTCTCGACCTCAACAGCGATGCAAGAATGATGCAAACATGGAAAGGAAAGCAAAAAAATGAAAACAAACGAACATGCAAAAAGTCATCACTTTGAACCACATCCATAAGTATGCATCCAAGTGGACAATGAACACAAGTGTCAACAAAAACATGATCAACCAAACACAAACAGTGACAAACATCCAAAACATTTCACTCCTAATGCATCATATCAATTCATGAAGATTCGAAGTGAAACGGTATGCAAACAATCAAACAAAGCAGCAAAACAGACTTGCTAGCACAACGTTAATCGGTTAACCCCCAGGGTTAATCGGTTAACACACTGTTAACGTTTAAAAAATTTGAAAATTTGAATTGGTTAATCGGTTAACCATATGCATTAACTGATTAACACTGTGAAAACTTTGAAAAATATGGATATTTGTAATGGTTAATTAGTTAACCATATGCGTTAACCGATTAACACTGTGGTAACAACAAAAAACAGCAAAGCAGAATCACTTTTCAACAACTTATCACTTCTCCAAACATACCAATGACCACATAATCAGTTATGCACGAAATTAAATTAGAAAACCATGATTCCAACAGCATGTATACAAATCCAAACAGCATCAACATAAATCATATGAATCAAAACGCATCAAATCAATCAAAAATGAAAATCATCATCGTGAACATGCAATTAAGCTATAAACAGAATCAGATCAAGAATTTCCAACCTATGAAGCGGAGATTTGCTTCTATTAATATTGATTTGTTGGAAATGAGTAGATCGAAGCAAGAAACCCGGAATACTTCAAGATCTAAGCTAATCCTTGTAGTAGAGATGGAGATCCTTCAAGATTAAGCCAAATTGCTTCAAATAATCACTTCTAGCTTCACTTCAAATTTCAGATCTGAATTTGCACGAAAATTGAATGGAGAAATTGATCCAATGGAGATGATGGATGAAGGTTTAGCTCTTAGAAATCAATGATTCCAATGAAGAATCAAGGTTTTCAATGGAAAAGAGCTTTGTTGAAGGTTTTGGCTATGGAGGAAATTTTGAGAACTGAGAGAGAAATGAGATCAATTCTGAAATGAGAGTGAAAAATGAAGGTTAGCATGAGTGTGGTTTGGAGTGAATCACTTAAGTATCCTTTTGGCTTGGATCCAAAGCATGGTTTGGAAAATTTGGAATGGAATTAGGAGTGGGATTTTTGAGGGAATTGAATTAATATGAAAACTAATCCAAATTTCAGAATGGTTCTAGATCCTTTCCAAGTGTAAAAATGAATTTCCAAGTGACCAAAATTGGACCCCAAATGGCTCTGCATTCAAAAATCACGTACAGAGGCAAAAATTGCATTGGTTAATCAGTTAACCATATAGGTTAATTAATTAATTAACAACTTTGAATTTTTGAATCTGGGCTAATTTTTCATTGGTTAATCGGTTAACCATATGCGTTAACCGATTAACACATTCAAAATTTTGAATTTGGCGCCTTTTAGAGGGAAACCTGCCCGTTTGCCTGTTTCTTGCTGTTTTGAACCCTGTTAAGCTTCTGGAATGTGTTTTTGAATGTTGTAACCATGAGATTGCTCACGATAGCCTGAATGCTACTTTCTTAGCTGAAAATAACTTGAAAAATAGAATCGTTCGCCTGACCATTGGGAAAAATAAATGTCGGGGCCCTTTAATGCTCGTTGTTCAATTGCTTGCACTAAGGGTGGATTCTGAGCCACAGGAAAACCCGGATCCCCTGTCTCAAGGACAAATGCTATGCAATGCAGAAATGCAACAGAATGTAATAAAACAAAAGCCAAGCCAAGCGGCTTGGACCTGACTGGGTGAAAAGCAAACGACTTTCAGACAATCAAGGTACAGGATAGTTGAATACCAGCAAGCCCGAAAATTTTCCAACCGCAGAAATAAACTGCAAACTCTGATTGAGGATGAAATCTTCAGAAATAACTAAATCCGATAAACAAAAATGACACGCATCCTGCAGAATACATGACCTCGCCGTCAGGTATTAACATCAAGTTGGTGACCGCCTGGCATCGCCGCCAGTCATCGTCATTAAGTAGACAAGATCATCTAACATCACACGGTAGACGATGATCCTCTGACTTCTCCGTCAGACCTTTGCAATGCTTTGGAAAAGAACCTGACCTCGTCGTCAAGCTTTTACTAATTAGAAAACACATCTGACCTCGCCGTCAGATACCAACACCAATTTGAAAGAAGAATATCCCTGACCTCGCCGTCAGGCGCTTGACCTCACAGTCAATCACCCATATTAAGTTCCTCTGACATCACCGTCAGACACCTGACCTCGCCGTCAGGCATAGACATTACGTCTGTAAAAGAATTTGACATCGTCGTCAATCTTCTACCTCAAGTCGTTAAAGTAGCTAACGTCGTTGTTAGTCCTCTGTTGAATAATAACAGACATCGAATCCAAAGATACGATCCTCTGACATCACCGCCAGGTCCTCGCTAAATAAAAGCGAGTGATAACTCCGAAGATCAAATCCACACAGAACACCTGACATCACCGCCAGAAACCCTGTCGGGGATAAAACAACCTGACCTCGCCATCAAGTATCCACGCAGTTAAGAAACCTCTGACATCGCCGTCAGTAATTCGCTAAATAAAAGCAATCTTCGAACCCAAAAGGTAAAGACATATGACATCGCCGCCATCCTCTGTGGGGATAAAACAACTCAGACATCGCCGCCAGACAACCACAAAGTCAATAAACATCTGACATCGCCGCCAGACCTCTGTGGGGATAAAAGAATTCTAACATCGCCGCCAGGCAACCACAGATTGATAAACATACGACATTGCCGCCAGACCTCTGTGCGGCTAAAATAATTCTGACATCGTCGACAGACAACCACAGATCGATAAACATCAGACATCGCCGCCAGACCTCTGTGGGGATAAAAGAATTCTGACATCGCCGCCAGACAACCACAGATCGATAAAACATCTGACATCGACGCTAGACCTCTGTGGGGATAAAAGAATTCTGACATCGTCGCCAGATAACCACTGATCGCCGCCAAATAACCACAACTCTGAGAAACCTCTGACATCATCGTCAGTAACCATAAGTCTGGTAGTAGAACCTGACATCGCCGCCGGATTACTACAAATCTACAAACATCTGACATCACCGTCAAATAATCACACTTCTGGTAAACCTCTGACATCGCGTCAAATAATCACAAAGTAGATAAACATCTGACATCATCGCCAGACAAACGCCATGTTGATAAAACATCTGACATCGCTGCCAGAAAACCAAAACATCCGACATCGCCGCCGGAAAACCAAATCATCTGACATCGTTGCCAGGAAACCAAAACATCTGATAAACATGATAAACGCCTGACATCGCCGCCGGGACACCAAGTTTAATAAACATCCGACATTGCCGCCAGATAACCACAAAGTAGATAAACGTCTAACATCGCCGTCAGCCAATCACCAAGTAGAAAAGCACCTGACATCACCGTCAGAACAATACCATGTTGAAGAATATCTGACTTTGCCACCAAACAAAACCCAATATTAAGAAAATACATGGCATCGCCGCCAGGCAAACATCATGTTGATAAACATCTGACATCGCCTCTAGAACACCACAGAGTAAACAAAGATCTGACATCGCTGTCAGTAAACCACAAAGTCTGAGAAACATCTGTCATCATCGTTAGGAATCTGTAAACTTGAGAAACATCTGACATCGTCGTCAGGTATTTGTAGGGGATAAAAATTTCTGCATCGGACCCGGAGATAAGGGCATCTGACATCGTCGCCAGGACTTCGCTAAATAAAAGCAAGCATCAAGAGTCATACGAAGTTAAAATCATTCAATGATAACAATCACAAGGAAACTCCGCTGGGGAAATAAAATAAGCCGGGGTCTAGAAACCACGCGGACAAAGATATCAACCAATTGCGAGATACACCTGAAACAAAGACATAACAACCTAGCTTATGTTTCACATGCATATGTTTGAAAATGACGTAATAATCCTTACGAAATGGAAATGCTACGCGTTTGGGTAGATGCTATGCACGCATGCAGATGCAACGGAACTGAATCAACAAAACAAATGCCATAGATACAAAAACCACCCTGCTGGGGAAAGAAACAACCATGCTCGCTGGGGAGACAGCTTGTCCATGCCAATAACAATTGGACTTATGCTGAGGAAACGAGCATCGGCTAGTTTCCTGCAAATAAAATGTCGGGGTGACAAAATTCCTCCCAACCTGCTGGGGATAACTCAACTGGGGACGAATCTATCTTGGTTGTAGATTACTTAGTGGGGGGAAATCCTCTTATGACTCACTGGGGAGTACGTACGAACATGCACTTTGCGGGGATTAAATGTGTACCAACTGCCACACTACCTGCTCATTTAACTGCATACAACTCTACTAGGGATAGAGATGCAAACTCCAGTTTCTGGGGAAATAGACTCCGGCTGGAGATAAAACGAATTTCATCCATACCTCTTTGCCCCAAGGGTAACGATCCAGCAAAAACTGAACAAACAGACAAGATATCTTACGCAAACGGAACTATCTCAGTCATCATTCATGACGTTGTTCAATTAACTCAAATTTTTAACAATTATTGGCCAAGGCCTGCAAGTTTATGTATGTGCAACTTTATCAAAACATTGGGCACTTTTCACAAACAAAACAGTAAAAGTTAAAACAAAGCAAACAAGATACTGAATAGTATATGTTTATTGGCAAATGGCCTGTAAATAGGAAAAGTTTTACAACAGATGCAACCTCTGAAAAGAGGAAGCTGCGCAAAATATACAGATATGCACAGAAATATACAAAAGTGTACAGAAATGTCGGCAATGTGGCACAGACAAACACCATGAGCTGATCCCTCTATGACTCGCCTGACCTTGATGCTTTCCCAATGCTTCCTCTTTGGAAGAGATTGACTCGGATAAACGGCCCTCAGGTTCTCCCAATCCACTAAGCAATGAAGTTCAAACGCAGACCGCAGTCATTTGCTTTTTAATCCCTAACTTTTTCCTGAATCGCCCTTTCGGGTTTTCAATTCACTGGGATACCCATTTTTGCCAAAGTCGCCTTTTCAGGTTTTCGACTTTGTGGGTTTACATCTTTTCATTTTTATCCCTAATTTTTGCCCGAACCCATTCTCTTTTTTATGGTTCGCCGGGATGCCCCATTTTTGCCTGGATATTATTTTTTCATTCCAGAGGGTCTCTTTTAAGCAAAGTATTTTTTAACTGCGTCTGCGTTCATAGGGGATGTAAAATCCTCGCCATCCATGGTGGACAACAACAAGGCTCCTCTAGAGAAGACCTTTCGCACGACATATGGACCTTCATAGTTGGGAGTCCGTTTGCCCCTGTGATATGATTGTGGTGGGAGAATCTTTTTCAATACAAGATCGCCCGTCTGAAAGCTTCGAGGGTGCACCTTCTTGTCGAAAGCTTTCTTCATCCGACTCTGATACAACCAACCGTATTTAATAGATACTAGCCTTTTCTCATCCATCAGGCTGAGCTGATTCAATCTGTTTTTTATCCATTCTGCCTCATCGAGCTTGACATTGACCAAAACTCTTAAAGAAGGAATCTCGACCTCCAATGGTAGGATAACTTCCATACCATATACCAGCGAGAAAGGAGTTGCCCTAGTTGATGTGCATACCGTTGTACGATAACCATGTAAACCAAAGGGCAACATCTCATGCCAATCCTTGTAAGTGACAACCATCTTTTGCACTATCTTCTTGATATTCTTGTTGGCAGCTTCAACATCGCCATTCATCTTCGGACGATAGGGAGATGAGTTGTGATGTTTGATTTTGAAATTCTGGCACAATTCCTTCATCATCTTGTTGTTTAGATTTGAACCATTGTCAGTAATGATTCGCTCAGGCACTCTGTATTTACAGATGATGTCCTTCTTTATGAACCGGGCTACGACTTGCTTCGTGACATTGGCGTACGAGGCCGCTTCAACCCATTTTGTGAAGTAATCAATGGCAACCAAGATGAAATGATGTCCATTGGATGCGGTTGGCTCAATCCTGCCAATCATGTCAATGCCCCACGGGGACGCCATAACATTCAACGGGCTCGGCGGTACATGGATTTTGTCTGCATAAATCTGGCATTTATGGCATTTCTTCGCAAATTTTAAGCAATCTGACTCCATGTTTAGCCAATAATACTTTGCTCGTAGTAGTTTCCGAGACAAGGCATGTCTGTCGGCTTGTGTACCAAAAGTACCCTCTTGGACCTCTTCCATAAGCAACGTTGCTTCCTTTTCGTCCACGAATCTCAATAACACCAAATCATGGTTCCTTATGTAAAGCACACCATTTGGGTTCAGATAAAAGTTACCAGACAACCTCCTCAAAGTCTTCTTATCCTGAGCCGACGCCCCTGGCGGATACTCCTGCTTCTTGAGGAAGTTTTGTATATCATAAAACCATGGCTTGCCATCAGCAGCTTCCTCAATGGCGAATACAAAACCGGGCCTTTGAAGGCGAGAGATGACTATTCTTGGAGCATCATTCCAATAGTTCACTTTATACATCGAAGATAGCGTTGCCAAAGCGTCTTCCACCTGATTCTCTGCTCGCGGAACATGGTGCAACTCTACCCTGTCAAAGAAGGGTAACAACCTCCGTGCATAATCTTTGTAAGGAATTAGATTTGGCTGACGAGTTTCCCATTCTCCCATGATCTGATTAATCACTAGCGCTTAATCGCCATATACATATAAATTCTTGATTCTCAAACCAATAGCCTCTTCTAGACCCATGATGTACGCTTCGTACTCGGCTTCATTATTAGTGCAAGGGAATGTCAACCTGGCAGTGAAGGGGATATGAGTGCCATGAGGAGTTGTAATGATTTCCCCAATTCCACTACTGTAGAAGTTGACGGCGCCATCGAATATCATCTGCCACTGGGAACCCTTCTCTGGACCTTCGTCAGGTAATGGCTCTTCATAGTCCTTCATCTTGAGGAACATGATGTCTTCGTTAGGAAATTCAAACTTCATCGGTTGATAGTCTTCGATTGGCTATTTAGCAAGGTATTCTGACAGAACACGTCCCTTGATAGCTTTCGGGGAAACATACTGTATATCGTACTCTGGGAGTACCATCTGCCACCTGGCAATTCTTCCTGAGAGCACTTGCTTCTCGAAGACATACTTGATCGGATCCATCTTCGAAATCAGCATGGTTGTATGATTAAGCATATATTGTCTCAAACGTTTGGCAGCCCAAGCGAGGGCACAACACGTTTTCTCGAGCATCGAGTAACGAGACTCACAGTCTGTGAACTTTTTACCCAGATAATAGATCGCATGCTCTTTTCTTCCAGTCTCGTCGTGTTGACCGAGAACACAACCCATACTGTTCTCAAGAACCGTTAAGTACATGATTAAAGGCCTTCCAGCTACTGGGGGTATCAATATCGGAGGTTCCTACAAATACTCTTTTATCTTATCAAATGCTTTTTGACAATTTTCATTCCAGACGACCGCCTGATCTTTCTTTAGCAATTTGAACATTGGTTATCACGTGGTTGTGAGATGAGATATCAACCGAGCAATGTAGTTCAATCTCCCCAAGAAACCACAGACTTCTTTTTCTATTTTCAGCGTTGGCATATCTTGAATAGCTTTTATTTTTGCAGGATCGACCTTGATTCCTTTTTCACTGACAATGAACCCCAATAACTTTCCAGACCGAACTCCAAAAGTGCATTTATTTGGATTCAACCTCAATATGAACTTCTTGAGCCTCTCAAACAACTTCAACAAGTTGACCGGATGCTCTTCCTCTGTTTGTGACTTTGCTATCATGTCATCAACATAGACCTCAATCTCATGATGAATCATATCATGAAACAAAGTGACCATAGCCCACTGGTAGGTTTCCCCTGCGTTTTTCAACCCAAAAGGCATTACCTTGTAACAGAAAGTCCCCCACGGGGTAACGAACGTCGTTTTCTCCATATCTTCCGGTGCCAACTTGATCTGATCATAACTAGAAAAACCATCCATGAAGGAAAATACGGAGTATTGAGCGGTATTGTCAACCAATACGTCGATGTGAGGGAGCAAGAAGTCATCCTTTGGGCTCGCCTTATTCAAATCTCTGTAATCTACACACATCCGTACCTTCCCATCTTTCTTAGGTACGGGCACGATGTTGGCGACCCACGTAGGGTAAGTTGTTACGGCTAAAAATCCTGCGTCCAACTACTTCTGGACTTCTTCCTTGATTTTCAAAGCCATGTATGGTCTTGTCCTTCTAAGCTTCTGCTTGACTAGCGGACATTCCTCGCGCAAGGGCAAGCGATGAACCACTATATCAGTGTCAAGCCCGGGCATGTGTTCGTACGACCAAGCAAAGATGTCATTATACTCTCGAAGCATCTCAATCAGTCTTTGCTTGATGTCACTCTGCAAAGCAGCCCCTATCTGAACATTTCTGACAACTTCCTCAGCACCCAAGTTAACAACCTCAATTTCCTCCTAATGAGGCAGAATAACCTTCTCTTCTTGTTTCAAGAGTCTAGCTAGCTCTTCTGGCAGCTTATCTTCATCAATCTCTTCTTCAGCTTGATATATCGGGTGATCAAAGTCGAAGCGAGTCATAGGAGGTTCTGAATCGGTGTCATCTGCAATAGGAATCCTGCAATAAAAATGGTTAAATATTTCAAATGATATACAAACGAGTACCAACCACATTTCCATTTTATTGTGAAAAACAAAAATAAGAAAGACAAGGGTCACAAAATTTGAATGAGAAAAATGCCCTTTGATTAATTGATAAAGCAATTTTCAAACATAAACAATAAGGCCCTTAAAACAAAACCGCTATGCTCCGGGTAGAGCATAGGGTTGTACAATAATCGGGAAAACAAAGTATTACTGTTCTGTTGTCACTTGAACGAATTCTTCAATAGACCAATTGCGCATACTCTGTTCTGGAGTACAAGGCTTGATCCAAGCGTCCATGTCACAATCACTATCTCCCTCTTCGTCTGAAAATGTGTTGATCCTTTCGAAGATAACTCCTCCTCTAGTGAACTGCACAGGTCCCTTATAGCATGGCGCGCTCTGCGAGGATGAAGAAGAAGAAAATGATGGGCGGTACCTCAAACCAAACTTGTCCTGCTTGTGGGGAATCTCCAATACCTGGCCCCAACCTTGTGCTGCCCCAGCCTGCTCTGCTGCTTGGGCCTCCTTAAAAGAAGACATGGCCACCTCCGACGCCTTTCTCACAATGGGAGATTTATCTTTAATCTGGACTGCTTCAAAAGCCGGACAAAGGGTTTCATGGATTTCTTCGTCCACCTCGACGTACTTAAAGGATGATAAGTGACTGATCATTATATCCTCTTCTCCACACACTGTAACAACACTACCGCCAACCATATACTTTAGCTTTTGATGCAGCGTGGAGGTCACAGCTCCTGCTGAATGAATCCATGGACGGCCTAATAAACAACTGTAGGCAGGCTGGATGTCCATAATGTATAACACTGCATCAAATACTTTCGGTCCTACCTGAATGGGCAATGTCACTTCTTCGAACACAGATCTTTGGGTACCATCAAAAGCGCGCACCACCAAATCACTTGGCGTGCAAATCAATCCTTGCATGTCCAACTTCATTAGGGCTTTCATCAGAAGTACGTTTAAGGATGATCCTGTATCGACGAGTACATGAGACATAACAACCCCTCGGTATTCTAATGATATGCGCAATGCACAGTTATGGTTCCTGCCCCTTGGCGTCAAATCCAGGTCTATAAACCCCAGTCCATTATCTGCATTTACGTGTGCAATAACCCCTTCGAGTTGATTAACCGAAATTTCTTGCGGCACGTAAGCAGTATTCAGTATTCTTAACAACGCGTTCCTATGCGCTTTGGAACATAGTAACAAAGACAAGATTGATATCTTAGAAGGAGTTTGCTGTAGATGATCGACTATCTTGTAGTCACTCTTTCGTATCAGCCTCATAAACTCTTATGCATCCTTTAACAAAGATTCCTTCTCTCCAGCCTGAGAATTTTCATCTATCACGACTTTACTCTTTCCTTTGTCAACCCTATCAACAACCACTTCAGGTGATGAAAAGACCAGACCACTACGAGTAATTCCTCCTGCTCCCACAAGATTATCTACTGAATCCGTAGGGGTACCATTCAAATCTGGTTTCTGTCCGTTGCAATACACTTCAGCTCCGTAGTTCCACAGAATAGCTTTGGTGCTCTCAAACGGTACGAGACCTGCTTTAGTTATGGTTATTGTTGGTGGTTTTGGCGCATACATGGTAACGGTTTTGTACGGAATGGAAATTGTTGCAATCTCCTCCCTTTTCTCAACCACCAACTCTTCAGACTTACTTTCAACAGACCGGTCAAACTGCAAGACTCCACTTCCATCATATCTTGAATATAGCCTTTCAACTGCCCACATCCCTCAGGATTCTTCAGACATTCCGCACAATCTTCAGCACATCCTGGGAAAACACCCCTTCAACAATCTAGCTTTCACAAAGTTCAATGGTGTCTTCAGCTCATTAACATCTGTTACCAAATCTAAAACATCCTCCTCAATAATTGCATTGACCCCGGCTTGCCCATGATTTGGCATAGGATTTTGTACGACATTAGAAACATCATTGGAGAAATTAATTTCCTTACTGTCAATCATGTCCTGCACTTTATGCTTAAAGGCCTTACAATTATCGATATTGTGCCCCAGGGCACCTGAATGAAACTCACAGCGAGCGTTCACGTCATACCCGGGTGGAGGTGGCCCAGTCAAGGGAGACATGGTCCTCTTTTGAATCAACTGCAGTTGCAACAAAGCTTGCAATAACTGAGAATACGACATGGGAGGAGCGTCAAAATGTCTATTCACTGCCGTCCGGCCTCGGTCCTAATATCTTCTATAACCCTGTTGCGGTGGTTGTTGTTGTTGTTGTTGTTGACGTTGTTGTTGCTGCTGAACTGCGGGAATTGTAATATTGGCAACCTGCTGTTGCTGACGATTCTGACCCCTACCTCTCCCACGAGAACTGGACACGAAATTGGCATCTCCTTCTCATTTCTTGTTATCGAATACTTTCTTACCTCCTCGTCCAGCTGAGGGCATTTTGTCGCTTGCGCGAAAATAAGGTGCCGGCAAAACAGAAGAGTCGCCACCTTTCGTTATTTATCCCTCAGAGTGGGAAAGGAAACGATCGGAAAAACCTGACGAAAGAGGGTAAGACAAGGTCGTCGCAACCATTGTCTGGGTTCGGGAGTCGGTTACGCAAGGGGAAGGTATTAGCACCCCTCACGTCCGTCGTACTTGACGGGATCCTCGCTTGTTTTTTTACTTGGACGGGTTGGTTATAATCTATCTACCTATCAAGGCGGGCTTAAAAAGAAAAGAAAAATGACTCGGCAAAGCGTCGCACTTTATGCCTACGTATTCTCATCAGAGAATGAGAAATCAGAGTCAACGTAGTTCGGCCTACGAAGGATTATGGGGGAAGGTTGCTCGCTAGGACGTCGCATCCTATGCCTACGTACTTCCACACTGTATGGAAGATCAGAGCAAACGTAGTTCGGGAAACTACGGGTTATCTCCTGAAAGAAGTGTTTTTTATTGTGTTTGCGATTTCAACCGCACTAGAGACTATGACCTGAGAGTGAATGCGTCGCATGTCACCCAAAGGGTACCATACTAAACATCCAGACTGTGGAAAAGAAACTCTCCAACAATCCTTTCTCAGATAGCTTAAGGCTCGTAACGTACGAAAGAAATCATTCATGATTACTGTATCTTAAACTGTTTTGAGATGAGAAGAGAACAGGCCCAACTAGGAGGGAGACTATCAAGTCCTACTGTTATCATGCCATGGATTCATCCTATGGTTGAGGTTTGAACAGGGAACTCCTAGATGTTGTCATGCATAGGTTTCAACCTAAAAGTCTATCATCAAATCCTTATCAAAGGAAATGAGAGTCCTAAGGGATCATGTCAATGATACACCAAAACAGACAAAAGCATCAGCTTTAACAGTAAAATGCATGCAATGCAAGTGAGGGAGGAAATGTGTGTGGGGCTTCAGCCTCCACAAGCTCGTCTCGACCTCAAGCCAGCCATGAAATAACAGTAATCATACTGAAAAATAAACAACATGCTATCAAGCAAAATACAGTAAACTGCAATCATACAGATAAAAGAAATGAAATACCATCAGGTAAAATAAACACATGGGCAAGGGAGCTGGGCTCTACCGAATACCCGCAAGCAAAGCCAAGCAGTAACAATACAAGCAGATGCACTCATGCTCTTATACCGAACTTATTCTAGATGAGCTTAGTCTAATGCAGCAGACAAATCAGACAAAACACACAATACATCAAAGAAAACAGAAGAAAGCTTCAGCTCCTCCAGCAGCAACCCAGTCTTCAGACTTCAGAGATCACTTGCTTTCCAGGTATCAACCCTACAACATGAGTATCAACTCATCTTCTCCCTTGAGCTTCAGCTCCTTTGATCAGCTCTACCTTCAGGCTTCACTATCTTCAGGGATCTTCAGGCATCAACTTGATCTTCACAAAGTCTTCAGACTTCAACAATCTTCAAGGAATCATCCTCTTCAAAGCTTCAGCTTCTATCTTCAAGGGCTCAAATGCTTCAGCAAACAAGATTCAGTCAACAAGAGGAGGTGAGGATGTTATAGTGCTCACTGACTTCCAAAGGATGCCATTGAGGACTTAACATCAAAGGGAAATGCTCTCTCAAAGTTCTACCTCAGAGGGCAAGGTCACTAATCCCTCCAAAGGAGAGAGGTGAATACCCTTAAGGGACTTTATGTCATAGAGAAGGAAGGAGGTGGACAAGACACTCCTTGTTTATTGAATAAAAGTATTCTATCTAAGGCTCTACCTATGCACTTATGATCCTATAAACAAAACAACAAAAGCTATCTAAACTCCTCTGCAAGGTCTTCAAAGCTTCCATGATGATCCATAAGGTCTTCCACTCAATCTTCAAAGCTCACATACTCAATGGAGAAGAAAAACAAACACAACAATACAACTTATGCCTTTAAGCAACACACATGCTATCCATACATTCAAAAATCAATGAAAAATACTAAAACACCATACAATATTCTAGTAAAATTCTAGGGGATTCTATACATACTTACCCTTAACCCATATATTCCCCATACACTAATTTGGCATATAAACCCCAAAACAAAATGGTTCAAGTCTACCTATACAACCTAAAACCCTAATTAGAACACCTAAATGTCTAACAATCAAACTACATCAAATTCTAATCTACAAATCAAGAAATAAATCCTACATGAAACTAGGATTCAATACCTAACTATGCCAAAAAGAATGGCTCAAAAACCCTAAGGGAAAGTCCTAAAACAAATTGTACAAAATCAAGTGTCAACTAAAACATATTAAAAAGACTATTTACAAGAAAATATGCTAAAAAATATTAAACTAAAAATAAAATGGAATTTTATTTTTTATTAATTTTCTAGACAAAATCATGAATATGTGAAAAAAAGAAGAAATGAAAAATGTTAATTTTTGGATTTTATATGATTTTATTAAAATGCAAGGAAATTAAAAGAAATAAAAATAAAAGAATAAGAAATAAATGGGATGGGGGTATCAAAAGTAACACGCCCCAGTTGTTTTCATGATGGGCCAAAATCCTGGGGGGTGTGGATAGAAACAATTGCTGAGGCCCAGGTTTATTACTCAATCAAAACGGTGCTTTGATTTAGTTGTACGCTGCGTTTCATGTGCTTCAGTCTTCCCTCCGTTTACCAGTTTGAATCGTGGCCGTGCGATGGATTGAATTGGTCAAGGGTCTGAGGCAATCCAACGGTGGAGCTTCATCGTCTCCAACTCAACCCTAGGGTTTTCAGAAACCCTAACCCCATGCATGGATCTTCTTCAAGCTTGTTCTCACTGATGGCTGGATGAAATCAAGAAATTCCAAAAGCAAACTTGGTCTACCAATTACCCTGAACACCATGATACCAATAATTGTCCCTGAAGCCTCTTGTATCGTTCCATCAGAAAGCTCCATCATCATGGTTTCAATTCTTTCCTCTGCTATCAATCTTAAGGGAACTTCAAACTAATGATCCAGAATTATTCTACATGCTTCCCTAACCAAACTACGCAATACCATATCCATTAATGCACACAAAATAGCTTGCTATCAATTCTGCAAGAAATGGTACCCTGCTTCGAAACCTCATGAATCTTCCTCTAATCCTCAGAATAAAGTCCTCTACCCTAGCTTAACCAGTCTAAACCTAGAACTATGGTGAAATGCATATAAATAAGGTGATACGATTGAAACCACCAACCTGTCAAACTTCAATGGTGGATATGGTTTCTCTCCAATTCAGTGCCTGCAAGCTTCCTTGATTGATCCTCAATGGCCAATATGAATTCTGTATGCAAGAAGATGGGTGAACAAGGCTTGAATCTTGTGTTTGATCTCAATATGCACTTCTTGCAAATTCTTCAAAGAGATCAGAGTAGTGTGTTTGTGTGGAAGAAAAGAATGGAGATGGAAGAGAAAGAGAGTTTGTTATGGAAATGCAAATGGAAGAACCTCACTTTTTCACACTCTAACCTCACCACTCACCAACAATTATCACCAACCCTGGCCATAGGGTGATTCACCCTTCTTATAACAATCAAAAGAATACTCTAGATCCATCTAGAAACTTGTGGAAAGTGCTTGAAAGTTTTAGAACTTCTCATGAAATGATACATTGATCATACCATCTCTCATGAGTTAGGCTTGTCAAATTGGCTTCAAAATCTCATTACAAGAGATATTGAGAAAGAATGAGTGAAAAACATGCATTTCCTTGCCTTTTTGTGAAGCTTTGTTTAGTTACCTTATTATGCAAGAATGAGAATTACAAAGTAACCCCCATTTCTAAGCTTCAAATCACAATTCTACTTGAACCATTGTTTTTAAAATATTGTTTGGAGTCAAAATGACATATTGGATGACCCATTTTGGATTTGCACATCTCCTAAACCAAAATTAAATTTCAACTTTTTCAACTTATAAGCCATTTTTAGGTCATTTTTACCCAATCATGAAAATCCTTGCTACAAGCTTTTTCAATAACTCATGACCTCTTTTCTAGGCTTAAAATCCCATTTTGAACAACTTTCATGTTTTGAGTTTTTTCATTTGAGGCTTGAAAGTAGGAGATATGGCCTTTGCTTAAAATGACCTATAACTGCCAAATGACCAAAATACCCCTGTCTTGTTCAAACCATAAGTTGAGTTCTACAAATCCTATCAAGGACTTCTAGTACTATCTAGAAAGCTAAGAAGATTCCCTTAAACATTCATGTTGACCAAGAAATCATAGGAATCATCCTACTAGGGCAAACGTTATCTGCAAGTTGGGTGACTTTCAAGGACCCAGATTCACACACCTCAGCTGACCTGTAATTTGTCAAAACCATAACTTGAGCTCTGCAACTCCTATCAAGGACTTCCACCACTCAAATTAAAGCTAAGAACAAGCTCTACAACATTCGTGTTGTGGGGAAGATGAGATATCAATCACATCTTGAGCTAAAACTGCCTGGAAGATAGGGATCAAATTAGGGTTTTTCCACTGACAATCCTCAGAAACCCTAACTCAAAACTTCTCAAACTCTTCAATCATGATGAGTTGGTTTAGGAATCATCTTTATAACATCTCCATACATCATTCCATGATCTCATGGCCCTTAGATTAGGTCTCAACCTTCTCAAAATCTTCAGCTGATCTAGGGTTGACCCAGTCAAAACCCTAACTCTATCATGCATGGTTGAATTTTCTGAATTCTTGCCCAATGACTTCTCTGGGCTTCATGATGGCTATCAAGACATCTCATAGGCTTTCTCAAATCTTCAAGTTCACTCTCAAAGTCTCAGAATCATCTGAGGAGCACCCACAACTCTCAAGCTATGAAGCACACAACTTTGGTTTCAACCAATTCCTCTGAGGATCTCTTGAACTTTCTGGTGAAGGGGTCAACTTTCAAACACTTGATGGATAAATAATTGTTGGTCAAATTTTGGGGTGCAACAGCTGCCCCTATTCAAACGGCTTGAACTTGACTGGGTGAGGAGCGAACGACTCTCAGCCAATCAAGGTGCGAGACGGTTGAATATCGGTAAACCCCGAAAATTTGCCAACTGCACGAGCACACGATACCCTGCGGGGAACAAATCTTCCAACACTGCAATACTAGTTGCACGGCAACTAGCTGGAGAGATACTTATCTGACATCGCCGTCAATTATCCACATTAAATTCTTCTGACATTGCCTTCAGACAACCACAACACCCAACCTCGCCGCTGGAGAACTGAATCTGACATCGCCGTCGGAAACACACATCATTTGGGGACACTGGACATCGCTGTCGTACAGACATCATCTCTGCTGGGGATTTAAAGAGCCTGACCTCGCCGTCAAACGTTCAACCTCGCCGTCGAACAAACATCCAACCTCGCCGTCGGACAAAACATAATCTGACCTCGCCGTCAAATCCAAACGTTCAACCTTGCCGTCGAACAAACATCCAACCTCGCCGCCGGACAAAACATAATCTGACCTGGGGTTCACCCCTAGTAAATGGAACAAAAGGTACACTTGCGTATTTGAAACTACTCCGCTGGGAATGAGAGACTTAACCGAGCACACTCTGATCTGGGGTTCACCCTCAGAACCATAACGAACATCGGAATACTGCTGCACAACTGACCCACCGTAGAACTTCAACATTAAAGATATACGAAATCCTGGCCCCTGGCCATTTCCAGCTTCAGCTAGAAAAAATCTTCAAGTACTTCTGAAGATAGATGAAACCCTGGCCCCTGGCCACTCCAGATCCGCTGGAGAATCTTCAAGTTCTTCTGAAGATAGATGAAACCCTGCCCGTCGGCGATTCCAGCTTCAGCTAGAAAAGATCTTCAAGTACTTCTGAAGATAGACATCCTTGACCTTCAAGGATGTAAACTTTGCCCGTCGGCGACTCTGCAGGAGGTATCTTCGACTTCAGTCTGAAGAAATAATCCTTGGCCTTCAAGGATACATGGGTCTGCCTTCAGGCAACTCCGCCTCTGCTATAGAGTATCCGTGACTTCAGTCAGGGATATACTTCGGCCTTCAGCCCGAAAAATGAATCCTAGATCATTCATGACCTTGGGGATAACCTTGCCCTTAGGCACCTTCGCTTCAGCTTAGGAAATCTGTGACTTCAGTCAGAGAAATGGTATCCTGAGCCATTCATGACTCTACGGGGATTCAAACACTTTGCCTTCAGGCAAAACTCCACTTCAGCTAGAGAAACATCTTCGACTTCAGTCAGAAGAAAAACTATTCACTTGATCGCCATCAATCATCAACTCAGGACAACTGACTTGGCCTTCAGGCCAACACGGATCATCTTGAATACAAAATTTTGGAACCTTGTCTTCAGCCACACGTTGATTCATCAACAAGGAAATCTGAATCCACAGGAACACAATGGTACTGCCTTCAGGCGTTTACGAAGCCAATCTTCAGATTAGACATCGCTGTTGGAGCAGACATATCACGCTGCTAAGGATTTCAAGAATCATCTTGAACAAACAAATCCGTCGGGCACCTTCAAGAATCATCCTGAACTGATAACCATTCTGGAGACTTTATTCTGCTGGGTATTCCAGGAATCTTCCTGGGCACTCTTGTTGTGGACGCTACCGGGGAGCTCAAGAATCATCCTAAGCAAACAACTCGAGAAACTGCGCTGAGGTCTTAAGAATCATCTTAAGTAAACGGCCCTGCTGAGGAATTCAAGGGTCGTTTTGAACTGCAGACTTCGCTGGGGATCTCAAAAATCATCTTGAGCGAGCGACTGTGGGAATTACACCGGGGTCTTCAAGAATCATCTCAAGAAAGCGACCTCGTTAGGGAGAACGTCAGGAATCATCCTGAGCAACTGGTCTTTTGGTGGAACACCTGTGAAACAAGAATGATAATAACCTAGATCATGCTTATGATGCACATGCTTCGGCGCCATGCCCCACACGGTGGAAATGCTATGCGTTTATGCTAAATGCTATGCAATGTTAAATGCTATGCAGTCATGCACAATGATGCGATCCCGTCGGCAAAATAAATGCCGGGGGGAAGTTCTCCTGTCAAGGAGAAAGAACTGCTCAGATAGAGGAATCATCCTGCTGAGGAGAACGTGGACACGCCAATATCAATCGGACTCTGTCTGGGGAATTGATCTTCCGCGGACTTCTGCAGGGGAACAACTTCAGTCGATTACTGCAGTGGACGAAACTGTGCGAGAACCTGGACCTGCCGATATCCATCGCGAGAATAAACTGCGTGGCCGTCTCGGCTAATCTTCTGGGGATAACAACTCTGTGGGGAAACAACTTCAGCTGCTCCACACTCCACTTGGGAAAACATGGTCCGATCCACTTCCAAGGCCTCGGCTCTCTTGGACATCTACAAATTCGGCTGAGGAAGGAGAAATCATTCTGCTTCAACGGGAGGGTACGACTCTGATGAGGAATTCCAATTCCACTGGGGAAGAAAGAATCATCTGACTTCGGGGGAGAGTACAACTCTGCAGGGGAGCGATATCAACTGTTCCAACACTCTACTGGGGGAAGAGGGAATCATCCGACTTCGGGAGAGAATACGGCTCTGATGGGGAATCTCAATTCCGCAGGAGACTTCAGTCTGGCACCATCAGTCGCGGCATACTTCGGCGTACGAACAATTTCCTACGAATCCTGCACTTGTGACCCGGTGCTGGGGACACCTGCTGCAGCGACTTTACTGGGGACAACACGAGCCTCGGCACCTGAATACTTCTATGAAATCTGCACTTGTGACCCGGTGCTGGGGAAAGAAGACATCATTCTTCGGTGCTTGACTCAGCTGATGAGGTGACGTTCCTTCAGGATGCGTCTGCTTGGGGAAGAGAATCATCTCCGCCTGGGGAAACAATATCAATGCTCACTATTCTGATTCTGATTCTGCGGAGGAGACCACTGAACACTGCT
This sequence comes from Lathyrus sativus, assembly GCA_963859935.3. Taxonomy (NCBI): domain Eukaryota; kingdom Viridiplantae; phylum Streptophyta; class Magnoliopsida; order Fabales; family Fabaceae; genus Lathyrus; species Lathyrus sativus. Next base: position 290,762,307 of record OZ012737.1, read on the forward strand.
GGAGAAGGAGAACTCGCCCTGCTTCGGGGATGCGCACGACACATCTTCTGGAAGGTGCCACACCTACAACAACACAAACAAACAGACAAGATACCCTCCTCAAAGGGGCCTATCCAGGTTATTATCTCGTGACAATATTCAGTTAATTAATTGTTTCAACAATCAATGGGCCTAGGCCCGTGAGTTTATGTATGCGCATTTTATCAAAAAACATCGGCGTTTTCGTTCGCAAACAAAACAGATAAATGCTAAACAGAGGCAAAAACGTTTTACAACAGAGGCAAGCTCCTGGAATGAGGAAGCCGCGCAAAAAAAGAAAACATAAATATACATCAGTATATACAAATGTCGGCAATGAGGCGTAGACGAACACCATGAGTTGATCCCTCTAAGACCCACTCGACTTCGATACTTCTCCGACGCTTCAGCTTCGGAAGAGATTGATTCAGATAAACGGCCCTCAGGTCTTCCAAACCACTAAACAATGAAAGTCCACACGCGGAACGCAGTCATTTGCTTATTCAAATCCCTAACTTTTGCGTGAACCGCCCTTTACGGGTTTTCAGTTCACTGGGATACCCCTTTTTGCCGAAGCCGCCCAGTGTAGGTTTTCGACTTCGCGGGTGTACATTTTTTCAATATATCCCTAACTTTTGCCCGAACCTTTTATTCTGTTTTTGGTTCGCCGGGATGCCCCTTTTTTTCCTGGACTCTTTCTTTTTTGTCCAGCAGGTCTCTTTCAAGCAAAGTATTTTTTAACTGCGTCCGCGTTCACCGGGGATGCAAAATCTTCACCATCCATCGTGGATAACAACAAAGCTCCTCCTGAGAAGACCTTGCTGACGACATACGGCCCTTCGTAATTCGGAGTCCACTTGCCCCGGTGATCGGAGTGTGGCGGAAGAATTTTCTTCAGGACGAGATCACCCGTCTGAAAGCTTCTAGGACGCACCTTCTTATCATAAGCTTTCTTCATTCGGCTCTGGTACAGACGACCAAACGCAATCGATGCTAATCTCTTCTCGTCCATCAGGCTGAGTTGGTTCAAACGATTCGTAATCCATTTTGCCTCGTCGAGTTTCACATCAACCAAAACTCGCAAAGAAGGAATCTCCACTTCTAACGGTAGGACAGCTTCCATACCATACACCAAGGAGAAAGGAGTTGCCCCGGTCGACGTACGCACCGTCGTACGATAACCGTGCAAGGCGAACGGCAGCATCTCGTGCCAATCTTTGTACGTCACAACCATCTTCTGAACAATCTTCTTGATATTCTTGTTGGCCGCTTCCACAACGCCATTAATCTTCGGCCGGTAAGGAGATGAGTTGTGGTGTTCGATCTTGAAGCTCTGGCACAGCTCCTTCATCATCTTGTTATTCAAATTCGAACCATTATCAGTAATGATCCGCTCGGGAAGTCCATAGCGACAGATGATGTCCCTCTTTATGAATTTAGCTACCACCTGCTTTGTCACATTAGCGTACGAGGCTGCTTCCACCCATTTGGTGAAGTAGTCGATAGCTACCAGAATGAAACGATGACCATTAGATGCAGTGGGCTCGATCTTGCCTATCATGTCGATGCCCCACATGGAGAACGGCCAAGGGGAGGACATGACATTCAATGGGCACGGCGGCACATGAACTTTATCCGCATAAATCTGGCATTTATGACATTTCTTCGCGAATCTGAAGCAATCCGACTCCATAGTCAGCCAATAATACCCTGCTCTCAGGATCTTTCTCGTCATGGCATGCCCGCCGGCGTGCGTACCAAATGTGCCTTCATGGACTTCTTCCATGAGCATACTCGCCTCTTTCTCATCTACACATCTGAGTAGCACAAGATCGTGGTTTCTTTTATACAGCACTCCGTCAGGATTGAGATAAAAGTTTCCAGATAGCCTCCTTAGAGTCTTCTTATCCTGGGTTGACGCACCCGCGGGATACTCCTTAGTCATAAGGAAGGTCTGGATGTCGTGGAACCATGGCTTGCCGTCATTGGCATCCTCGATTGCAAACACAAATGTCGGTCTATCAAGACGCGAAAGTACAATTCTTGGAGCCTCATTCCAATAATTGACTTTATACATTGAAGCCAACGTGGCTAAGGCATCAGCCATCTGATTTTCAGCCCTGGGTACATGATGAAGTTCCACTCGATCGAAGAACGGAAGCAGCCTCCTGGCATAATTCATGTACGGCACTAAATTCGCTTGGCGAGTTTCCCACTCCCCTTTAATCTGATTGATTACAAGCGCTGAGTCACCATATATGTCTAGATTCTTGATTCTCAAATCAATTGCCTCTTCTAGACCCATAATACATGCTTCATACTCGGCTTCATTGTTGGTAACTGGAAACGTCAGTCTCGCAGTAAACGGGATGTGGGATCCGTGAGGAGTCGTGATGATAGCCCCGATACCACTTCCATAGGAATTAACCGCTCCGTCGAATATCAACTTCCACTGAGACTTCCTATCTGGCCCCTCATCGGGCAATGGCTCATCGCAATCCTTCGCTTTGAGAAACATAATATCCTCGTCAGGGAATTCGAACTTCATCGGCTGGTAGTCTTCGATTGGCTGTTCGGCAAGGTAATCAGACAGTACGCTTCCCTTAATGGCTTTCTGAGAGACGTACTGAATATCATATTCCGTTAACACCATTTGCCATCTGGCAATCCTGCCCGAAAGAGCCTGCTTCTCGAAGACGTACTTGATCGGATCCATCTTCGAAATTAGCATAGTGGTGTGGTTGAGCATATACTGTCGTAGACGTTTGGCGGCCCAAGCTAATGCACAACACGTCTTCTCCAGCATCGAGTATCGAGATTCACACTCAGTGAACTTTTTACTCAAATAATAAATGGCATGCTCTTTTCTGCCCGTCTCGTCATGCTGACCGAGAACACACCCCATACTATTCTCCAGAACCGTCAGGTACACGATTAATGGTCGTCCAGCCACTGGGGGTATCAAGATTGGAGGTTCTTGAAGATACTGCTTTATTTTGTCGAATGCCTTCTGGCAATCCTCATTCCAAGTAATCGCCTGATCTTTCTTTAAAAGCTTGAACATCAGTTCACAAGTGGCCGTGAGCTGAGAGATAAACCTTGCAATGTAGTTTATTCGGCCCAAGAAACCACGAACTTCTTTTTCTGTTTTCGGCGCTGGCATTTCTTGGATAGCTTTTATTTTCGCAGGATCAACTTCAATCCCTCGTTCACTAACGATAAACCCCAATAACTTTCCGGACCGCACTCCGAAAGTGCACTTGTTAGGATTCAGCCTCAGCCTGAATTTCCTAAGCCTTTCAAACAGCTTCAACAAATTGACCAGATGCTCTTCCTCCGTTTGGGACTTTGCAATCATGTCATCAACATAGACCTCGATCTCATGATGAATCATATCATGAAACAAAGTTACCATTGCTCGCTGGTAAGTGGCCCCTGCGTTCTTCAGACCGAAGGGCATTACCTTATAGCAAAATGTTCCCCAGGGGGTGATAAACGTCGTTTTCTCCATGTCCTCCGGTGCCATCTTAATCTGATTGTAACCGGAGAAGCCATCCATGAACGAAAACACGGAAAACTGGGCTGTGTTGTCGACCAACACATCGATATGAGGCAACGGGAAATCATCCTTAGGGCTCGCCCTGTTCAGATCCCGATAATCGACGCACATGCGTACCTTACCGTCCTTCTTCGGTACAGGCACTATGTTGGAGACCCACGGAGGGTAAGTGGTAACGGCTAGAAATCCTGCGTCCAACTGCTTCTGGACCTCTTCTTTGATTTTTACAGCCATGTCTGGTCTCGTCCTCCTGAGCTTCTGCTTGACTGGAGGGCAATCCTCTCGCAATGGCAAGCGATGAACCACGATGTCAGTATCAAGTCCGGGCATATCCTCATATGACTAAGCAAAGACGTCACTATACTCTCGAAGCATCTCGACCAATCTATGCTTGACATCATTCAGCAGCGCAGCCCCTACTCTGACATTTCTGACGAGCTCCTCAGAACCCAGATTTACAATCTCAATATCCTCCTCGTGAGGCAGAATAACCTTCTCCTCTTGCCTCAACAAGCGGGCCAATTCTTCCGGAAGGTCCTCGTCTTCATCAATCTCATCCTCGGCTTGATAGATTGGGCAATCAAAGTCGTAGTGAGCCGTAGAGGGTCCAGAGTCGATGTCATCTGTCATGTGGATCCTGCAATAACAAGGGTTAAGTTTAAAGCAAGAATATGCAGGTTAGCACAAACCTCGTTGCCATTTTACTGTTTTTCGAAATAAACATAAAACAGGAATAACAGAGAACACAATATTTGAGTACGAAGAAAACGCCTTTTATTTATTAACAAAATGCATACACATAATCCAACAAGGCCCTGACAGTAAAACCACTATGCCCCGGGCAGGACATAGGGTTGTACAAAGATTGTAAAAAGCAAATCATTACTCTTCACTTGTCAGCTTGATAATCTCCTTGATGGTCCAATTGTGGAGGCGCTCGCCCGGCTTGCTCGGCTGCATCCAGGCGTCAAGATCGCAATCACTATCCCCGCTGTCCTCAGACGCAGCATTGATGCTCTCGAAAATTACTCCCCCCTTGGTGAATAGGATCGGCCCCTTCCCACGAGACGAGCTGCCAGAAGAAGATGAAGCTTCAGCTTCAGGAGAATACCCCAATCCAAACTTATCCTGCTTGATTGGTATATCCAAAACATGCCCCCAGCCTGGGGTGGAATCGGCTTCAACAACGGCCCGAACTTCCTTAAACGAGGAGAGATTCATCTCTTGCTTCTCTGCGACGACAGGAGCTACCTCTTTCACCCTGACGGTTTCAAATGCTTGGCAGAGCGTTTCATGGATCTCGCCATCCATTTCAACATATTTAAAGGACGACAAGTGGCTCACCATAATGTCCTCCTCACCACAGACGGTTACTATGCTGCCCCCGACAGCATATTTCAGCTTTTGATGCAGCGTAGACGTCACGGCACCAGCAGCATGGATCCATGGCCGACCTAAAAGGCAACTGTAGGCAGGCATGATATCCATGATATAGAAAACCGTATTAAACGTCTCTGGACCAACTTGAATTGGCAGGGTCAACTCTCCGAAGACGTGGCGCTTGGTTCCATCAAAGGCTTTCACGACCAGATCACTGGGCGTACAAAGCAATCCACGGGTATCCAACTTCATCAGTGCTTTCTTCGGAAGCACATTAAGCGAGGAACTCGTATCCACCAGGACATGCGACATAATCGTGCCTCTGCACTCTATCGAGACGTGCAAGGCGCTATTGTGATCTCTTCCTTTAGGAGTCAGCTCTAGATCTGTAAAACCCAGCCCATTACCAGCATTAACATGGGCTACCACCTCTTCCAGTTGATTTACTGATATCTCCTGCGGCACGTATGCAGCATTCAATACCTTCAGTAATGCGTTGCGGTGCGCTTCAGAACACAGCAACAGGTTAAGAATAGAGATCTTTGGCGGAGTCTGATGAAGATGATCTACAATTTTGTAGTCGCTCTTCTTGATTAATCGCATGAACTCTTCAGCATCTTTAACCAGCAAATCTTTCTCTGCCCCAGAAGGGACCTCCTCGACAGCTTTGCCTTTACCCTTATCCACAGCGTCAGCCCGGACCACTTTCTCTGCTGCAACCTCTGCTGGCGCAAACACTCTACCGCTTTGAGTGATACCACTGACCTCGGCAAGATTCTGCACAGTCGATCCGAATGGTTCAAGCTCTATCTTCTGACCATTGCAATAAACTTCGGCGCCATAATGCCATGGAACGGCATTAGTGCTTTCGAACGGGATTGGTCCGGCCCTGGTGATAGTGATTGTAGGCGGACGGGGCGCATAAATAGTAATAGGGTGACGAGGAATAGTAATGGTAGCAACTTCGTCTGCCTGCTTCAGCACGACCTCCCCTGATGCACTTTCTATGCTACGGCTAAACTGCAAAATACCCTCAGACATCAGACTTTGGATACCTTCGACCAGCTGCTCACACCCATCAGGAAGTGTAGCACAAGCCATACATAACTCTCCGCATCCAGGAAAGAAGCCCTTCTTCAGCAACTTAGCCTTGACAAAACTCAACGGCGTCTTCAAATCTTTGACATCAGTCAGCAAGTCCGCACTCTCCCCAGTGATAACAGCATTCACTCCGCCCCCCTTATGATGAGGCATCGGGTTTTTGGTGACGTTGGGCACGTTGTCAGAAAAGTTGATAACCTTGGCGTCCACCAAGTCCTGGACTTTGTGCTTAAAAGCTTTACAATTCTCAATCGTATGGCCCGGTGCCCCAGTGTGGAAATCACAAGTAGCATTGGCGTCATACCCCGGTGGTGGTGCCCCTGTTAAGGGAGCCAACGTCCTCTTTTGAACTAATTGGAGCTGAAGCAACGTTTGCAAAAGCTGTGCATACGACATAGGTGGAGTTTCAAAATGACGGTTTGTCAGGGGAGCCCGATTCTGATATCTTTTATACCCCTGATTATTCTGCTGCTGAGGCTGCTGCTGCTGCGGCTGCGGTGGAGCAGCTGGGATATTTATGCTAGCAATCTGAGGCTGGGGGCCCTTGCCCTTTCTCCGAGCATTAGTGACAACACTTGCATCCCCCTCTCGGCGCTTGCCAGCGTAGGGTTTCTTACTACCTCCTCCAGCTGAGGATGATTCGCCCTGAATTTTCCCAATCTTTATACCGTTCTCAACATGCTCGCCCATAGTGATGAGAGCCGAGAATGTCCCAGACATGCCACTGACCAGCTTTTCATAGTAGATTCCAGGAAGGGTAGCCACGAACATTTGCACTAGCTCACGCTCAACCATCGGCGGTTGAACCCGAGCAGCCAATTCACGCCACCGCTGGGCGTACTCTTTAAAACTTTCATTGTTCCGCTGTGAGAGATTCTGAAGCTGGACTCGGTTGGGAGCCAAGTCGCTATTGTATTGATAGTGGAGGACGAACGCTTCTGCAAGATCTTTCCAGGTGCGCACAGTAGCGGGCTCCAAACCCATATACCATTCGAGCGATGGACCAGAAAGACTATCCTGAAAGAAGTGCATCAGCAACTTCTCATCGTCAGAATAAGCGGACATCTTTCTATAATAAGATCGAAGGTGGACCCGGGGGCAAGTAGTACCCTTATACTTCTCGAAGGTAGGCACTTTGAACTTATGAGGAACCTTAAAGTCAGCAATCAACCCGAGCTTGGACATGTCAACGCCCAATGTGTTCTGATTTTCAATGTCTCTCATCTTGTCTTCCAGCGTTTTGAACCTGAGTCGAGCTTCAGCATTCAACTCTGCTTCTACACCTCTCTGAGAAAATACGTCATCCTGATGGTCCTCCAGCCACGGTTGAGGCACCAACAGATTTCCTGCACCAGCATTGCCGTTGACTGGCCCTATGTTAACATTGGCTCCCAAACTACCATTGTCGACGCCTGCCGCATTGAGTCCGAGATTAGTCATCAGATTGCCGTTAGCACTGCCGTTGCCCCCGGCAACAGGAACAACGTTTTGTAGAGCGTCCACTGGAGGAGGAGTAGGCACGGCCCCTCCATGCAGTATGCCATTACTGTCGACCCTGGAGATCAGAGGTTGAACCAGAGTACGAAGTTGGTCCTGACCATTCGCGACCACCTGCATCAGCTCCATAAAACGGTCCATCCGTTCACGGAGCTCTTGGACATCTGACTGCACCTGGTCCATTATCCTTGTCTGATTGGCGCGAGTTGAGTAGCGGTGGATGAGTCTTTGATCAATCCTGGAGACCGGAGACAACTCGGAACCTGAAAAACCTGTCAACAATAAAGGTTAGGAAAAGCAATAAGATATACACCATGCAAATATGCTTCATGCAGATGCATGCGTGTGTCTGTGTGCGTGGGAGATTTTTCCCCGATCCTAGTGCCTTAGTGCCAGTGCCGATAATAATAAGAAGACAAAGAAATCCGAGCCCAATCGTGGAAACATCAATCTCATATATATAAATGGAAAGGCCTGTCAAGGCAGTACACAGTATCAACGAGTACAAACAAATCAACAGCATGACCTCAGCCAACAAGTCTGGTGATGGTCAGCATACATCAAAGACCAAAACAACAGGAATGCAACTAGTCAAGTATGGCCACGGGCGCGATACTCTGCTAATAACTCCTTTGTCTCTGAATGATCTGGCGAAGTGAGCAACCCCTCGACAAGTAGTTCCCTCTGCCTGATAGTATGCTGAAGCCCCTGAATTGAACTCTCCCAAGCTCCTTCGCCAAAGCAATCCTCCAGTTTCCGCTTCTTAGACTCAAACATCAGCTTATGCTCCTTCAGGTTAGCAATAGCTTTGTTGAGACGGGCTTCAGCGGAATACCTGCGGGCGGTCTCTTCATCAAACCTCCGCTCACTGTCTTTTACTTCGGCTTCTAGCTTAGAAATCTGCAGCATCCGCTTGTCCTCTCGCTCCTTCCTGGTGGCCATGGAGGTCTTCCAATGCTGGTCGAACTTAGATATTCTCCGATATGCTTCCTCCAAATGCTGCTTCTTCGTAGCTAGTACATCATTAGCAGCCCTGAAGTCTTGACCTAAGCGTTCCCGATCAGCAATCTGCTTTGCCAAATCCGCACTCAGTTGGTTCACCGACTCTGTTTGCTTTTTGAGAGCATGCACGGCTTCGTTCCTCTCACTTCGAAGCTGAGCTAACTCCTTCTCTAATTCTGCATTTGCCCTCTTCAGTTCATCACACTCGGCTAATACCTAGTTGTGCTGGTGAATGGACACAGTGGTAGGCTCTTCAACTGGTGGAGGACTCTCTGGTCTGACATAAGGGAATGGCATCCCTATAGCGCTGGCTCTGGCTCTGATCCAATCTGAATAAGGAGGGTAGGCTTGGCTGTTGCTCTTCCCCAACAAAGGCTTTCCTCTCGTGTTGATATTGTTCGACGCATACTGAAGCTTGGACAACAAATCCCCCTCTAGAGTTCCCGTGAGGTACAGAGATTCCCGTACCTCTTCCTCCTTCGGTGGAGTCCTCAAAGCATATGCAAACTGACGAACTAGCAATGATGGATTGTAGTTGATGCAACCCTTCCTACCTATCAGAGGTACGTTAGGAAACCCGCTACAATTGAAGATCACCTCGGTGCCTAACCTGTCTCTGTCAACGAACCAATCAATGTCTTCTGCTGACAAACTCATCAGACGCTCGGGCCACTCAGCTGTGGCTGCAGACAAGACAAAAGAACCCTTCTTGGGCAAATGACTATCAAACCACCTGTACAGCAACGGTACGCAGCATGAGATATTCTTCCCTCTCCGGTTCTCATTCTTGTAATGCACTGATTGGTAGACGTCTCCGATCAGAGTAGGGACTGGATTCCCTGAGGCGAATATGTGGAATGCATCAAAGTCCACGACATCAGGCATGCTGGGAAATAGGATAATGCCATATATGCACAAAGCAAGGATGGCATTGAATGCGTCCCAACATTTGTCCTTAGCACACTGCTGAGCCTTAGCTATCAGAAACTGCAGAGAGAACCCTGGGACCTTGTTCCAGCTCGTCACCACTAACTCAGAAGCGCTCAAATGGAGTGAAGAAGCTAAGCCAGCCAGGTCAGGCTCAGCATCCATGTGGACAAAAGGCATCTGCCTTTTGATAGGCACACCCAGCATATCAGCATACTCTTCCAATGTCGGCGCGAGAACGAAATCAGGAAAGGTGAAACACCTCAAGGGAGGGTCATAAAACTGCAGAAGAGCATGTAACCCATTCAACTCGGACGTAGAAGGTTTGCAAACCAGACTAAGCAACCTGCCATAAGACTTCCTGAACCTATCCTTCACAGAATCCCCTGCCAGGGCTATCAAACCATTCAGCTTCGACACATCGGGGGTCGGGAACTTGTACGCAACAGTCTTCCTGAGGGAGGCCATAATAACAGCAGAAGGCGAGAAATCCGGGATCGGGGAAACGGTACCTGCAACACAGACACACGTTAATGGAATGCAAATGAACATGCAAACTAATGCAGAATGCAGGCATGCAATAATATATCCAGGTAACTGCTGTGGAGGTTCGGTATCAACAGTCGCTGATGAGAAGGAAACCCCGGTGTAAGACTACTAATCTGATCTGCTGAGAATAACCATCTGATAGGACCGAGATTAAAATTCTACTCTGACAAGAATAAGTGCCTGATAATAAGGACCCCGGGATGCGATATCAAGGAATATCTGTTGATGAAGTCTTCAGACCCCAAACCAAGATCTGCCCTATCAAGAACAAATACACAGCTGCTGATGAGATCTTCAGATCCCACTCAAAATCTGCCCTATCAAGAACAAATAACATCTGCCGATGAGGTCTTCAGACCTCACTCAAAATCTGCTCCATCCAGAACAAACCACCGATGATAATACACTGATCAAAGCCTGCTCTATCAAGAACAGACAAACACCCGGCAATAAGATCCTCTGATCAAAAACTGGCTCTGTCAAGAACAAACATATCTGCAACTGAGATCCCAACATAACTGATTCACTGTCAAGAAAACCAGGTAGTCTGAAGGTATGAGTTTCCTGCAATAAACCCAGTCCCGCTCACAAGTATGGACCTAGACTGACTCAAGGTACGGCATCCTATGCGTTCATCAGCGTCACAGACTTTCAAAACTGACGATACGATTCCCAGAAGGAGTGGCATCATCAAGTCTTGAAGAGGCCTCACTTAGCTGAATCACAAATGATCGGTCCCCAGAGTCGACAATCCACCAAACCAGCAACCGTCTCAACCCAAAGGGTTGAAAGTGAAGCCAACCGGATGAACCTCGTCTGAGCGTGGATTTCATGAGACACTAGTGCCTGCAAAGCAAGCACGCGCCCACTAATTTCCACTCTAAGTCTATGGTGCACTCAAGCCTGGGTCTGGCTTCTCACTCATCAGAACTCCCATCCCACAACAGCACAAATAATCATATTTTACTGAATATAAAATGCGGGAAATAAAGTGCGAGAAGTAAAAAATGCGGTAAATAAACGCAACCCAACAAGTAAACACACAAACGGTAGGATTGACTCGCACAGGGAACCGTTGGAGTCCCCAGCAGAGTCGCCAGCTGTCGCTTGCGCGAAAATAAGGTGCCGGCAAAACAGAAGAGTCGCCACCTTTCGTTATTTATCCCTCAGAGCGGGAAAGGAAACGATCGAAAAAACCTGACGAAAGAGGGTAAGACAAGGTCGTCGCAACCATTGTCTGGGTTCGGGAGTCGGTTACGCAAGGGGAAGGTATTAGCACCCCTCACGTCCGTCGTACTCGACGGGATCCTCGCTTGTTTGTTTACTTGGACGGGTTGGTTATAATCTATCTACCTATCAAGGCGGGCTTAAAAAGAAAAGAAAAATGACTCGGCAAAGCGTCGCACTTTATGCCTACGTATTCTCATCAGAGAATGAGAAATCAGAGTCAACGTAGTTCGGCCTACGAAGGATTATGGGGGAAGGTTGCTCGCTAGGACGTCGCATCCTATGCCTACGTACTTCCACACTGTATGGAAGATCAGAGCAAACGTAGTTCGGGAAACTACGGGTTATCTCCTGAAAGAAGTGTTTTTTATTGTGTTTGCGATTTCAACCGCACTAGAGACTATGACCTGAGAGTGAATGCGTCGCATGTCACCCAAAGGGTACCATACTAAACATCCAGACTGTGGAAAAGAAACTCTCCCACAATCCTTTCTCAGATAGCTTAAGGCTCGTAACGTACGAAAGAAATCATTCATGATTACTGTATCTTAAACTGTTTTGAGATGAGAAGAGAACAGGCCCAACTAGGAGGGAGACTATCAAGTCCTACTGTTATCATGCCATGGATTCATCCTATGGTTGAGGTTTGAACAGGGAACTCCTAGATGTTGTCATGCATAGGTTTCAACCTAAAAGTCTATCATCAAATCCTTATCAAAGGAAATGAGAGTCCTAAGGGATCATGTCAATGATACACCAAAACAGACAAAAGCATCAGCTTTAACAGTAAAATGCATGCAATGCAAGTGAGGGAGGAAATGTGTGTGGGGCTTCAGCCTCCACAAGCTCGTCTCGACCTCAAGCCAGCCATGAAATAACAGTAATCATACTGAAAAATAAACAACATGCTATCAAGCAAAATACAGTAAACTGCAATCATACAGATAAAAGAAATGAAATACCATCAGGTAAAATAAACACATGGGCAAGGGAGCTGGGCTCTACCGAATACCCGCAAGCAAAGCCAAGCAGTAACAATACAAGCAGATGCACTCATGCTCTTATACCGAACTTATTCTAGATGAGCTTAGTCTAATGCAGCAGACAAATCAGACAAAACACACAATACATCAAAGAAAACAGAAGAAAGCTTCAGCTCCTCCAGCAGCAACCCAGTCTTCAGACTTCAGAGATCACTTGCTTTCCAGGTATCAACCCTACAACATGAGTATCAACTCATCTTCTCCCTTGAGCTTCAGCTCCTTTGACCAGCTCTACCTTCAGGCTTCACTATCTTCAGGGATCTTCAGGCATCAACTTGATCTTCACAAAGTCTTCAGACTTCAACAATCTTCAAGGAATCATCCTCTTCAAAGCTTCAGCTTCTATCTTCAAGGGCTCAAATGCTTCAGCAAACAAGATTCAGTCAACAAGAGGAGGTGAGGATGTTACAGTGCTCACTGACTTCCAAAGGATGCCATTGAGGACTTAACATCAAAGGGAAATGCTCTCTCAAAGTTCTACCTCAGAGGGCAAGGTCACTAATCCCTCCAAAGGAGAGAGGTGAATAACCTTAAGGGACTTTATGTCATAGAGAAGGAAGGAGGTGGACAAGACACTCCTTGTTTATTGAATAAAAGTATTCTATCTAAGGCTTTACCTATGCACTTATGATCCTATAAACAAAACAACAAAAGCTATCTAAACTCCTCTGCAAGGTATTCAAAGCTTCCATGATGATCCATAAGGTCTTCCACTCAATCTTCAAAGCTCACATACTCAATGGAGAAGAAAAACAAACGCAACAATACAACTTATGCCTTTAAGCAACACACATGCTATCCATACATTCAAAAATCAATGAAAAATACTAAAACACCATACAATATTCTAGTAAAATTCTAGGGGATTCTATACATACTTACCCTTAACCCATATATTCCCCATACACTAATTTGGCCTATAAACCCCAAAACAAAATGGTTCAAGTCTACCTATACAACCTAAAACCCTAATTAGAACACCTAAATGTCTAACAATCAAACTACATCAGATTTTAATCTACAAATCAAGAAATAAATCCTACATGAAACTAGGATTCAATACCTAACTATGCCAAAAAGAATGGCTCAAAAACCCTAAGGGAAAGTCCTAAAACAAATTGTACAAAATCAAGTGTCAACTAAAACATATTAAAAAGACTATTTACAAGAAAATATGCTAAAAAATATTAAACTAAAAATAAAATGGAATTTTATTTTTTATTAATTTTCTGGACAAAATCATGAATATGTGAAAAAAAGAAGAAATGAAAAATGTTAATTTTTGGATTTTATATGATTTTATTAAAATGTAAGGAAATTAAAAGAAATAAAAATAAAAGAATAAGAAATAAATGGGATGGGGGTATCAAAAGTAACACGCCTCAGTTGTTTTCATGATGGGCCAAAATCCTGGGGGGTGTGGATAGAAACAATTGCTGAGGCTCAGGTTTATTACTCAATCAAAACGGTGCGTTTGATTTAGTTGTACGCTGCGTTTCATGTGCTTCAGTCTTCCCTCCGTTTACCAATTTGAATCGTGGTCGTGCGATGGATTGAATTGGTCAAGGGTCTGAGGCAATCCAACAGTGGAGCTTCATCGTCTCCAACTCAACCCTAGGGTTTTCAGAAACCCTAACCCCATGCATGGATCTTCTTCAAGCTTGTTCTCACTGATGGCTGGATGAAATCAAGAAATTCCAAAAGAAAACTTGGTCTACCAATTACCCTGAACACCATGATACCAATAATTGTCCCTGAAGCCTCTTGTATCGTTCCATCAGAAAGCTCCATCATCATGGTTTCAATTCTTTCCTCTGCTATCAATCTTAAGGGAACTTCAAACTAATGATCCAGAATTATTCTACATGCTTCCCTAACCAAACTACGCAATACCATATCCATTAATGCACACAAAATAGCTTGCTATCAATTCTGCAAGAAATGGTACCCTGCTTCGAAACCTCATGAATCTTCCTCTAATCCTCAGAATAAAGTCCTCTACCCTAGCTTAACCAGTCTAAACCTAGAACTATGGTGAAATGCATATAAATAAGGTGATACGATTGAAACCACCAACCTGTCAAACTTCAATGGTGGATATGGTTTCTCTCCAATTCAGTGCCTGCAAGCTTCCCTGATTGATCCTCAATGGCCAATATGAATTCTGTATGCAAGAAGATGGGTGAACAAGGCTTGAATCTTGTGTTTGATCTCAATATGCACTTCTTGCAAATTCTTCAAAACAGCTTCAAACCTCCATGGATCTACCCTCAATTTGGTTTGCAATTGCTCCTAGAGATCAGAGTAGTGTGTTTGTGTGGAAGAAAAGAATGGAGATGGAAGAGAAAGAGAGTTTGTTATGGAAATGCAAATGGAAGAACCTCAATTTTTCACACTCTAACCTCACCACTCACCAACAATTATCACCAACCCTGGCCATAGGGTGATTCACCCTTCTTATAACAATCAAAAGAATACTCTAGATCCATCTAGAAACTTGTGGAAAGTGCTTGAAAGTTTTAGAACTTCTCATGAAATGATACATTGATCATACCATCTCTCATGAGTTAGGCTTGTCAAATTGGCTTCAAAATCTCATTACAAGAGATATTGAGAAAGAATGAGTGAAAAACATGCATTTCCTTGCCTTTTGTGAAGCTTTGTTTAGTTACCTTATTATGCAAGAATGAGAATTACAAAGTAACCCCCATTTCTAAGCTTCAAATCACAATTCTACTTGAACCATTGTTTTTAAAATATTGTTTGGAGTCAAAATGACATATTGGATGACCCATTTTGGATTAGCACATCTCCTAAACCAAAATTAAATTTCAACTTTTTCAACTTATAAGCCATTTTTAGGTCATTTTTACCCAATCATGAAAATCCTTGCTACAAGCTTTTTCAATAAATCATGACCTCTTTTCTAGGCTTAAAATCCCATTTTGAACAACTTTCATGTTTTGAGTTTTTTCATTTGAGGCTTGAAAGTAGGAGATATGGCCTTTGCTTAAAATGACCTATAACTGCCAAATGACCAAAATACCCCTGTCTTGTTCAAACCATAAGTTGAGTTCTACAAATCCTATCAAGGAATTCTAGTACTCTCTAGAAATCTAAGAAGATTCCCTTTAACATTCATGTTGACCAAGAAATCATAGGAATCATCCTACTAGGGCAAACGTTATCTGCAAGTTGGGTGACTTTCAAGGACCCAGATTCACACACCTCAGCTGACCTGTAATTTGTCAAAACCATAACTTGAGCTCTGCAACTCCTATCAAGGACTTCCACCACTAAAATTAAAGCTAAGAACAAGCTCTACAACATTCATGTTGTGGGGAAGATGAGATATCAATCACATCTTGAGCTAAAACTGCCTGGAAGATAGGGATCAAATTAGGGTTTTTCCACTGACAATCCTCAGAAACCCTAACTCAAAACTTCTCAAACTCTTCAATCATGATGAGTTGGTTTAGGAATCATCTTTATAACATCTCCATACATCATTCCATGATCTCATGGCCCTTAGATTAGGTCTCAACCTTCTCAAAATCTTCAGCTGATCTAGGGTTGACCCAGTCAAAACCCTAACTCTATCATGCATGGTTGAATTTTCTGAATTCTTGCCCAATGACTTCTCTGGGCTTCATGATGGCTATCAAGACATCTCATAGGCTTTATCAAATCTTCAAGTTCACTCTCAAAGTCTCAGAATCATCTGAGGAGCACCCACAACTCTCAAGCTATGAAGCACACAACTTTGGTTTCAACCAATTCCTCTGAGGATCTCTTGAACTTTCTGGTGAAGGGGTCAACTTTCAAACACTTGATGGATAAATAATTGTTGGTCAAATTTTGGGGTGCAACACATTTCACCAGCACTTATCTTCCCTAACTTGATACCATTTTCCACCCTCTCTCCGGTGATGATTAAGTCAGAGGAGCTACCCGACATGCTACTAATGAGCTTCTCTTAATATACGCTAGGAAAAGTGGCGACGAACATATCAATGAGTTCACGTTCCACCATAGGTGGCTGCACCCTGGCTGCTAACTCCTGCCACCTTTGAGCATATTCCTTGAAACACTCATTGTTCCTTTGCGAAAGATTCTGAAGTTGAACCCTGTTAGGAGCAAGGTCGATGTTGTATTGATAATGTTTCACAAAGGCCTCAACCAAGTCCCTCCAACTGCGGACATTAACGGGTTCCAGACTCATGTACCACTCCAACAAAGGACCAGACAAACTGTCCTGAAAGAAATGCATGAGCAATTTCTCATCGTCTGAGTAGGCGGACATCTTAAGGTAGTAGGATCTTAGATGAACTCTCGGGCAGGTGGTACCCTTATATTTGTCAAAGTTTGGTACTTTGAACTTCAACGGCACTCTCAGATCCGGGATCAGTCCCAGATTAGCCATATTAAGGCCCATGGAGTTTTGACTTTCAAGGGACTTTATTTTTTTTC
The DNA here is from genome assembly GCA_963859935.3 of Lathyrus sativus. Lineage (NCBI taxonomy): Eukaryota > Viridiplantae > Streptophyta > Magnoliopsida > Fabales > Fabaceae > Lathyrus > Lathyrus sativus. The sequence continues at coordinate 290,779,080 of OZ012737.1, forward strand.
AATCATCTTGATCCTCTTGTCATCTTCGGAGGGTAACTCAGCAACCGCAACCCTTGGCGAGAACACATCATCTTATCTATCTTTGTTCCAGAGGTGATCCATATTACCATGTATAGCACAAGTGGTATTAGGACCATAACCATTTCCATTAACATTACCATTTCCAGCATTACCAAAACCAGTGTTTTCGAAGCCAGCAGCATTACCGTTCCTTCCCGCGGTAGGGATAACCAAAGTAGGCATGGAGTTATCAGCTCAAGGAGTCTCAACATGTGGAGGATTAGTAGCGTTCCCACCATGCAACGCACCGCTGCTATCAACACGTGCGATCAAGAGCTGCACTAGAGTACGAAGTTGCTCTTGTCCATTAGCCACTCCCTGCATTACCTCCATGAAATGGGCCATCCGGTCCCTCATTTCCTACATCTCTGCTTGCATTTGCTCCATTACT